>OV884014.1:92949731-94177946 GCA_930367205.1 Acanthosoma haemorrhoidale | reverse complement strand
CCTATAAAGGTATCTTCCGAGCTTAGCAGCGCTGCTCAGAACGTGTAAGTAATGCGAAAAGAGCAAAGGCCTGTTTCTCGTTTCCTTATAGTATCTCTCGACCATCTTACGGATAACAGAAATACAGTTTTATATCGAAACTATTTTAGGGCGCACCTCGTCACTGTTCTAAGAGGGACTATAATCTGTCAAAAATAACCTAGAAACTATAAAAGCTTTTCTACTCGTCATACTTATAATAAGGTTGAACGTAGTAATGTTAATTTAATATCGTTCGTGTATAGTTTGAAGATTATATTTTAAAATGTGTTGAAAGCTCTGAATAAAGGATGAGATCAGACAGTTACTTGATGGGACCATTTCAAATAAATACTAAAACAGGTAAGTGACTTTCACTCATGCTCATTATTACTTCCTTGGAGGAGGTAAAAAATTAGCTGTACTCAATGATAGAACTGAAATACCATTACATATGTCAGCAAGGTGGTGGTACTTTTCATAGAGGATACGAAGTTAAAAGTAACCGGTTAATTGTTTGTATCTAGAGTTTAAGGAAGTAAGCTGTCGGAGGTCAACAATTGTCGGGGGGCGTCACTAGGGGAGTGCCTAATCACTCTAGCCCTGGTGACAAGTGCGGATTGTTATAGTTTACAACATGGACCATGTTCCATGTAGGCGTTAATATCTGACTCCATTTATTGATAGGGATGTGTTCCGACAATACACAGGATGAGGCTCAGAGGTTCATAAAGAATAAGACCAGTTTTCAGAGTTCGGGCGAGAGATCGGCAGCGTAATAGGTACAAGTCGTCAGAGGTCTGCTAGAGGCTGTGAGGTGACTGACCAGAGGTGTGGCAGAGAGAGAGTAGACTAGTAAAAGATTCCAGGGCCCCGGTGCCCTGGAGTAACGCGACTTTCAAGATGCAGAGACTGGAGAAGAGTGAAGAGTGAGCCTACCAGGGCCAAGTGGCCCTGGTGTAAAGTGACAAGTAGTGCGGCTGTGGAAACTAAGAAACAGAGTGTGTTTTCAGGGCGAAAACCCTTGATTTAAATATCCGGCGCCCCTCCCTACCGGGAGGTGGAGCCTGTCTGCAGGGGGTATGTTTTATGATGTCACACCTCCCGAGCTACGTGACCTAAACTGTTTCTGGCATGATTTTATGACCACCGGAACGTGACTGAAGGTCTTAGTAATAACCGTGTAAAACCGTGTTGGTTTTATGCATTTGGCAGAATGCTTACCCTCTCAGGTTTTATTGCAGGACCTTCGTCCCTCTGTTACCTGTTTCACGACTACCGACCTCTCTATGATTTATTACAAGAAGTTTACACAGATTTGCATTTCTATTATAATACATTATGAACCAGAGTGTAGGGTAATTTACATATATAGTTAGCGCTTCGCTACATATCGCTACATAAGCATTCATTTCTTTATGTATGAGGACCTCACCACTTCAGCCCTTTTTCACTTACCCTCAATTGTTCAAAAGTTAAAATATAATTCATTTAAAATTTTTGTATAAAGCATCAGCCGGAATAGAATTTTCCAAGGAGGATAACTTATTAAATAATGATACATTCCTAAAACAATTAGGTTCGTGAAAATTATTTTCCATTCACACTCAAGCATAGAATGCACTGAGCTCCCGTAAATTTATCCAGAATAAACCTACAATAAAAACAATACTTTATGGAAAATTCTTAATTGCGCCTTATTAAATTCCAGAAATTCTGTTAAACCTTATATTTAATCCAAAATTGTAAGGTATAATTGACTACGTGTCCGTATAAAACTACAAACTCTTAAGAGGGGGGGGTGTAATGAAGGGATTGACGATTTATTAGAATTGAATACCCCGGACACATCAGTACTAAATGAAATCACAGAAGTGATTGGAATATAACTGCAAGGATGGCCTTTTTTCAACTGTAGAAGAACCAAATCAGAAGTAAAACCCAGGAAAATTAGAAAAGAAAATTCTTAATATGACCACTTGATCTGACAATTTCATAACAATTTAAGAAACCTAAATCATAAAATCCACATTATATACTGATACCAGAACAAAATTCAGTAAATTCATATATGTACATACTTAAAACTTTCACATCCGCCAGTGTTTCACACAACAGATGAGCTATATAACAGAAGCATGCTGACTGACGACACGTGCGGCAATAATTTGTGATTATACATTTGACGTTGTTTATTTTATGCTTACGAAAAACTGTTGCCTAAAACAATTTTTTTTATATATTTACTCATTGCTATTATAACTATTTTATACTTCCTAATTTATTGTTTAATAATTTCATAATGAAAAAAACATTTAATAACATCGCGTATGCACACATCTTTTGGTGCAATGCGTGAAAAGTAATAATGTGAGAGAAAATATAGGTTCAACAGAAAAAAAGGGTTTGAATTTTTTTTCACTTGTCTGAATAAAATTATTTGATAACTCTCGAACCAAATGAAAGGTTTATGGTTAATCTCTCACTTTAAAAGCATTTTATAGCGTTTTATTTATTATAATTTATTTTTTGTGAAATAAATAATATGTACCTCAATATAAATTTATATATACTTTAAAAACAATTTCCACTCGACTCACTGCATATTCAGACATTCTTAAGTCTTTTAATTCTACAATTGAAGGGTCTGCTGCAAAAAGGAGGTAGCTCCAATTTTTCCATTTGTTGGGAAACCAAAAGAAACGTTTAAAAAATTCAAATTTTAAGTTATGTAAAAATATTGTTGTTGCTTACTTTCAATTATGGTGTTTACATATTAGAACAGTATTTTCATTCAAAAAATATCATCCAAATGTTGGTGGTACGTGGATGATTCTTGGAGCTACCTCTTTTTTGCCCAAAAGAATGGAATATGAGGAATGGAGGAATATGTTATGTCTCGGAAAAAGGTGTAAAAATAAATAGAATGTACTATTATTCTGTATTTTTTATTCAAAGAAAACTGAAAATAAAGTACAGCAAAATTATTGGTTTTACAAACAGAAAATAACATCAATTCAATCGTCACATTCTCCTTCTGTAACATCTGGGTCATCAGGCGCATTGTCTGGCTGTAGTCGATTGTAGAACCACATATCATTTTGTGCGACGTATTTTTGGGCAAGGTCCATCACATCTTTATATTTTGCAGCCTTGAGTGGTAGGTGGTTGGTGTATTCTTGTTGAAGGTTGTTCAACATTATAGGGGTACTGTTTTGGATGTTGAACATTCTTATTGTTTTGTTACACATTATTCCAACACTTTCACTACCTAAGATGTTTCCTGCATTGATGTGGGATATTTCATAAGTGAAAACCCTAAATTTTGTTATTAAAAACTTTTCCTTTTTGCTACCATTAGAAATGATGTGAGGGGTTTTAAGGAAGAAACCTTTTAATAGGTCAACGAAGTTAAAAATCATTTCTTGAGTAACTTCTGTCACAGTAAACTTTTTACTCGTCTTTTCTATAATGCGCGTATATTCTCTTGGGACAAACACTCTTTCTACTTTCCTCATGCACTTTTCAATGTTTCCGAAAGCTCGATCACAAGGCATAAAACTGTGACCCGGTTCTGGGAACCTATGAACGACTGTATTCAGACGTCCACTTTTAACAAGAAAAAATAGATACTGTGTTAAATCGTGATTTTTGTTTTGGGATATGCAGTTGTCCGAGAATAGATATAGAACTTTTATATCTTCACTCATCACTGAGTGTACATAATGATGCAAAAAACTGATTGGTTCGTTTGGTGTCCAAGGTGCGCTGACCGGTGCAACAATCCCATTGCAGGCTACGTAACCCCATGAGCTCGCTTCACGGACTCGTAGGGTAAGCCCGTTTCAGGCTCAGCCTCAGGAAGGAAAAAAAAAAAAAAAAAAAAAAAAAAAAAGTTCGTTTGGTGTCTTTTTTCCAACGGATTCATCATAAATGTAGAAATAATGCTTACCAGATTTTGCTGATGAGATTCCAAAGTTGTAAACCCAGCATTGCCTCTTATAGAATGCATCTCCTGATGGCACTTTTGGTAACGGCATATTTTGTTGATAATCGAAACATAACATTTCAACATTGTCCTCGTTTACTGCACGAGCTTGTGTTTCTTTGAGTGCATCATAAAATTTTTGTGCTTTACTCAGATGTCAATTTTTTTGCAGCTCCAACTCCTTACGTCTGTTTTCACTTATAGATGGCGAACACATTTCGTTTTTTAAACAATCACACTTTTGACAGGTATCTGACCGAGGGCTGCCAAAAGCAAGGTTGAAATTAGCCCTTAAATATCGAAAAGGCTTAATTTTTCCTGCTCGGTAAGCTTATCGAAACATTTGTACTTGCACATGCAATCGCGGCCAACAACTCGCGTGATTTATCTTTCCCACTTACAGTTTTGTATGGTTTACCTTCAGTCATTAGTCGTGTTCTTACATTTCGCTTCCATTCTCTCTGACAGCTAACTTTCCGCTTTGGGCAAATGAGATCGCTTTTTTGTTTCTTGTTGGATTCAACCTCTTCACTGGATGTGATATCTTCTTCAGAAGGCTCATATAAATCACTTGACCCACTACTGAATAGTCTTTCCTCTCCCAAGACACTCATTATCCTCTAAACAAAATAAACTTTTTTCAATAAACTTATTAAAATAAACCAGTCGTCTGGGGTGACAAAGAGGTAGCTCCAGGAGCTACCGCTCTCTTGCTACAAACTAACAAGACAAGCAGCTCCATCTCTTCAGTAACTCTGGAAATAACGATTGAAGCTGTATCCTTTTTGTGCCAAATAAAAGAGGTTTTTTTTTGACACAAGAAAGTGTTTCTAACTCCCAACAGCTATGGGATGGAGCTACCTCCTTTTTGCAGCAAACCCTTCAATTGTATAAGAATTCAGAAACATTTTTCAACACAACTGCCACTTAATATTTTGTGAATGAGGAGTTCCTAGTGATTGAAGTAACAAGAACTTCCAGGAATAACAACAAAATTAGTACGTTCACAAATTCATTTCCGTTGATTTTATTTATTTATATAAGGCCGATTCACAAGGGTCATTTCGACGCCGTCATATGTACACATGATCATTTTATTGATTGTGATTTACGACTTATTAATTATATTACCTTTAGCTAATAATTTATAGCACAAGAAATTGGAATATATTGGAAATATATATATATATATATATATATAAGTTAAAGCAAGAGGCAAGTTTATGTTGTAAACTAATACGATCATGGGAGGTAAACAACCCATGATCCTATGTAGGTCGGATTACTAGAGATAATAAAGCAGTCTCTTTACAGAAGTTCGAGAGTGTAGTTCGTTTCCCTCTTTCCTATTCTTTCTTAAAGCTTAACCTCCGGCGATTAACTTATATATGTATATATATGGACCGGAGTGAGCACAGTAGCTAGAACAAAGCTTTAGGCACCCTTGTAGCCAACTAGGAACTAAAGTGGCACCCTACTCCCGCCTATCTGGTAGAAAGGACATGTATTCTCATTTTAAGGACATGATGACTGATCGGAGGATGTGGGTAAAAACCATGTTGCCTACCAATATTTCACAAATCAGCACAGTCCACTGACATTTACATAGTTGATGTGAATGTTCGTCAACAGCCCAAATCCTTCAAGTCCTCCTAGCCAAACTGGTTTTCTGAGACCTGAAGGGCCACACATAGTCCAGAGTAACGGTCCCGAGAAGCCGAGTACCCACATGCACTTTCACCCGTACACCTCGGTTGAATTCACTGTACATTTCTAACTCCTTTTTTAGAAAAAGAGCTAAGGGCGTGATAAAAATAACAGTAAAAAACGAGCTAAATGGCTAGCATGAAGATTGATTCCTCCTTTGATATTTAATTTTCTGAAGCCAACAACGCCTTTAATTATTTTGGGCACTCCAACAATCCAACAACAACTAATATAGTAAAGTGATAAAATTTGCATGATGTGAAATTTTCTGCCCGTTACTACTTTTGACAATTTGATGCTAAATTTACTCTAAGATCACTTCCGTACTGATAAAACTTATAAAAAAAGTATTGATGTCATAGTATTAACGATTTGCTCGTTAAAGCAATATACTATAACCAGCTAACAACGGAGTAGCAATAATTGTACGTGTTCAATATATAAACTTTCATTCAATCCAATCGCACTGAAAGAAACTTTATGTTTTCAATTTCTTAAAATGTGAAGTGTTCTCACACGATAAGAATAGTGACATGGATTGGAAGTGGAACTCTGGTTTGCTTCCGACAGTGTTATTTGTCAGGAGATAATCGAACCCAACAACAACAGAGAAAATAATGTTAGAGAATAAACCCGGTCAGTCCATGCTACTACTGTTCGCGCCTCCAAGCGTTACTCGTTGGCGAATAAGAGCTCGAGATGAGGCTTGACTACTTTTTTTATGACAGCAGTTTTGCATATCTTATTGTCTTGTCTGGTCCATAAATCCACGATATCTTATCTCTTGTCAATAATTCCCTTTTAGTGATGTTATATTTATCTCATTTACGGTTCACTCATGTTTATAGAAATGTCCTTTGTTTATATACACTTATATACATACTATATATACATGTATGTATGCGTATATGCTTTTTTTTTATGAGTTTTTTAACGAGTTTTTTAAAAATCAATTGATATGTTCATAAGCCTGTCAAATGACTGTTACGACCAAGTAAAGCAAATAAAATCTACAACTTTTGAAACTTTTTATGAATAATTATTGGTGGTTATGAATGGAGTTTTATGACTTTTCACCACAATAATCATACTATATCAGGAACTGGACTGATATTGAGTTTATGCTATTGTCTACTACATTTATATTTTTTTTTTTATTTTAGGTAATGGTTCTATTATTGGTAGCCTGATTCAAAAGCTGGGTAAATTCTCAACGAGCATTTGTTCGCTTCATTGACTTTTTCTGATGATTTCAAGTCCATCCAAGCATTAAATTAAAGCTCTAAATATTACGTAGTCGTTCCTCTAAACGTAGAGTCTATTCAGAGGAAAATAGGGTCGAAATTTTATACTACGCATTTCAATGCACTTACTGTTTTTCCCTATCAGACTCTTTTAGTTTAAATCCCCCACCCCTAAAAAAACGTTCGTTTTTATTTTAATATAAGAATATTTATTGCATTTATTTCAAAAGCAGGAGTCAATTCGGCAAATCGGTTAATTATGTCTCGAGTAATTCCTACTTTGGTTCAGTCTTCTTACCGAACATTAATGTTCAGTAAACAAAAAATGTTCAGTATATATGTATTTACGTTCCGTGAAAATTGGCTATAAAAAAACATTAGACCTAAGACCTAACTGCCTATACGAAAGCGGATTCTATCTAATAAAGTTCTAAGCATAAAAGTAAATGTTTCTGCAAGATTGCTGTAAACGATATGACGCTTTCAGCGGCCAGCGGTGTTCCCATTGCCAACTTATTTTCAATATTAAACTTAAGTTAGCTTATTTAAGCCTTAGAAAAGTTACCAACTCCTATAAGTATCGGTATAAGCGTCCAGAAGTTAATTAATAGAATGATTAAAACTTATGCAGTTATATACTATAGTGGAATGTTTCCGAGATGAAATCTAATTAAGCCGTATTTCTTTCAACAATGTGAAAAAACCTACCACACAGAATAATTTCAGGAAACGATTATAGTGCCGCACTAATTTGAAACATATATCGAAACTTGTCAACATTAAAGGGAAATATGAAACCATAACTAGAAAAATAGCGTGCACAACATAAAGAAAAAAGTTATGTAAGGATATTAAAAAAAATGATAAATCAATAAGAGTATTTGGTCCTTATTAACAAAATTTCTTGTCGTCTAAAATGATTATTCTTAATCTGGTTAGAAAGTGGAGTAACGTGGAAATAAGATATTTTTCTTAGCTATGCTAGTGAATTGAGAAGTGTTTGCTGTTGAAAATATTGAGAAAAAAATTACCAAACAATCTAAAAAAACTGAGTTTCATTTTCCGGTAAGTTTTGTGAAACGTAAGAACTGAAATTAAAAATTAAGAAGACTGTATATTTAAAGGTTAAGCAGATTTTAATTGGAGGAAATTAATAAAAACAGTAAGATACAAGACGATGATAAAATATAACGCGAATTAATAATTAATAATAAAATTAAAGTAGGACTGACCAAGATAGAAACACTTTAGGTAAGGAACGATTCATTGAATTGAGACACGATAAAAACAATAAGATATGAAGAGTGGCTGATGTGCTGACTGAAGAAACTATGAATCTAAAATGATGGCCGGTTGAATTTTGATCGAAGGTTATAAGTGGACTTACCAGGAATTAGGTGCAGGGAGAAAGCTCATCCCCAAAATTTAATTGTGTTAATGCTGTTGTCCAGCATTTTCCTCCCCTCTTTTATCCTCCACCTGGGGGTTAAATGAAAATCTACTGACTTATTGTGAAGAATGGTGCAGTAGAGAAAAAAGGTGGAGACAATGAAAGTGCATACATCAAGTTTGCTTCTGCAAGCGGAAGGAGTACTCTAGTTCGTGAGGGTGCCATCAAATGGATGGTTTCTCTATTTACAAGGTTTTGAACATGTGTTCCGCTGGAAGAGAGCGTGGAACCTGAATATACATAAAAAAGTCACGCTTGTGGCTAAGTCATAAAAAATAAATCGGATTTTATATAACTTTAGGCTTCGGATATTCAACCCACGCCTGACAAAAAGACTAATCACACTGATCCTTCCGCATCTTCTTTCCAATCCGCATCCTTCCGTTCCAATTCTTTCAATTCCTACCTCTCCTCTCTGTCCACCAGGGATAACTCCTTGTGGAATGTAATCAAAAAAGTCCTAAAGTATCAACCTGTTTCCCACCCACTCCGTCGTGATGATGGGTCCTGGGCGGCTTCCGATGGGGTTAGGTCGGAGGAATTTGCTCTGCATCTTACCCATACTTTCACACCTCAACTTTCTCATCAAAGCCATACTCACAGCACATCTGTAGAAGATTTCCTCACTTCACCTATTCCTCTCTCTTCTCCACCAAAAGCTGTTAACCCCTCTGAGGTTAAATACCTTCTGAAAAACTTACCTTACCGAAAATCCCCTGGATATGATCTCCTTACTCCTCAAATTCTCAAACAACTTCCTCCTAAAGCCATAATCTTCCCAACCTACATATATAATTGCATAATCCGAACGACGCACTTTCCTCTCCTCTGGAAACATTCCATTATTGTCCTATTCGCCAAACCCGGTAAACCACCCAATGACGCCTCATCTTATCGTCCAATTAGCCTACTCCCTATCCTCTCAAAAATATTTGAGAAACTCCTACTAAAACGTCTACTTCCCATTGTTGAATCCAAAAACCTTTTTCCCACACACCAGTTTGGTTTCCGCCAACGACATTCCACTGCTCAGCAAGGCCTTCGCGTTGTTGATCACATCTCCTCAGCCCTTGAAACCAAACAGTATTGCACTGCTGCCTTTCTTGATATAGCTCAAGCTTTTGACAGGGTTTGGCACGCAGGTTTGCTCTACAAGCTCAAAAGACCTTTACCACAGACCCTTTTCCTAATCCTACAGTCCTACCTTTCAAACCGCTTCTTCCAAGTCCGCTGTGGTTTAGAATATTCTAACTACTATCCCATAAGTTCAGGAGTTCCACAGGGCAGTGTTCTGGGCCCCATCCTCTATAACCTATACACCGCTGATGTCCCCTCTACTCCCAATACCTTCTTGGCCACATTTGCAGATGACACTGCAGTCTTGTCATCCCTCCCAGACCCCGACATAGCATCCTATAACCTTCAAAAACACCTTGACGAGATCTAGTATTGGTGCAGTCTATGGCGGATCAAAGTTAATGAAGCAAAATGTTCCCACATTACCTTCACCCTTTGTCACAAGACTTGTCCACTAGTTTATTTTAATTCTATTCCTCTCCCTGTATCCGAGACAGTACGGTACTTAGGCTTCCATCTTGACAAACGACTGACCTGGAACCCACATACGAGACTAAAAAGACAAGAACTAAACAGACGCTTTGGACAACTGTACAGACTACTTCAAAGGACATCCCGTATCTCAATAGAAATTAAACTACTAATCTAAAGTTATGCTTAAACCGATCTGGACAAACGGAATAGAGCTAGGGGGGACAGCAAAAAAGTCAAACATCAAGCGTATCCAATCCTTTCAATCAAAAGTCCTGAGAACAATAGTAAATGCCCCTTATTATGTCAGCAAAAAACCCCTTCATAACGACCTTAATATACCCTACATTCTAGAACTCATCCCTTCCAAGTTTATGAAATTCCACAGTAGCCTTTCCAACCACCCTAATCCTGTAGCACAGTCATTGCACTGCGCCACTCATCCCTATAATTCTCCTTGGAGACTGAAACGGCAGTGGCCTCGTGACCTGCTATAAACGCGTGACAGTGGGTTCCTGGCAATGGCTAGTTACTCCAATCATGTCCTGAGCGCCTGTGGCTCTCGCGCTCTTGGTCAGCCTCCACTGGCTAGTATCCGGTGACGTGGCTGACGGAGGAGCGTGGGGGACTTCCCAAGGCTCCGTTTTCTCTTCGCATGTGGATTTGAGAGGTCTCCGGGCTGTCTGTAAATATTGTATGAATGAGCGAGTGAATGATGAATTGTAAATATGGTATGAATGAGAGCGTTTATCTTAATTATTTATTGCCTTATAAAAGGCAGATTGTAATTATAGCCCAATAAAGAGTAATAATAATACATAAAATCTACTAAAATACAATGTCCAATAAAAAAATGAAATATCTACAATATAGCGAAGGAATAACTAAAGGATTAATAGAGAACTTTGTACTTAGGGTAGTTTTAATGAGAAAAGTTTAATTCAAGAATTACTTAGTTTAACTTCTCGAAAATAGTATTTTCCATTACGCTGACTATCAAGGACGTAGTAAAGTTAAGATTTAATTATAAACTATTAGAGAACGAAAGCACTAGAAAACTACCCTTTGACGGTTCGTATTAAAGGAACCATGTGCACCGAAACTGTTATATTAACCTATTAAATTTAATTTAATATAAATTAATTTTAGTAAAACTAACTTTTTGAATGTATATTATTAACAATAGTTTATAGAATGGGATATTATCATATACAATGTCATCAGATGTAAAAAAAAAGTAAATAATAATGTTTTTAGAAAGGGTAATGTTGTGTACAGATCTTTGAAAACGTCAGCACAAAGGTTATAATAAGCCATGATTCAATTGAATGCATTTCATAATGGGGTATATAATACAGGGGAGGTTTCGGGTACAGTATACAAATGTATAAAGGGTTATACTTGAAAACTCTTCAAAATTCAAATTGTGTTACTTTCGTTAAGTTCCGGCTTATTGGGGGACGAGGACTCTTTTTCTTTTTAAGCACCATCGAAGGATTAAATAGAACCACTACGCAATAGACACGTATTTCATTAAATTTATCTCAGTATGTTCTGGTAACAGAAATTGTCCTATAGCTGTAAGCAATAAGTGGGAATTCGAAAAGTGATAAACTCAGTCATTTTTAATTTTAAAAAAAAAATAAGTCCTATTGAGGTACAAAAAAACATCTTGTGATCAAGATTATTATTACGTTGTTTGTTGCAAGTAGCATCGGTAATATTATTATAACGTCTGATAGCATTGTGTTCGTTATTTTTCTTCAACCCCTATTTTACATTATTTTCTATGATGGTGGGTGAAAAAAGTAGATATAAAATTTTAAAGATATCTTCCTAAACATATCGTAATATTGCTCCTTTATTTTAGATGTAAATATATATATGTGTGAAAAATACGGAGAAAGAAAGAAAGGCAAATATAGAAATATATTTATACCAATTTCATTACATACGCGTGCCTCCATATGTAAAATAATAAGAACAGATTGAGTACATAATAAACTTTCTTATTATCAGCTTCTACAATAAATAAAATAAAATAAAATAAAAAACCTCTTTCACCATGACAATATCCGGCGACAGACTTTCTGTGATAGGCTTCATATTCTCTAATACCACAATCTATAGGTGGAGGTAGGTTGTCCCCCACGCTCCTCCGTCAGCCGCGTCACCGGATGCTAGCCAGTGGAGGCTGACCAAGAGCGCGAGAGCCATAGACGCTCAGGACATGATTGGAGAAACTGGCCAATGCCAGGACTCCCACTGTCACGCGCTTATAGTTATAGCAGGTCACGAGGCCACTGCCGTTTCAGTCTCCGAGGAGGGTTATAGGGATGAGTGGCGCAGTGCAATGACTGTGCTACAGGATTAGAGTGGTTGGAAAGGCTGCTGTGGAATTTCATAAACTTGGAAGGGATGAGTTCTAGAATGTAGGGTATATTAGGATCGTTATGAAGGGTTTTGTTGCTGTGATAATAAGGGGCATTTACTATTGTTCTCAGGACTTTTGATTGAAAGGATTGGATACGGTTGATGTTCGACTTTTTTGCTGTCCCCCATAGCTCTATTCCATATGTCCAGATTGGTTTAAGTATAACTTTGTAGATTAGTAGTTTATTTTCTATTGAGAGATGGGATGTCCTTTGAAGTAGTCTGCACAGTTGTCCAAAGTATATCAGATTAAAGACATCGTTGTGCACTAGTAAGAGTTAAGTTTTATCTGTAGCTAGTAAAATAGACGTAATCAGTTCATCATTTTGAGTTAATAGTAAAATAAGTGATTTCTTCGTGAAAGCATTTTAACCTTTTTCTTGTTTTTGGATGAAAAAACCTTTTTCTCTTTACATTTTTACCATTGAATTCCTTCCATTTGATCTCCACGTTAATTTATTTAGGTAAATTACTTTGGGTTTAGAAACAATTGGAACCATCTGTAAGTGAATTGGATATATGAATAAGGTATAATTGTGAACAACTTTACGCTAATGCAATACGCTCAAGATTTGGGGAATTAAATCTGCCAATAGTTAAATATTTAAATTGCATCCCTAAAAATTAAATATTCTAATTATTCGACTAGAGCGTATCAGCGTGATGTTCTAGGGTAAGTCAGGTAAATAGATAAACGGATATATGTATCCTTAGAAAAGATACATCCTTTATGTATTTACTTAGAGTTTTATGTATGTGAATACGGTTGTGCATTGTATAGATAGAGTAACCATAAATAAATAAATAGATAAATAAAAGGTATTATTCTTTACCCGTCCGCCAAACAATGCAGGCAAGATATTATATTTACTGAAATATATGTTTTTTCATATGTCATTTTTGTGGTCTCCTATTTGGTTTATCAGAGAATTTTTGAAAAAATAAATTCTTAATATTTGTATTTATAGTTTTCATTAATAATTCTTCATGTATGTTTATAATTTTGGTGACCTAGTCTATGTTGCATGGTATTCTGAAACTTCGGTTGTGGAGAACTAGTGTTTTGTAATTTGAAGTGGAGCTCAATGATCCAAACTGAATACCCTATTTCGGTATTAAGAGTTTTTTTTTGTTATACACCGTGATTTGTTTTTTTAAAATGAGGATATATTTTGTGTGAAGTGTTTAATTTGTTTGTTTGTACAGAATAAGTTAGGCCTCTATCCAGCGTCAGCCCTAAAAATAGAATCAGCGATCTCGCCACAGTTAAGACTTCTTATAAAAGCTATGTTTAAATGAACGTACATGAGAGACATAACCACTGGTATAATGACAAATAGAGAAAAAATGGCGTTTGTCGTATCCAGCCCTGTAATTATAGGATTTTTGGTATCCATTAAAAATTTCGGTATTGCACTTTATTTGGTACTGGTTGATTTCTAGTTGGCATTTCGTAAATATTATATTTTTGAATTTTTTTGTTTAGTGATTATTTGTTTGATGCATTAGTTTAGCTGTTAGTAATTTACGTATTCAAACATGAATCAGATACAGCAGGCTTCTATCCTATCAAGCGAACTCATTGTTTATGGTTCATTAGTTGTTAAGACGAGAAAATAGAGAAGCGCTTAAAGATATGAGCCCATTTCCCTCAGGCAGCAATAAATATGCCTAGCCTATGTCCCACTAAACGGTGATCATGATAAATTACCGAGTGCAGTGATGCATATAATGTGATTCCACGAGCAGCTCTGAGCTACTGAATTGATTGAAATGGATGCCCACTTGCAGCTCATCAATACCGACATATTGCCCGGGCAGGTAGCCATACCCTCGGTCGGCCGTGCGTCCAACGCGGTCGCCAGAGGCAGGCCCACTGTACTCTAGTAATTAACTGTAATTCACGGCAACTACCCGCAGGGGCCTAATGGTAGAGGATTTAAATTAACTGCCGGTAACTGTGTCAACCAGCACGGTTAATGCAGCACAGGGACTGTGTGTGTTAATAAACAGTCGCTATTATAATGTATAAATAAACATAGAGCACTTCGTAGCATAGTGTATATTAGAAAATTTTCAGGACCAGACCTGACCTTTTCCAGGACCTTAAAATGTCTTTCCGAAGACTTACTGTTAAAGAACTAGCAAGGGCTTTGGCTCTCTTAGAATTAGGCTATTCTCAGTGTGATGCTGGTCGTAATAGTCACTATTATAATGTGTGATTAAACAAAGAGTAGTACGTCCACGGTACATTAAGGAAAATTTCCAGGACCAGACCTCACTTCTAAAGTTCGCAAAATATAACAGAGATCTTTGTGGAAACCTGGGTCCATCTTAGATTACCACCGAGGATAAAGGGGTACATTTCCCGCCTGCATGTATGCACGATCGGAGCGATAAAAATGAATATATTATATTAATATTAATAAATATTGTATGAAGGTTTAAATTGTTGAGTCGATTTAATTAAGTAAAAAGATATACATTGTAACATACAACCATGTACTAAAATGAAAGAGAATACAGATAAAACTATATGCAACCAAATTTAACTGAAGGCGTAGTGATGATAATAAATAATAATAAATGGGATTGTATTTACAATGAAAAAAATATAAATATGAAACACATGTGCAACACTATTTGGTAATACCAGGTCGGGTTACCTAATGTTACTAACCGTTTAGTTACAACACATTCCACAACACTTTGAAATAATATCTTTACTTTTTTTGTTAAAATAACATACAGGGAGTATATTATACAACGTTATAATGAAAATGAAATGATTTTTTCAAGTTCCAGCTCAGAATAGGAAAGTTTCCAATCTATTGTATTATATTAGAACAAAATGCAAATAGTTATTTTCTTTACCTTTGTGTCTTTCATCAGGGAGATAATTTTTGATTCAATCATTTTAACAAATAATTGGACAATTATGAAATGCAGCGTCAGCCTGCTGGCACAGCGGTGCCCCGGATAACACCTAACCAGATGAGACAACCCTCATTTATCAGGCCTTGTTATGGAAGCAATAAATCGTCTCTCTATATTGCTTAATACCCCAGATGACGACCACCGGCTGAGGCAATATTCACCTTTTTTCCCAAGCTCAATGAAGAGGCATGATCCATTTCTCCCTATATAAACCTTCCCAAAATTTTACCCGTCTCACTCAGTCACACACTCTCTTCCCGCTTAGACATAACACAGTATCTACTAACCGTTACCTCGTTGTACTTTTTGAATAAACTCTTCTTGAAAGTCTATCAGTGTAAACTTCTTTAACTGGACATTATAAAAAGACGTCAAATAAACTAGCCGTTTTTAACATTAGAAGCTATTGAGACTCCAGCCGGATTGATATGATATTGTAAGTTCTTTTTATACGACTTAATCTGGTTTGAGATGATAATTTGAAAATTATGAAGTATTTGATAGTTAATGTAAAGAAAATATCTTATCTAATCTGGAAAAATGGGAAGTCAACTGTCTCTTGTTCTACGTGTAGGTTATGTTGTTTTTTAAATTGACTACACTGCTTCGGTGCACCTTCTGTATAAGCGTGAATTTTAATCCCTAAAAAATAGTAATTTCGAACATTTCAATTTTTTTCTAGTAGGACTGTGTAAGGTAGTCGATTATAATATTATAATTATGACTTGAGATTATTAGGAAACAACAAAGGATTAATAAAACCAGAAATCCCACCAACAGAAAGGCCATATCTCTCACATCTCCTGGGAAGTATCCAAGAGGAAATAGTTGACGGCAGTTTCATAACGGAGCTCGTAGAACCAGATTTATCCGAAGCGTAGAAATACAGTTATAGTGACACATCAGATAGATGCTAGTTGTTATCTCGGTTGCCGAAAATAACATGACACCCCAGCCCCGGTCATATTTCTCAACCAGCCCCCCATCTCCTTGGCAATATTTCTCTGTTCTATTCCCACAGGAACCGGCGGTTCTCCCTAATAACCTTATTCCCCTCTGAGCATGGTCTGGATAAACGCTGTTACTGAACTGAAGAAAGGAAGGTCTGAAAACAATTGGACGCTATAAAGCAGGTCTCTCCCCACAGAAGATAAGCTATGCCAAACAACAGGCCCCCCCCCCTCACCGTCTCACCCTCCTCCCTGCTCTCTAGACAATTTCAAAGTTGACTCTCGAGTAGTGTTTACTTTCCATTTTCGCTCTTGACAAATTAAACCCGACACTTATCTAAAAATGGTGTTGTAACTTACAACTGTTGTCTTTTTCTTTATTGAATGACAACCCCTTTCTTTACATAACCCCTTTAAATTTACAGATAAATACATATAATCATAGATCCTCAGGCAAATCTATTTACAAATTATTTTTGTATTTCCTGTAGCATCGCTACATTATATACAGGTTTTGTTATTTTATAAAAATTATATAATGAATAAACAAGTATAATGATATACAATGACAACAGTTGTTAGTTACAACACCAATTTTAGATTGTGTCGGGTTTAATTTGTCAACAGCGAAAATGGAAAGTAAATACTACTCGAAAGTCAACTGACTGACAATACAGCCGAATGTCTCCAACATTTCCAGAATGGGATCATACGAAAAGTGGTCCGACATACTTGTGGGAGAGTTCATCCGCCGGAGACACCAAGATTTTTGACTCGTTGCAGCACCTCACCTACCCAGCGTTTAGGACTATGACCCCACCACCCCTCCCGCATCGATGGCAACAGACTGTCGGGGGGGGGGGAGGGGAATTACGTAAAGTATTAGTATTTAAGTTAGTTTTAAGTTTGATCAAAAAGGTGAGTCCCATCACTTGTATTAGTCTGTTCAGACCAGTCACGTATAATGTGTATCATTATACTTGTTTATTCATTATATAATTTTTATAAAATAACAAAACCTGTATATAATGTAGTGATGCTACAGGAAATACAAAAATAATTTGTAAATAGATTCGCCTGAGGATCTATAATTATCTGTGGATTTAAAGGGGCTATGAAAAAAAAAAAAAAAAACAGTTTTTTTTTACAGTTGGCGGTGCTTCGCTCTCCTAGCATGGAACCTTTTGAGAAGAGTTGTTACTCTACCTTCAGCACAAGCACCACATGGTGTACTCTACCTTCTACACAAAGCACCACGTGGTGTACTCTACCTTCTACACAAAGCACCGCGTGGTGTACTCTACCTTCTACACAAAGTACCGCGTGGTGTACTCTACCTTCTACACAAAGTACCGCGTTGTGTACTCTACCTTCCACACAAAGCACCACGTGGTGTACTCTACCTTCTACACAAAGCACCGCGTGGTGTACTCTACCTTCTACACAAAGTACCGCGTGGTGTACTCTACCTTCTACACAAAGTACCGCGTTGTGTACTCTACCTTCCACACAAAGCACCACGTGGTGTACTCTACCTTCTACACAAAGCACCGCGTGGTGTACTCTACCTTCTACACAAAGTACCGCGTGGTGTACTCTACCTTCTACACAAAGCACCGCGTGGTGTACTCTACCTTCTACACAAAGTACCGCGTGGTGTACTCTACCTTCTACACAAAGCACCGCGTGGTGTACTCTACCTTCTACACAAAGTACCGCGTGGTGTACTCTACCTTCTACACAAAGCACCGCGTGGTGTACTCTACCTTCTACACAAAGTACCGCGTGGTGTACTCTACCTTCTACACAAAGTACCGCGTTGTGTACTCTACCTTCCACACAAAGCACCACGTGGTGTACTCTACCTTCTACACAAAGTACCGCGTGGTGTACTCTACCTTCTACACAAAGCACCGCGTGGTGTACTCTACCTTCCACACAAAGCACCACGTGGTGTACTCTACCTTCTACACAAAGCACCGCGTGGTGTACTCTACCTTCCACACAAAGCACCACGTGGTGTACTCTACCTTCAACACAAAGCACCACGTGGTGTACTCTCAGCGCAAGTTAGATCTATTGTGATAATAGAGCGTAAAATTTTGGATATCATAAGTTTCAAATACACATGTGCTAATCAATATTTACCACAGAGAGGAGATATAGACAAATCAGATATGAGGTAGATGAAGTAATTTTACAATGCCTAACTGTATTATTATTATTTTTTTATATTGTAAAATTAATTCTTTAGCGCATACGTGTATGAAAGTGCATTAATTAAAGTATATGAATTTTGAATGATGATCTATTTTACTATTTTAAATGGAAGTAACATTATCTGCTTCAGCTAAACCTTTGAAAACAACGAAATGAACCAAATCCAAAACCATTTTAAATGTGGCTGGCATGGACACTACATAACATTTTAAATTAACTATAATTCAAAAAAAATAAGAATATTTGATTCTGATAACAATACCATGTATAACCTGCCTATACTGCACACTGTATTCGTGTGGTCACAATCACGAATCACCATAAATTAATATCTTAACACTTACGTTAGTTATCAAGTCAAATTAGGTTGACTGTCAAGTTAGGGCTTCTGAAAAAAACTACTGTTTGATAGTATACAAGACCTGTGATGCATACAGGTAGTCACCTATGAATTTAACTACGTCTACACACAGTTAACTTCATTTGATGAATTTATCTTTATCAACTCCAATTCGGGATCTGATGGGGTGAATGCATAACATAACACTCAGTGTTAGGCAAAAAATATCATTGAGACCTATGTTATGACTTTTCAGAAATATGACCTGGGAAGCACTCACTGACACATTGGTTCTTATCCAAGTTTCTTACATGTACATGGAACTAAGTTAACACTCAGTTAAAATCTTTCAATGAGGCTCTACCAACTCCAATTTGGGGTCTAGCGTGACGTATATATGATATAATACTGAGTGATAGGCAACAAATAACCTTGAGACGTACGTTATGAATTTTCAGAAATATGGCCTTACAGACAGGTTGAAACCTGTTCTTATCTATGTTCGTTCCTTGTACAAATTTCGCACACTCGCACGAATGCAACCACATCTCCCTTGTACGATCGTTGTATGCCACAGAAGGTTTTGCTACTGTTTTTATTTTTATTTTCATACGATACAATACAATAGAACCTTAAATAGTTAAAAATAAAATGAGAGCCACGTAGGTGATGTAATGAAAACATTAATAGCCAATTCATCTGGATTAGACGAAGACAAATCCCAAATATCTTCGAAAACCAAAACTAAAAATACTAGTTGAAATAAGTATTTTTTGACTAGCCATTTCACCTCTATATTTATTGCAACGTGAACTCATTTGCATCAATAATATACTAAGCTTTATTACATCAAAACTTCATCTAACATCATACCCATTACAAGAGCAGTTAGCGACAAAGTTATGTTCTTAAATCAGTGGATATTGACCAATTCCCCAAGGGAAGTAGATGAACTCATATTATTAGTTTATGAATTATAGTTCTAGTTAGGTAAATATATCCTAAATTCAAATCTGAAATGGATTTTTAGATGAAAAAATAATAAATGAGAGCTCACTTGTATTTAAACCAACCTATACATATTTCAAGTTGTGCTCATAGTTAAAAACAATAAATGATCACTGTAAATTGAAATAAGGACTCCTTTTTTAAGCCTTAGCTCATATTGAGAAATTAATAAGCACATCATTATGAAGCTCTTAATTTTTTTAAAAGTTGAAATACAATAAACAAACAGAAGATATTTAGATAATAATTTATTTAGATAGTCCCCTACTAGGGTGAACTCCTTATATTATATTTTATATAAGTTATGGACTCCCCTGGAGTCATAAAAAAAATGTATTTGGTATAATAATTTATTATAATGTAGACATATAGTTTATTCCAATGTTAAAACGGTGGTCTAGGTATATTGAGAGGTTTGATTGTAATTATTTTATTTTTATACAGTATATCCTCACAATACCGCAAAAAGATACCAGCTACCTTAAAAAAAATAAATGAATGAATGTCAAATATTATCTAAAAAATAAAATGTAAATGTATACTGCAATCGCCATTGGTCCCACAGTTTCTCAACGCTATTTCTCAGCGCAGACCTAAAAATTATTAGAGCCCCTTCCAATTGGATGGCTATAAAATATGTGCTTTTTATTTTTAAATAATTACTTAGATAAGTAAAATATTAACTCAACAGGCACTCTTGAGCAACAAACAAAACTGTATGTTATAATCTTAATTTTGGTAATTGTTCACTGAAAATCTATTCAGAATTGGCTCATTCCGAACGTTCAAACGAAGGCAATTTGTTCAAGATGTGAGAGAGCTCTTAAACCTTAAACAGAGGAGGCAGAGAAGGAGGAGGTGGTGGATTTTTAAAGAATGAGAAGCATCTGTTAGCAGGGTAAAAGAGGAGCCCTTATATCTGTCAGAAGAAAACTTTTTCCATTTTCCTTAGGTCGTTAGCGGGCGTGCTCTGGAGGACGTCATCGCGGGACAAGGATTTATTTCTTGTCTTGGCGGTCATCAAACAATCCTACACCCCTCTCTCCTCCTCCTCGATCTCTCTCCCGCCCAAAAATGAAATGGAATTCCTCATTGGGTTATTTTCTTTTCAATTAAATCAATTCTTGTAAGAATTTTGTGCTGTTCAAATATGAATAAGAGTGTATATTTATGTTGGAAAGTTAGTTTCGGACTATTCATATTGATAAATATCCAATCCTTCTGGCTTCTTGACAATTGATATTACAACGATACGAGCATTTTCGGTTTCTATGACACCATTCACAAGTATCTAAAAAGGCAATAGAAATTATAATTAATACGAATATGTTCCTAATATTACATATAATATATATATAGACGACCAAAAAAAATAATAAATAAAGTGGTTAATAAGAATGCACAGTGGCTCGGTTTTTAACTGGCTTTAATTTCCTTCTGATCCTCTATTTATCTAAGGATTGTTTATATTAGGCTAAATGGTATTAGGCTTAACATTGCCGTTTCACTAGCGTTAAATTTATATATTTTAATTTTTACCATGGCAAGTTCCGCATGAGGTATATAAGGTGCGTGGTTAAGGCACTCAAGGCACAATTACAACAATTGAAATTCATGAACTCCTAGAAGAAGAATCGACCCTTTCGGACTAATCAACCGTCAAATATATGACCGATCATTCCATCATACATATATGTATATACGGTTGTGTCAGTCTAGACCAATAAGCAAAGCCGGATATGCAAGAATACCCTACTAGCGTCGTCTTGACGGCCGCACCCTCAAACTTAAATGGACTGTTGGAAGGCACATCCTGTGTTAGACACTCATGGTGTACAGGCTGGTATTCCACCTTCTTGCTATCTTACACTACTGTTCATAGTTCATTAAATAGTCATTATTCTAAGCACTGTTTCAATCATGAATCTTGACACGGCTATTTTTGTTTCCCCAATTCTCCCAAATATATAAACGTGTGTGTGTGTGTGTGTGTGTGTGTGTGTGTAACTTGTGTAAATCAAATATATATATATATATAAAGGGTATCGAAAACTAGAAATTAACCCTCGTAATGGAATAAATTATTTCCATAAAACACAAATTTCTGAAGGATCATACTAATTACAAATTATTCTCTGTATGTTTTTATTTAATACGTTCATTTCCTGCTTTCATACACCCTATCAACCTTTTGCAATCATTTTCCCTCGGTAATAGTTATTATATTTTGCTTATAGTTTTATTTACAATTGTTAGTGAATATCATTGAAGGTGGTCTGAAAGGTTTCCGACCTCAACATGAAGATAATAGTAAAATAAATAAAAGCTAGTGAAATAGAAGCTTTGTTAGGTCGGAAACTTTTCAGTCCACCCTCGTAGACCCATTATTATTTATAAGCTAACCGAACTTTCTGTTATATTTGTCAGCAAGTAATACGTATTTGTTATGTTCCACAATCAATTATTTTTCATTTAATTTTGTTTTTCCTGAAATGTTAGATGATTAGATTATTTGGACAACTAAGAAAACATTTTTTTGAAAATTAACAACAATATTTACCAAATCATGTTATATGTCATGCTTTACATATAATCAAACTGCATTGCTTCAACAGACCTTAAAGTCATCTCTAGCGCATGCCAGAATAAGGATGTTAAAAACGTGATTATCTTGCCTTATTTTAATTATTTCCATCGTTGGTTGACAACAGAAAGATAAACCTTTCAAGAGCTAATTATGAAGTTAAGATTCTATAGTACCACTGGAGGTTCAAACTTGGAAATCTCTACCATCTATTGGCGGATAAAGAAAGTCCTTGTCTATAGAGACCACATTCTAAATGGTTTAGGGGAGTGCAATTGTAAAGAAGTGTTGTTTAAAATATTTTCTATATCAGATTTTAAATATTAATTATAGAGTTTGATAAAAACATGGTGTATATAGTTTATATAAATAAATTCACTATGATTTACTGGTGTATTTAATGGGTATGATATGGCTGTGTTGTTTTAAATATTTTCTATATCAGATTTTAAATATTAATTATAGAGTTTGATAAAAACATGGTGTATATAGTTTATATAAATAAATTCACTATGATTTACCATAGCATAGTGTATTTAATGGGTATGATATGGCTGTGTTGTTTTAAATCAAATATACGCATTTAGTTTTGATGTAGATTCTATTACTGCTTATTAGTTCACTCAGTAAAGGCAAAACTGTAAAAAAATTTCTATGTAAGGGCAGTTAAACAGAACGAATTCCCGGGTATTGTAAGTAATATAGTGTTGTTATATTTTTTTTTTTTTCTGTTACTACATCTTTCCTTGGAATAAGGAGTTTGTGTATATAATTTTCTTCTATTTTATAATTGATTTGATACCAATGGATTGTTTGAAACCAAGTTTAAAGGGTTATTATTTCCTGTTATTTCAATATCAATATATACTTTTTTAAATATTTTACTGCTTATAACGGTATACAATAGTGCTCCTTTGTGTCAGTATAGATATGACCACCACTCTGGTAATTAAGTTGATTGTGGAGTGTTAAGTTCAGTTCCTTCCCACGATCCCACAAGTAGGATCTGGCATCCATTACCTTTTAACCGATAATTGATTAATTTATAGTGTTGGTTCACCTTGGCGCGCTTGCTACAGTTTCAACTACTGATACTAACGCTAAGACTAATAAGTAAGTTTAATTAATATATCGTTATAAATAAGCCGAGATAAAGGAGGAAGTATTTCAATTGTCTAGACTGGACTGGAAGCAGTGGGTCGCAATAGGCAGAACGGTGTGGCTGATTAGGCACTGGTATCCAGGCCACAGCCATCCAATCCAGTCCGTTGCATTATTAATACCAGCCTCGGATTCAATACCTGGCCCCTTTTTCACGCAATTTGTCCTTTGTCCGAACCCTCCTCGTGTGAATAATACCTGCGAACATATATGGAGATACCAAAAAAATAAACGAAAAACTTAGTGCTCGCCGAAATTACTTTTAAAGATGATTAATAGCCAATTTAGCTGAAGGTATTTCAATGACTTTATGGCAATAAGCGAACCATTTGTTTCCAACTTGTTTTATTTTTGACGTCACCCAAATAAATTTCAATTATTCCTATATCAATATCTTAGTCGTTGTTAGCGGTATGTATGAAAGGCCGACTAAAATTATGTAAATAGAATTGAGTAGAATTCCTTTATTTTGATATTATTTAATTACGTAAATCGAAAATAAAAGTTTTTTTTTTTTTTTATAAATGAGTTGTAAAATAAATTTGGTTTGTTTTGTTTATGTTGATGTTATGGATTTGATATCGATAAGAAAAGAGCAATGTGTGTGAGAGAAAGAGAGACAATAAATAGGAGACGCTAGAGAGAGAGAGAGTTAGGGAAGAGTTGTTATTGTTTACTGTACGTGTACGTAAAGGATTATCTTAAGTCAGTATTGCTAGATCAAGCCATTGAAAGTACTAAGGTAGTAATGGACTAAAAGTACTAAGGTAGTAATGGACTAAAAGTACTAAGGTAGTAATGGACTAAAAGTACTAAGGTAGTAATGGACTAAAAGTACTAAGGTAGTAATGGGTAAATTTGATTGCAAAACAGTTTTAGTTATTAGGACAGTTAAATGTCCTAACATCGTGTTCGCAAATTTAGCTCAATTAGGGATTTTTTTTATGGAGAAACGATATTTTGGCCATGGATCAGGGTTTATTTGTTATAATCACAGTTCTTTAATTAAGTACGCTTTGTGTATAACATCAATAAAGATGGATTAATATCCTTTTTTTTTCTTTTGAAAAAGTTATAAAAGAGAAAAGCACCAGCTGCTGGACGGCGAGTTATGGAAAGAAGTAAAAGTTAAACAGAAAATGTTATAAGAAATCATGGCTAATATTGGCTGAGGGAGGGGACAACTTTGTCTCAACTATCAGGGAGCCAACTCCTGAGGGTAGTTAGCGGCATTGATAGCACCTGCGACCAGGCTCTTAAAGTAGGCCACATCCACGACCACGCTCTGTCCTATCGTTCCACTTGTGGGCAAAACTAGAGAGGACTCAACTAACTCATCTGCCAGAAACTTCTTTGTCGGGTGAATTATCCAGCTTCGGAATCCCTGTAATGATCAAGTACAGTTTTATAGGAAAGCTGAGTTCCGTTAAATGTACATGAAACGATGCATGTGACATACAGCTTATTCAATTCAAGACGCATGTCTGCAAGCTGAGATATTCAGTGACATTTACGTCATTACTCAGTTTGCATATTTTCCATGTTAGATGCCTACGTATATCTCTTGCTTATTAGGGAAAGAAAGTAGTATTTGATGGAGATGAAATATTTAAGTACGCAACGGGAGAAGAACATTTTTTTTGTTTTAGTTATTATGTACATGAGGATTAGGAGTTGGTCTAAGTTGAAGTTGAAGAGTGGGCTCCCTAGTGTATCAAGAGCTGTTTCTGTGCTGCTCGATCACGTGAGCAACTAACACTATCTCTAAACACTTAAATACGCAAATACAACAACAATAAGTAATAATATATAAATACTATCAACAATCCAAAATATATGCTTCCCAGATGCACCACCATGGGCCAATAATTAGGACCTGAGGATAATAGTATTATGACCATAATGGCGTTATACTAAGAGGTCATCGTGTAGGTCCATAGACCTACTGGCCCGTAGTTTGTTAATTTCTTCTGTTAATGTAAAAGACACCATAACGAACAGAGCTTTGACGTGTCCCGGTTACTAAAAAAGAATTACTTACTTAAAAAGAACTGGTCATAAAAAGAAGAGGAAGAGGAACTTTGTGTGGTCTTGGAATGACACCGAATTTACGCCCAGAATCCAAGCGTAGGCAAAAAATCACTGGATCCTAAAAGCAAGTGCGGACCAAGACTTAGAAGTAGACTGAGCCACGGCTGGAGTGACATCCTCAAAAAAGGTTGCAGAACAACTGAAGCCGCCGTCTAGATGAAACAGGTCCCGTCCAGTAGAGCTAGTTTAATGGACAGAAATCAAGAGTATTCACTTCCAGGTGAGATTTATAATTTTATTACCAAGAGAGATATTGCAAACTTTGCCAACTCTCAGGAAAATGTTATGACATGATTTAATAAATGTACCAAAATCAAATCGAAGAAACATGCAATCTCATCGTGAAAACTCGGCTGTTGTGTTATTTCCTAGTCCTCAAAACTAATCACCAACGTAGGTCAAGAATGTCGTACCGCTGTATGAACACTTAATTTAGTTTAGCTGTGTGTTAGATATTCGATGGTAAATTCATTATTAATATCCTCAGATATATAATATAATATAACCAAAATATTCTTACTTCCTACACTCTGCTACAAGCTTAATATTACGGACACCAATCTAAAGTTAACGGGCGCTTATTTTGGATGACAAAACTTGATATTATCAAAAACATAATTGTGGTTAGGTATTGAATACAGTTTTAAGACTGCAAGTCTTATGGACCTGAAAACTAAAACCCATATTAATATCTGCGATTTTGATTTTAAATTAATGGTATTTTTGTTTAATATTAGACTATTTAGAAAAAATACTCGCTAGCTTTGAAAAACACGGGCTTCCTCAATCTTCGTACACTAGTATCGGTCTCTAGACAATAGCAATAGACGACACCCATCTTCCAAAATTATATTTTTAACACCGTCAAGAGTTGCTTTGTCATGCCTGTTCCAAACATGCTTAAATCCCCCAACTATTGTATTCTTTCACTATAAACTTATTAAGGTAATATTTATGTAGCGTTCTACACTCCAAGTTGTTTATCTACTATTTATCAACATCCTCGGTTCACGTGATGTGTATGTAACACAAAAAAACTTAGTTAGTATTAAATGACAACTGACTTAGAGGTTCTTGAAGTCACCTAATCCGAAAATAGAAGCCGTTTCTTTGCATGTTTACTTGTTTTACACTCAGAGCTAAAACACCTCTTTCGTATGAGCTATCAGGTAATCATTTATATTGTTAGCATGTGTGTTTGTATTTCCACTCTTCGTTCTAAACTACTTTAGTGTTATTATTATTAATATAATTAACATTAATAACTTAGACTATCTAACGTTTTTTTTTAGAATTTCACTGTTTAACATTGCTTTAAATAGGTTATAAAGGTTCACTCTATATTTTGCAAAAGGGAGAGCCTCCCCCCAAAAAAAACAAAATATTTATTTAGAAATATAGAATTCTCTTCATTTCTGCCTTGAAAATACAGATGATTTTGTAAATATTCTCTTTACAACAATATTTTATTACTGTTTCCATTTTCATTTTATTTTTAAGAAAGACATGATTAATGTAACTAATTGTATTCAAGCCAAAGAAGCAATGTGTAAGGAATGTTACGTCCCTTGCATCAAAGTGTTCCTTTACACCACTATTTCACAATCAGCAGATAATACAATTTACCAAATGTTCTGTCGCTAATGTATTATTTTTTTAAGCTTAATGCATTTGTAATTGTTTAAATGTTTAATTATTATTTATACTTATCCGCATTTACTTGAAAAAAACATAAATATTCTCCCAATATTCACACTTATTATCCAAGTCACATACAATGAAACATATGATATGCAATGACTTATGTTTTTTTCAAGTAAATATGGATAAGTTTTCATATCAATAATGCATATTCACAATTATCAATAATGTAAGTTTCAATTAATAATAATACATTACCTATATAATGTTTACCAATGTCATAATTTATACTACATTATAGTAAGAAACAACAGATATTACTAGAACGGATCAAGAGATAAACTTTATGATGCATAAGACAGATATATTAGCTTTTCTAATTTTTTTTCTATGATACAATATAGAAATTAAATAGATAAATTGATTAATTATCTTCTAACTTCGGTTATAGTGTTTATCTAACTTCTAACTTTGGCTATCATGGAGATTGACATTTTGTAGTATTGCTCTTATGATACACATGTTATTTCCATGATTTTTTTTTTTGAGGGGAGTGGGGGAGAATTACTCATTATTATTATCAAATATTGAAGGTCATACTGTCCATGTGAAGTACGAACACGGCGCTTAACTACACCCCTCTCTCAAGACTGGACAGTCTTGCAGGCTTGCCTACCTTTAGTAACACAGGGCACCGAATTGAACAAGACTAGAGTCCGTAATTTATGGGAATATAAGTTTCATATAGCAATAATAATTATTTTCACTTTAGGTATTATTGAAAGTATGAAACAATTAAAAAACAATAGATACTGGATGCATAAAACTATACCTATAGTGTGAATTTATAGAATGTAATATACGAAGTTGAAATATAATCTGAGAAAAACTCGAGAATGTCTTCCAAAATTATAAAACAGTTTTGTAGGTAGGACCATGTTAGTGCGTCGATTTTTCAGCAATAAATCAGGTCTGATTCACTATTGGAAAAATAAAGCTTCACTAAAGGAAAAAAATAAACCGAAAATAAAATTTCCCCTGTTCTTATTTCATATTACTTACAAAAAATCATGTATTTCATAGAATATCTGACTCAAATTAGTTCCGAAAATTCTAATTTTCCTTCAGCCTACGAAAGAAATATGTATAATAGTTCCAAGGGACAAAAAAGCTCTGCAGTAAATTTTGAAGTACCAAAATATTACCTAAGAACAAAAAAATTGTTTTTAAATTTGTTACAGCTTTATGTTATAGCTTTTTATAGATCCAAAGTTTGGAAGTTCATAAAATAATATCATAAACCTCTATCCCATAAAATAACGCACAATAGTATGTTAATTCAGATTGTTTAAATTTACTAACTCAAGTTTACGCTGAGAGTATATGGTTAGTAACATGGATACCTTTAAAAGAATTTTTCAAAAGTTCATCTCAAAAATTCTTAACAAAGTATTTGTGTCACTGTTCATTAAACTAATACAATTAATAAGCCGATTCTCAGTAAAAAAGCTAATGCTCGATCACCCTAGGGAAAGAATGAGGGAAGCAGGTAGGGGTTATTTAGCGATAGTTATCACGTGTTGTCGGGTCGTCACGAGGTGCCTAGTTGCCCTAGCCCTGGCGACGAAGTGAGAGTTGATTAAGTTTATAACCAGGACCATCGTTTCATGACGGAGGTTTTCATAATGAAGATGCCAAGTTTAACATCAATAAGAGTTTAACATCAGAGCAGCCACGAGCCAGTCAGCCAGTTGTAAGTAGAAATATACAGGCTCTAAACCGGCGGTCTTAAATACCCAGCTGGCTTGGTCAGTAGCCAATCAGCTCTGGTTTTACAGTACCCAATGCCAGTTGAGTATGTGGTTTTCTTTGTTCTCTGACAAAGAGATATGTCACCGATACCTGACCTGGGTAAGGGTCTCTCGGGGGGTTGGGTCGCTCAGTACCTGCTACTGGTAGCTGGTGCCCCAGCTCATATAACTAATTGGCTCACAGCTGCATGTTTATTGTTTACCACATTTACAATGATTTATATTTTGGTAATGTTATTTACAATATATATATACAACAGAGTATAGGGTGATTTATCTTATGCAGTTAGCGGTCACTACACGTGTTAATGATGGGAATGAAATGATTAAAACCAGTGAATAGAGCAGTTGGAGAAGGTTAATGATTCTATTTATTGTCATCTATTGAATGTTGCATTGAATGAGGAATTTATCAATGGTAATTGGAGAAAAATTGCTTTTCATTTAATTTAGCAAAGGTTCTGATTATAAATGTATTCGTTTTCGTAACGAAGGTTTATTATTCAATACGCCAAAGCGAGTAAGAGCGGATTGAATACAGTCTGTTTAATGAACCTGAGAAATACCAAGCTAAAAGAGGGGAAGGAGTGAAAGGTGTTTTCACCGAAGCTTTACTTCCTTTAAATTGAATTAATACCATTGCTTATAAAATGTACCAATGGCACACTCCTATTCCTAAGGAGAATCATTCAATTCATTTCGTCTGTCGTATCGTTAACGTTTTATATCTAACCGTATAGTTTTAAAATTATTTTTATAAGTAAAATTCTCATCGATGGAAGCAAATATATTCCATATATGAATATATATATTCAAATTCTGGGTGGATTTTTCAATTATTGAATGATATCCGCATTACCACTCTTTCTACCTAATACTTTTACTGTGACAAATCGGCCTTTTCATATCATTTACCATTATAATAAAAATACTGTACCGTTATCTCTGTATGCTTTTAATATTGTCATTATTATTTCTTAGCTATATACCATTAATACCATTCAAAAGTTTAATCAATAAGCCCTTAGCTCCAACCTTTCAAAAGAGAAACACTAGTATTATGTATTTATTATATTAATATTATTTTGTCCTTTTATATTTTTTCTTTTAATTTAATTAGGTATTGCACTTGTTTTTCTTATTTTCTGTTTACGCAACTTCATAAATGATATTTTCTAACATGAGGAAGGTATTTTATTTTCCTCTCCTGTGTCAGGCGTTCAATTGCGTATTATCCCAGTAAAGCAAGATGCAAGTGTTAAATACTTTCAATGGAAATACATGTACAACACGTATTTGTAACATAGCCGGTTAATCCACCCTCTTAACTATTCCATCCTACCCCTTGGTCCTGTCGAGATCGGATTCACAAGGTTCTACTGTAGGCAGGTTTTACATTATTCGAAAAATGTTTTTCTGACAATAGAAAAAATCACGTGAATACTAAAATATAATAGATAATTTCCATTACGAAGATCAGATTCATGAAAACGCTTCAAAATAACTGGATCTTCATGTCAAAACCGAGTGTTGTTGGAGGATTTGAGCCAAGCTAGGAGGATTAAGCCGTCCTTGGGGTTACTCGTCATACATCGGAAGATTATTCCATTAACACGATAGAATTAAGACCTGTAAGGCTAATCCGGCCTAAACTTAATTGATACAATTGTCCACAGCAACTCCTCTTGTAAAGTCTCTTAGTGGCTACCAGAATAATTGATTATAATACAAATGGTAATTAAGAATAAAAAAATTGAATTCTTTCTGCTCCAGAAGTATTTTGTTTGAAACCTCAATGAACTTTAATTATGATTTCGAAAATTCATTTTCTTTTGTTTATATCAAATCTGTCTATAATATTAATTTGCGGACTAGTCAACCTGATTCACGAGATTGCTAACTACAGCAAATTGTATACCTAATGTGAAATTTGTCATAGTAAAAATTGAAATATATAAATTTAACGCTAGTCTTATGGCAATGTTAAACCTAATACCACATAGCCTAAGGTAAACAAACCTGTAACGGGTATATAGAGGATCAGGAGTAGAATAATAAATACAGGCATAATAAATTATATACCACGTTGAACAAAGACAGTGTAAAGTGAATCGTACATACAGAAGCTTTTGAACACTTTCTATTGTTAATAACAAAAATTCCGTATAAAGTACAGTTTCCATCTAAAATTTACATTTTTCTTGTAAAAATAGACGAGACTTTTGCAGATTGGCTAAGTTAGGGCATGAAGGTGAATAAACTGTAACGACCCAAATAAAAATGTAGGTTAAATCACTACCAATAAGTTTTTCGTAACGATTTTATAGTAACGATCAAAAGGTTGAATGCTTTTTCCAACATTCACTAGTCTCAAAATGTTGAGTATATTTAATTTGTTCAAAAGGAAAATATTCTTTAATTAATTAAAATTGTAAAGTGTAGACATGCCGTTTGAGACAGTGTTTTGAAGTATCAACCATAGGAGGGCAAGAGAACTCACCAGCTTTCTCAACGCACTATTTGTGTATTAAAATGGATAGGCATCTCCATTTCTCTACTCATTTTAGTAATAACATAGAAAAAGTACGACAAAGGTCTTACCGGCTATCGCACTTGCTAACTTCACCTAACCTGTCGCTTCCTCTCAAACTGATGATCTACAAATGTGTCCTCCGGCCAGCTCTGCTGTACGGTGCCCCGTTATTTACCCACTTGACTGACAATACAGCCAAATGTCTCCAACACTTCCAGAATGGAATCCTGCGAAACGTGGTCCAACATGCCTCTTTCGAGAGGTTGAAGAACGCTGACCTGCACCCGTTGCTTGGTGTGCCGTCGGTGGATGAGTCCATCCGCCGGATACACATTACGTTTTTTGACTCGTTGCAGCGCCTGACAAACCCAGTGTAACACTATGACCCCACCACCCCTTCCGCATCGATGGCAACAGTTTGTCGGGGAAAAATTATGTTAAGAATTAGTATGTAAGTTAGTTTTAAGGTTGATCAAAAAGGTGAGCCCCATCACCTTTATTAGTCAGTTTAGTCCAGTCACGTATAATGTATATCATTATACTTGTTTATTCATTATATAATTTCTATAAAATAACAAAACCTGTATAAAATGTAGTGATGCTACAGGAAATACAAAATAATATGTAAATAGATTCACCTGAGGATCTATAATTATATATAATTATCTGGAAATTTAAAGGGGCTATGGGAAAAAAAAAAAAAAAAGAATTAATTAAAAATAATTTATTGATGACTAGACTATCTATTATTTTTCTTAAGGTTGCTTTCATTTTTAGTATCGCGTTTGAATCAAGTAAAACTTTCATGTCTATTATAAAGCCTTTTTAAACTGGTATAGACATACGTTTTATTATTAAAGTTTAAAAAAAAAACAAGGAGGCTATGTATTGTGAATCTAAAAAGTAAGGTGATTAATGTGATACCGTGCTAAAAATTCCAACTAATTAAATAATTAATATTACTCACTCATATTTTATGGGCTTGATTATATTTCTCATGTATTCCTAATATCACCAGGGTCTGTGTTTATACGGTCATACAAACCACAGGGGGGGGGGGAAACATAAATGTAATTAGTATGGTATCATTTTTAAGTAAAGCAGCAAAACACCGAATTTGTCATTTTATTTCTGTGTTTTACATTACAGTAATTAATGCATGAAACCCTAGCTAAACGTAATTATATTTTTAATAGAATATTGTGTGGGTATATTGCTTCTAAAAAGCAGGCATATTGGCGGAACAAATGAAGAGCTGTTCAAATCCTTGTCAAAACAACACGTGTACTCTCAATGGAAGTTTTACTTGTGTACCTAGAGTGTTGTTTCCAGTTATCCGAAGTTTATAACTCTTCTTTAATAGTTATCGACTTGCTTCCAAAACATTGTTTTTAATAAATGATCACCTCAGGTTGGAAATTAAGCAAGAACATCAGATAGCTAGGATAAGAGATTTAATTTTACAATGTCTATCTGTTTTATTGTTGCATCGTCTTGTTTTATATTAAAAAAGTCCTTAGTTAGCAAATATACATTGTATGATTATGTGCAATGTAAACATTATAGTAGTCTATAAACAAAGGCCCATATGTTTGGGGAATGTATCAGATGACCGATCGGACAAAAAGAGTTACAAGGAATGAATTCGTGCCCATGGGATGGGTAAACCCTTTTAAGGTTTAAAAGGCTTAGAACACACATTTAAAGGTTTAATGTGCAACTTTAATCAGCACACAATCGGAGAGATCCATTAAGCTTCCGACGGGTGCGCCCCTGACGTTAATAGTACTCTCAGATACACTCCTATAACATTGATGTATACTCACGAATAAATATATTTAAATTAGTTTAATTAATCACAATTTAAGTTGTTTAAAGTAAAAAAAATATGTATTTTGATAATTACGTCAAATATACGTATAGACGTATTATCTATAAGTCAAATTCTCAAAATGGTACACCTACTTTAACGTCTAACATTATTTCCCATAAATAATTCTAGCACTCTATATTATTTTTTAACATCAATCTTAACAAAGCATTGTAGGTATATAATGGGTAACATTTTGTTGGCAAAAAAAAACATCAAAAAAGATATGTTACGTAGAATAATAAAATAGGAAAAAAACTTTATTAAAACCCCAAACTTCGCAGATGTTCAAAACAAACACATTTAAAATGGAAAGAAAGGAGCAATTATTTCATAAATATGGCATAAAGCCACGTGCCAAAAAGTTCGCCATCTTTTCTTGGCCGATTCACCCCTCACAATTACTACTACAAAACCCCACAGGTACTTTCTCCACCTTCCCTGTTCCTGTTTAATATTTGTTTTTTTACCCCTTTTGAAAGATTTCCTTTGAGCATGTTTGCTTGTGAGTTCTTTCGCGAGGTCTCTAAGTAATTTTATCTTTTCCATACAGCAATAACAGTTGGGGCATTTATACCAACAACGTTTAACATCACGATAAACACGACCAGTGGCATCTTTTTCCTTCCCCCTGGAACAACCAGATCAACCCACTTTTTTATTACTTTGTCTTTCACTTTTTTAATGAACATAAAAAAAAGGAAACCTACCCCCTCTCCCTCTTTTCTCATCTTTATCACACTATTCATTACCCCTAATTTCAGTATCTATCTAATCTCCTTCTTAATTTTTGTCTGTATCGCTTTCTTCAAAAGTTGGTCTAACATATTCATTATTATTATCTTAGAATAGTGTTCGATGAATGAGGCCAATGTCATCAGGATGAGTTAGGTCATAGCTGTTACTAAAAGAAAGTTATTAATTTATTTATTAAGTTACTTTATTTACAACGGGCGCTTGTATCTGCAAGACACATTTCCACTTTTACCATTACTATAGTTTTTCTAATTCAGATAATTTTACATATTATTAGCAATTAAAGAGTACTAATTAATTTTACTGATTTAAATTGAAAATATGAAGGTAATCTGTAATCTGTAAGTATCTGTCGGATACAAAATCAGTTACCTGAAGCGAAGATATCCCCCCTTGATGCCGGCGTGATACTCATTGAATAGAAAAAGAGATACACTTGTTAAGTTAACCCTGGTCACCAAAATCTTAAGTTAAAGTACTTTTATTTATAACCAGTATGAAATTCACGACAACATGTAACTACATAACTTGGCGAGGTTCCGGGATGTTTCAGCTAATCACTTATCTCCGAATGGTCTTTAGGAAACGAATTAACCGTGTCTCCTTGCACAACTAAAACCAAATTGGAACGCCCCAATTAATACTGCGAGCTTGATTGGTTTACAGTCGCTGACTTCGTGTCGCTCACTGCTGTGTCAATAGTCGTATTTGTACTGGCCGTAGTCGTTCACTCCTCTAACCGTGTACAGTGGGGAAATACTAGGAAAATCTAGTGCTACCATTGTATTGGCTTCGAACTTTAGCACTTTATATTTTAGAGGGGGTTGAATTCGTTTCTGATCTTAAATTTTCTTGAAACGTTTAATCTTAAGTTTTCTTGATACGTTACGTTAACATATCAACGTTTTTTGTAGCAATGATATCAGTAAATTATACTATGAAATAGAAAAAAAAACAATATATTATACCTAAATAATATGAAATACAGAAAAAGGGTCCGGTAAGTATTTGCGTCAGGTAAACAGTTGCCCCGAAGGCTAAAACCTTGAAAATTATTATATAAAATTAAACCCGAACAAGGCTGTATCTGACAAGGAGAATTCAATGCAGGTATATATTTTTTTTTGTACCTTGAAAACTTTGCTAACAACACTGTTATGCCTCAAACATACAGTTGAATAGAATAACGTTGTAGCTTCCTGTAAAACAGTACTAAAATGACTCCTGTCATTGGCGTTTTTTTAACCTCCTCAACAGAAAAACAACTTCATAAAGACGGAAACTAAAATAAATTTATTCGAGTGAAAAGACGACAAAAAGGAAAAACTGCGTGACAGGGGGGTGGCTTGTATTTCATCAAAAAGAGAGATGGAAATCAAAAGAAAATTGACTCCAGATGACGTGAGTAGAAAACTTTGTAAGCCCTACCTTGTTTGTATCCCCATACTGTACCTAATTTTTATATTTCCATAAAAATAAAACACAGAGTAAATTACATTTTCACTGACATAAAAGGTTTTGATAAAACTTTTGGTTCGAAAACAAAACTACTTAAATTTTATTTTCTGCTTGAACAAAGATTTCTCTGGAAATTAAAATTAGTTTTGCAGCGAGTTTTACAACTTAAACTGCAATTACTAAACGAAATTACTTGCTCAAAAGTGTATTGTGTATTGTCCTATCAAATTAAATTTTGACTTAGTGTTGATTGAAAATAGAAGAATACCTTCTAAAAGACCAAATGAAATCGAAGATATTTGTACAGATCTCATCAAAATGCACATCGAGTCCTTACCGAAACAAGAAGGTCAACCTTCAAAGGATAAAAATTCAAAATTATCTGCTTAAAACTAAAAATCCCAGCCATTAAATAAATGCTGTGAAAAAACCTATAGAGACATTTTCAGGTCTGAATTTAATTCAAGATGCGGTGTTTCAAGATTCGGCTCACGTGTATTTTTGGCTAGTATCTAAATTGGTTCCGATTCTGAAGAAACAATTCACAACATTCGATCGGAAAAGGCCTAATCCTCGATACAGAGTCAGCAAAGAAAATCCTTATGTTGTTGTGCCCTGTACCTACAAGTACGTTTTTCTCCGACACTAACACATTCTTTAATATTTAGACAGCTTTCCTGCTACAGTCAAGCGATGCATAAACAAGCAAACAATGATGTATCTGCTAATGTAATGAGACCGTAGGTAGAAGGGGGATTCTACTTAAATCAATAACTTCCGATTTCAACTTTGATTATTTTTACTTATTAATCCTTTATTGTGCTAAAATTACAATCTGCCTTATTAAGCAATAGGTAATTAAGATAAATGCTCTCATTCATACCATATTTACAATTCATCATTCACTCGCTCATTCATACAATATTTACAGACAGCCCAGAGGCCTCCAAAATCCACATGTTTGTCATCTCCCTTGTTTACGAAAGAGGAAGCGGAGTCTCGGGAGGTCCTCCACACTCCTCCGTCAGCCTCGTCACCAGATACGAGCAAGTAGAGGCTGACCAAGAGCGCGAGAGCCACAGACGCTCAGGACATGATTGGAGAAACTGACCATTTCCAGAACTCCCACTATCATGCGTTTATAGCAGAACACGAGGCCACTGCCGTTTCAGTCTCCGAGGAGGATTATAGGGATGAGTGGTGCAGTGTAATGACTGTGCTACAGGATTAGGGTGGTTGGGAAGGCTACTGTGGAATTTCATAAACTTGGAAGGGGTGAGTTCAAGAATGTAGGGGATATTAAGATCGTTATGAAGGGTTTTGTTGCTGACGTAATAAGGGCCATTAAGTATTGTCATCAGAAATTTGTTTAGAAAGATTGGCTAAGCTTGATGTTAGATGGGATGTTCTTTGAAGTGGTCTGCACAGTTGTCCAAAGCGTATGTTTAGTTCTTGTGTTTTTAGTCTCGTATGTGGGTTCCAGTCGTTAGTCGAGATGGAATCCTAGGTACCGTACTGTCTCGGATACATGGAGAGGAATAGAATTCAACTTTTTAAAAAAATTTATTGTATGGCCAGACAGGTGTGTTGTGTAATTGGTGTATAATTTTCTTAATCCAATTTCTTAAAACATTAAATTACTTTACATCATTAGATCAAAACATTTTGGCAAGCGTGCATAGTTGTCTACTATGTTACTGCCACTTTGAATTTAATGCAAGAAAAAAACGCCCTAGACATTGGACAAAAGTCATTAAATAACTCAGACGTTCGCACCCATTTACCGTATATGAAATGGAAGCCCAAGATTTCAAGGACTCCAGTGAGCTCACTGACAAGAGATCCTCAATTTAACATAACATAGGCTGCATGGCTTCAAATATTTTCTGGTTTGGTTTTCTGTAATAGTATAAACTATAAGATCAGTCCAAAAATATAAGAAACCACAAAATATTTACTATGGTAATAATAAAAATTGGAATCTTTATGAGCTAATAGCATTATTAAAATATTTTAGCTAGTGTAAAATTTTAAAATTGAGGTATGCAACCTTGTTTGGGGCAGCTGTTCAAATTGTTATTTTTGTTTGCCTTTTTGTCGTTGCTCTACTGTTGGTACGCATCTGCGCAATGTTGGTCCCAAAACAAATATATTTTAAACTGTCAAAAACATCAGATTATGTTTGAATCTATGCAATCCAGTTAGCTCCTAAACATCATAACCGTCCTTATTAATGGATAGAGGAATAATTAAAAGGTTTTTATTAATTATCAAAAATTACTTTAATCAATAAACCACAAGTTTGACAAAAACATAGTTTAAATTCGTTTTAGTTGTAGTATTAGATAATAAATAATTGATTACGATTTTATGAAAATGAAAGAAAACTATCAATCAACAAATTTCGGGCACGTATGATAAAAAAGAGAATATAACGAGCAAAGGTAAGACTCACTGCGGGGGACACTATAGGTCCGGCTGATATGGAGGTACATTTTGATGAGTAATATAATGACGATCAATCAGTTGCAGTGTATAAAACCCAAGTGTTGGTCAACATCAGTGCATTCCACTAATTTTTTAACAGGGCTTATATTCACAGGAAAGCACAAATCAGACCAGTCTTAGTGAGCTTCAAGCACATACCATATGCTGTTCAGATGAGATGGCCACATAAAGTGATTCTGCGCATGGCCTCCAAACCATTCTCCACATCACCCTCAATTACGCTTTATTTATTTTTGTGTGTGCTGGAGTGCAAGATTAATCAAATGTCTGTCAGTCGCACTCGATGAGACAAACCTCTTATTGACTTAAGCAATAAAACACAAACATTCCAAACATGATGATCTTGGTAATATAAGGAGCTTGGATGCTGGTTAGTTTTGTGAAACATGTGAACTGAAATTTATAAATAGGTGGAAGGTTTAACGTAAACCGTAATTGTAAGAAATGATAAAAATCACTGAGATACAAGATGATAACGAAATATAATGCTGAAACGTAAATGATTAAGGTGAGGATGGCTAAGACAGGAACATTTTTGGTTAGTAACAACTTGATGGTCTGAGATATGTAAAAATGAATAGATAAATATGGTGAATAAAAAATGGATCTGAAGTGATGAGTAGGGCCTGGGTTGAACGTTCATTGAAGTTTAGGTGGTCTTACTTGGAAATGCATTGATAAAAGTGGATAGTTCATGATCGATACTGTTCTTTTCTCCACCCTCCGCCTGGGGGTCGACTAAAATCTACTCACCTATGTTGGAGAATGGTGCAGAAGAGGAACTAAAGGTGTTAACTGAGTGCATACACTGTACATGCGTCTGGTTCGGACAGTCATGTGAGATGGAGGCGTAAGATAAGTTACCCAAGCTGCTACCAGATGGCTCTTTCTTGATAGTTTTTCTTTCACTTCTCTCGTTGGCAGCTATTATTGAAGATGGCTTCAGGGGAAAGTGAATAATCACGGAAACAAATTATATGGATACTTTAATTTACCTCTGCTAAAACATAATTATTAAATTGCCAGAAAAAAAATATGTTTGTATAAATTTTTAGTGTAAATTAGATCGCTGTCCACGGGAAAAATGTATTTCTATTTTGTGAAGCTTAATAAATACACATTGAAAATTAAACTAACCAAGGATAACGTAATTATTTGTCCCCTAAAACAAAATTTCTTTATATTTGTATTTTATCACTAGCTACCAACCCAACGAATGTACTAAGCGTATGTTACCGTATCTCGCCTCATTAATGGTCTTCGGATTAGTGAAACAGTAGGAGATTAAGGCTTGGGAACTTTCATTCTGGGTGAATCCTCGTATTGGATTGGAGCTCTTATAAGATTTTATATTTACGCATTATAGAAATGTTGGTATAAATGCGAAATGTACATATTAAGTGAGTGAAATCGTCTATAAGGCTTGTGTACTTCCATAAATCACAACCATTAATACCGGATTAGGAAATTGTAATTTTATGAACAAAAATCGTACTACAGCATTTTATAATAGATGAACGATCTGTAATGACAGAGTCACAAATAAGTGAAGACCCCCTACTCTTGAGAAACCACATAAACCCTAATATACCTGGCATGCAGCATGCCCCCAACCTCAGAGGCCAGAAGGGTTAGTCATTAAGCTTCTTATCCTCTAATTAAATGTTCAAAGGGTTATAAATATATATTTAAAAAAAAGGCACTAGAGATGCTGAAGCGAATTTTCCGCTCAACTGTACGTAAAACTGAAACGGGAAAAGGGAATTGCTGTAGAGAGATCCTAAATGAGAAATCGGAATTCCTGAGTGTTGCTGGCAGCAAAAAAAGCAGGCGTGGGTTTTTGTCCGAGGTCCCACCAGCCACGATGGGATAGTAGGACCTGCTCAAATAATTAAAAAAAAAACTTGGTTACAAGTCTTGATTTTACATTTCCTTTCTTTTGCTTTTAGTATAAAACCTTTATTGCTAAACGACTTGTCCCGTCTAAATGGATTTATCAGCATTAAATAAGGAGTAATGGACATTGGTGTAGGTTTGGAAAATACTTACCGAAACTGCTCTCATTGTCACATAATCCACTGTCATAAGAGGAAATATTAACATGATTCTGACTAACCCTAGCAATTTACTTCCGTCAATAATTACAAATTATTCAAAAACTGAGCAATAATTTGGCAATATAAAATAGTAGTTTGACATTGTACAATTTATTATGCCTACCTAAGAGTCTGATGTTCTAGCTTAAACCTCTACCTGTGGTAAAGGATAAAACGATGTTATGAAAGTGAATATGAAACGAAGATTAAACACTTCCTATTCCTTAAAATAACACTAGAATAATACGCTTAAATCTAGCTTGTACTGGGAGTACACAGCGTGTTGATTTGGTGGATTTGGATAAATCTGCCTTTTTGTATCCTATTCCAAACAGGGCCTAGAACCTCTTATAATTTACAAACCTTTGAAATTATTTAGTCTTGTGTATGGATGAATAAATTTGTCGAAAGACAGAATGTGTTTTATTTTATAAGGTGCCCCTTTTCCATCGTTAATCCCTAATTAACTGGATACAAAATCCTTCCCCTCTTTCAGAAAAAACTAAAGTTAAATGCAAAAGTAATTGTAAACTCGGAAAATTGCAGCAAATCAATTAAGTCCGTATCAAAAGACCATTTCACATAAGCCAATGCCATTGCAATTGTAGAGTATTTAACATTTTTGGGCAACATTTATTTTTTTAATATTCTATAATGTGCAAAAAGACCCTAAAATTACCTGCAGTTTGCCTTCTCTGCAATCAAGGCCTCCCGGCCAAATATAAAGGCTGTGAGGCTTACTTAATTCATCTCCTTTCTAGATTCCATCGGGCATCGTTTCCTTGTAGGTGGGGACTTTAACGCAAAGCACCGACATTGGGGCTCAAGATCCACAAATACATGAAGACACGTGCTTTGCTCTCAGCACTTGCATGGGAATATTGCTCCACTATCTCTCCTGACACAGCTACCTATTGGCCATCTGATCCCAACCGAAATCCTGATCTCCTTGAATTCTTTTTCTACAATAGTTTAGGAACACTAAGCTACTCACTCACGCACCTTTACGATCTCTCCTCCGATCATGACCCTGCAATCCTTACCATTTCCCTAAGACCTATACCCTACATTCTTGAACTCATCCCTTCCAAGTTCATAAAATTCCATAGTAGCCTATCCAACCACTCTAATTCCCTAGCACAAATATTGCACTTCACCACTCATCCCTATAAACATCCTCGGAGACTAAAACGGCAGTGGCCTCGTGACCTGCTATAAATACGTGACAGTGGGAATCCGGCAAATGGCCAGTTTCTCCAATCATGTCCTGAAGTTCTGTAGCTCTCGCGCTCTTGGTCAGCCTCCGCTGGCTCTTATCTAGTGACGTGGCTGACGAAGGACCGTGGGGGACTTCCCAAGACTCCGCTTCCTCCTTCGCACGGGAGGGAGGTGACAACCATGGGCTCTGGGCTGTTTTTATATATAGTATGAATGAGGGAGTGAATGAAAATTCTAAATTGATATGAATGAGATCATTTATCACAATTACTTATAGCCCAATCAGGCAGATTGTAATTTTATCATAATAAAGTTGTTGTTAATCAGTAGTAAATATTCTATCATTTATATAACAACAAACCCACAACAATTTCATGGGTTTTTTTTTTATTGTAATGGACTTCATCTCAAATTTAAAGTAGTGAAAAAGCAAGAGATCATATACCCGAAATTTTGCCCTTTATCAAATACTTTTTGGCATACCTACAACAAACGCAGCTTGTGTGGATAGCTTACCTGTATGATGTTCCCATTATTTGTTAATATTTGTAGTTTAGGCGGCATATGTTTGTCTATGAAGTTGCAATATGCGTATTCTGGTCTAGATGTAGTACCTATACTGTAGTACCTATTTGTAGTACCTATACTGTAGTACCTATCTGTAGTACCTATACTGTAGTACCTATCTGTAGTACCTATACTCCTAAGGGCATTACATTTTCGGATGACCGTTATTTAGCAACGAGGATTCAGCCCCTTAATAAGTATTGCTAATATTTTAGAATAAAATTGAAACATTTAAAGAAAATAGGAACTATACACTAATGGTTTATTGAATTCCCCCCATAATTATATTAAAAGAACTAACATATTATATTTATTTAGATCTATGGCGGTGTATTAACATAAACCGGCAACGGTCACAGTGCATTATTAATATAAATTCTCTATTGTCTCAAATAATGAACACTTTTTCCAAGAGGCAATCTAGCGTATTACGTCTGTTTTCTGGAGGAGAGGAAGATGTCTACTCCTCCAACTCCAACCAGTAAGTTTCCTCCACATAAGTCGTCAGAAATCTGAGAAGGAGCTGCCCCCCCGACGTTTCTGATCAAGCCTTCACCTTAACTACTAGCCTAGGCGTGCGACACCCACTTACCACGTACCACCACTTTTAGACACGAGAAAATATGGCTCTGTCAGGTCGTCACGAGGGGGGTGCCTAGTTACCTTGGCACTGGTGACGAAGTGAGGGTTGATTAAGTGTATAACCTGGACAATCGTTTTATGGCGGTCTTACTATCTAACTCCATTTTTGATAGGTATGTGCCCCGACAATGCACCATGTTCAGGAGAAGAGGTATAGGGCAGGTAGTATGTGTGGTCTGGGAATGACCACAAAATCACACTCGGTATCTAAGGGTAGGCGAAAACCGTCCGGATCCCAAATGCGAGTGTCAACCGGAGAGAGGCTGACTGGATTACAATGGAGACACTGGTGGTCAAATTTGCAGGGCCACGGCAACTGTCGTCCGCGAGGGAGAGGACTCTCCCAAGGAGGTGCTAGTTTTAGCGAGACGAAGGCAGAGATTCCCACTAGGATGGTGTAGGGTCTGACAACGCCGGATCAAAACGTAGCGAGGTGAGGAGAGAAAAAGATGGAGAGGTTTTTCATAAAGAAGCACGAAGTTTCAGAGTTTCAAGCTGAGCAGCCACGAACGAGTTTAGTTGTCAGGAGAATGATATACAGGCCCTAAACCACTGGCTTTAAATACCCAGCTGGCTCTGTCAGTAGCCAATAAGGACTGCTATTAGAGTACCCAAGAAGGTTTGAGTATGTGGTTTCCTTTGTCCTGTGACAAAGAGACGTGAACCAGGAAGGTCTCCCGGCGGTTGGGTCTACTACCTGCCCTGGCAGCTAGTGACCCAGCTCATATAACTAATTGGCCCTAGCAGCATGTTTTATTGTTTACCATATTTACAATGATTTATATTTTGGTAATGTTATTTACATTTGTTTACTATATGTATATAATAGAGTATAGGGTGATTTATCTTATGTAGTTAGCGGTCGCTGTAGTCTCTAACACTTTTTCAGAGACCATCATGCTCTTAGCCCATTTCGCCCTTGTCCCTACTTAAACCCTTATTCTGTCTCCCCATGATCGAGAGTTGGCGTGTCCTACAAGTCCGGGGCACCTGCCTTCTGTTTTCAACCCCTGCCAAGGCTAAGACATTGGTTTACTGCTTGTCTGCCCACTTCTCATGTTCGCTAAAGTTAATGAATACCTTATTACGGAATTCACAGAAAAGGGTATTATTTTAAGGAATCCAAAAACTTATAAGGAGGGGGTTAGTTACAAAAAGCCTTACTTTGTTGTCTAATTCATCAAAGTTCTATATAGCATTGCAGTCGGAACTACTACTATCACTAATTGTTAGCTTTTCAGCAATGTTGGCAGATTATTCTTGGCTTTACAATTCCTCTTGTGTCAATGGAAATTAGCCATAACCTGAAGTCATCTCCGAGCTCATGAAATATGGATTTGAATGAAAATGAAGAATTTTTCCTATTCCATAATGCATCGATGTTTTCCGAATACTTAGTACCAATGGAAATTGGGGAAACTTTGATTCCCTATGGCATAACCCCTTTTCCAAATGTAAAATCCCTACCTCTGTGGAGGCCCTCTTTATGAATAAACCATTCGATTTTCTTTTTGTGAACGAGATTTTTTCGATTTGTTTTTACTTCATAAGTAAAAGGGCTTAATGCGTGCTCTGTATATTCTTTGTTTATTGGCATTTACCAAATATTGTTAAGAATAATAATATTCCTAAGCATGAATTCCCAAAAGGAGACATTTATCTATGATTATTATCAGTATAAAAATAAATTTTTACCAATGCCAAAAGGTAACTCTGTATTTACTTATTTTTTTTAAATATCACACTAGCATCGAAAGTACCCCTATCAAGGCATCGTCTTGAAAAAAATTAACAAATTACTTAACTTAAATTGATATGGCCATAAAATTAACAACGAAGACCATATATTGAAGATATTTTACACCAACAAGGGTTTGGCAAAATTTTTCTTGATATTTTTTGTATTACGGTCTTGTTGTCGTAAACCTGTGCGTACGTAATAGCCCGTAAAAAACATTTTATAGACCGAGCAAAATGAAATGAGGTTGATTAGAAGATATTGGGAGATGTCGCCGCGCTTGGGTGGAATCTCTGATGCAACTTAATCAACGCTGGTAGTACATACCCCAGAGGGAGATGACAAGCAAAAAGAACAACGAGTTCCAGAGAGTGAGCCTTGAATACTGATCACCTTGAATACACTTTTTTTTGATCAGCAACGCTTTGCACAAGCGCTACTACGCGCTTACTTCGTCTATTTGGCGATAAATGAAAATACAGCATTATTATACTTGTTGCATTGTGTAATTTAATGAAGTAGTTGGCTCACAGTATTTTTTACAATAATATAATTATATTACATGTGGAAAGCGAGATGTTCAGCATTAGGCATAGCGGTGTCTCATTGGTGTAAGTTAGTTTGTGATTGAATTGATATTACACAATTTGAATGAGATATAAATCAACTAATATGGATCAATCAGATGGAAATATTCAGTTTATTAGAACATGAGGTTATGTTTTGTATTTTGAGAGAGAATGAGTGAGAAATAGAGGAGAAAGAGGAAAACGAACAACCCACGGTTTATTATAACATAACAATACAACACTCAGCATATTTACACTAGAGTAAGAATAATAGTATCACTCTTTAGAGAGCGTGAGAAGCTACCTCAAAGTTGACAGATGACCGTAACCTATGGCATAATTGCAATTTATAGACCTTTGCAATTTATGGATTTTTTAAAAATTAAAATATATCCAAACACCGGTCGCCAAATCAGGTATGCATCTATATTTGTACTAAATATATCGTGTGGTAAATAAAACTAAAATGCGATAAATTGACAAGGAAAAAGTTAAATTATGCAGTGAACATGCTACTTACTACAATAAATTTAGGTTGTGAATAACACCTACGTTTTTCTCTCCTTATATTTTCTTTATTGGCAAGTCCTTTTGACATCCCTCGTCACAGGATATAAAAATTATCCAACAAGGAAATTTCAAACTTCAAACTTTAATAGATTAATTTTAAATGTTTTCCCTTATATAGTTATCATATATTGATGATGAAAGGGGTAAGCTGTTTAAACCACTGAACAAAGGTTAAGATAAATGAACAGTGATGTTATTTAAAACCAATCTAATACCTCATTGTATACTTCAAAAAATCTTTATTACATTGATGTCCTTCCGTAGAAAAAAGAAGAGAGAACTTACTCACAAGTATCAGATGAAAGAGATAAAGATATTCACAAGCTTTTTATATACGAGAAGGGCCTAACGCCAGACTTGGGTGTAATTTTTCACGCTAAAATAAGAAACCGACAAAATAATAAATACTTATAAGCACACAACACTATAGTAAAATATGACAATATAGTTACAATATTAATTTTTTTTTTTTTTTCCCTTAGCTCTCAAACTTATAAAAATAGGATGTGCATCAATAGTATACACAATATTAAGGTTTCAAAATTTTATTTTAATAGAAAATTAACAATTACATTTCAAATTAAAACAAATATCATTCACGGGTTTGTATAGTTTGTTGGTACAAAATAATCATACTTTATTGTGATGAAAGTACAATCTGCCTTTTATTGGCCAATAAGTAACTGTGATCAATGTATTCATACCACATTTACAGTTCTTGATTTACTCGCTCATTCATACAGTATTTACAAACAGCCCAGAGACCTCCCAAAGCCACATCACCTTACGTCGAATCCAAAAGAGGAAGCGGAGTCTTGAGGAGTTTCCGCTCCTTCAATACAAAACAAGAAAAAAATGTATTCTACGCAACTAAATTATAAAAAAAAAAAAGATAATGTGAAAAAAAACGTAATGAGATTAAGCGCGTAACCATTATATATAAATATTAGTGGTTACCCGTTTATAAGTGTTCAGCTATGAGTTTATCAACAGTTAAATGGTAGTTATCGTGGTAGTTATAGTTAAGAAATAAGTAAATAAACAAGTAAAAAATAATGCTAAGAATGTATAAACGTTGAATTATGTTTGTAAATAAATAGCTCAAATATAAGGATGACACGATGCTTAAGCAAAAGCTTTCAATATTTACTGGATGGCGATGAAAATAGATTTACAATTTACCATGGGATTTAACTTGAGTTCAACGTATTGCAAAGCTGTTACCAAGACCACTACACTAAGCCCTTACCCTCCTTTTCCTCCTTCAGCACAAATTGCGTCTTTTCCATTCAAGGGGCACACTTGGTTGGCTAAAGAACTACACTGTCTAAAAGCCCTCCCTAACAATCCTTTGCGGGCTCACGTCCGCCCCAGTCTTAATAAAAAAGTCAAGGCTCCTCTATATACAAAACAGATACCTTCAAATGTAAACTTGTCGATTGCTTATAAATATTAATGAGAAATAATAGTTGTGTTCTTTTCACAATCGTTTTTTTAATTACATCTGATACAAAGATGTAATAAAAAAAACCGCTGTTATCATGCTGACAATTGATTCTCACATGTAGCTATATAACAGTAATCTAACATACTTGTTTTCTATTACTCTTCTAAAATCATAATATCTAAACTGAGCGATTCATGCTCAAGATTCCTCGTTACATTCAAGACAGTTTCAGAAGTTTGCATGAGTTACTAAATGAAACAGCCATAGAGGTTTCCGAACAGTACTTGATTATTGGTCTTCTGATACTGTTTATTTTTGGTTTAAGCACAATTTATTTGATTTCTCTATTTAACTGATACATTAGTTAACATATTATTATTATAAGTACTATGAAATATTGTTTGCATGCATAGTTTCCATACTGCATGCTGAAGATTTAATTATTCAATATAAAATAAATAGCTGCAACAATGAGACAGTTAGACATTGTGAAATAAATTTTCTTACCTTGGGCTCAATCTGCTTAATGAGGTAATCATTGAATGAAAAGAGTGTTTTAGGAAGCCAAAAGGTAAGTATTAAAGGAGGACTAAAAAGTTCGACATCAGAAAACAACTCCTCAAGTACAGAAGCGAACAACGTCGTCGGCCAGAAGAAGAGAATCCAGCCACAGGTAGCCAAAAACGCGCCCCAGTCAGAAATTTCAGGCCTTTAGAGTATTTTGTTGATGCCGTTTGGAACTGAGAGCAGTCACAGGCACCGCCCACTCCCTGTCCGCAAGTTCCTCTTCCCCAGCATTCCGTTCGAACCCCGTCGACCAGCAAACCCAATCCCATCCTCAACCACACATCTCGCATATTCCTTCACCTCCAAGCTCTTCAGATCTCACTAGTCTATTAACCTCATTCCTTACAGAGTTCAGAACCCTAATTACCCCTCTTATTTCCCTTCTTACAAATATTGTCACCTACCTCATCCCCGCTAAACAAAATCCATAAGTGGATCCTTCCAACTCTTAATCCATTCTCTTTTGGAATGCGAATGGTGTTCACACCCACACTAACGAACTGACAGTACTACTCCACGACAAGAACATCGACGTAGCTCTCATTACAAAAACAAGATTTAAGAGTCTACGACCATTTACAGTTCGACAGTACCAGACTTATCGAACTAATCAACCAGATGGAAGAGCTCATGCAGATACCACTGTCATTGTCCATAACTCCATATCCCACCCCATAGTTCCTCTAGTTCACCCGCACGGAAACATTGCTCCACTATCTCTCATGACACAGCCACCTATTGGCCATCTGACCCCAACCATTTCCCTAAGACCAATTCACAAACAGCCTCCTCCTTCATTTATTAGAAGCCCAATTGACTGGGACAACTTACGCCAGATTCTTACAGACTTTGTAGACCTCAGTGTCGCTGAAAGCATCTCAAGTCCTAGGATGATGCAGTGCATTCATTCACTACTTTGGTCCAGAGGTCGGCCAGGGAGGCATCGTCGCCCCACCGTCATCTAAAAATTCACAATCAAAATTCTTTACCTCAGTATCTCAAAGACCTAATCCAAACCAAGTGCCACTCGAGAACAGTGTGGCAAAGATCCCGGCATCCTGTTGATCGTCGCTTGTACAATCAGTACTGCAGGCTGGCAAAGCAACGATTGGCATCCTTCCGTTTCAATTCTTTAAATTCCCACCTATCCTCTCTGTCTACCAGGGGTAACTCCTTGTGGAACGTAACTAAGAAAAATCCTAAAAGATCATCCTGTTTCACACCCACTCCGTCGTGATGATGGGTCCTGGGTGGCTTCGGATGGTGAAAGGTCGTAAGAATTCGCACTGCATCTTTCCCGAACTTTCACTCCTCAAACAATGCTTATCGCAAAACTGTTGAAGATTTCCTCACTTCACCTATCCCTCTCTCACTTCCACCAAAAGCCGTTAACTCCTCTCAAGTCAAATATCTTCTGAAAAAAATACCTTACCTAAAATCCCCTGGATATGATCTTTTTACTTTCTCCAACAACTGCCTCCTAAAGCCATAATCTTCCTAACCTACATTTATAATTGCATTATCCGAATGACGCACTTTTCTCGCCTCTGGAAACATTCCATTATTGTCCTATCCGCCGAACCCGGTAAACCACCCAATGACACATCATCTCACTGCTCAATTAGCCTACTCCCTATCCTCTCAAAAATATTTGAAAAACTCTTATTAAAACGTTTACTTCCAAGTGTTCCAAAAACCTTTTTCCTACTCATCAATTTGGTTTCCGTCAGCGACATTCCACTGCTCAACAAGGCCTTCGCGTTGTTGATCACATATCCACCACCCTTGAAACCAAACATTACTGCACTGCGGCCTTTTTGGACATAGCTTAAGCTTTTGACAGGGTCTGGCATGCAGTTTTGCTTTACAAGCTCAAAAGATATTTTAAACCGCTTCTTCCAAGTTCGCTGTGTTTCGGAATATTCTAACTACTATCCTATAAAATCAGGAGTTCCACTGAGCGGCGTCCTGGGTCCCATCCTCTATAATCTATACACCGCTGATGTCCCCTCTACCACCAATACCTTCTTGGCAACATTTGCCGATTACACTACAGTCCTTTCATCCCATCCAGACCCTGATATAGCATCCCAAAACCTTCAAAAACACTTTGATGAGATCGAGTATTGGTGTCACGAATCAAAGTTAAGGAAGCAAAATGTTCTCACATTACCTTTACCCTCGGCCGCCAGTCATGTCCACTAGTTTTTTTTTTATTTCATTCCTCTTCCTGTATCCGAGGTAGTACGGTATTTGAGGCTTCCGTCTCGACAAAAGACTGTCTTGGAACTCACACACGAGGTTAAAAAGACATGAACTAAACAGACGCTTTGGAAAAACTCTACAGACTACTTCGAAGGACATCCCATCTCTCAATAGAAAATAAATTACTAATCTACAAAGTTATACTTAAACCAATCTGGGCATACTTATGATCTTAATATAATCTACATTCTTGAATTCATCCCTTCCAAGTTCATAAAATTATATAGTAACCTATCCAACCACCCTAATCCCCTAGCACAGTCATTGCACTGCACCACTCATACCTGTAATCCTCTTCGGAGACTAAAACGGCAGTTGCCTCGTGATCTGCTATCAATACGTGACAGTGGGAGTCCTGGCAATGGTCAGTTTCTCCAATCAAGTCCTGAGCGTCTGTGGCTCTCGTGCTCTTGGGAGCCTCCACTGGCTCTTATACAGTTACGTGGCTGACGGTGGAGCCTGGGGGACTTCCCAGGACTCTACTTCCACCATCGTACGTGAGTGAGGTGACAACTATGTGAACTGGAGGGGCTCTGGGCTGTTTGTAAATACTGTATGAGCGAGTGAGTGCAAATTGTAAATATAGTATGAATGATATCATTTATTACAATTAATTATGGCCCAATGAGGTATAATTGTAATTTTATCATAATAAAGTTATTGTTGTACATATATCTGAAAACAACGCTCAAATGACAAACTAAACCTTTTTTCCCCTCATATTTATATTATCCCCCCCCTTGTTATTGTAAATTATATAAATCGGTATAGACTACATCAATGAATCTATTTACAATAGGTTGTTATATTTCATGTAGCCTGTCTACATTTTATACAATGTTTCATAAATTTACATTGTAATTGGTGATTGTTACAAAAGTATGCACATTATATATTTTTTGCCTAAGCATGTTTAAAAGTGATGGGGCTCATCTGATGAATCATGGACCACTAACTAACTTACATCTTACAATACAAACTAAACTATATTGAACAGACGATTATGTATTAAACGTTTATTGAAGGTATCAATCACACTGAGCTCTCCGAAGCTAGGACAAAACCTAATGCCAAAAAAGTTCTACTAGTTTATTCTTAAATAAAGTCTGGAAGCCCTTTAGGTATAAAACAACAAATATATGACTGTGACCTAAATACGTAGTACTCCTTAGCTAGAACGAATTTCTATATGGTAGTCACATTCTCTGTCCAACTTAATTTAGGTCTGATTTTCTTTTTTATTTGTTTTGGCAGATTGTCTAATGATTTTTGGTGGGTTTTTCACTCATTAATTACTAGAATTTTTCATTACTGCTTCCAAATGCATTTACTTCCGTACTTAGTTCACGAAACTATTTAATCTTGTTTTTATGATTATTAGTTTCTTAAAGGGTCTTATGACTGTAGTAGAACTCTTATCTCAACAACCAACGGTACACTTCATCCACCCAAGTACGTTCTCGGATACTACAGCTACACTGGTTATTGTTTCCTACAATTTGGAGGCCGTTTGATCCTAAAGGATGAATATGTGATTCGTATTCCAGAAGTGTTCAATTTACGGTTGACTAATTTTAAATTTACACGAAATTACCCGTTTAACGACAGTCACACTTAAAGCTTACGTGAACTGTAAATAACAGCAGGCCTAAAAAGAGACAGAAGGTATAAAGGCGAGTCAACAAAGAAATAATTAACCAATTTCACTTAGGGCGAAAAAAGAATTAGCCCTTTGTTAGGCAAGCGGGAGGTGGGTTTGGGGGAGGGGGTAGAGGCCACAAATTAACGTTGCCCCAGCAAGATGAAAGCAACACCCAATTTAAAGCGTTACTTCTTTCATTACTGCTCCTGTGGTGTAATCTAATATTGCTGCTGATGACTTTCCAAAGAAGCGTTCTAATAGCTCACTGGGCGTTCAAAGAGTAATTAAAGGCAAAAAATGTAACAACACAGGTCGCAACTTAACACTTTTTTAAATATATAGCCAGCCATCTTGTTATATTAGGTGAAGCCAGAAGAGGGAAGTCTTATATATATAATATTTAGCTATTTATTACAAATTTCACAAATAAACCGTCTTTTCTGTCAAATACCATGAGTGTCACACACCACATTTGGCATGATGCATATCCATACATCCCGCATTAAAGATCCAATCCAACTATGAAAATTATCGAACACAAATAGTGGAATGATGTCAAAGTCAGAAATCTTATGTTGGCAGAATCAAAAATTTACCATAAGATGTGCATTACATTACATACTTTCAAAAACAAAATACTAACCAACAAATTATAAAGGTTCATCTCACCTCCTAAAACTTGAACCAGAAGATCTTTTTCTTTTTCCAGTGTTTTTCCACGGAAATTATGGTTCATCAAAAAAATCTTTCAGACCATGGAACAAAACAGTCTGTAAAGTTGTGACTCAACATTATGTAAACTGTTAGTTTTCGTAATATGACAGCAATAAAGACGATTTCGATGGTTTTTATGCAATAAAACTAACGAAACATTAACTAATATCAGTTACAGTATCGAAAAGATTAATGCGTTTCTCCGATAATTAATAAGCGATATAATTGCTTTTGTCATGGAACATTAACTTGAAAATCCAACTTCGCCATCTAGTGCCGGTTGAAGAAAAGAAATGGTCTTCGTTTTGAAAGCAAATATGCAGAAGGATTTTGCGAGTGAAACTTAAAGGATATTTTGTTGCGTTTAGTTTCAAAATATTGTATAAATTGTAAATATCAAATATAGCATTTGGTATGTTAAATGTCCAAAGTGTACTGAATGTAAAAGGAAAGTAGACCCATTACATATTTACTGCTGTATTTAATGGGTATATAATGTCTTGTTTTAGACTTAAGTCAGCATCAAGTTTTAATGTGGATTCTGTTACAGCTTATTAGATCATTCAGTTTATGTTTAAGTTAAATAGTTTTTGTCACAAGGGCGAACTGAAAAAAAATGTAAACACCGGTCCAACGATTAAAAATATACAAGTATTATTAAGTTAATGATCGTCAACGAAAAACTTGAAGAAAAAGAAAAGAGGCTGAATGAAAGCACAGATGGAAAGTTGTCACAAGTCTGTTTATTGAGCCTTTTAAAGCCTCTCTATATACATGACCTGAGGATTAGGCTGGATACCTACGAAGTCCGAACCTTAACTAGTATCTCTTACAATCTTACATCTGTCCTAGCAATAAAGAGATTGTGTATATTGAATTGATTCCAAAATCCGTTATGTTGTTATTGATTTTATATTTATGGATTGTTCCGGAACCAAGTTTCGGTTTTAGTACTCAAATCATTGGTGCATCAGAATGCACATGTATTGAGTATCGTATTGTTTAATGATAAAAATAGTGCACCTTATGGTTTTTGATTCAGCATAAGGGTTTTGATATCAGTTATTTTCCTCCGTTTGTAGCTCTTCATCATTTGGATCTGCCGCCCGTTAGTTTTTAATTAATTATTGTCAAGGTGTTGGTTTAGCTCGGTGCATCAACTGGCCTTAAATTAAGAGAAATATATCGTTACGAGGATGGCACATTAATAGTACGAAGCAAGATCCGATACGTGATTATCAAACTTGAATCGCACTGTCCAACCAACCCCAACTTACCCTAGGCCGGTGTAAGGATCTGTCAGGATGAACGACGCTCTCTAAGTGGAGTCGACAAGCCGAAGTGAAATTAAGCCAGTTGCCTAATAACACCAGCGTGCCTTAACAATCAGTGCAACATGGTAGGATCGTTAAGACCCCCCCCCCTTCGGCCGAACATCCAAACAATGGTAATTAATAAAACTCGGCCTGACCATCTATCTTGCCAGCTAGGATTTCACACCGTTACTAATGGCCCGTAGAATTAGTCCAACAAGTTTAATCAGCCCACTACACCATGTACAGACGGGAGCTTTGTAGAACTCTGTGGGAGGACCGAGATTAAACGGGTTCACTCCAAAGTGAAAAACTTCTAAATTGAAAAGTAAAATTTTTAGGATCAAACTAAATTTATAAATTATAAGTAGGGCGATTTTTAAGGGAGGGATGTTTCTGATTAAATCTCCTGGATAATAGTGTTTATGGCCTTTATAGATCCCAACTGGTTACCCTTAGACCTTCTGGGATAACACCATTTTACTATGGGGGGGGGGTATATGCAGATTGCCGATAAATTAACTAAAGAAACATGTTGCTGTCTGACTTAGACATCAGAGGCATCTAATCGTGATTCTTTTCTTCCTGAACATCCTTTAGATCAAATACCACAGGTAGATCAAGTTAGCTTCTTATAGAAGGTAGGTAAATTAATTTTACTTAGTTAAAATTGTTTAACTCGCTTTATTGCTGCATCGCTAAATTCCATATTAAAATATTACTCCTCACAGACATAGTTTTCATATATTAAAAAAAAATTATTAAATGATGTATTTATCCTAAAACTTTTTAATTTTCTTCCTTTGTTTTTTAGTTACAGAAAAAAAAGTTCATTACTAAATCTCTAACAAAAGAAATATGTGAATGTGATAAAGCTTGATGATTCAAGTCAGTTATGTCATAAAGATAAAAAAGGGTAAACTATGATATATGTACAATGAATTTAAATTCTTGACAAAAAAATCGACACATAAGTAATAAATAATTAAAAATTAAAAAACACAATTCACCAATCTCATTAGTCTCGTTCAATCTAAGCTGTGAAAAACGTATGACATTCAAACTACCTTACCACAATTTTTCGTCATTTGTAAAATGTAATAAATATTATGTTGGTAGAATATATAGAATATTATCAGTTAAATGCCAAGAACGTCTTAAACAAAAAATAAGCCAAATTTACCAACATTTACAGGAAGAAGAGCCGCATGATAACATCACATATAGTTGAAAAAAAATTAGTTAATAGCCCGGAGCGTATTGAAATTAAATTCCCTATCTGATTTTAAAAATAAAAAGGAAGATATGATATGCTAAGAAACCTACCGACCACCACCTTAAATAGATTAATAGTATTGTTTGTAGTATAATAATTCGAAGTCCCCACCATCGCCGAAGCCATCCAAAGAAGACACATCAAGTTCTTTAACTCGATGAAACATAGCCAAAACCCTCTATTCCGAGACATGACACCCCCACCGCTACCGACAAGATGCCAACTCTCAAGATCTGGTAAAACAGACCAAATGGTGGACATCACGGCACTTGGCCCACCAACAACAAGCCTCTAACGGGCACCCAACACTGCTATCCGACTAAATAAGACTGCGCTACATGCCTAGAGGGACTCTAGGCCCAGCCACCAGTGGACTCTCACCACTGTACCGCAATATCAACCTCTACCGAGGCTCCACACACTCCTTAATTCCCTCACACCACCTTCAAGCAGGTACTCCTAGTAAAGGATCCGCTCAACCTAAATATCCCTTTATCTTTCCCTCATCCTTAATCTTATAATTAGAGAGCTAAAAAAAAAAAAAATCTTCATTACCAAGAGTGCGTTACAGAGTAATCCTAGTAAAAACAAACCTGCTACAACTAAATGCGAAGTCAAGATACATGAAAAAGTTAGTTTTTAATTTTAGTCTTCAATGTCTTTGACAATTACATACAAATTTCTAATGAATAAAAGAATATATATTTTCATATAAAAAATAACATATAACATATATAAAAAACGCAAATACACGCAATTACATGTACATGTATCGAAGAAACATTCGCAATGGTTGATAAAAATGTTATTTTTCTGCAGGAATACTGATTTTCGGTGTTGCGTTGTTTTGCATTTTTCGGAACTTTTAAGGTCTCGTAGGCCCTCGTAAAAAAATATGTAAATATAATATCTTCGGTCTCTCCAGTATTAATAATTATTACTATGACGTTTTGGAATTTCGTAAAAAGAAAAAGTATAAAACCATTAGTTTTACATCATTCGGTAAGTAATATTAATGATGTTACTTTCTTATATACTCTTTATTGTGCTATAATTACAATCTGCCTTTTATAAGGCAATCAGTAATTGCGATAAACGCTCTCATTCATACCATATTTACAATTCATCATTCACTCACTCATTCATACAATATTTACAGACAGCCCAGAGACCTCCCAAATCTACATGCAAAGAGAAAGCGGAGTCTAGGGAAGTCCCCCACGCTCCTCCGTCAGCCGCGTCACCGGATACTAGCCAGTGGAGGCTGACCAAGAGCGTGAGAGCCACAGACGCTCAGGACCTGATTGGAGTAACTGACCAGTGCCAGGACCCCCTCTGTCACGCGTTTATAGCAGGTCACGAGACCACTGCCGTTTCAGTCTCCGAGGAGGATTATAGGGATGAGTGGCGCAGTGCAATGACTGTGCTACAGGATTAGGGTGGTTGGAAAGGCTACTGTGGAATTTCATAAACTTAGAAGGGATGAGTTCTAGAATGTAGGGTATATTAAGGTCGTTATGAAGGGTTTTGTTGCTGACATAATAAGGGGCATTTACTATTGTTCTCAGGACTTAGGATGGGATGTCCTTTGAAGTAGTCTGTACAGTTGTCCAAAGCGCCTGTTTAGTTCCTGTCTTTTTAGTCTCGTATGTGGGTTCCAGGTCAGTCGTTTGTCGAGATGGAAGCCTAAGTATCGTACTGTCTCGAATACAGGGAGAGGAATAGAATTAAAATAAACTAGTGGACAAGTCTTGCGACAAAGGGTGAAGGTAATGTAGGAACATTTTGCTTCATTAACTTTGATCCGCCATTGAATACACCAATACTCGATCTCTTCAAGTTGTTTTTGAAGGTTATGGGATGCTATGTCGGGGTCTGGGTGGGATGACAAGACTGCAGTGTCATCTGCAAATGTGGCCAAGAAGGTATTGGGAGTATAGGGGACATCAGCGGTATATAGGTTATAGAGGATGGGGCCCAGGACACTGCCCTATGGAACTCCTGCATTTATGGGATAGTAGTTAGGGTATTCTAAACCACAGCGGACTTGGAAGAAGCGGTTTGAAAGGTAGGACTGTAAGACTAGGAAAAAAGTCTGTGGTAAATATCTTTTGAGCTTGTAGAGCAAACCTGCGTGCCAAACCCTGTCAAAACTTGAGCTATCTCAAGAAAGGCAGCAGTGCAATACTGTTTGGTTTCAAGGGCTGAGGAGATGTGATCAACGAAGGCCTTGTTGAGCAGTGAAATGTCGTTGGCGGAAACCAAACTGGTGTGTGGGAAAAAGGTTTTTGGATTCAACAATGGGAAGTAGACGTTTTAGTAGGAGTTTCTCAAATATTTTTGAGAGGATAGGGAGTAGGCTAATTGGACGATAAGATGAGGCGTCATTGGGTGGTTTACCGGGTTTGGCGAATAGGACAATAATGGAATGTTCCTAGAAGAGAGGAAAGTGCGTCGTTCGGATTATGCAATTATATATGTAGGTTAGGAAGATTATGGCTTTAGGAGGAAGTGGTGTGAGAATTTGAGGAGTAAGGAGATCATATCTAGGGGATTTTCGGTAAGGTAAGTTTTTCAGAAGGTATTTAATCTCAGAGGGGTTAACGGCTTTTGGTGGAAGAGAGAGAGGAATAGGTGAAGTGAGGAAATCTTTCACAGTTGTGCTGTAAGTATGGCTTTGATGAGAAAGGTGAGGTGTGAAAGTATGGGTAAGATGTAGAGCAAATTCCTTCGACCTATCCCCATCCGAAGTCGCCCAGGACCCATCATCACGACGGAGTGGGTGTGAAACAGGTTGATACTTTAGGATTTTTTTGGTTACATTCCACAAGGAGTTATCCCTGGTGGACAGAGAGGAGAGGTAGGAATTGAAAGAATCGGAACGGAAGGATGCCAATCGCCGCTTTAGATTGTGTTACTAAAAATCGGTTTTACGCCCACATAAAAGAGTACATTGGGTTACAAAAAAAAAGAAAAGATTTTTAAAACACAAACAACTAATTATAAATAATAATTTTAGTTCTGTATCAGCAACAACCTCACCACCCTCCTATCATGAGGCACGCCTATAGCCACATTTCCTAGTAAGTATAAAGCAAAAAATTTAAATTAGAAGTATGTTAGTGTTATCTCATACAACAGAAGATACTGAAAGCAATAATTCAGCAAAAATTATTTTTGGTATATTTTATTTGTATGAAGTACTCTTAAAAGCAAATTATAAATAAATATACAATGCGTTAGATTGGAAGAGTTGGTATAATTGAAGCTTTAAGTAACACAAATGTTCATGTTGAAATATCCTTATTTGAATATTTAACAGTTTTATTTATATTTTCATAATATATACTATTTATATAAGTGTATTCTGAATTTCAGCTTGATATTTTAGAAAGTTTGACGGCCTAATCATTAGAGTGTTTGGAAGTGTTTTTGTCTTGTAAATTTTTAAATATTTCAATGTTTTCCTAGTTATATAATTGTCATAATTGGGCTATTTAAAGCGCATGGCAATTAAATAAAAGCCTATGAAGGAAAAGGAACATTAGTGTCATTTAAAACATAAAATAAATAAATGTTTTTTACAGAATAAAAAAAATAACAGTATCATTTATACAATTCCGACCAACTTTCACCCATATCCTGGCTTTGTCCCCGTTCACTGTCTTGTAAGAAACACAGTTTCCCATCGGAAAAATACAGCACGATATAGCTTATCCGGCAATTACGCAGACTGGAGGGATTGCGTCATACAGAGGTGGGAGCTCCAGAAATAATTAAAGGCCTGGAGTGGGACTTTGCGGGCTAATGCCGAAGGCTAAAGGGTTCCCCCCCAACTTCGGCCACAAACAGGACCCTATTAAGCTGCCACAGACCTGCAACCGATACCCTTACCTCCGCCGTCTGCTTAGCTCCCTATCCCCCCTAGTGGGATAACTGATTAAATACAGAGCTTAGCGGTAGCTTGGAGATAAGGAAATTTAACATTGTTGAAATACCTCTGCTGTGAAAATTCTGCCGAAGTAATATCAGATTATTTTTCTGTCAGTTTCTTTAGCAAAGATTGTTTTTTATAAGTTTAAACAGTGTTATGTATTAAAATGATATTTTTATAATCAAACTGACATTCATTAGAAGTGAATTTAATGGAGTGGGTGGTTTGATTGAAATCATCTGTAGCTGGCCAGATCGTTGTCAAAGCAACACGTGGTGTACTCTCAATGCAAGTTCCTTAAGTTATTAGAGTGAGTTATTTCAGGCTTTAGAAGCTCCTAAACCTCCTTTAATGCTCATCTCTGTTCTTCCTGAACATTTTCTTTGCCCAATCAGTACTACAGGAGTTTATGCTAAGCATCACCCATTAAGCTGAGGTAAGTGCAATGATTTTAAATCGTCTAACTATTTGATCAATGCTTGATTTTATTTTATATTAGCGATTAAATCCTCAACTAACACCATTAGCCACTACTTAACTTTGTCATGTAGTTTGTTCTTCCTTTTCTTCCTACGCCACTTGGGCTGAGTACGAGATACTAAAGTTGTCGAGAGCTCTTGCTGATAAACACAAATCTTTTTCCGAGGTCGAAAAAATATTATTGTAGCGACCGCTAACTACCTAAGATAAATCAACCTATACTCTATTGTATATATATTGTAAATTGGTTATATTATGTTGTAAATTAATTTAAACAAATGTAAATAGTATTACCAAACCATAAGTCATATCAGTGTAAATATTGTAAACAATAAAAGACGCAGCTGCAAAAAACTAGTTCAGAAGCCTATGCATAGGGAGTCAGGTAGCTCCTGGGGGTGAGTGGGTCCTGTTTTAGACCATTCAAGCATCACCCAACCCATTAATTGCCCTACAACTCCGGTTGGTCCCCAGCCCTTTTTTTTTTTTTTTTTTTTTTTTTTTTTTCCGAAGCTAGGAACTAGGTCGAATTTAGGATGTGGGAAAAATATAAAATATTTGGGGTAAAAGGAACCCCAGCCCATTGGCTACTCGGGGATACATATACCCCCTAGTTTTAGCCAATAAGTCATTCTAACTATGGCTCTCTGGACTGGTACTTGCAGCTGCACTGATGTTCCTAGATTTGGCCTTCTCATTTATGAAAACCTCTGCATCTCTCTTGCCTAACCTCGCTATGTTTTAGTCCGGTTTTGTCAGACCTCACACTTTGCTAGTGGGATTCTCTGCCTTCGTCTTGCTAAAACTAGCACCTCCTTGGAAGAGATTTCTTCCTTGCGGACGATGGTCACCTGGGGCCCTACGAACTTTACCTAGTAGTGTCTCCTCTAGTGACCGAGCCGGCCTTTCTCCGGGCGAGAACCACTCACCTTTGGGATCTGGACTGGTTTTTGCCTACCCTCATATACCGAGTGTGAATTCGTGGTCATTCCAAGACCACATAAACTACCTATAACCTACCCTGTACCTCTTCTCCTGAACATAGTGCACTGTCGGGGCACATACCTATAAAAAATGGAGTCAGATAGTAAAGCCGTCATGAAACGATTGTCCAGGTTATAAACTCAAACAATCCTCACTTGTCACCAGGGCTAGGGTTTAGATCCCAGGTCTAATGATAAATTAAAGGGTTTAGATCCCAGGTCTAATGATAAACTAAAGGGTTTAGATCCCAGGTGTAATGATAAATGAAAGGGTTTAGATCCCAGGTCTAATGATAAATTAAAGGGTTTAGATCCCAGGTCCTATGATAAATTAAAGGGTTTAGATCCCAGGTCTAATGATAAATTAAAGGGTTTAGATCCCAGGTCTAATGATAAATTAAAGGGTTTAGATCCCAGGTCTAATGATAAATTAAAGGGTTTAGATCCCAGGTCTAATGATAAATTAAAGGGTTTAGATCCCAGGTCTAATGATAAATTAAAGGGTTTAGATCCCAGGTCTAATGATAAATTAAAGGGTTTAGATCCCAGGTCTAATGATAAATTAAAGGGTTTAGATCCCAGGTCTAATGATAAATTAAAGGGTTTATATCCCAGGTCCTATGATAAATTAAAGGGTTTAGATCCCAGGTCTAATGATAAATTAAAGGGTTTAGATCCCAGGTCTAATGATAAATTAAAGGGTTTAGATCCCAGGTCTAATGATAAATTAAAGGGTTTAGATCCCAGGTCTAATGATAAATTAAAGGGTTTAGATCCCAGGTCCTATGATAAATTAAAGGGTTTAGATCCCAGGTCTAATGATAAATTAAAGGGTTTAGATCCCAGGTCTAATGATAAATTAAAGGGTTTAGATCCCAGGTCTAATGATAAATTAAAGGGTTTAGATCCCAGGTGTAATGATAAATTAAAGGGTTTAGATCCCAGGTCTAATGATAAATTAAAGGGTTTAGATCCCAGGTCCTATGATAAATTAAAGGGTTTAGATCCCAGGTCTAATGATAAATTAAAGGGTTTAGATCCCAGGTCTAATGATAAATTAAAGGGTTTAGATCCCAGGTCTAATGATAAATTAAAGGGTTTAGATCCCAGGTCTAATGATAAATTAAAGGGTTTAGATCCCAGGTCTAATGATAAATTAAAGGGTTTAGATCCCAGGTCTAATGATAAATTTTTGTGGCCAGATCAAATTGATACATACAGGACAGATTGTTATATTATGTTTTTAGCTAAAATTACCGTTAAAATCAGTTACTACAACATGGATAATCTTAAAAAAAAAAAAATTAAAAAAAAAAAGTAAGAAGTCATCTTAGATCAGAACCGTCATCTTATACGTGATTCATAAATACGGCACCAGCTCGTGTAAGTATTTCACATACGTAACTGCTACAAGTGTTCTTCAGCACGTTGAGTTGTGACAGCAACTTTTGTCGTAAATTGTTCCAAGAAGAGCCAGTAACTAATTCTCCTAACTCCTAGAGAAAGGCAATCACAAGCTCTTGAATTATTAACAAGCTTTATGAACACTAGAGCGTTATAATCAGAGCTTGATACAGATTATTTTTAAACTGATTAATAATTTTTAGTCAAAGGAAAAACCCACGGGCGGGGTCATGAATTAAATTGGGTGGATCGGGTACTTTCCTTACAGTCTTTTAATAGTTTGGCCAAAGAGAATTCTAAATTGGGCAGGTCAACGACTCGTACAAGGGAGCTTAGTCGGTAAGGCCGCAGATATGACACTGGGGGAGGCCGCGGGATCGTGTCCCGACCCTGCCTCGTATAATCTTCCTTTCACCAATAATTAATAATAACAGTGAGATCCGTTACACAACTAAATTTACAATATAACTTTCAAATGTTTTTATCCCGTTTTTGGCAGGATTATAGAAACTAAAGAAATATCCTACGTTAAAACGTTTAAGTACTTCAAAAAATAGTTTATTTACAACCAAAAATGATAATGTTAGTGTAGCTACCACTAACTACATAAGATAAATCACCCTATACTCTATTGTATATATATATATATATATATATATTAAATTAGCTTAAATAAATTTAAATAACATTACCAAACCATAAATCATTGTAAATGTTGTAAACAATAAAGACGCAACTGCAAGCCAATTAGTTATATGAGCTGGGGCACCCGCTACCCGTAGCAGGTACTAAGCGACCTAAACCGCCGAGAGGGCCGGAGACCCTTACCCGGGTCAGGTATTGGGGACTCTAAGGCCACCAACTGTCAGAGACAAAGGCCACAACATACTCAACTGGCATTGGGTACGATAAAACCGAAGCTGATTGACTACTGACGAAGCCAACTGGGTATTTAAGACCGGCGGTTTGGGTCCAACGGTTGTCGTAGCCCTGCAAAATTACCAAGCAGTGTTTCCCACGGCGATCCAGTCGGCCTCTCTCCGGTTTACACTCGCCTTTGGGATCCGGACGGATTTCGCCAACCCTCAGATACCGAGTGTGAATTCGTGGTCATTTTAAGACCACAAAAACTACCTACACTACCTACCCTATACCTCTTCTCCTCAACATAGTGCATTGTCGGGGCACACACCTATCACATATGGAGTCAGATAGCAAGACCGCTACGAAACGATTGTCCAGGTCATAGCCTAATCAACTCTCACTTCGTCTCCAGGGCTAGGGTAACTAGGCACCCCCTTCGTGACGACCCAACATTTAGTTTCTTTTACTTTGTAATAAACTCACTGAATATTAACATAAGACTATTTTTATAATGTAAATATTTTGTTGATTTTGGTTTTATAAGAGTGATTTTTAAATTACTTATTTTTAATTTATTATTATACAGTACTTTGTAAAGTTAAAATGAACACTTGAATTTAATTCCAACGCTGTCAATTTGCGTCATAACATTCTTCATTGTTATATAATTATTTCAATGTGTTCCTTTTAAGTTTTCTCGAGATGAGTGTCACTTCCATCCAAGTTTTCTTGAGATTAAAGTGTTCTATCTTATACTTCAAGAACACAGAATAGAAGTGTCAGCTGTTTTAGAGTGAAATATACACCTCTGTCTTTTATCAAGACATCTTAGACAGATTGAAAAAAACAAATAAAAGTACACTAAAAAAAACAAAACATAATGAAATATATACTGTATTTAAGATAGTAGTTGATCTATTTCATGTTGGTTATATAATTATCATATACTATACCTCTTCAAGGCTTTAGATTTGTTTTTCGGGTTTATCAGATGATATTTTATGAATTATAATTTAATTATAGTACACCACTCAATCAAGACAAGCTTTTCAAGGTAGAAGGTAATTGTAATCTAGTCATTATCAGTTAAGCGTTATTAAAAATGTTAATATAATTAAACTTTTTAAATACTGAAGGTATTTTAAAATCATTAAGAATAAAAATAAATAACAAAACAAAATAAAAATAATCGATCAAATGACTTTTTTTGTCAGTATATATTATAAATCTGTGGAACTTACTTGTTTCAGATAATCTCAAAAACTTAATAAGCCCTTTATTTGTTTTGTAGTTTTAATCTATCCGTATAATATAAATAATGTAGACATTTTTTGTGAGGATTGAAGTTATATGAGTATATAGCTGAATGGATTTTACGCAATGGAGATACCCCATTTCTCCTCTTAAAATATTTGAGCATCTGATTTTCAAAGACTTTGAGTCCAAATACTGTTTAGTGTATTACAAAAAATTACTGAAAGGCTTATGGTTTTGAAATGTTCCTAAGTATTAATAAGACTATATCATATCGAAATCACTGCAGCTAACTAGTTTAATTAAGTTGCTTATATACCACCTTTCTCATTACGAAATCATTTTTTCAATCTCTACTGACAATGCAGAATACACTATGGTAGAGGCCAGGCCTACATCTTCATCTAAGCGAAATAGTTTTTTTCAGATTATTTTCGCCTTGCTCACTCTCTTATCATCAACAAGAAAAAAAAGACCAACTATTTAGGAAGAAGAGACTTTTTGTTTTTCTAAACCCCTTGAATTTAATACAATATGTGAAAAATGAACAAGAATTGACAGTTCTCTCCTCATTCTTCTATGCGCAGATGCATTTGAAGGAGGTTAAGTTACATAAATTAGATTTGAGGTTGAAAGTTATAACATGTATACAATTCTAGGTGAGCCCCCCTAGAATAGACTAGCCAGCTAAAGACCAAACCAGGAGTCAAAAGAAACCAACAACACCGAGAGACTGCAACAATTTAAGATCCTAAAAATTTCAATTTTCTATAATATAGTCTAAGTAGATATAGTCTATTTGTATCAAGTCCATGACCTTCATTTTTTTTAATTTAGATATTAGGCAACTAAACAGAATTTGGAGAACAATCCTAAATGTCGTTATAGCTCAGATTCTTCAGATGCTTCAAAGTTAAGAACAAAATAAAAAGTAACTAATTTTTAAATATAATAACTACTATTTTTTTAAATATTTATAACAAAATTAGGAACGTAGATGGAAAGAATATTATTGAGAAACGTTTGGACCCATCTTATAGACGTTCACCGGTATCCTAAAAACTGGTGGTAAATGATGGTGAGAAGATTGGTGGTATTTTTGACCAACAATACTTAATTTTAATTTTCAATGCATATTTGTCTCTAAGATTTTTTTTATATAAACAAAATTTAAAAAAAAAAGCCATTAAAAAAGACTTCAACGAATTATTTATGATATTTCATTCTCTCTTCAGCTCTCAAAAATTTATTTTTAAAGGTTTTCTTAATCATAGGGAAAAAAATGTTAATGTTTATTTTTTTCTCTATTCTTCTGATAATAATGGAATGACCCAACACTAATCCGTATATTTTGTGATTATAGAATAAACCTTTCAAATCAATTAAATAATTATTCCGAAAACTTTGCAAAATATCTATTGCTACTTATAAAAATATCTACCTTTTCCAAAGACGTTCGTCCTCTACATTTACCATTTCAATACTGCCGACCAGTGATGAGTACTTGCATCGGTCGACTGGTATATATATAGTAGAGTCTGGGGGACGGAGGAACTAGGCAACCGCACCTGGGGTGAACCGGGGCAGATAAAGTCACCGCTGACACCAGAGTCCATTAGAGCCCTGATTCAATTTTAGGAGGGCCGCTTCCTTTGATACATCAACATTGGTTTTAGTCCACCCTTTGATGGAATCACATCCATCTCCACCATTCTGGTCATTATCTCCTTTGCCATTCGTTCGGCCGGCTGGATCTTTGACTGCTGGCAGCAGCATGCTCGTGGCTTTGACAAGATACATACTTAGCAAGCAATACGTACTTTAATAGAAAATACCCTGAAATATCTTCTAATAGAGCAAGTGCCAATCACTGGGTACTACTACACAAAAGAAACAATTTTTACATGCATGAAAAAGGGTACTTACTAGAAGGCGACCTCAACTACTGAAAAGGGGGTAAGGAAACAGAGATAAAGATTGAAGAAGAAAAATAAATGGAGGTTGTGGGGCATGTCCCTCATCAGTCGAAGGCTGGCGATGACTGAAATAAGTCCATGTAACAGATACTGAAGTATTTCTCCGGTGACAACATCCAGTGAGCTTGCTTCGATAAAGCCCTTACGAAAAATATATCAAACGTGAAAGTCACGATGATCGAATCGACTGTTAGCTGAACAGATAACGAAAGAGAGAAGTAGTCACGACGCCAACGCATGAATGATTATCAAGAGCGAAAAAAATGAGGTTTCAAAGAACGGTAAAGGTTATGGGTAATAAAGGAGAGCTGGCCAGACATGGTCACAGCTCAAGAACGCCGTGGGGGAAAGTCGCATCCTAAGCTGACATCATAGCTCCCAGTTCGCGTCCTATGACTAGGTCTCCTATAAATAATAATATAGTACAGTAGTAGTATAACAATATCAATGCGATTCATACTAACAAAGAATAACAAGTAGATTGGAAGGAGAAAATGTTAAGTAACAGGAACATCTCAGCTAGAAAAATAAGCCGTGGAAAAAAAGTGAAGAAAACATTCAACATTTGAATAAGTTCTACCCTCACGTAAGCTATTTTATCTTTTCCCTCAGCCTTTTCCACCTTGAATTCTGAATAGTAGCCGACCCTACTTCATCTTGTTCAATGCATTGACCTCCTAGAACCTCATTGAATCCCAACAGTTGTTGGTAATATTTTGAAATGGCCTCATCTACTGTTAACAAGACTCTAATTTGCTTATTTTTCATTTTAGAGACTAAATTGCAGAACAGAACACCCTAATATTCTCAGGATAACAGCTCCGCTATATTTTTCCGGAGATCTCCCAGGTTTTACCTTCAGGTATTAGGATCCTTACCACGATGGAAGAAAAATCTATCGGTTTCATAGTTCAAAATATCATATCCCACCAACATAATGAAAAATATGATTTTTTGTAATTAATTTTTAAACAGTCCAGAAGACAAGTTCAGAAAGTCTGCCTGGATAAAAAGCCGATAGCCATCTTAAAAACTCTTACCTCGGGCTTGGCAGAAAGTGTAAAAAGTTCATTTTCATAAACATCAATAAAAAATAGCATACAATAAACAGACTTATTTTTGGTGAAAAATTGTGTCACTTCAATTAGGAAAATTAATTTTATTTGTTGCTTTGAAATCATATCCACAATTCTGTGAAAATTTTAAGCGTTGGAAACTACCTGGGTATGCAGCAATCTAATTCTGTATGCAGGGATTTTCCTAAGGGAAATGCTAGTGTGGAGAGCTCCGTCTCCCGGGTTATCGCCTTGTATGGAGTATGTATCCTCATGGGAGGAAACCGAATTTATTGTTGCCCACTCTAAAGGGAGTAAAGCCAGGAGGGTAAATTTCTCTACACTTTCCGGATAAAGTCAGCACAAAAAATACGTTGGACTAGCTGACCTTCAGTTGATCCTAATCTTTTATTATATTGATCAAAATATGGTTTGTTTTCGTTTATTTTTAGGGCAGATCTTTTACGTTCACTACAATTGAGAACTGAATTTAAAAATATACACTTCATAGGTAGATAATACTATCCTGTATCATGATAGAATTGATGCTGACACTATTTCGTGCCTGATACTTTTCTAGCTGATACAGAATTAAACAGCTGTTTGATACTCAGACTACTGTTGTAAGCAACTATGACTCCTCCTCCATAATCGATGTTCTAAAATCTCCATTGCGAATACAAAAACGTCAAACGAAACATTAATGTTGGAAGGTGTATCAATGCTTTTACTACATTCTCTAAACCATAAATTTAATATAGATCATGATTCTAATACATTTGAATACAGAGTGATACTTCTAAATGTATAATTAATTACCTTCCTGCTTTGATTTATTTATGCTGTCATATATTATTGTAGTTGTAAAACTAAATCTCATTCATTTACATTTTATCAAAAATGATAAAATGAATAATTAAAAAGCTGGCAAACTTAATATTTAGTTGCAGTTTTAATTTGATTGGATAATTAAAATGTGTCAATATTTTACATATTTGGTTTTATATGAAACTCCTTTATTGTGATAAAATTACAATCTGTCTTATTGGGCAATAAGTAATTGTGATAAATGTTCTCACTCATACCATATTTACAATTTTCCTTCACTCACTCATTTGTACAAATACAATTTCCCTAGAAACCTCCCATATCCACATAATTGACACCTCCGTCGCAGGCGTAAGAGGTCCCCCACGGTCCTTCGTCAGCCGCGTCACTGGATTTTTCCCATATTATTGTAAGCTAATTTCATATTAATTTAAGCTTAATTAATATATTATATATAATATATAAACTTAAAATTAAGGAATTAAAAAAAATAATTATTATTATTGAAATGTTAAAAAACTGTGGGACAAGGATGTAAACAGTTCGTGGAAGTTAAAAGTAAACGCTGTAAGAAAAATTTCGAATTATGAAAAACGGCAGCGGCTCCGTTTCGAATCATAGAATTCCCTCTCCCTTGCTACTGCAAAAACAGCTACCAATTACCAAGTGTAAAATACGGTGATTATTTTCAATTTACCAACGACCTTAGATCAAATTATAAAGAGCCGATTCTACATTTTTTAAGTAGAGCCTCACAAGTGTAGTTCGGTAGAACTAAGCATACCTACTTTAACCTGTTTTAAGGTTTTCCGAAGTTAATTTAAGAACTTAAAAGTTTGGTTCGTCAATGTCACAAGATCCTTTGGCAATAGGGCTGATGTAGATTTTCTGAAAAATTCGATTTACGTGTTAAGTTTATAAGTCATTCCTCAAAGCAGTTGTGTTAGAACTTGTGAAGAATCAATAATAATATCTTTATTATCCTGGGACTATGTCCCTTTAGAACACTTATAAATAAAGTGGGTTTTCTGACAGTGTCGTTCCCTGCTAAAATTTAAAACGTACAAATAAATAATTATAATATATAATAAAAAATATACTTAAGCGCATAACACATCCTTATCAGGAATTAGTAATTTAAAGGTAATAAATATAAATAGAAGCAATATGAATAAACTAATACAAGAACATGCTTGAAAAATAAAATAACCCAAATAATATAATATAACTAATAGTAACTAAACATTAATTAATAGAAATCAAAACACTAACAATAATTCCACGAACTAATTAGTCTTCTGCGATTGGTTTTATACAAAAGTTGTAGATACTCAACCGAATTGCAATTGAGATGTGACTGCACCAAACAGTTGCTAGTTCTCAGCTAACCTTCTCAAGAAAAATATAAAACTACTCAAATAGAAAAATAACAAATTTGATGAAGAAAATTAAAACCAGAAATGAGAGTTTACGTCCCTAGTGCCAACTATCAACCTTGCCAACTATGCCGATAATCTAAGGTCCACGAAGTTTGGGCCATAGATTTAAAAGTGATTTACGTAATGAGAGCCTATGTTAAATAGAAATATTTTCCCCATTACAAAGCCATCGTCTACTAGGTGGATACAAGACCGAAGATATGATCAAGACGGTAAACTTACGGAAAGAGCTTGACTATAGTTTAAGAGGAAAGTTGGACCCTCGAAGCACGAAGAAAAACTAATTAAAAAGTCCAAGCTGCAACAAGTTAGAGTGCCTACTTTAACGAATGTCCCCTGTTCATTAGTCCCGATCTCAACTCAAAAAGCCTTTACTTATTATATTCAGTCAATTTCTGTTTCAATTTTCTCATGGGCGGCTTTAATTTTACCCCCTCTTAGGTGTCGGCTACTTAAGAAGTTCAAACTTTACCTCCGGCTGCCAACTACGTCAGTTAATTAATGTTACTTGTGAGGTACCGTCATTCAATACGATCCATTAGGCCCTGGCTTAAGTCTACCACAAGAAAATGGCCTACATTCATAATGAAGCATTTCATGCTGAAAATGAGCCTAGCCGTGTTAAGGGGAGTCCTTAGATGTACCTTTGCAAGGGCCACAGCCATATACATATATTTTACTTACCAGTGGAGGCAGTTTGGGCTCAAGGTCCTATTTGTTACTTTACGATTTAATTAGTTTACGAGTAGTACATTTTTTTGGCACTAGCTTTTATAATCCTTTTAGTGAGCTCAGAGCTGTTCAAGCCGTCCTCAAAACAGCACGTGGTGTACTCTCAGTGCAAGTTTTAGAAGTTAGATATTAGACGTCTGCTTTCAATCAAATATTTCAATCTTTTTTGTGATAAAATTACGATCTGTCTTTATTTGGCAATAAGTAATTGTTCTCAATGTTCCCATTCATACCATTATTTAGTCAATCGCTCAAAGTATTGACAAGCAACCAGAGACCTCCCAAATACACGTGCTTGTCAGCTCCTTCGCATGCAACAGAAGAAGCGTGGAGTATTGGGAACTCCTCCACGTTCCTCCATCAGCCACATATGTCCCTTTAGAACTCACCTGTTTGTTTACTAAATTTTCATCTTCACTCAATAATTACCACAAAGTGAATATTAAGATATAGTGGCTGCTATATTAATCGTTTTATTTTATTTCCACAATTGCCAAATTAACCCTTCCACTAGCACGTGCAACGTTTATACTTAAAAAGATCATTGCGAGAATTCTACATAATAATATATTTAGTGGCACGAATGTAATGACCTCAAAAATAACACTATTCTCTCAGTGAAAGTAAGCCCTTCCCGTCCCACAGTGAATTGTCACTGTACAAAAATAAATCAAAGAACTGACTAATTGATAATCCAATGATGATAACAACTCTCCCCCCCCCCATAAGTCAAAATTTGAGTAATAATTTCGCAAACATTCTAGAGTGATGAGTCGTAGATGGTTTAAGTGAAGTGATATGGTGATTCCATGTACGTAATCAATTTAGTTACGATTTCGCAGTATTAACAATAACATCTAACAAGATTTTAAGTGAAGAATATTACTGTTGCTTTGATGGATTTTATTTTAAGAGTAAGTATTTTTTTATTTTTTTCAAATTTGATTTAAATTAGGGACATTATGCGTTATGAACTACGCAATAGTTGTAATATGTTTTCGTTTTTCATGTTTCAGCGTATACAGTTAATTCTTTTATCTACATGTATCCAGCCTATTTTCACTATTGTATAGAACAATTGTAAGGTGTACAATGTTATGTAATTGAATACCACTTCGATCCCGATCTTTTTTAATTAATTTTTTTCAGATCGTGTGTGGTTTCTTTCAAAAATGGAGTTATTCGAAGAATGGTGGAAACATAACAAAGAATAATGAATGTCTCGTCTTATGGATTATATTATGCATAAATTTAGTGTTATGGATGTGACTCCTGTTTCAGCGAGTGATTTATAATTAAAACTCTCTGGTGTTTGTCCAAATTCTCTGAAAAGTTGTGCTGCAGTCAATATGATGAAGGGCCGTTTTTTAAAATAAAAATAAATTTTCGTTACAGGGTGCAGATACAGAATTTAGAATAAGTATGCATCAGCCCTATGCTTCCTTATCATCTGGAGAAAGTCGGTCTAAAGGTCGGCCCAAAAAGAACTTTGAAGACTCCTCTTTCAAAACCAAAATAACTTAGGGTTAAAGTGCAGACGCGAAGTGCCAGCAAGTTGACCACAGTTGCTGATGTAGCAAATCGTTTGTTGGGTAAAATAAACGTAGCTTGATTAGAAAAAGTTCGGCTCTTCAGAAACAAGTAAATCTGGTAATGTCATTTGTCGAGGATGGCAGTTGAACAATGAGGAGGTTATTAGATCTATAAATCCAACAGTAACTCAGATAATTATTATTCTTCAGTATTATTTGCAATTTTTATTTTTTCTTTATATATATAATCTAAATTATAAGTAGTATGAGTAAATTTTATTTTATAATTTATACTGTGTTAAACTATGTACGTAATTTTCTCGTTTTGACAATACCAATTTTTTTAAATAAGGAATATCCCCAAGCTTCTAAATTATCAAAAAATCAGCAACTATTCATTATAACAAAAACAATCAAGTAGTAGGATAAAATGTTTTTGTCCACCTAAATCCGAATGTTGCGTCGCTCTGACGAAATATCTACCACTTTTAATATTAGACTTCTTAAGTCTGATCGACTTCAAATTTGTCAATAGTGCCCCTTATAATAATATCAAATAGAACCTATTAAAAAAAAAGAAATACCAATTAGAAAAAAATGTATAGATGCATGTTAGGTTTTACATGCGTGAAACCAAGTGAACATCACAGGAAACGTTCTTGTTGCCTTGGTATACGTAGTGGAGTCAACGTAAGAGCCCTCCTTCAGACGTTTTCTTAATGTGAGGCACTGAGGCAGGAGGGGGGGGGGGCTTCACCACTACAGTTCTATTGTTTATCACCTACAGTTAATATTTTTATCAAAAAAATTTAAGGCTGACATGGAACCCACACACTAGGCTAAAAAGACAAGAACTAAACAGACGCTTTGGACAACTATACAGACTACTTTAAAGGAAATCCCATCTCTCAATAGAAAATAAATTTGGTTATATTTAAGCCAATATGGACTTACGGAATAGAGCTATGGGGCACAGCAAAAACATCAAACATCGATCGTTTCCGATCCTTTCATTCAAAAGACCTGAGAACAATAGTAAATGCCCCTTACTACGTCAGCAACAAATCCCTTCATAACGATCTGAATATACCCTTCCTTTCCCCCTCATCACTCCCATATAAGTTCTTCAAATTTCATAGTAACCTATCCAACGACCCTTGTCATTATAACGACTTAGGTCATTACACTGCACCACATATGTCCCTGGATGCCGGCCGAAATCCCGGTGGCAAACCAGCCCCACATGCCAGGCAGAGATTTATTATCATTATGTTATGGATGCTGGGTTGAGTATGTAAATAAAAAAATAGATCTCTTCCTAGTACTAGCAATAGAATACACCGGTACATGATAGGGCCTGATGCTCCAAACCATATGCAGCAACCTACAGCAGACCCGACACCTATTGCTCTGTAGTTGTTACCTTGTGACGTTTAATTTAAATATTCAATGCTGTTTAGTTTATAGCAACAATTAGCCAGTTTTTAGTCACATCATGATATTTTGTCTGTGGCATTATAATTATAGTTAGATTTCTTTTACTTGTGCTGAACTAGGTTGGTTTCTGTTTAATTAGTTCGTCAATTGTAGTTACGTCATTTTTGAGTGATCCGGTTATGTGTAAAACTTATTCCGGTTTCAGGATAAGAAAAATGTTTTATAGCTATGCTGTTATTACTGATGATTTTACCAGTGAATACGCTGCAGAGAGTACACCAACAACCACGCTGGAACAATGTATCGTCGGGGTAACAGCACAAAGAAACTTTGAACGAAACCCCGACAAAGTGTATCCGATCCCGGAGCCGAGTTGTGAACCGCACAGACATTATCCTCTATTCTATAGCAAGATTAATGTTCCGGCCGGCAGAAAGGGGCACAATTAATTCAGAATTGATGTTCCGCTGAGCGGATGAATTCGTAATGGGTTCCGAATGACTTCGAGTCCGTGACTACGGAATGAGAGTCTCAGAATTTATGATATATTTGTAGATAAGTCCTCAAGCAATGCCTTGGAGCCATTGCCTGAAGTTGTTTTATAAACTAATAGCTTACGCAGCAATAGTCGTATGTAATTAAATCATACTTTATGATCAATTTAAATTTGTTTATAAGAACTAGGTTGTTTTTAAGGAAGCTGATTCGTGATGTACTCCCAGTGGTAGTTTTATTAGTGTGTTTTTCCCATATTGGCAGTTTCAAATCCTGTTTAAATACTCACCTCCTTGCTTCCTATAATATCCTTTCTGTGCAACAATTACCATAAGTGAGGAATGAAGCTAGAGCATGACATGAATAACCAAGTTAATTCCACAATGACTAACTTTTCTTCATATCCCCTTGTTATTATAAATTATGGAAATCAGTATAGACTACATAAATGAATCTGTTTAGAGTAGGTCATTATGTGTCCTGTAGCTTTCCTACATTTTATACAATTTTTAATAATTTTACATTGCGACTTGTGATTGTTACAAAAGTACAATGCTCATTATACATTGATTGTCTAAAGATGTTTAAAAGTGATAAGGCTCACCTTAAAAATCATAGACATAAAACTAACAAAATCTTAGCCTAAGTTTCCTCGACAGTATGTTGCCATCGATGTGGGAATGGCGGTAGGGTCATAGTGTTTGACACTGGGTTTGTTAGGTTCTGCAACGAGTCAAACAGTTGCTATCTAACAAATTGCTAACTATTTATTCTATTTGTGTATCATCTTAACGTACATTGCAAAGTTAGCTCCTCAAGTAGCACATACCTTAATTTTTAGTGAATGTTCAATTATAATTAATAACTAATAATTTTCAATCTTAATATTGAACGTTATGACATACATCTTGAATAAAAAAAGTCAACTCTAATTCAACACCAATTAATTAATTTACTACCATTTTAATGTTATTGATATAATTTCAGTTCACTTAAGTAGTAACATATGTTACCTATTATTAATTTGAATGATCAATTATCGAAATTCACGGAGTTCCATTAGATTTTAGCACCATTGGGACATGAAACGAATCACTAATATACCAAATGATAGAACTATCATACATGTACATCAAACTCATGTTAATTAAATGTTGCTTTAATTGAATTTAATTATATTTTAATAAGCTATAATACAACTGTAAAGAAGAACAAGGAAAGGGATGAAAACGCGATGGTTTTTGGAACTATCTTTACAGAACTCTTTTTTGATATGAATTATTTACGTTGTACATCTGTCAAATTCTTCAACTGTAATTCAATACCAACCTTGCATTACTTTTGTAACGCCCTTTATATAATAGCAGCATTCATAGTAGCAGTACATTATGCAGACGTGTAGTTCATTATTTGCATCAAATATGGTTCCTTTTTGATATTTTATTTTTTTTCACCTTTTTATTAGGTGTCAAAGAGCCTCCTGAATCCGTAAAAATTGTTCACGTGACTAGCTCAAATATTACCAGAGGAATAAAAAGTATATTGTTTGTCCCAAAAGTAGACATGTGAGGTACATTTATTCCTAAGTCTAAAGATGACATCCTTACCTTAAAAGGGCACAAGAATAGTAAATATTAAATATTTTCGTGAAGGTTTTCTATGTTGTTATTTCTACACAAAACCACAACAGCCCCATGTTACTATGTTACTATGTCACTCATATTACTATGTTGGAAGGCTGGTGTGGCTACGTATATATAACTTTACTCCCATATCTGGTCAGCCCACAATTTCATAGTGACACTGCCACTTATCATTTTAATTATAGATTACTTGAGGGTGGCGGTATAACTGCCAAAAAAGTTTTTATTAGTATAAAATAAATTGTCAGTTACCAGAGGGAGGTGTATATTTATTGATTCATATTATTGTTAATAGATTTGACATAAATTATCCATATAAATTTTCATTTCTCAAAGCCTAATATCGACCCTAGTCTTCATTTTGGATTTACGGACTGGTATTTCTTGTGTATTGTTTAAAATTTACAAATGCAGTAGAACTTATTTTAGAGACACCACCATCCTTGGAAAAAATGGCAAACCTTTAATCGTAACAGACTCTCAAAGCTCAGATCACCGTGCCTTCCTTGATTAACACAAAGAGAAAGTAATTGCATAATAGCTCACGAATATCAGATTAAGACTAAGCGGTCACATAGCGATCACAGGAGCTTTGATGTCAACACAGACAATGCTAGGGGACTGAGAAGGGTGCCAACTTGGGCCAAGAGATCCAGTCAACTTCGGACTAATTCCGCCGCAAGGAACCATCCAGCCGAAGAATAGCGAGGATTCCCGAAAACAAGTGAGCTGAATAAGTAGATCGCTACCACCCCTCGGAACTAACTTGACTTTAGTTCCTCTCACACCACGTTCGTCGTCTGAAGGTAAAATAAGGTATGTCTGGAATTCTATTTGCTAAGGAGCTTCTTCGCCGGTCCACTTCGATCCATCTCCTTTCAACAATTCCAATACAGAGATGGTTTATCAATAAAGGGTTATATGGACCTTAAAAATTTGTAAATTTGTATGTTGAAAATTTTATTTCAGCAATCATGAGATAACTAGTTGTTTTTCTTAAATCCATAAGTATTAATTTAATTTTTTTTAAATAAGGCCAGAAATCTACGAGAGCTGTGTCAATTTAGGGCTATTTTTTTTTATTTTTTTTTTTATTTCAAAACTTTAAAAAGTAATACAATGTACAAAAAAATTTTAAAGAGTTACAAGTTGCTCCTCGTACTGCGATGCACTGATACATTCGAAGGAGGGCATAATATAAATACATTCAATCTGTAGTAAAAAAGTCATAACCACATCCACAACACCAGATGATGAGGCTCACCTTCAGCTTATTACCGTGCACTAAACACAAAACACTAAAAACTAAAACCTATACCTAGAACCTAAAACTAAAGCGTTCCAGCCGCGACAGCTTCCTGCCATCGATGAATTCATCCACCGTAGGCAGCTCAAATATCTCATGAAGCTCACTGTTGCTCCGCTGCTCGAATGAAGTACCTCTGACCACTTTTATCAGTATACCGTTTTGGAATAGTTGGAGTTTCTTAGCTGTCGTATACGTCAGATAACGAAAAAGCGGTGCACCGTACAGCAGAGTAGGCCTGCGTATGCTCTTGTATATCAACAGCTTGAGACGCAGTGATAGGTTTAGGGCTAATGTATTTCTTGTCTATTTATTTCAATAATAACACTGTTCGCGCTAGGGCTCGTGAGAAACAAGTATTCCCTAAACGCCAGAAAATTGCGCCGGTTACGTCGTGAGAAGCTGGATGTAGGATTGAGTCGGTTAGCGTTACAAAATTGCCAACAGTAAGGCGTAAATATTAAACAAAGTACCAAAAATAATACATAAATAACTATTCATTTTATTCAGAAAAATAAATAAAATAACTGATCAGCAATTTAACTTTAATTTTAACCAGGCCTGATTGTTAGTAAATATAAATATAATGTATAATAAATAATGAAAAAAAGTTTATAGTTACAACACGATGTTTCGGAGAAGAGTGCGTGTAGTCAACCGCAGGGCGGCGATGCGCACGGAGAGATCTGTAGACGAGATAGGCCGAGAAGTCCAAACTTGTAGTAAACAACGACTTCTTGTTCGCAGGGGAACAGGCCCGTATTCTGCTATCCTCAACACTGGCTAAGCCAAGCTCCTTGTCCTCTAATACGCTAAGTCCTATTTCTTCACTTCCTCAAGCTTTATAGTACTTCAAACTATCTTCTCCTGATGTAACAAAAATTAAAACTGCTGTTAAAAAGAAAAAACAAAACACACTTCATGACCTACACTTTCTTTTGTTTTTTAATATTAAACATATGTTGGTGTATACAATATTTACATACGCTTTTCCTAATTTTCTCTAGCATAAACATAAAAAAAATATTGCTGAAATCCTCTCAAACAAAATTAAGTTTAAACAAAACACTGAAGTCTCTTACTTTGAATTACTTTTCTAATCAATACTGATTTACTGTCTATGGAGCCCAAACAAACACATTAGTTGTTTTTGTACTTTATTTATTTGGAACTAATATCACAGGGTAATATCGCAACAAGAGAATATTTTGGTAATGTTATGGCATGCTAGACATAAAGGCTTCCTGTGATTCCTCCCTTATTATTGAAGCTAGACTCAAAGATTTATTGTGAAAAATAACCTCTATAGTTTATTCCTTCAATACTTCAGTTACCAGCTTTCGACTACATAAACAAAAATATTTAGCCATATCCTATTGTGTAAACAGTCCTTGTTCTAATTTCTGCTAAAACCCATTTTGGTTAGCATTAATATTGCTATCTAATAGTATAGAGTATCAACATGAGTTTGGATCAATTAAACCAAGGCATTCATCGAAAATCGCGAAAAAACTAATTCGGGTTGGAAAGTACCCCACCCAGCGTATTTATTCAGTCTAAAGTATAGATAACCTAATAGAACAAACAAAAACGCAGAACCGGATTTGACCAATACAATAGTTATATTTGGAGGGACTTCTATATTAACTATGATATTTTTCTGGTTACCGTTCATAAAGAACATAACCTTGATTTTTTTGTTTAATCGTAGATAATTAGCAGCTTTCTGGGGAGCTGGAAGGCTCATAAATTAGTTTGGCGAAGTGAATCTAAATTGCAAATAACAACAACGATTGAGCTAAGACCAACGAAGCCTAAGGGAGGCTTCCTTTCTTCCGAGGAACCTCCCTTTTTTGCCCTTCCAGATTTCCATCGTCGTTAAGTCGAGTAGGTAATTAAGGCAGGTTGTCAAACCCAAAATTTGAGGGGAGACAAGTTATAAAAAAAAAATCCTTCACACCAAGGGGAGGTTTTGTTGCCCCGGGGAGAAAGATGAGCGCGCAAGGGGAGGTTTTCATCCGATTAGTCGCTCTGGAAAAAAGCCTGGAAGATCCAGACGTCTCGGGAAACGCCCTCGTAAAACAGTGGAACCAACATCATCATCCTTTTAATGCCAGTAGGAAAAAAGAAAAGGGAAACTCACTGGCCCCTTTTATCAGGCAGGCCTTATTTCGTTTATTTTATAAATATTCTATTCTTCTCGTGAGCATTTTAATTGGAGATGTGAAAATTATAATAAAACCTTAGATTTCTTTCACTTAAATTTCAGCCATTAATTTTGAATAATTAAATCTTTTTACCTGGTTAAAACCTTTTTTTTAATTGAATTAAGAAATAATAACATGTTTCTATACATAAAGTCCTTTTTTATAAAATGAGCGTCAAGTCCGGAGAACTGGAGGACGATGAACTATATAAATGAATAATAACAATCAAAGTCTATATATTCTAAATGACTAAATATTTATTAACTTTAAATCACATTTACTCTCTTCTTATTTAAGTACTTCAGTGAGATCAAATAATTTCATTACATGCACTATCACCTACAGACGTATTAAATTAAAACGTGTACACTTTTGGATTCCATTCAATTTATATTTGCTATTATTTTTCTACTGTTGGAACCTCAACAAAATGATTCTTGTCTCTAAAACAAGCACAGAGACGTAGTTGATTTTAATGACATTACTTTATGTATTCATTATTTAATTGTATATTTGAGACGTCTATTGAACGACGCTTTCACTTTTGTATCGCTGTTTTTCAAAAAGAAAAACTTTGATGACAGTAAAGTTTCTAATGGTTTTGCAAGACTAGCTCAGCTGTTTAAGGGCCCAAAGAGAAATAAGAGCGATACCAGTTTTGAGTCCTGATCCTACCACCATTAGCAAATCATTATTAATAATAAAAAATTTTTTTTTCTTTTCACTCTGATCTGATCTGTTCCGGTCATAGTGACTGTAACGAGCGCGAACCTTATGTGTAAATTATCCTATACTCTGGTGCATAATGTATTATAATATAAATGCAAATCTTGGTAAACTTCTTGTAATAAATCATAGAGGGATCGGCAGATGTAAACAAGTAACAGAGGGTCGAAGGTACAGCAATAAACCTGAGAGGATAAGCCACCTGACTGCCATAAATAGACCCCGTGCAGACCTTCAGTCACTTTCCGGGGTCATAAAATCTAAAAGCCATTCCAATAAACAGTCCCTTAGGGGACGAGCGATCACGTATCTTGGTAGGTGTGACATCATAAAACACACCCTTTTAGGCCAACAGTCATAAACTTAAGGGGGATTAGCCACCTGGGCATCATAAAACATACCCCCTGCAGCCCACTCCACCTTCCGGGAGGGAAGGGGAGAATATATTTAAATCAAGGAGTTTCGCAAAAAAAGGCACTTTTCTCCAGTCTCTGCATCTAGACAGTCGCGATAATCTAGGGCCCCGGGGCCCTGGAATCTTCTACTAGTCTACTCTCTCTCTGCCACACCTCTGGGCAGTCACCTCGTCTCACACAGCCTCTAGCAGACACTCTGACTCTGACTTGTACTATTACACTGCCGATCTCCCGCCCGAACTCTGAAAACTGGTCTTATTCTTTATGAACCTCTGAACCTCATCCTGAACACAGTGTCTTGTCAATAAACATCCCTATCAATAAATGGAGTCAGATATTAACGCCTACATGGAACATGGTCCATGTTATAAACTACAACAATCCGCACTTGTCACCAGGGCTAGAGTGATTAGGCACTCCCCTAGTGACGCCCTCTACAGTGATCTTTAATTTTTATTTAAATCATTGTGATCAGACTGCATAAAAAATTCCATGAAATATCATATCCATGAAATATTATTGATGTCATGAATTGATTAATTCCTTTACGATATAAAAAAAAAACCTTCCTATGATATTGACTGATAATATTGATAATTGACTTAAAAATTATTCCGATATTTTCCTGACAGCCAGTAGGTTTAACTAGCAGGATGAAACACCTTTACCAACTGATCTGACCTCTCATCCTTCCGAATCCCGTCTCACCTGTGACTATGGACATTTATATTATTTTCGTAATTTAGGTTTCTGTTTTAAATTTCATTTTTACCTTCTATTTATACTTTACGTAATTCTTTATGCACTCTGAATATCTTATATTTCCACCAACCATATCTTTTGGGTGGCGGGGGGATGAGGGGCTTGCTCCACCTCTGTTGCGGGTTGGCCCGGCAATGCATGTACAATGTACCTCTGGGAACGGGCCATATAAAGTAAACCTCACCTACAATTAACATTAAGATCGTTAAAAGGTTCTGGATGCCCAAAGTATGTCTAGGAAACGTTCCATGATCAACGAAGCTGATTTTATGAGAACAGGCTGATTGCCAATAATATTGTATTTTTTTTATTTTTTATTTTTTTAGGTTGCTAGTGTGCCAGTCCTGAAAAAAATATCAAGTAGTGATGAATGCATCTATTCCTGAAAGTGTGGAATTATACTTATCATTTTTTTTTTCTTTCTTACCTTCTCACTCTTTTAATTGTCGTCTCTCTTCTTCATGACTATTTTCTCTATACTTAAGATTCCATTTTCCGTATATTTTATTCTTCTTCTTCAACAATAATCATGTCCGACCTACCTGAAACGTCAGTTGTCTAATCCACCCCTTCTGCTCCTAGCAAATTCCTACAATTCTTCCAAAATAACTTCCATCATATTATAGTAATTCCAGAATCCTGGATCAAACGCGATGTAGCAACCGCTAACTACTTAAGATAAATCACCCTACACTCTATTGTATATATATATTGTAAATTGGTTTTTTTTATAGCCCCTTTAAATTTACAGATAATTACATACAATTATAGATCCTCAAGTGAATCTATTCACAAATTATTTTGTATTTCCTGTAGCATCACTACATTATATACAGGTTTTGTTAGAAATTATATAATCGAATAAACAAGCATAATGATATACATTATACGTGACTAGACTAAACTGACTAATAAAGGTGACGGGACTCACCTTTTTGGTCAACTTTTAAACTAACTTACATACTAATTCTTATCCTAATTATTGGTTAAAATTGGTTATAATGTGTTGTAAATTAATTTAAACAGATGTAAATAACATTACCGAACCATAAGTCATTGTAAAAGTTGTAAACAATAAAAGACGCAGCTGCAAATAAACTAGTTAGAGGCTGGAAACCCCACCCATAGCAGGTAGCAAACGACCCAGACGTGGCCTGAGCCACTACGAGAACAAGGGGTCTCCGCATACTGGGATCTCATTGGGCACAATAAAACCTCACATTATTGGGTACTAACAAGGCACCCTGGGTATAAATAGACCCGGAGTTCGGCCTGTAAATAATTCTAACAACGGCTCTCTAACTGGCGGATTTGTGGCTGCACTGATGTTTCAAGACTTGGCCTTCTCATTTATTAAAACCTCTGGACGTCTCTTCCTAACCTCGCTATGTTTTAATCCGGCCTTGTCAGACCCCACAGTCTCCTAGTGGGATTCTCCTCCTTCTTCTCGCTAAAACTAGCAGCTCCTTGGGAACTTCTCCCTCGCGGACAATGGTTGCCGTGGCCCTACAAATTTTACCTAGTAGCGTCTCTCCCACGGCAATCCAGTCTGCCTCTCTCCGGTTCACACTCGCCTTTAGGATCCGGACGGATTTCACCTACCCTGAGATACGATATGAAGTGTGAATTCGTGGTCATTCCTAGACCACATAAACTACCTACACTACCTTCCCTATACCTCTTCTCCTGAACATAGTGCATTGTCGGGCCACATACCTATCAAATATGGAGTCAGATAGTAAGACCCGTCATGAAGCCATTTTCCAGGTCATAGCTTAAGCAACCCCCTCTCGTGACGACCCGACTTCTTTTGTTATTACAATACCCTTCCCTAAATACTCACTTGATGTGTATAACAGTCTCAAAGCCCAATAATTCTCATTTTCAGAACACTTGTATTGAAGTGCTTTTGCTTTTTGTATGGGAACTTTAAATTTAACATGAGACAGAATTTTTTCTTATATAAATAAATGGGTATGTAATAAATACATAAAATTTATATAATTAATAGTTTCAAATTAAAAAATGTATTTTTGAGTATTCGAAACGAATCAAAAAAAATTAAATTTCCGTATTAGGTCAGGAATCGATTTTGAGTGTGAAAGTTTAAAAACAAAATCACTGATGTCCAAAACCGATCACCTCGGTATTCTAGGGTGAATGAGACCCAAGTGCGAATTGTTATTAAAACATATCCAGACATTTTCCATGTACAATAATCTTCAGTACAAACTAGAGGCAAAGCCGACAAGTAATCCTGGCGGAGCCGCGACTTCGATAATACTCCCAGCCGCAGAAACAATGGGCGGGATTAGAGATCCACGAGCGCAGAACACCTGTTCTCCAGAATTATCTCTTTCAGGGGCTCTCTTGTCCCCTGTTCTCGGTGCCAGTGTATTAGAGCTGCTGGTTCCAACTTCTGAATTGTGATTCCTCATCGCTTCCTGAATACGCTAACGTACACTAACCTCCGCGGGATACAACTAATGTATACCTGACAGCTCCATGGTTTTCATCTCTCAGGAACTTCTTAGTACGTTAGTTTTAGCTAGCTCCTGGGAGAACAGCTGTGCTCCATTACGCGGGGCCTTCTATATGTAAAATATTATTACCGTTATTTCCATTGTATTTTATCTCGATGCTTCGAATAAGATGCATGTTGGCATTGGTGATGCTGAAGTATAGTTGTAGTATGATAAATACCTCGTGTTACCTCTCAATTTTAATAAGAATCTTTATTCGTGTACCTGCTCAGTTATTCCCAAGAGGGGATACGCCCTATCTCCCAAATCAAAAAACCTTTGGCGAGCCGGGTTTTCGCTGACGTAAGTTGGCATGCTTACCACTGGTCAACGGGGGTGCTCTTACATTACTAGTTACAAATTTGTATTATATTTCATATGTAACGCCTCCTAGGAATTTAAATGTTTTTGAGGTACCTAATAAAACTACTTATTCCAACGATATCTACCAAGTTCTTCAAATATATATGAATATATTTAACTTTATTTTGTAGCAGATAATAGTGTCCACTAAGACCGACGTCCATACATATCAGCTAAAGCAGGAAAGATCACTACAGATGGTAATTAGAAACCTGTATCCCACTACAACAGCAGAAGAGATAGAAAAGGAGCTGTAAGGTTCACCAAATTACCAACGTGCTCCGTGAGGAAAGGCAAGAAGACGAAGCGGTCATGACACCAAGCAATTTGAGGCCTTCAGTCTCTTTTGCTGATGCCGTTCGGAACAGAGAGCAGTCACAGGCAAAAGTCTGAGATGGAACCTTCACACGAGGCTAAAAAGACAAGAACTAAACATACGCTTCGGACAACTGTACAGACTACTTCCAAGGTCATCCCATCTCTCAATAGAAAATAAACTATATTACCAATCTACAAAGTTATACTTAAGCAAATCTGGACATACGGAATAGAGCAATGGGGGACAGCAAAAAAGGCTTACACCAAGCACATCCAATCCTTTTAATCAAAAGTCCGGAGAACAATCGTAAATGCCTCATATTACGTCAGCTACAAAACCCTTCATAATGATCTTAATATACCCTACATTCTTGAACTCATCCCTTCCAAGTTCATAAAATTCCATAGTTACCGATCCTACCACCCTAATCCCCTAGCACAGTTATTGCACTGCACCACTCTTCCCTATAACCCTCCTCGGAGACTAAAACGACAGTGGCCTCGTGGCTTGCTGTAGATGTGTGACAATGGGAGTCCTGGCAATGGCCAGTTTCCCCAATCATGTCCTAAGCGTCCGTGGCTCTCGCGCTCTTGGTCAGCCTCTTCTGGTTCTTATCTAGTGACGTGACTGACGGTGGAGCGTGGGGGACTTCCCAAGACTCCGCTTCCTCCTTCGCACACGAGGGAGGTGACAACCATGTGGACTTGGGGGTCTCTGGGCTGTTTGTATATACAGTATGAATGAGCGAGTGAATGAAAATTGTAAATTGGTATGAATGACATCATGTATCACAAGTACTTATAGCCCAATGAGGCAGATTGTAATTTCATCATAATAAAAATATGGTTGTTCATTCTAAAATACCAAAAATAATAATAAAAGATTAGTAGAGAACAAAATCGTATTACCGGTTTCAGTACCGTCAACCAAATACTCATATTTGTAAAACTGGTATTGCTTGATTAGTCTGTATAAATAATCCGATTCTTACATTTATGACTGCAAACAGCGACAATGTAACAACATTGGAAGAAGTCATGAGGATATTGTTACTGGACATTTCTTCCTATATATGTATATATGAGTCTTCATAACAAAGACTTATTCCTTCGTGCTACAGACTAAGCCAAATGCTTAGAACGTCCACATACTTGTAGGGACGCCTCTAACACGAGGTGTACAAACAACTAGTTACTCAATAGAAAACGAAACTACCCAATTAGTCCCTATCTACATCAACGACTGACTTCTGACATCTTCCTCTCTATTAATATTCATAACAAAGATTTCTAATCTGAACAAGAACGAACCAAACCAAGCCTCACCAGTGCGGAGGATGTGTTATGAGGGACCTGGATTTAATATTTGCCTGAATCTTTAGAACTCGAATTTTGAATGTCTCAGGTCACGATCGTTCTCTGAAATGTTCTGATCTGGAACTTCTTATAAGAATATGCCAACTAGTAAACTTCTACGCTATAGTTAAAAATCTTAGATTCATAATCAATAATAACGAGTTTGTGATTTCAGTTGTTGTAATAAAAATATTTTCCCCTATACCAAAGAAGCCTAGTCACTGATTATTTACGTTCAAACCCTGACACCTTAGCTATGTCATCTTACCTTTGTTGGAATGGTCTTTCCCCTTAAAAGTAAGGGTTTATTTAAATTCCATTCCATGAACTAGTTCGATGCTCCACATACCCCATATCGTTATCAGGTAAGTGCCAATTCCTGAGTTTACTCGTTAGGTAATAAGAAGAACTGTCCAATAATGGTATCAGGCTTGACGCTTACCGTTGGGCTATTATTTCCACATCGATGAAATTTTTTCCAAAATATGTAAGCATAAAGCGTGTAAAGTTTAAAAACAGTTATGTATAACAACGTTTTTTATAATTTAAAATATTCATATACACATTCAAGTGTATATTTAACAAGATATGAAAACGTAGGGACCGACATAAGACAGCCAGCCTTCACTTTTGAGAGAGGTCACTACGAGTTCACCAGGATGCCATTTGGTATGAAAAATGCACTCATCACATTCCAAAGGCACATGCATGAGTTGCTACGGGGAGTAGATGAGTCCGTTTGCCAGATATACGTACATGGACGACCTCTTAGTATTTAGCGTGACCGAGGCCCAACATGTAGATCTCTTGAGGACGGTTTTTGACCGAGTGCAACAATTCGGCCTGAAATTATTGGAGGAAAAGTCTCATCTGGATCAGGAGGTCATCAGTTTTTTGGAGCATACGATATCCAAAGAAGGTGTCCGACCAGATGCCGGGAAGGTGGCAGCAATCCAGAAGATGGCGGTTCCGTCTGACGTAAAAGGGATACGGCGGTTGATGGGAACACTGAACTACTACAGGCGACTCATCACAGAAATGGCAGCATACCTGGTACCTCTTAACAACCTCCTCAAAAAGGGGAAAAAAGTAGTCATCACCCCCGACATAGAGGCGAACATTCGTAAGTGCATGGGACGACTACAAGAACATCCTGTAATGGCTTTTCCTGATTTCACAAAGCAATTCACAATAACGACGGATGCCAGTGAATATGCCTTGGGAGCGGTTCTGTCACAGGCGAGGGGCACAGGGGCCCATCCCGTAGCGTACGCCAGTACTCGCCTCACAGCGGCGGAAAGTCGGTATAGCGCGCTGGAACGCGAGTTACTTGGGATAGTCTGGGCGATTCAATAACTTTCGGCCCTATGTGTTCGGGAGAAGGTTCCGGGTGCACACAGACCACCGACCGCTACAGTGGGTCGGTAAACTGAAGGAATCGTCGGCAAGGGTCACTCGGTGGAAAGAGTTCCTCGGTCAATATAACTTGGAGGTAGTATATAAGCCCGGTAATGAGAACGTTGTGGTGGGCTTGCTGTCCCGGGCAATTACAGTCAATGCACTAGAAGTAGATCAGGGGGAATCATCCAGGAACGTATGGCAGTTCTTGCGGGAATGGACGCCGGAGGGGGAAGGCGACCAACACGAGTCGGCTCAGGAGGAACGGTTGGCAGGTGGAGGGAGCTTGGTAGATGACAGGCCTGCAGGCATGGAAGAGCGAAAAGAAATCATAAGCGCCACCAGATAGTCTCGAAGACGAAGACCTCGGGAGGGAAGATAGCATGCGGTAGGTATCGACGACCCACCACCACGACCATATGGTCGTCGCCAGGGGTGAACAATGACCAACTTTGTCGTGCCGTCCAGGATGCTTCCAACCCAGCCAAGACGCACTATTTGTACGTAGGAAACACGACCATTTGGGAAACGATTAGGTGGATGTGGCAGGCAGAACAGATTGGGGTGGATCGAATATTTGTGCGGTGTACCATGAAAGTAGAAACCATCACGGACGAGACAACTCAGAACGAGATAACGCTGCCATACCATCAGGGCAAAACTAATCACTGGGGGGGGGGACACGAGACGGCTCAGGCGTTGAAGCGCAATTATTTCTGGAGGGGGATGTGGAAGACGAATCGGGAGACGCTAGGGGCATGCGAGGTCTGCCACCGTACCAAATATGATAGGGACTTACCAATAGGCCTATAAGTTGAGACCCCCACGGCCTAAACACCGCTAACTGACCTTCAAGTGGACACCTTTACCTGGAAGGGACACAAGTGGGTCACGGTGGTTGACCTATTCAGCAAAATGGCCATGGTATACCCCGTGTGGGAAAAGTCTTAGGAGGCAGTGTTAGGAGCACTTAGGAGGTGGTTCCAATTTTATGGCGTACCCGATCGGATAGCGTCGGACGGCGGGAAGGAGTTTGATAACGCCGACGTGAGAGAGGGTATGAAAGCTCTAGACGTAATATGGCATGTCGGTACTCCAGGGTATCCAAAGATCAGAGGTAAAATTGAGCGTCTCTACTGAACCTTGGGAGATCATCTCCGTGTTTACCATGCGACAAAGGGTTGGAGCCGTCAGAGGCAATGCCTAAGGTGGTGATTGCGTATGATCACTCTGTCACAACCACAGGGTTCTCACCGTTTGAAATCGTTTTCGGTCTTCATGGCCGTCATCTAGACGCTAGTAGAACGGTGGTGGGAGATGAGTCGTCAGCGCAGCTCGCTAACATCCACGCGGAGTTGAGGAAACTGTAAAGGAAAGTCTACGCGAAAATTACAGCCAAAAAGAGTAGGAGGGTGGTCAGGGAGAATGCGGGCGTCAAACCGATATAAGGACACGTCACAATAGGTACCATCGTGTATCGAAGGATCAGCTCCAACCGGACTAAAGAATTGTCCCGTTATGAGGGACCCTTCAGAGTGATCGTGAACCCGGGAAGCGCAGGACTGTACATGTAAAGCAGTTAAAGCTTCCGGTGGGGAACCCTTAAGTAGTTTGGCTCTAGTATCCCCTCCACACATCTCATTGGGGTCATAATTTTGTGTGTTTTTAATTATATAGTATTACCAGGATATTTTTATTTTATTGTTATGATTGGTATTATTTTATTGTATTATCTTCAGCTTTGTACGAAATTCAATAAGGTTTCTGTTTTATTTTTTAGGTCTGTAAGATATTGTTGTGCTGTTCTGGGTGAGCATTATTATTTTCTGACCTTTAGGTAATTAGTATATGCTTTAAGCGTGTATAAGTGGTAAATTGGAGTTCCCGGCGGATGGTCAGACACTGGCAGGGGGGAGTTAAAGCCAGAGGCCTGAACGTCGAATACTAATACGATCATGGAATGTAAACAACCAATGATCCTATGTATGTCGGATTATCATCAATAATAAATCAGTCTTTCACTGGAGTCAGAGTGAGTCGGTGCATTTACCACTTTCGTTATTCTCTTTTTTTCTATCTTAACCACCGGCGATTAACTTATATATATATATATATATATATATATATATATATAACTTCTTTATTGTGCTATAATTACGATCTGCCTTATTAGGAAATAAGTAATTGAGATAAATGTTCTCATTCATAACATATTTACAATTCATCATTCACTCGCTCATTCATACAATATTTACAAACAGCCCAAAGGCCTCCAAAATTTATATGGTTGTCACCTCCCTCACGAATTTCACGTATGCGAAAGAGGAAGCCCAGTCTTGGGAAATCCCCCACGCTCCTCTGTCAGCCGCGTCACCGGATACGAGCCAGTGCAGGCTCACAAAGAGCGCGAGAGTCACATACGCTCAGGACATGATTGGAGAAACTGGCCATTGCCGGGACTCCAACTTTCGCGCATTTATAGCACGTCAAGAGGCCACTGAAGTTTCAGTCTCCGAGGTGGATTATAGGGATGAGTGGTGCAGTGCAATGACTGTGCTTCGGTGGTTGAATAACTTAGTATGGAATTTCATGAACTTGTTAGCGATGAGTTCAAAAATGAAAGGTATATTAACATCGTTATGAAGGGTTTTGTTGATGACGTAAAGAGGGGCAATTACTATTGTTCTCATGACTTTTGATTAAAAGGATTAGATGCGCTTGATGTTCGACTTTTTTGCTGTTCCCCATATCTCTATTTCGTATGTCCAGATTAGCTTAAGTATAACTTTGTAAATAAGTAGTTTATTTTCTATTGAGAGATGGGATGTCCTTCGAAGTAGTCTGTACAGTTGTCCAAAGCGTATGTTTATTTCTTGTCTTTTTAGCATCGTGTGTGGGTTCGATGTCAGTATTTTGTCGAGATGGAAGCCTAAATACCTTATTGTCTTGGACACAGGGAGAAGAATTGAATTTAAAAAAACTAGTGGACAGGACTTGCGGCAGAAAGTAAAGGTTATCTGGGAAAATTATTCTTCGTTAACTTTGATTCCCCATTGGTTGCACCAATACTCGATCTCATCAAAGTGTTTTTGAAGCTTTTGAGATGCTATATCGGGGTCTGAATGGGATGACCTGCAGTGTCATCTGCAAATGTCGCCAAGAAGGTATTGGTGGTAGAGAGGACATCAGTGGTTATAGAGAATTGGACCCAGGGCCCTGCCCTGTGTCCTGTCAAAGTCGATTAGCAGGCGTCCGGGCAGGTTCGAGCTAGTGGATGAACTCGAGGCACTTCGAAGAGATGATGGTCGTTTTACGGTCGTTAACTAGCCAGTTTTAGAATGTGACAGCTACGGTGTAGCTTCTACGAGGCCGAGGTTTGACGGCTCTGGCCATCTAAAGTTTAGTCGATCTTAGTGAGTTTTATCGCATCCTCGCAGGCGGTGGCAACGGTCCCATGAAGTCCAAGTGGATATATTATCTCTTCCTGCGTTGGCGAATTGTTGTTGATGAGTCATCGGATGTCTTGCTTCGTGAAGTGGTAGCGATTAGGCTTACTCAGATTTTCGAAAATACTGGTTGGATATTTAACAGTAACTTACGGGGGAAATAAACCGTGACGTTGATTTTAATTTCGTTCTGTGTGCTAGAATGGGGTCTTCTTCGTGAAACTCTGGTGGTATGCACGTCCGAGAGTTGGCGTGTACGGTTGTACAGCATGCTTCGTCGGATGGAGCTGGTGAGTTGGCCATTGTAAGAAAAGGTTTCTTTTGAGATTACGGTGGTTTCTTGCGGCGGGTTTACCAGTTGTCGGATTTCTCGTTCACGTCAAGCTCACCAATTGTCACGGTGTCTTGATCACGTTGAGCTTCTCGTTCACGTCGAGGGTCACCAATTGTCGGGTGTCAACAATTGTCGGAAAGGTCAACAATTGTCGGGGGGCGTCACTAGGGGAGTGCCTGATCACTCTAGCCCTGGTGACAAGTGCGGATTGTTATAGTTTACAACATGGACCATTTTCCATGTAGGCGTTTATATCTGACTCCATTTATTGATAGGGATGTGTCCCGACAATACACTGTGTTCAGGATGAGGTTCAGAGGTTCATAAAGAATAAGACCAGTTTTCAGAGTTCGGGCGAGAGATCGGCAGCGTAATAGGTACAAGTCGTCAGAGGTCTGCTAGAGGCTGTGAGGTGACTGCCCAGAGGTGTGGCAGAGAGAGAATAGACTAGTAGAAGACAGGCCCCGGAGCCCTGGAGTATCGCGACTTTCGAGATGCAGAGACTGGAGAAGAGTGAAGAGTGAGCCTACCAGGGCCAAGTGGCCCTGGTGTAAAGTGACAAGTAGTGCGGCTGTGGAGACTAAGAAACAGAGTGTTTTTTCAGGGCAAAAACCCTTGATTTAAATATCCGTTGCCCCTCCCTACCGGGAGGCGGAGCCTGTCTGCAGGGGGTATGTTTTATGATGTCACACCTCCCGAGCTACGTGACCTAAACTGTTTCTGGCATGACTTTATGACCGCCGGAACGTGACTGAAGGTCTATTTTATTAGGGGCAGTGGCTTATCTTCTAGGGTTTTATTGCAGGACCTTCGTCCCTCTGTTACTTGTTTCACGACTACCGACCTCTCTATGATTTATTACAAGAAGTTTACACAGATTTGCATTTCTATTATAATACATTATGCTCCAGAGCATAGGGTAATTTACATATGTGATTGGCAATCACTACACATAATAAAATGATAAAGGCGACAGTACCTGGTGAAGAAACTAAACGATACACATCACAGTAGCGCAAATATTACACCTATGCAAGCCGTGTATTGATTAAACCTTTCTGTTTTTGGTCTTTATACATGTTATCTGAACATAACGTGAACTAGACCCACAGAAAATAGAATCAACGGCAATATTATAAGAACACAGAAAAAAAATAAAACACTAGCAAGATTTAAAATAAAAGACTTCCTTTTGTTAAAGCTTCAAAAGTTGCTGTACCACGAATAATTGTTTAAATATTACCAGCCTTATTTTAAATGGTGAAAACTAAATTATTTCAAACCAACTTTTTAAAAATGAAGTTTTGATGCCATTTTAGCTTACATAACATTTTAGCTAAATTGGAGGCTGTTAATTGTATATACGTTCGGTTTCCTGTCCAATATAATTTGCATTCTCGCTCCCTGGAAGAAATTATAGCTCTAACATATTTGAGTGATAAAAGAAAACATTTAGCGATGCTAAATTCATACTCAGTTGTAAACAATTTATTTACAAAATACAATACACTACTTCCATCGTCAGGACCTGTTGAGCGCCTAAAAAGTATTAAACGATGAGATAGTTAAAAATAGTGTGCTGCTAAAGTCCAATGGCATTGATCAGCTATTTCAGTCGGAATTGTTGCTATTAATAATGTTATTTAAAATATATGCATCTTTTTGGAAATTTTTTCTTCAAAGTGAAAGAAAAATCAATATAAACTATTTTTAAAATGAATGGATTAAATGCAGTTCCAAGTTAATAAAAGTTTTTTAATTTATGTGAAAATAACTTAAATAATTAATTTATTTATAAAAATCCTAATGTATCAGCCTGTTTCACATCCGCTCCGTCGTGATGATGGGTCCTGGGCGGCTTCGGATGGGGATAGGTCGGAGGAATTTGCTCTGCATCTTACCCATACTTTCACACCTCACCTTTCTCATCAAAGCCATACTCACAGCACAACTGTGGAAGATTTTCTCACTTCACCTATTCCTCTCTCTCTTCCACCAAAAGCCGTTAATCCCTCTGAGGTCAAATACCTTCTGAAAAACTTACCTTACCGAAAATCCCCTGGATATGATCTCCTTACTCCTCAAATTCTCAAACAACTTCCTCCTAAAGCCATAATCTTCCTAACCTATATATAATTGCATTATCCGAACGACGCACTTTCCTCGCCTCTGGAAACATTCCATTATTGTCCTATTCGCCAAACCTGGTAATCATACTGGATATATAGTCAACAACAATTTATTAAGATAAAATTACAATCTGCCTTTTATTAGGCAATGAGTAATTGAGATAAGTGTCATTCATCATACCATATTTACAATTCATCATTCACTCGCTCATTCATACAATATTTACAAACAGCCCAGAGACCCCCAAGTCCACACAAACCTGGTAAACCACCCAATGACGCCTTATCTTACCGTCCAATTAGCCTACTCCCTATCCTCTCAAAAATATTTGAAACTCCTACTAAAACGTCTACTTCCAATTGTTGAATCCAAAAACCTTTTTCCCACACACCAGTTTGGTTTCCACCAACGGCATCCACTGCTCAACAAGGCCTTCGCGTTGTTAATCACATCTCCTCAGCCCTTGAAACCAAACAGTATTGCACTGTTGCCTTTCTTGATATAGCTCAAGCTTTTGACAGGGTTTGGCACGCAGGTTTGCTCTACAAGCTCAAAAGATATTTACCACAGACCCTTTTCCTAATCCTACTGTCCTGCCTTTCAAACCGCTTCTTCCAAGTCCGCTGTGGTTTAGAATACTCTAACTACTATCCCATAAATGCAGGAGTTCCACAGGGCAGTGGCCTGGGCCCCATCCTCTATAACCTATACACAGCTGATGTCCCCTCTACTCCCAATACCTTCTTGGCCACATTTTCAGATGACACTACAGTCTTGTCATCCCACCCAGACCCCGACATCGCATCCCATAACCTTCAAAAACACCTTGACGAGATCGAGTATGGGTGCAATCAATGGTGGATCAAAGTTAATGCAGCAAAATGCTCCCACATTACCTTCACCCTTTGTCGCAAGACTTGTCCACTAGTTTATTTTTATTCTATTTCTCTCCCTGTATCCGAGACAGTACGGCACTTAGGCTTCCATCTTGACAAACGACTGACCTGGAACCCACTTACGAGACTCAAAAGACAAGAACTAAACAGACGCTTTGGACAACTGTACAGACTACTTCAAAGGACATCCCATCTCTCAATAGAAAATAAACTACTAATCTACAAAGATATACTTAAACCAATCTGGACATACGGAATAGAGCTATGGGGGACAGCAAAAAAGTCGAACATCAAGCGTATCCAATCCTTTTAATCAAAAGTCCTGAGAACAATAGTAAATGCCCCTTATTATGTCAGCAACAAAACCCTTCATAACGACCTTAATATACCCTACATTCTAGAACTCATCCCTTCCAAGTTTACGAAATTCCACAGTAGCCTTTCCAACCACCCTAATCCTGTATCACAGTCAATGCACTGCGCCACTCATCCCTATAATCCTCCTCGGAGACTGAAACGGCAGTGGCCTCGTGACCTGCTATAAACGTTGACAGTGGGAGTCCTGGCAATGGCCAGTTTCTCCAATCATGTCCTGAGCGTCTGTGGCTCTCGCGCTCTTGGTCAGCCTCCACTGGCTAGTATCCGGTGACGCGGCTGATGGCGGAGGAGCGTGGGGGACTTCCCAAGAACTCCGCTTTCTCTTCGCATGTGGATTTGGGAGGTCTCTGGGCTGTCTGTAAATATTGTATGAATGAGCGAGTGAATGATGAACTGTAAATATGGTATGAATGAGAGCATTTATCTTATTACTTATTGCCTTATAAAAGGCAGATTGTAATTATAGCACAATAAAGGAGTATAATAATGAAACTGAAATAACCGTTTTGGATTTATTTATGTCAAAAAACGTCTTGAAAATTTACTGCCATAAAATAATTAATTGAACTAATTTATTTAAAAGAATGATATTTCAAATAATTAATTTTTTATTTGTATTACAAATAAAATTTGAAAATTTTGCTAATGGCCTAAGGGCCAAGTTGTGAGATGTAATAACACATTTTAACATAATTCACATGTGAAAGGCCCCTCTCCAGCATGGGTTCTTTCGAGTAATACCAAGTTACCAGACAAAGTAAGCCTTTCCCACAGACGTTACATATGAAAGGTCTCCTATCCAGTATGAGTTCTTCTGTGCCTCACTAAGTTATTAGACTGAGTAAAACCTTTGCTGTAGATGTTACATTTGAAAAGCATTTGTACTTTGTCAAGTCATTGGAATGAGTAAAACTTTTGCTAGAGATGTGACATGTCTCTCTCTATAATGAGTTCTTTTGTGCGGTACTAAATTACTTGGCGTAACATAACCTTTGCTAAAGATTTTTCATGTGAACGGTCTCTCTCCTGTATGAGTTGTTTTGTGTTTTACCAAATCATCAGACCGAGTAAAACCTTTGGTGCAGACGTTACATATGAAAGGTCTCTCTCCGGTATGAGTTCTTTTGTGTCTTATTAAATTACTAAACGTAACATAACCTTTGCCACAAATTTTGCATATGAACGGTCTTTCTCCTGTATGAGTTCTTTTGTGTTTTACTAAATTATCAGACTGAGTAAAACCTTTGGTACAGACGTTACATACGAAAGGTCTCTCTCCAGTATGAGTTCTTTTGTGCCTTGCTAAGGTACTAGACTGAGTAAAACCTTTACTACAGATGTTGCAATTGAAAGGTGTTTCTTTTGTATGAGTTCTTTTGTGCATCGTCAAGTCATTAGAGTGAGTAAAACCTTTACTACAGATGTCATATGTAAACGGTCTCTCTCCATTATGAATTCTTATGTGGTTTGTCAAATCATCAGATTTATTAAAACCACTGTCACAGATGTCACATATGAATGGCTTTACCCCTGTATGCTTTTTTTTGTGTACAACCAAGTTACCATACTGAGTAAAACCTTTATTACAGATGTCACATTTGAAAGGTTTCTCTGGTGAGCATGGTATCAAATAATTCTTCAAACTACAGTCATCTGTTGGAAACTCCCCATTAACCTCACTTTCCAATTCTTGCGCACCCTCATTTTTGCAATTGTTAGCTTTACCTACTCTTTGCAGCAATGTATACATTAAGAAGAAGAGACTTATCAGAAGTATCTTCTTTAGCCTTCTCGCTTATGTTTCTTATAGGCTTTCATTCGTCCACACAAACAATATGGTTTCTTCAATAAAGCTCTTATATTCTAGTATGTGAATGCTTGAACTGAATAAAAGAGATGAGCATTTTTTATGTTCCACAACAATACCTGAAACCAGAAGAGTTAATTATATTTTTATTGAAATTAAAGATAAGTAACTAGATTTACATAATATAAAAATTATCCCAATTATTAACTGTTACATTGTTGCAGTAGAATCTCTGACATTAGCACGAGTGATGGCAACATTCATTACTCTGAGTACTTAACGTCTTTCCAAGACCTGCTGCTTGGTGCCTGTACGTACTGATACCCATCGATGCTGGTCTGTTGGCTCTGTTGTAGATTAAAGTGACTGCTTGGGATTGTGCTTGAATAATTTAGAGATCTTTTCTTTAGATGGTATGTTATTCATAAGTCATTGAGTAATGTCCTGTTTCAAATGTATATAGAGACATCGGTGACGTGCCGTAGTATAATTGTTTGATTAGAGCTTGTGAGCTTGTAGACTTTTAACTTTTGATTTGAATTTTTTTTTTTTTTTTTTTAATCAAGCCAACCCAATACCTTAGGTTCAGAGTTGTTTTAAATACAGAAGGGAAGGAATAATTAAACATATTTGTTTGGTCGCTGAATTTAGATTAATAGTTTAATTTTTTAGGAGCAAAATATTTTCCTTGATGGCTTTTATTATCACACTTAAACCCCATAAATCATCTAAATCTATACGTTGTTTTTTTTTTTTTTAAATATAGGTGAAAATTTCCAGTTAATCGTAGCGGCAATTAGGTTCTCATCAATTTGATAGAAACCAAAGAAATTTTCTACAACTTTTGTTTAAAACATTTTTTCTTAAACCAAACATTAAGTTAGATGCAGGTTTTTAATGTTATGCATTTGCCATAATTTCACAAAACTATCGTTTAAACCTTTGAATCATGATAATAATAATTGTTATAGTTATTTGGTGCATATTTGAAGCTGGGTCGAATTATAGATATGAGAGGTTGAGTGAGCCCCATTGCAAATCCTAGTCAAGTCGAACCTAATCAGCTCACATTTAATACAAAAATACCTACTGGGTCTGAAGACGTTTTGCCTCCAAAAAGATACCTCTTTAAGATATCACGGAGCAACCTCCAAATAGACTATCCCGACCATATTGACAGGAGTATCTTCGATAGACTCATTAACTTCCATCTGGTACACAAAGGGGGAAATGGGGCTCATCTCATCTCAGTTTTTTGCACTAACACCATAAACTCAGATGACCTGTTGTGAGAAATAGTGACTAGTCTCATTCATTCCTGTAAACAGTTTCAGCACTATTTCACCGTTCAAAGCATCTTTTTTAATTCTACGTAAAATTATACTGAATATCAACGTTTATTAAATAAAGTTATAAATAATAAATATTTTTTCGGTTCATTGGAAAGACTTTTGACCTAGTAGCACAAAAAATGTTTCATTGAATAAGTGACCCTCAGCATCTCTTCTTATGTTGGATAACTTTAAATCAGAACTGTCTGGCATTATTCGATTCCCTCTTCATTCAAAGGTAAAAGGTTTAGGGTTTGATTGGGTTTTTAAAATCCGAAACATTGGCAGGTAGTATGTTTAAGCTTTAATATACCACAGTCCTGCACTTGTATAGTAAACATCGAAATTCCGTACTGTCAAACTCCACATTCTTTTCACTAAAACATGTTATTTTATATCTACACTTTGGAAATGTTAGAAATAAACTCACTATTTTAAAACAAATGACTCTGAGATTTGAAATTCAAACACAAAAGGTTGGTTAAAAAATTACATGAATGAATAGTTTCCGAAAATCAATGTCGGGAATATCGCTGTTTGAAATGTGACAAAAATTAGAGACTATTTATTTTGAGTAAATATGAGTGATTCCTGCCTGATTTGACCGTAGTAAAATAATAACACGGGGTAATGAAATAATCTTATAAATCCTATTTGTTGGGGAAACTGGTTAGAGTATATCAAGTGGACTGTATATATTATGGATTTGTCTTGAAAAAAAATTAACAAGTTGTCATATAAATAAAAAATTATAGATTTACTCACGGTTAAATGGACCTTGCTGGCTACAAATCAATAACAGAAAAAGTTAAAAATTTGTAGGAAAACTGCACATCTCTTCAAAAAAACAATTAACATTGGCTGCATGTTTGTTTATGACTGGCTGCATGGAATAAGTGGGCAAGTCGAACTAACGTTGATGCGAGATTACTCACTTGGTAGACTTTGATCAACCAGTGAACAATAGATATTATTACAGTATGTGTACATTAGTAATGCAAAACGTTTTCATTTTTATCAAAGTTGTTAATAAATGTTGCCCTGAAAATACATGGTTATATATTTACTCCAAACCTCGTATTATTTTATCATACACCATTTAAATTAATGGCTCTCAGCGTTTATTCTATTAAAATTTTTATTGCATTACCACCTTTAATGCATATTGAGCGGCGATAAAATTGCACATTAAATTCTTCTGATCCATTTTTTCTTGAAAATTTCCAATGGGTTGAATAATTTTTCTCACCACTATCATGTAAGATTCAGACAGACGAAAAGTTATCATATCTTGTACCTGGACGAAAGTATTGCCTCTTCCTTCAGATGTGACAACTACCTTAATAGCAACTTAAAAACTGCTAACCTTTATGATTAAAATTATGGATGCATGGACACGATGTCGAAAAAAATGTATGTACTGAGAAATCACTAGGCTATCTTTCTCGATTTATTCATCAAATTCAAGTCTCTTTATTTCTATTATATACTGTAATGATCTTGTTATTCACTTAATTTTTTAAAGGACTTTTAAAAAGTTGATTTAATTCATTTATTTTTTTTCATTGGCATAACTAACAATAACCGATATTAATACATGTGTGAACTCCCTGTCTGCTTCTCACTTGCAAAATCTTCTTCTCTCCTTCTCTTCCATGCCACTGCCAAACTATCAATTCAGTTCAACGTTGTATTAACCACTTACCTTTTTTGACCCTCTTCCTAAATTCCATCCCCCACAGTTGTGACAAAAAAATCTCAAAATCAGATTGATTTTTTCCCATGAAAACTGTTACTTTTTGGTAGTACATTAAAACCATAGAATGATTTTTCATGCTCATTTTTTTCGCAAAATGTTCCAGTATTACATGCCACCAGTTTAAAAATTCCTTTTTGTGGTTTTATTGATAATTTCACTGTTAACGATTAATTTTTCTGAAATTATTTTATTTTTTTGTGTTTAGCATAAACATTGGTGCTTTATGGGTATTTCTTTCTGCGTCCGTATTACTTACTGATAGATAGATTATTTACTATACAAATAAAATAGATAATTTTCAATAAATTATTATTTAATAAAGTATTTTGTAAATTAAAATAGATTCTACACTAATCATTTGAAATAAATATTTAAAATGATCTTATATTATTTTCTAAAGAAATTATTTAAAATACAAATAATGGCCAAATACATAACAATTATATTCAATATGAATATTAAATAATATTAATAGTAATTAATTTTATTTCCCTGATTTTGTTATTAAATGAAATATGTTTATGTTTACATAATGAATAATCTTTTATATTCTTATCTGTTTATTTCCAATTGCTTGCTTAAAACAACCTCATTAGTTTAATATCTCGTTTAGAAGTGAACAGTAAATATTTTTTTGAAGTGTTTCGGCAAAAGCATATTTATCAAGTTGGTGTTATTTTGAATTTTCTTTGAAACCAGTAGTATATTAATTACTAGTGAAAAAATGTCCGACTTCATCTAGAAAAATGCCCTTTTAGATTGGAAGTCTTTTGAACTTATAAAAGAAGAATCTGTAATGGACGGGACCATTGTTGCAAAATGAATCAAATGCACAGACAAAGTAATAAAAATTAAAATCCCATTAAAAGTAACAAGTGTTTGCCACATTTAAACAGTTTCATAACGAAAGTGAAATTCAATGGTACTTTTCATACGAAAAACAGAAGAAATGTTACAAATATACATCTTCGTGCCAAGAAAGGGACAAATATTTTAGTGAAATATCATTAGGATTAAGAGGCGATCATTGGAAAAAAAACACTCTTACATAATAAACTTGAAAACGACATTGTAAAACACGTTGCATAATCTTTTGTGCCTCATTCTAAAACTGAAAACGAAGTTTTTTCTTAATATTTTATCAGCATAGGGTGTGTAGCGACCGCTAACTACATAAGATAAATCACCCTATACTCTATTGTGTATATACTGTAAATAACATGAACTAAATGTATTATAGACAAATGTAAATAACACGAACAAAATATAAATCATTGTAAATGTGTTAAGCAATAAAAAATGCGGGGGCCAAGTAGTTACATGAGATGGGTCACCAGCTGTCAGTCGCAGGTACCCCACCAGATGAGGGAACCGACCGCAGACCCTAAGCAGCCCTTGCCAGCCTCCCAGAGGGCGATGAGGTCGAATGCTATTGGTTACATCAATCTCGACGGTCATTGGCTATGGGCAATAATTGCCGGGTACTTAAGGCGGCCTCCTAGCCCTTGTAAATCATTCTCTCCTGGCAACTCCTGGCATCTACTCACTGGCTCGTGGCTCCCGCTGGAACTCTGAAAACCTTACTGCTTCTTTGTGAAAAACCTCTGCATCTCTCTATCCTAACCTCGCTATGTTTTAGTCCGGCGCTTGTCAGGCCTCACACCTTCCTAGTGGGAATCTCTGCCTTCGTCTCATTAAAACTAGCACCTCCTTGGGAGAGACCTCTCCCTCGCTGACGACGGTTGCCGTGGCCCTGCAAATAATTTTACCAGCAGTATCTCCCATTGCAATCCAGTCTTCCTCTCTCCAGTTCACACTCGCCTTTGAGATCCGGACGGTTTTCGCCTACCCTCAGATACCGAGTGTGAATTCTTGGTCATTCCAAGGCCACATAAACTACCTATAACCTACCCTGTACCTCTTCTCCTGAACATAGTGCACTGTCGGGGCACATACCTATAAAAAATGGAGTCAGATAGTAAAGCCGTCATGAAACGATTGTCCAGGTTATAAACTCAAACAATCCTCACTTTTCACCAGTGCTAGGGTGACCAGGCACCCCCCTCGTGACGACCCGACAGGGTGTCTTCCTTTAGCCACCGTTCGTTGACCAATAAAGAACACCGCATGATAATGAATAAATACGAATGATCAAATAGTGAATAGAATGAATATCCACAACACACGTCTTCAGTGTTCTAGGAAACGATGTAAATTTTTAGGAATGACAAGCCACGACTTTGAAAAAAAGTTCTGCTGCAAAAGCCTGTCACCAACACAAAGGTATTCATACGAGAGTGTCGCTAACTAATTATTAACTAACGCTAAAATAATTATTGAAGAGTACAATTTATCTCATAAAAAACATATATCACCATTACTGACAACGGATAAAATTTTATTAAAACAGATTATGGAGCGAAAAAGATGAATAACACTGTAACTTTAAAGAAATGACTTCTAATTTTGAAAGTGAGCGGTTCAAATCTATGCACATTTACTGTACTTCTCATGCACTTATAGCTATGGATCTAACAAAGACTATTAACGATTCCTCATTGCAAAGCCTCCATGAGGAAGCAGTTAGTAAATGTCAAAAGCGGCAGAATTTAAGTTCATCTCCAAAAACAGGTGAAATTTTAAAAGAAGAAACAGGTTGGATTTTCATAAGACCTGGGATAACCATATGGAACAGCCTTTATGTCATTAATGTAGAATAGTGTCTCAAAAAGATAAAATACTAACTTTATGTTAGAATTCGCAAAGTTTAAACCTTAATTGCTCTGACACAGATTTTACTTATTGAGAACAACATATTTTATTCCTCTGACATCTTGTAAATGATTTAGATTAGTTGCAAGGTGGAGAAAATCTGTTCCGTGGTCATTTGGTTCCTACAATTTTACATCTAAGACGAGCACTTATTAAATTCCGAGAAGTGTAAACTATACAATTACAGAAAATGCCTTGAAAAGCTGGTCTTATGGTTTTTAAAATAAAAATCTGCTGTTCAATGTAATCTTGGAGTGACATCTATTATTATAATGGAATTAAAATATAGTTAATATTTTCCCCAGTATGCATAAATACCAACGGTGCAATCTGGTTGAAAAGCAGAAATAAACCCATTTTTCAATGTATTAAAAAAATAATTTTGCTATCAGTCTTCCTGCACACATTATTTACCTATAATATCTTACAAGCCCTAATTGGTTTCAGTAGAAATTTGCGGTACAAAAATACCACAGTTACTGCTTTCGCAGATGACATAGTGGTGTACAGTAGCAACATGAGCGCCAAGGTAGCTCTTAGACAGGCTGAAGTAGCCTGTAACCAGATCAGTAAGAGATCGGGGAGACTCAATATCTCTGTAAACGTGGGTAAGACTGACTGTGTAATTTTCTCTTTCCAAAAGGGAAAAAGCCCACTACCTACTAGTTACATAGTAGGAACGGAGGAAAATTCACCAGCCAACCACCTATTATATCTGGGAATTAAAATGGACAGACACCTCCGTTTTAGTAACCATTTTGTGGGGAACTTGAAGCAAACCCTCATGAAGTCTTACCGGCTTACGCATTTATTGACATCCCCCAATCTATCACTGCGTCTAAAGCTATTGATTCAAAATAGTGTACTCAGACCTACTCTGCTGTATGGTGCGCCGCTTTTTCGTTATCTGACGTATACGACAGCTTGGCGACTCCAACAATTCCAAAACGGTGTACTGATGAAAGTGGTCAGAGGTACTTCATTCGAGCAGTGGAGCAACAGTGAGCTTCACGAGATTTTTGAGCTGCCTACGGTGGATGAATTCATCCAACGTAGACATATCAAATTTTTCGACTCCTTGCAATACCTAACAAACCCGGTGTTTAACACGATAACCCCCGTTCCGTTCCCAAAGCAATTATTTTTAAAACAGAATACATTTATATATATGTCAGAATCGAATATGTATTTAGAATAAATTGAGGTTTTTTTGGACATGCTATGTTTCTCCTTTTTGCTAGTCCTTTAAGCAAGGCTATTTTCAGAAAAAACTGGTAATTTTGTAAAGTAACAAAGAGCAAACTAACAACCATCTTTAAATGATTTTTTCAATTTTACTCTTTTGTCTCATAACATCTTCATTCGCTAAGCTCTTCAGTTCTTCTGTCTGCTACAGAATTAATTATCTGCGAAGGAAGGTAACCTAAGACAGTTCTCCAGCTCATCGATCAAGTTCGGGAATCTTAAATTATGACTGAATGAAATCAAAAAATGCTTAAATCATTCTAATTCTTAGACTGCTTTCCATGACCAGCCAGTTCTTTGAGGTGATGAACAGAATGTTACTGCCTCACACTGCCCGTCAGCATGAAGAAAATTACTTGATTCTCAAAGGACATGGAGGACTCAGGATATAATGTTTAGGGTTAAATCATATAGTGCACATAAACAGAATATATTTTTTTGTTATTCCTCCCCCGCCAATGCTCACTGGGCAAAACAGGGTGTGTTGGAATTTCTACACGAGACTTACATAATGTATTGTTGTGATATTTTAATGTTATGATTTTTGATAGTGTTTTTATTAATAAACTCAAAATTAGCGGGCATAAATGAACGGTATCGCGATTCATGAATGTTTAAACACTATTCGTTGCATTGTCTCTACCATATATATTTATAATATCAATAATTTAATATAAACATTTTATTTTATAAACTACGTAAATTAAGCAAAGTATAAATATCCGAACAACCAAAGAGGTCAAGAGTCAAGAAGGCACGGTTACGCTCTCGTAGTGCACGAGGAGGTCAGCCCTTTTCACTTTCACCCGGCACGAGAACAAAGGACGCTCAAGGAAGACGATCCGGACCATGCGATGCAGCTTAGAAGACGCTAATCCGAATCACGCAACAGAAGACGATCATCGAAGAATATCAACAAAGAAATACTGGCCAGTATAAATACGTAAATTTAGTTTTAACAGTATTATTTATTTATTTTATTTGTATATCTATTGTAAAATCAATGTGTGTAAATAAACCATCATTCCTTTTGCCAGAAGTTTCCTAATTTTTATTAACAGAACCTTGAGATAACGTAAAAGTTAAATACAAAGTTATAAATTATATGAAATAAATATATAATTAAAATATATATAAATAATAAATATTTGAATAGTATATAGAAGCTCTCAACAGCCTGTGATTTGGTGCAGTCTAGTTTTGAATGCGCCAGCCTCTGCTCTCTTAGATATATTGAACTGTGCCGGTCCCAGTAGTATCTTCCATTTGTGGACAAAGAGGAGAATAGCCGTACACAGACTATCATCTCTAGCAGTTCTTTTTTTATTTCATTACAGCCTGCAACAAGACTTAGTAAATACTACTCCTAAACCATTTTGTGGAACCATAACTTCATGTAAAAGAACCTCAAATCTTTCCGGTCATAGCAATTTATTAAAATTTAAGTCATACCTGATCCATTACACAATTAAGGGTTTTGTTACAGTTGTGAAAACGATTTTAACAACAGCCATAGTAAATAGAGCAAGCTCCAACACAAAATACATACGTAATACAAATACATACCTCGGATTTAATATCCTATTTAATGTGATACGAATATTTATTTTTAATTATAAGTAATTGATTAATAATTGACCTATGTAAGTTTTCAAAAGACAGCTTTTATTTTTAGCATCTTTTGGAGATTACATAAAACTTTTGTGCAAAATTCTGCCCCTATAAATGAATACAAGGTAGTAAACAAATTTTGAATTCACCTTTCTTGATAGCCATATACCATAATCTGAAATGGTCTTGAAAAATGATGCAACTTCTGCATGATATTTTTCAATATTCGTTAACTCCTAAATAAAAAAAACGAAATTCATGAGAAACAACATGTTTAACACACTACCAAAGAATTTCAATCTATTCAATACCTGCCCTTTAATACACATTTTTATAATTTTAAAGATCAATGTTATTGTTTTATACAACTTTATTACTAAAGTTGCATACATTTTACAATTATAGTTACATAACACCTGTCACTTAAATGTAAAACCAGAAAATGTGCTGTCTATATGATAAGAAATAATTGCTATAATAGTCATGTGAGAGGAACAACAGGGGTGCTCCCTCCTGTCATGAAAAAATCAGCAATTTACCTCTAGTAAATACCAAATAGTAAACAAACACTGCTAAAACAGAAAAACAACCAGCAAAAACATAAGACCTAGTTGCCAATTACATTTCTGAGTTTGTTGACAAAACATTTCAAGAATTTTATATTGTTGGAACTGTGATGAGCCAATTTTGACTGCCCAACATTTCCATGATGTTCAGAAAATTGGTATGGTAAAACATAAAGAAAGTCAAGGTTTTAACAAACTTTCTTAACTGAATCTTCAAGTGAATTTACAACTCAAGAGTAAACTTTTAAAAGTTTATATTAATATAGACATGATCCATGCTTTAGTTATGGTCAATAACCCCTTTCATAAAATAACAACTCTCGTTTTAAGGATTTCTTGTAAAACTATACCAGTAGAAAAATACTTGACTAAAGCACTCTATGGAAAAACTACTTAAAAAGTATATAAATGTAAAAAAAAAGAAAATATATGATGTTATAAAATTTTGACCAGAGGGCTTAAGTAATTGCATTCATATATTTACATATTTCTCATTTTTAACCACATATTTTTTTATTATTATTACATTTAAATCCTAGCTCACCTATAACAAAGGAAAAATATAATTATAAGATAAGATGAGCTTATTGTCTTACATTTTGCTCTCAACCAAAAATGCTTTACTGTTACAGTTTAAAGGAGAAATACGAATGAATGACAAATAAACACATCAAAGAGTGTTTATTTAAATGAATGATTTTCTTATTACTAGTTCCTGTCCCTTCAAATAATTTATGTTCATAGTTGTTTATAATAAATATAAATAATATAACTGAAAATACTTCTTAATTAATAATGCTGATTAATTGTTTAATGATAAATAATTAATATTTTTTACAATGACAAAATAAAGTTCACAGAAGTTAACTTCATTCAAAAAAAAAAAAATTAAAACCGCTATTGTAAATATTTTTTGCAATTTGTTATTTTTGAAAATGGTGTAAGTAAATTTTTAGCTCAAAAACTCATATATTCTATATTAAACTATATCATTGAATATTAATACATAATAAAATTTAATGAGTTCAATGAGTCAAAATATGTTACACCAATACATTTCAGGGTTTAAATTTACTTGTGTATTTCTTTTGTATTGAATCAAAAACTACACTAAATAGGTATGGGACAGGTGTATTTTATTGTGGTGTTGGGTAATCTTGTATTAAATTAAATTATAGACTTTTCATAAAATTCTTAGTATTTTGTTTTCAAATTTAAATAAATTTCTTTTTTTTATTTGATTGTTACTTCTTCATTTTTGATTTTTTTTTACTGACAGTTGTTTCAGATTTTTTTTTTTGGCTCCCCCCCTTGCTTGCATGTTCATCTATAAATAACTGTAATGCTCTTTTAACTTTTTCAGGATCTTTTTCTTCTAGTTCTAGATTTACTCTTACTGATTCTATTTCATCTTGATAAGCTTTGTATACATGTTCTTTATATATAGAACCAGCAATCCAATGAAAAAACCTGGAATATAAATAGTAAATAGAAAACTACTATAACAAGCCTATATTTGCTTTATTCAAACTATTTCTACAATGCTAATTTTCTACTCCGATATTGTGTAAAAAATATTGTTAGGTCTAGTTAACCACCAGCACCATTCCCACCATTTAAGGCAGCAATCATTTCAGAAGGCTTTGGATGAATCCATTCAAAGACATGTGAAATAATGGATAAATTAAATTATTTTTACCCTCAGTTGTCAACTCCTTAGTAAGTCTGGTATAAGGCGAACAACTTTTTAATAAAAATAGAATCACAAAAATATGAAATAATGTTTATTCCACATTTTCTAGCTTAAAAACATTTGGGGTTTTTAATGAACAGTGTTTTTGTTTTGTCTCAGGTTTTTTACGATTTATAAATAAAAACCAAAAAAGGACTTTTGGAACATCAAATTTTTTAATAAAGAAGTCTCTGAGACAGTGAAAACAAATAAATTATACGATTAATGTGGAATAGTAGACTAAAACAGCACAGATTTTGTCTTTTCACAGATGATATTTATTTTTCAAATTGCACTTTCCACAATTCTAAGCTGTCATTTTCACATTTGTAAAATGAAAAGTCAAATGATAAAAATCTTGACTGCGCATTTGGAGACAAATCAAATTCTACCATTACAAGCCACAACGGTAACAGTCAGTAAGTAAAATATATTCAAATTATTAATAGTTCTGAATTCCACCTAGTACTTAAAGAGTAGATCTATGTATTTAAAATTTAAAAATAAATTGAATAAGTTCAGACAATGACACTGCAAAGTGAGTGGGCTATTGTTTGGAGCAAGAGGTATTATACCAAAGAAGTCAGCTTGTTTCTTCAAGGTTCTAAGCATAGCATAGGAGCTGTCTAGGATAATTCAATACCATTTTTGTAATCCTTCAGTTAGTTGTTAGTAGTAAGTTTCTAAGAGGATTATTAAAAGGCAGTTTTCTTTTCCCCTGCTCCAGGAAACGCAGTTATATGTGACAAGTGATGACATTTTTTCAGGAATGATATTCTAATATATTAATGATATATTAGAATACTTTATTCTAATTATGTAATATGCGATTGAGATGAGTACAATTTTTTGAAAGTTGTAACTGTTAATAAGTACTGGGTTTTTTTTTTAAAGATATCCCCAACTGCAAATAATTTTTTAATCAAGCTAAGAATATAATTTGGTCCCAAATAATAAAATTTGTGTTTTTCACCTTCCATAAAACTAATTTTTATTTAAATAAATGTTTAGTTTGTATGGAAAGTCTTACAATTATGTTTAAATAGAATGTAAAACAACTCTTACTTATTATTAACAGCCTCTCTTAATGGACGAATGTGTTTTGATAGCATTTTCATTTTCATTTCTTTTTCTTTTTGTGCATCAATGATAGTTTTCATAAAGCCCATCGTCATCCAACTTCTTTTTTTTCTTGCCAACTTATTTTGAGATAAACTTACCTTTGATTTAAGCACAGTAGCCTTCCCCCGAGATTTTAATTTACTCTTTGTAGAGGCAACAGAACGACCAGTGCTTCCTCTATCTTAAAAATATCAAACACGCTTACTAATCAGTCATGAAAATTATAATTGAAACAAAATTTGTCAGAATTAATCACCTTTCTGAGGAGGTTTATACATAACAGATATCTTAGGAACAAGTATATCGTCATTAATTCTAAACGTTTTGTAGCTTGGAGGATTGGTAAATGCTTCCCAAATAACAGCATATTTAAATCTGTTAGCAAAGCTGAAACAAAGTATACATCAATATATTTTTATTTCCTATAGAGTAAATACTGGAGAACTGGAACAAGAGTTGGAAAAAAAAACCTCAATCCAAGTGATTGAAGAATAGAATATTTCTAATACACAAGTTTTTATTGTAATTAGTCAATCTTAGCAGAATTTAGATAGGCTGACCTTTTTTATTCTTCACCAATGGCCAGAGTCTAAAACAGAATTCAAGCCTTGCAAGGTAGTCGGAAGCAGGCTATTGATCAGAGCATAAGATTATTCCATCTACTGGAGATGGTTAATTGTAAAGACCCCCTGGAGATCCTTCTATTGGTAGTAAAAGTGAAGGAATTCCCAGAAATTGTGCTCACTATCTATAACAGTTGGCAGGTTGGTCTCGTAAAGGCTGTAGGAGCCCATGCTACCACCACGGCCAAACCTATGAGCAGAATGTGCTCCACGGTGTCCTGCTCTCTGCTATTAATGCTAGCCAAGTCATGGCCTACTCCTGCTTTGAAATCCTGCATTTCCTTTGAAGATCTTCTGGCTACATTTGAGGAGACACAGCTTGCACTCTCTTAAAGAATGATTTCTGAAAGGTCCATCTGGCATTATAAAGCCAGAAAGACGTGTCTTCCGCCTTCTGAGTATTTTCCTCTCTCTAGTCAAAGTTCTTCGATTATTAAATGCGATATATAATTGGGGCCTTGGCTATACAGTTGTAAAAGAAAGGGTTAAATTAATAAACGCTAGCCATCACTCACTTAAATACTGTAGAACCCAGGCTTCGAGGGACATTATGATACTAGTTGACCACTGGGTGTAGTCACCAACACCAGAACACCTTCAGCCCGTTTAATATTTGTAATACTTTGGAAATTAATAAAAAAAAAAAGAAAATATGTTTGATTAGGATCGAAAATTTTGTTTGTTCGCCAAAGTTATGTCATGGCATACAAATAAAAAATCATTTATTCAAATAATCTCTAATTTATTCAATAACCTTAATAAGAAATTAAAAACTTTAATGATAAATTTTATCATGTCCAGCTGCTAGGATGATAGAATATTAATATGAATAGATATGCTTGAAAAAAAAATAAAAAACACAATATGTGAAGAACCATGAACGAATAGATTTTATTACATAAAAAAAATACATTCTAGATTTGTAGAAAGAACCCAACAACTCTTAGGAACATACATTATAAATTTAAAGGTTGGATTCTGATATACTAAACACTCATGCTTTGCTATCTTTAAACATTAATACACTTTTAGTCTAACGCTACACTTGGTAACCATGGATTATTGTCACTAACTGTTTCTATCTGCAATGGAGAATATAAAAATGAACATACTCTTATTACTCTAAACAAAATATTACTGGTTTATGATATATATACATTAAAAACACGTAACCACTTGATCTTAACTATTGAATTTCCTTCCAAAGTATTCTCAACAGAACTATAACATTGAAATCAATTGGCTCTAATTATGGCAGTGGTATTCACATGAATGGTAATGAGCTATGGTACATTACTAATTAATTACTCATTCTGGGTTTCAACAACCATCACCAGCATTGCTCACCTAGGCAGCCTCCAGGTCAGCTCCAGACTGAGGAATCAAGACGAGATGTGAAAAGTCTTTGTCTCAGATTACTGCAGTGTTGAGCATCATGGGGGTTGGGAAGCAAGGATTTGAACAGCAACACTGATGAAAGAATTCTTCCCTCAACAAGTTAATACAGGCATGTTTTGGTAATTCAAGACGGCAACTGTGAGTACCATAACTAATTATATTTCCCCGCAGATAGAAACAGTTAGTGACAATAATCCATGGCTTCCAAGTGTAGTGTTAGATTAAAAGTGTATTAATGTTTAATGATAGCAAAGCATGACTTTTTAGTATATTAGAATCCAACCTTTGATTTTTAATAACAAAAGATAAGTTAAAGTTAAATCACAAATAAAATAAAATGTTTCATAAAGTTTGTTTTATTATTAATATTATTGAAAACTGATATTAGTTATTTCGCGTTACAAATTCTCACCATCTGTAGACATTCATTTGAGGATTTGATGTAATTCGTGCAGAATTTTGTTCGGGTGTTCATTGTATTAACTTTACAACCTTAAAAAGGAATAGTTCCTAATAAGGATCAGTTGCCAGTGGCAAATTGGATTTAAATTTCTTTAAAACTTCTCCAGTCCCTTGTAAAACATTCTTTTTTTGTTAGCTTTTGATATATCCATTGTATTTTAAAAAAATTCTCTTTCCAGAGATATATTACATTACCTACCAATGGTAATTATCGAGGAAGAAACAAATAAAAATCTTGGTTAATTCTTCATAAGATATGGGGTCAATCTTTACTGCAAACAGTAACAAACTTAAGGAACATGAATCGAATATAAAATAATTATTTTCTGCAGTAAGGAAATACTGAGAACAACTCTTTCTGTTACTATTTGTTTGGTGCCAATTACGGATGGATAAACTTAAATAAATACTTCTTGGCTTCTCCACAGTATAGTTTATTATTCAAGAATGTTTCTGACAGCTCTAAGCTCATGTGTAATAAAAACTCACACGATAAAAAATATTGATTGCACATTTGAAAGCAAGCAAAATTCATTAGTGAAAGCTAAAAATGAGATACAATCAATAAATAAAACTTGTATATAACAATTGGAAAGTGCTAAACTGCACATTAAATTTATTAATTTGATAAAGTGCCCTCTTTATTATTCCCTGCTATATATGATAAAGTAAAAAAGGAAAACACAAAAATAGAACCAAAGAAATGATTTAGAGTTAGTACATAGTCTTAGGTTTTACTAGAAAATAATTGGAATAAGGCTCCTCACTTGTCTTGACCCTTGTGAACTTGAGAAATATGACAAATAATAGAATTAACGACATACTCTTAGAAATAAACATGATATCATAAATCAGAAACCGAAACCCCTGACATTCAACCATAATATAGTTAAAAATTAAGTTAATTACAATAACTTTCTATATAATAGTTTGAATTAACTTAGTTTGATGAGAACTTTGATGTACACTATGATGAGAACAATTATAATACGTTACATAAGGTTAAACTTATAGTCCACATAGACAATGTTTAATCAATGATATTATTAATCTAATTGCTAGTGTAGAATGTACTAAGGACAATGATAGAGCCTTAAATGAATGTAGGGTGACCATCGATAAATTTATGGAGTTTAATCTGTTCAGACGTAACAAGAAAAGTTACGATATTAAGAAAAGGGCTCATGTGGGGACACTCTCCCCAACCACTGTACCAAAAATCTGAACTACATATTTTTTTTCTTCTGTTTTTCCTTTGTTTTCTGGACTATAAACAAAATTCTTAATTCATGCTCATGTGTTACTGATGTTGTTACATGCTTCTATGTTATATGTATACAACTTTTATCACTTTACCTACTATTTGTCTATTTATGAAAAATCTTTCACTTGGTTCAATATTAATTTTTTTTTCTCATTAATAAACAGTTTTAACAAAAATTTTGATATTTCTTGTTTTTTAACCCTTGCTATCTCTTAAGCCATTGACTCAAAGAAAAAAAATCAATAAGAACATTTTTATAGGCAATTTTGTGTACTTTTTATATAAAGTACTTTGTTTCTGAAATTGCCAGTTTGCCAAATATTGGAGAAAACCTTTAAAAAATTACCTTCAAACCGCTTTCTCCCTCTCTTGCACTCTTCCCCCCACCCTTGGGGAATTATCAGTATGTTGTCAGGACACTCCCCTCAATAACTACATCAAAAATCTGAACTACCATCTTCCGTTTGTTGCCTGGACTAAACGTAGATTTTTTCAAGCTGGCTGCTGGGTTACATTTCTAAATTTATTGGTAATTTACCACCAAGTACTATACCTCTTCCGGAAGAATACTGCTTTGAGACTAGTTACTGCTAAAACTTTTCTGACCGTTCTTATGCTTATTTTTTCAGTGGTGCCATAACAAATTGAATATTGGTCGTAATGGTATTCTGTCTATGTGCACTTTTTGAATGCAATAGAGTCTTGAGGCTGACGGGGTAAATTAAATAAGGTTATGTGCTATGTATAATTCGAATAAGTGTTTGATGCTCAATAACTACTTTATTATACTTGTTAGTTGGGTCCTTATCCAATATTCCTCCCTCACCCTCTATGATTACAGACAAAGTTCTATTAACCTAGTATTCTTTTCTACATGGTTTTACATTTGTCTGATTTAAAATTTGTATAACTTTTTGGCTTATATATATATTTTTTTGTATAGTTTTTATCTGGGGTATTTTTTAAGCTTTCTTGTTACGTCTGAACAGATTATAGTCAATAAATTTATAGATGGTCACCCTACTGTCATTTAAGACTCTATCATTGTCTTTACACATTCTATACTAGCACTAAGATTAATAATTTTAGAACAAATTACTTTATATATGAAATTAAAGTAAATGAAATGGCCTATTAAAATTTTCTTATTCATTTTTTCCATTGAGTCAATGGTTTAGGAGATATTGAGGGTTAAAAAATAGAAAGTTTCATGAATAAACCACTTTAACAAAAATTGTGAAAATTCCTGTCTTTTACCTTCGCTAATCTACTAAACTATTAAGTTGATTTAAAAAAAATAAATAAAAACAATTTTGTGTACTTTAATTTTGTTTGTTAAGTACTTTTTGCTAAAATCACTAATTTTCGAGATATTTGAAAAAAAAAAACAAATAAAAATTACCTTTAAACCGCCCTCTCCCTCTTTCACACTCACCCCCCTTGAGGAATTTTAGTATGTTTTACTGAATACTCCCCTCAACAACTGTACCAAAAATATGATTTTTATTTTCTAATCATCCTATTTTTGCTGGCTTGCTTTATGATTAATCAGAATGAATTAAAGGAACATTATAATTAGTAAAGCAGAATAAATATGAATATAAAATTTACACCAGAAATATAAAAAGATAAACCAATACATTTTTTTTAACTTCACAGTGGGCAGAAGTTGTAACCATCACTAATTAACATATTCACTAGTTAACATATTCTATGGAGAACAGGATGACTAACTTAAAAAACATCTTAGTAAAAAATCAAGTCAGTTCTACCAACATCTACAAGAGGAAGGTACTCAGGATGCACCCCATAGAGTTGCCTTGCTTCATCATATGATTGACTAAACATTAATTTATAGCTTGGTAAGCGTAGAGATAAAATTATATTCCCTCTCATTAGACAATATTAACAGAAAAGAGGAAATAGAGACCACAAGAATGGTATGACCCCTCCCCCATACCTCCCAAATAAAGCCAGTCTTAGAATGAAGTTGGTACCAATAAAAACCATTTTTTAAACGATCTGTTATTTACATAAATTTACATGTTTCTAATATTTTAGACAGTTAATTAATTAATAATAACAGAAAGTCCTTTATTAACTTGATAAATTTGATCTGAAGCAGTTAAGTACTTTTAAATTGTTAAATGTAAGTTTTATTTATTGTTTGCTATTATCTACTGTTTTTCTTTCACTGATTAATTTTGTTTGTTTCCAAATGTGTGATCAATATTTTTGAGGTTTACAGCTAAACTCTGTTAAAAACATTCTTGAATAAAGAACTATATAGTGGAGTATTTAATGAAGAAGTGTATGTTTTTACAAAAAACAGCACCCTTCCAGGGTTGAGGTAATATCGATTAAAAAGAAAGATTCAATAATGAATTCCACTCCATTTATTACTACTATGCAGCCAGCCAGTTACATATGTTATTGATCATTATTAATGTGAAGGAACCAAAAAAAAAATAGAATGGAACTAACAAAAAATTAAAAAATGCTTAAAATATTAAATGTAAATTTATAAGCTTTAACTTTACCTCCCTTTAAACTAAAAACCTTTAATATGTCATGGTTAAAAAGAAATGACCGACACTTCACACTGCTTTCAAAGGAAAATAATAGATTTATTAGCATAAAAAACATCCTTGTCTGGCCATAAAATTATGGTAATCAAACACTGAGTATTTTGCATACGAGGGTGTGCCTGACACATGAAGTCATTACAGGCTAATAAGTGTTACTATTTCAAAAGACACAATGTTGTTTTTTCTTATACTTTTAAACCGATGATTTTCCTTTTAAAGTAATATAACTTATTTGTTATTTTTTTAATCTTAGAAGTTTAGGGCTAACTAAATAGACCACTTCACAGACTGTCAAGTTTAATTACTGTGTTTAAACTTGACTCACAGCAGAATAGTCTTAGATTAAAAGTAGTTGACGAATTATCAAAAAGTACTTCATAAATCGTAAGATGACGAATGCGTTGTTGGCTAACTTTTTACAATTAAAATACATTAAGTATTGGGTATGATAAATTAAAAATTATTACTTTGCTGGGCAAAATCATTGTATATGTTAGAGGAAATGAGATAATATTCAGAGGAGTGAAAATAGTGATACATTTATTGGCACTATCTGGTGAGTTTTCATGGTAGAAAGTATCAAAATTATTCAAACAATTCAGAAACAGTACACATAAATATACAAACATTAATTGAATAGATTAAAAAATATTTGTATCTTACATTCGATATATCATTTTTATGAGCTGATAGAAGTCACGATCATTTTCTTCTGTTATTTCAGCTACTTCAAGTGATAATGACTGAATTTGTTCCTGTGCTTCTTCAGATAATTGACTGATTATATCGCTGTTTTCATCTTCCTCCTGTACAGTTCTTTCTGACATTTTAGTGTTTGAAATGGATTCATCGAAAATAAGTGATTCACACGGTATATCAAGAAATTCCTCCTCTTCAGCCTAAAATTTCATAATTGAAACAAAGCTTTCATTGCATGTTGTAATGCAGATCAATTTAAATGATATTCAACTGAAATTAAAGTATTTTTGGTAATAATGTCATATAGACACCTAAATGGTCAGAACTAGGTTTTTCGCCAAAAAAAATCATTTAAATGTAGGATTTTGCTATTACTATCCCTATTATCTCAAATTTAAATATATCATTAAATCAATTAGAATTTGTCAATGCGTAGGGAGCATGGATATCCACAGATTACTGGAGTACTCAAGTGCTGAAAGACCACGGAGGATTCTGTCACTATGGAGACAAAAACACTATGTAAAGTGATGTTATACTTGCCAGTTTTTCCAAGGGACAGTTTAGAGCACAACACCTGCGAATAACTGGACTAAGGAGCATTTTCAACTCTGTGCCACTTGGGTTGGGGGATAAGAGGACCATTATAGGGCAGTTCTCTTATTTGTCCACAAACAGAAGAAATTCCAGATGTTTGGTCACTTCGACATATCTAGGAGCATAGAAGACAACTCAAGAGACAAGAAGAGAAAGTGCAGTAAAAACTTGAATGTTCTGCAAAACAATGATTTTTTTTGTGCTTATTAGTATACCAATATACCACTTAATGATGACTTAATGTGTGGTGCGAAGATTTGGTAGTGAGAATACATATTCCTTAAACAAAACAAGAGACTGAAGATATTTTGTTTAGTTTGTTATTTATTAGTTTATGTTAACCTATTATTAATTTGTTGTTATTTGTTTAGAGCATATCAGCTAATAATTTAATAAGTAAATAATGTCTGCATCTTCAATTAAACGTTTTTATTTATTTTGATTCTCTTATTTCCGAAAATTTACAGAATTATGTAAATTTTCATATTTTGCTAACTAAACAGCATTTCAGTTTTAGAACCTTACAACCCTTTACTGGATGGGAGCAGTGTTGGACTAGGGCATTATATGCCAAGGGACTGTAGCTAACCTTCAAAGGACAATGCATATTGCCCAAAATCAAGGCCTCCAGATTATATATAGGGCTAAGTATAAAAAAAACGGAGACTGGTAGGAATTATCTCGACCATCTACAGAACTGAGAAAAAGTTTTGATTGGAAAACTTTGAAAATATTAAGATCCCTTAATAAAAATCAAACAAATAAATCAAAAATGATGATACTCGAGGTATCACATAGTATTTGTAGGTGGCTCTGTAACTCAGACACTAAAGTTTAAGATATTTAAAGCTTAAATATATTTAAATCAAAATTATTCTTGAGCTGGTAAACCTTACTAAACTAGCCCCAATAGAGAGTTGATGTTGTGAGGAAGGCTTAATTTTGGGGAGGGATAATTAACAGGAAAAGTGTTATGACAAATCAAATAGTTTCCCCTTCTAATCAACAACAAATTAGTCAAAGTTATTTTGACCACATATCTGCATTTCTGAGTATTCTTAGTAGCAAGATTTATAGTTAATCTAGGAATTACATATATTTAATCTTATATGTTAGTAAATTGGTGAAATTTGACCTAATCACAAATCAAAATGAATATTAATATGTTTCAATGCCAGTGTATAGTCTGAGTTTCACATTACATTTTTTCCCCAAGTTACTTTATTTAAAGAAAACTTTATTTCTAACTTTTTTTTTTAAAAAAAGTATGCTCTCACAACACTTGTGTTGTCCCCATTTTGTATCTATGCATAATAATACGCAGCCCCACACATCACACATTGCCACTTAAGATGGCCATAGTCTTGGGAGGCCAGCTCATAGATTCTTTGCAAAGTCACAAAACTCTCTTGTTTTAACCAGCTTGTCTGTCTGTCCTGGATATTTTCAGCCCCTTGAATGACCAATTGACTTGCAATTTTTGTTGAGATATTTAAGTAATAGTGTTAATTTAAAAATATATTTAACTAATCATTGAAAGATTCCTTATGTATATTTCCTTTAATATTTTATGTGGATATATGTGATCATGAAAACTGTAAACCTACCGTAAGGTTATTAAGAGATCACTACATTTTCTAAGTGGTAAAAAATTTGGATGATGTCCAAAATGTCATCTCCAGCTATTTTGCACAAAAACCAATTGATTTTTATTGATTCGGCATTGAAAATTTGCACACTAGATGGCAAAAGGTTGCTGATAACAAGGGTGATTACATCATTTATTAAAAACAAAAACTTGTTAAAAATTTATTTTTTGACTTTAATGTAAAAAAAAATTACATTACTTTCCGGTCCCCCTAATATAATAAATAAACTGCAATGGAAAACCTTATCCTATTTTTAGTGATACAAAGGAAAAAATCGGGGTGTGGGACTCCATTGCCTCCTACTTTCCACCTGCTCACTGGTGGAATACACCTGAGCAGAATGTATGAATGTTGGTATGAGCGTGAACGTGAGATGCTTGGTTCTCTCGTGTGGCCATGTGTGTGTTGGTGGTCAAATTGCTCTGCTATAATGTTAAATGTATGTTTAAAACTTCCATTATATGAGTAGTAACCTGGATTACGTTTTATTTATCAGGACTCCTTTAATAACTCCAAATTTTTATACTGGGATAGGAGTGTAAAACTTCATCTATGGTCTCAAGGATAAAGCTTTTATCCTAAATACAGCTGCCTATCTAAAACTATGATGTTTTACAGCATAAGAAGAGATAAGTAAAAAAATCCATAAATTTATATTCCACAGGTCTAAAAGTATTACATATTTAATTGGGGACTTAAATACTTGAAACAGTATTGTTATGGGCCTTACTTCTTCTTCTAATTCTCTTTCGAGTTCCTCCTCGGCGTAATGGAGAGCAAAGGGATTGGGTAATTGCAACAGTATTGGAATCATTTCTAATCCTCTGATAAACAACAAACATAAATGTTTGAATAAGTTCTTCCTGCCAAGGTGATGTACTGTAACAGTGAATTAAAACCAAGCCACTATATAATCAATATAATCATTTTTGTTTGTTTTAATCTGCATATGTTTGGATTCTTTCAACTTACTAAAATACTTCAACTAACTAATAAAATCACCAGCAGATAAATCTACCAGCAATTAGTGTAAGCAAATTAAAAACACTATATTGATACAAACAGAATTACCGTGCAAGGGTGGAGTGTATATATTATGAAAACACCATCTGTCCCTTAACAGCTTTACTGATTTACACCCGACTAACTCTCAGCCTAATCCATCAAAAACTGTGGAGAGATAGAAGGTGTTTTATTTTATAAATCACATTCGTGTTGGTTGTACAAATTAATACTTATTTATTTGAAAAAAAAATCTACCCTTAAAGGATCATTAGCTATAAATTAATATTTATTTGTCAGCATATAAAATGCTTAAACATTTATAAGTATGCATTTGACGACCCGCAATTAAATATGAAAATATCTATTCGAAGTGCTCTCTCTCCGAAACCACAATTAGTTTAATTGTTTTACATTGATAATGTACATAAGAGTTTAGAGATAATAAATACCTACATTTATTTTCACTTATAAATCAAGTTAATTTTTCATTTTTTTATTACTTACAGCTTATTTTTGTCAAAATATATACTATCCAGATGATACTAATTTTTTGGTTGACTTCATTCATAAATTTACTCTGGGCTTTTTTAATAACTTCGGATAGTACTTCCAAAGTCCAGTAAGAAATAAGATTATATTCAAGGTCATACATTCCCAATAACTCACCAAGTAACCTGCAGGAAAACTAAATGAAAATACTGTTTCCATGTAATGAGCAACGGAATGTAACAGCTTACAAGTGAAGTTATTTATAATGTTTGACTGCAAACAATTAATTGAAACAATAACAATTTATTAATCAGTTCCAGGCACATACCCTTGGCAATTTACAAATTATTCAAACTGTTTTACCCAGATATGGACAAATTAGGCTTAGGTTTAAGTTTTTTTTTTATATGGTAGTGTGGAAATAAATAAAAGGTGGGCCATAATATACCCCAAAGAGTAGTCACTTGTGCAAATTATAATTACAGTGTCATTATCTCTAATTGTTTGGTAATTCATAATTTCAAATTCAAAGAATTAAGTATTATTATTGTTCTTATGGTATGATGACCATTGTGGGTTAAATGTACCTAAATAATATAACACAATTATCTTAGCTCTAAGCTAAACATTTTTGATAAAAAAAAAAACCAATCATCTTCAGGTTCACTCTACTACTCACAACTAGTTCATCAAAGGATCAGTAGCCTCCCAATTACTTTTATGATTTAAAATTATTTGTTATGAAGCTAAAATGGTTTTATATTGAGTATGAATTGAGGCCATATTTAAAATATATTGTAATAACATTTCATGTTCAAATTGATATATTTTAGAGTCAGATTTATTTCAAGAAAGGAGTTTTCTGTTGAAGTTTAATAAAAGTTTTCTTTTGACCAGTGTGTCTGTACTTTTGGGGAAATTCAATAGGAGACAGTTATTAGGAATTGAAGCCTGGGAAATACCTCACCCTTCGGCAAAACCCTTTTTATCTGGAGGAGGGATATAGGTGTGCACCTATATATAACAGCTGAGAGATAAAGAAGTCTTTGCCCCATTACATTCTAATTACAAAAAAACGTGGTATTATGTAAAATAAATTAGAATTATTGTAACAATATTCTATACCCATTGAAATGGCATTATTTGTGAACTAAAGGCTATTTTAGTAGTTATATATTCATTTGCATATTCTAAATATTGTAAATAGATTAAAGTAAATAAACGTGTTTTGGAAAAAAAGAAGAGTCTTTGATTATAGTTCTTTGTCTTGGTCTGTGTGTTGTGGTCTTTCAAGCAATTTGAATAGAGGCTAAGTGAGGCAGTGGTCATGGGGGCGGGCGCTGAAGAGAGGACCACACATATTGAGACCAGGGTGTAAACACCATGAGGAAATATCACCCAACACCCTACATCAAAGAAAATCCATGGTATTATTAATTGTGTCTGGTAATTATTATTTATAGTATATAAACTCCATAGAAAATTGTTAATATGAAACATTTGCTACAGTAATCATGTACATTAGGGCTCCTAATTCCTTTTCACCCCTGGTTCATATCACTCAAGAACATCCGGACATGTTCATGAAGATAGTAGTGTATCCTTTTCTTGTTTTTAAAATTTGTAGGTTTGATCTATGTAAAATTTCCAAACAAGTTTTTCTAGTTGTTTTCAAATTTGATTTTTTTGTTAATCCAGAATTGGTTGAATTATATTTTTCATTTTGTGAATTTATGACATTCCTCAATTGATCTTAAAATCATCACAATTATTCACCAAGATGATGAAAACTTCTACAAATATGTTTTATTTTACGTTAACATTTAAAAATTCACCAATTGTATTTTTAATAACCTTATTATCTGCTTCTATTTAGACATTTTGTTTGACACCTTTTACAAAATCAATCTTGGCGATTTGTATTTCGGGGTTTTTATTTTTTATATAATTATTTGGTTCAAGGCCAATTGTTCATTTTAATAACATAAATTTTATTTGATACTGGTTCCACAAATTTTCATTTAATTTTGTGGTTAAATTATTCTGTTCACCAAGTTTAATGGTTTGGTTCATAAATTGGTTTATATTTTCTGTTTTAACAGTTTCAAAACTATTTTTTAATTCCTTTTTATTTACATCAAAACTATTTTTTAATTCATTTGTATGTTCATCCAATTTTTTTAAACCATTTTAATTTTCCTCAAAATTTTTTCTTCAGGTTATACGTTAGTTTTAAAAAAAAAATTTGTAACGCTGACTCTCCCAATCCATCATTCTCATTACTAGGTCGCTTAACTACTTTCATGGGTCCGTCACATAAGGGAACACTGACATGTCCATCATTATTCTCAGCTACTATATTCTTCATTGTTTTTAGTACAAATATAATCAAATTGACTTTCAAGTGTTGGGTTGCCGTAACTCTATACAATCCAGCATCACCTGTTAGTCGCCATTTTGTAATATTTTATTATGGCATTAAAAAAAAATATGGAAAAGCCCCACGTTGGGTGCCATTTTGTTATATTTTGTCAATTTGCTAATTTAAATAAAAATTTTATCTTATAATTTATTATATTTCAGGAGGGTCCTTGACAACCAAACATTTACATTTATATACTATTTTTAAGTTCTTCACAATTTCTCTATCTCAATTTGTCTTACTCCACCTTAAGTATTGTTTTTTGTCGATCCAGACTCTCCAAATATAATGATGTCCTGCCTGTAATGCCTGTATAATGGTGTCCAAGTATAATTCCTCCTGTAGATTCTGCCAATATGCAAATATGATGTATGGGGATTCAATAGAAATACAAAGTATGAGGCAATAGGAAGTATGAGGAATATATGATTTATGGCTCATGTCTAATATGTTTGACTATCCGCACACGGCACCAAATCGATATCAACACCTCTCTTCTCAATCAATTCTAAACAACTGAACTCCCAGCTTTCCTCTCAGCTGATCCAATCACTGATGTACTTCTTCCTGTTACATTTGCTTATTTGAGTTTGAAATTTTTATAATTTATTTTATATTATTTAATATTTTATATAATAGATTAATCTTTGTCTCAAATTACTCCTTAAGAATAACATTGCAATATAAACAAACCTATAGTACTTGGCTGGAATCATAAACAATAGCTGGTTTCTCAAAAAAATGTTTTGGAGTACCTTTGAAACTATTTTAATGTGTACCTAACCATGAAGAAAGAAATTCAGGACTTCAAATTTTTAAAAGCTTCTGAATCAGGGACTTGAACAATCTTAGCAAAACTGGACAACTTTTTTTAGTTGAAATTATTTTCAAGGAATTTTCTGTTTTGAACTATTTTGGAGCAAAAACAAATCAACAAATTTTGAGGTATTCTAGAATGTAACTGTTGTGTCAACCTCTTTATCACGAATAATTAGAAGTTCCCCCTCTTCTCGGCCCAGAAAATATCCACCTATGTTTCCATATTTTAATAATAAAAACCTTAAAGCCTCAATTAAGAGAGGGGGAAACTAGTTTGTACAAAACAGCCGAAGGCACTAGGTGGCGCATCGGGGCAACCTCCCCGCCACTGGCCTGCCTACATAAGCGGCCAGATTTGGGGCATTTGCCAGACTCTCATAACCCGGCACCTGTGGCAACACTGCTCCCTCTCTCTCTGCACTGGCGCTTGCTGCTCTACTCGGACCATGGCTTTCTTATTCAACTAACTCTGCATCTCTTACCCCAAATAACTCACTATGTGCACTGCTAAATGCACAAATAACCTCGCTATGTTTTAGTCCGGCATTGTCAGACCCCACACCATCCTAGTTGGATTCTCTACCTTCGTTTCACTCAGTCTAGCACCTCCTTGGAAGAGACCTCTTCCTCGCAGATGACGGTTGCCGTGGCCCTACAAACTTTACCTAGTAGCATCTCCCACAGCGATCCAGTCTGCCTCTCTTCGGTTCACACTTTCCTTTGGGATCTGGACGGTTTTTGCCTACCCTTAGATACCGAGTGTGAATTTGTGGTCATTCCAAGACCACATAAACTACCTATAATACCTACCCTATTCCTCTTCCCTTGAACATAGTGCTTTGTTGATGCTTGTTTCATGTTGAGTAACATTAAAATGTCAGAAGGATTCTATAGCAGGTAGTGCTCGTACACACCAGCAGTCAGCTCCTCAATGAAAATAGAGCTTCTCCCTTTGTGCTCTACAACACTTTGCAGCACATAAATGATCAAGAAATATTTCAAACACTTTATTTTACCTATATATTTTTTCTGGCTCCCATTTTTAAGATTAGAAAAAATAATGTTTAAAATACCTCCTCGTAAATTATTTTATTTATTCCTACTAACACTTTCAACAGATGATAATCATACATCCATAATGCAATAGTTTACACATGGTTTCATTAGTTTCAAGGCCTGAAGATAGACGATATCTGTTCAAAGCTCTCCCATGATGAAATAAATTCATTCAAGGAGGTGATTTTAAATCATTATTTTTTGAGATCCTAAATATATACCTAATGTACACTGCACTTTTTTTTGTTTACATATTTTCAGGCTGTCTATTATTATTACAATAAAACGCACTTTTGAGAATAAAACCTGTTGCATTGGCCTGTCTGCAATATGTTGTTATGTACTTTAAGTAATTTTTTTTGGTTCATAAAAAATAATTAATTAAAAATTACTGTCAAACATGATGTCTACTGCCTGTGGGGTGAGAATGACCTCATAATGATGTTTTTGTTTTTACAAACAATACAGGAACTTAGTCGAGGTCATAAGCTACCTCTTGGTCAGAAAACTATCACACACACCCGATGGGCAATAGTCACCCGACTCCATTTGACAGTAGCATTTAAATGCATAATATTTCATTGTAGAAATGAGTAATGTCATATTGAGGGTAGTAGTGTTGGAGCTAGTGTAATAAGAGTATGGAATAGACAAGACATCAGGGGACCTAGACTATTATGGCTTGGGGTTCCAGACTGTTGTGCCCAGTGTGAGCATCAGTGGGACATACTGGGACATAGGGATGGTCAGTTATGAGCTTGTAGTGAGTAAAGAGAGTTAGTGCTGGTGATGTGAATAATGAGTTATTAATGGGCAGTTTCAAGAGTAGGTCAAGATTGTTGTCTGATAAAAGAATTATTTGAGAAGTCAAGCAAAACTCTGAAAGTAAATTATTTAATTAACATGGTACTGAAACAAGCAGACATCTCACAAAAACAATGCTGCAATTACTTATTTAGTTAAGTTTTTATTTAGTACAAATTCAACAATTCATTTTATATTTAATTTTTCCATTGGAAGGTAGGAACTCACCTAAGATTTTAAAATTAAAATTACTAATAAATTTATTTTTATCAAACATAAATTTTTAGGTATTTTCAAGTCTAATTTTATCTCAAATTATAAATGGTCATACCAGTGATTCAGGAAATTCATGTATACTTATATCAAGTCCTTTACATTCAATTTCAGTGTAAATTAAAATTCTATACAATAATTTGGTCAGATGAACCTGTGTATCTATTATTATAATTCAGCCCAAAATCAGCAATTATCAAAACCAAAGTGATTTCCTTTAAATTAAAAACTAAATCACGTGTTTTTTTTTAGGATTTAAAAACTGTTTATTCAGTGAAGTAGTGAAACAATGCGGGCAGTCATATTTCTCACCTAAGTTAAAATAAATAAATTGAATGAAAAACTTGTATATTTCACTAATCAAAACACAAAAGCTAGAATGCTTGGATTACTTATACTAGGCATTTCTCGTTCTATTGTATGACAATACTACTCAGAGGAAATGTTCTTAACTGAGAAAAAATGTGACTCATTGTACACATTTTATGAACTGTGATTAAATTATTTGTTACAATTTACTCTATTCCTTCAGCATGACTCATCATATCAAGTTTTGGTACTTCAAAACTCGGCTCCAGAATTTTTTTCAAGTCTATGTCAAATATACTGGAAACTATTTCAGGGCCTATTATGCGTTCCTTGTCGCACATATCCTCATCACCTGCGTCCTTAAAATCTTTTTTAGGCTGAAATAAAAAGGCAAAATCAGTAAAAAAAACAAAACATATAATGAAAAATAAAATGTTGATAGAAATAACAATTTGTGACAGTGCTGCAAGATTTAAAATGTTTTCCTACACAACTATCTTACATTCAAATAGTGTAGTGATTGTTATATATATGTAAGTTTGAACGCTACCGCCAAACTTCGGCACATATGCTAGATGTCCCTACAGAGCTCACTAGGATCGAATGATGCTCCGAGTTGTAACCTCCTGAATATGGGTACTCTTGTTAAGACAATGGTCAAAGCTTATTATTGACAATTGTATTGATTCAGGTTAGTTGTAAGTTTTATTTGTTTATTGTAATATTTGTAGTGCTAGCTAATGTGTAAATATGTTTAATATTAAAGTTCTAAACTACATCTGCAAGTGTTCGATTTATAACCTGAGAACCTCCACCTCCTTTAAGTTTCTGAATTCGTAACTTACATATATATATATATATATTTCATAGCAGTCATATTTCATAGCAGGTAATATATATATATATATATATTGTAACAAATTCTACTAACAAAATTACTTCATCCTTCTTGATCCTCCCCCAGTCTCTTATTCTCTTTCCGTGTAACGGTGAAAAAAATAGGAGTGAATACGCTTCGAGAATCTAGTGCTAAGCGGAAAATTCCCGAGAAAGACTTACGTGAAGTGAAAGTAGACAATGCTTGTAAGAAGCGTTACAATAATCAAAAATTGTTTTGGTCATCACTTCGACGTGGATCACTATCAATTACGTCCTCAACACATCGATCAAGCATAGGTTCGTTCACTTTTCGACACAGGAAGAAAATTTTCCTAATTTGAAGGTTTCACTCCAATCCAGACCCCAGCAATTATTGGCAACAGCAACATCTGTGTTATCGATAGTGGACACCTAATGCATTAAGTATTATGACAAATTTGGTTCCATTTACGCAAAGTAAATTACATACTTAAGTAAGCCCTATGGCTCCAACGTATTGGTTATGTTTGACGGATAGCCGGGTGAGTCTGTTCAGAGGGTTACTAAGACTGTGGAAATATTTGTCACTTAAGCTGACATGATATTTGATGCACAGACAAATGCTCAAGTTACCTCAAAAACATTCCTAGGAAATTATTACAACACGATTCGTTTAATTGCGCTCTCTTGTGAAAAAAACGGCCACAATTGAAGGACTATCCGGCAAAATTCAGAAACCCTCAATCCTCTCAAAAATCCATAATTTAGACTGAAAAATATCTTGTCCTTGAATTATATGGTGGCGAAATGGAAACGAACGAATCACTGGATAAATTGAGATACCTGATACTCACAAAATCTGTTTAAAAAGAGTAAATTTAATTGCAAGACTGCCACCTACAGAAGATGTGGATTCACTTGTGGATCTATAATTGTCTGTAAGTTTAAAGGGGCTATGAAGAAAAAAAACCAACAAAAAAAACAGAAGATGCAGCTAAGATTCATGCACTTAGAAGTCATCACAAGATTCAAATTTGGTTGGGTTACAACAAAAATCCACTTGAAAGGGAATATGAACAAAGCTCTTCTGGTCTAAGTCCAATGATGACTAAATACGGTGCACTTCAGTCACTGCTTGTTTGTTTCCTGCGGTTGCAAGAAAGAGTACAGTGAAGCTTGTAGCTGCTGAAAACCAGGTTGGCATCGCTCCTATGATGACAGTATGAAAACACTGCAGTGGCACTTCTTGCAAGAATGTTCCAGTGGTAGTAGCTGCAGATCTTTTTGACGACTTCGATGGTGTCATTTTGAAATCCAGTAGGTGTGCCACAAGCTGGATCATCTGGTGAGCGAGACTGGGATTCCTACACGGAAAGCACATTGTTAAAGGACAGTTGTACGCCATGACCTTCAAAATACCAAAAACTGTGAACAAAAATGTATTCCTTTCTTTGCAATTAGTTTTCGATTAGTGTTTTAGTCTTTTAAATAATTTCTATTTTTTTAGCTTGCTCGCTTTATATATCTGTACCTCGGAGGGATACAACACGAGCTCCTTTGGATTCGTCCCACATAATACAATGGACTGACGAATCAGAAGAATCAAAAAGGGTGTAATTCAACGTCCAAAGTTTTCTCTTGTAAAAGCTTATGCAATTTGTTATAAAGGGTGACAGCAAACATTTTTGAAGATCACCCGTTAATACCTTAAGTGTTGTATCCCTCCGAGGTACAGATATATATATTATAACGATTTTCCCAAGGTATTTATGATACAGTTATGTCGAAGTTCGGGGAGTTGGACAGACTATTTTTAGCGGACAAGACGTGAGAGAGGGTGCACGAAAGAGAGAAAAAGGAAGGTTTCTTCGCAAGTAAAAAGACAATTGGACAACACCATCTGGAAGAAGCAAACGGAAAGTTATAGTCGAGGAGTATAAAAAGGTACATAATTATTGTAAAATATTCATATATTTAAGGCTCCTAGTAAATATAGAGTTGTCGTAAAATGTATTTATTTAATAATTTGTAAATTTGCTTATTCATTTTTTGCTCACTAAAAATTAAAAAAATTAAACGAGAAAGGTGAGAAAATCGTTATAATATTTTCATGTTGTTTTATTATAAAGCTTATTTTATTTGGCTAGTTTTCTTTGAAAGTACCTAAAGCTGTAACGAAATAACTCCTATTGGCCCATATTGGTTTTTATTATTTTAAATAATTTCTATTATTAATTACAAGTAAAAATTATTTATATTGTTGTTATAGCGTTTATTACAAGTTTACCTGTTTCTTATACACGCACAGATTGGGGTATGTACAGGTAATGTTGCGTAACATTGATGATTTGTATCTCACTTATTATTGGATTTGCCAAAAAATGCAATTTGAACAAATGCCGTAACAAATTTCATTTTATTTTAAATTTATAAGAAACTAATTATCGCTACGATCGACCGGAAAAATGTTATTTTTCCACCAAAAAGGAAGAGGCCTAAAACTTATATTCTGTTTACTATTGCTATCTAAAAGATTACAAAACGTTCTACTTGACATTTTTCAAGGTAAAAGTACTCGGTGAGTGTACTAATTGGAATCCTTCAAAAATGTTTTTCCGTCTCCATAAAACATGAGTTGTGCAAATAGAGGAATTGTATTTTGCGTGAATGTTTTACACAATGCCGCAGAGATGGTGAAAATAAAAGCAGCTCCATAAAAAATAATTAAGGGTCATTAATTGATCAATCACTTGGCAATTAAATATGAATACTTTCTTATTATAAGTAGAGTATCAAATTAAATACCTCGACGTCCTGAATAATCGCATGCATTACGTGTTGGGACTTAAGTGAGCTGTTATTACTAAAAGTCATTAAAACTTTTAATGGATTGTTTTCGCAGACATAAAGAAATCGATAATTTCGAGATTTACCACAATTTACTTGAGTTTTGTTTGGACACATAACAGGTTTTTGGATTACTCTCAAACTTGATCAAACATTTTGAGCCTCAAAAATTGAAATCTGAGTCTACTCTGGAGGAGATCTCAGACTAATTCATCCCCTCATGGGAGAGGATACATCTTACAATGTAGAGGTTCATAGTTAGAGGTTCCGTTCATGGTGGATGGAACAATTCTTTCAAAAAGGAAGTGTGTCACCTCGGCAACATATTAGTTTTAATCGTAGTCATTAGTCATTGAGACATAAAGTGGGGTACGTATAGATTTCAATGCCAGAACATTATAACAAGATCATTTCTATTATTCAGATAATGAAAGTATAACCTCTCAGAAACTTACTGATATATGAATAACGAAATTTGGGATTGACGAATTGTTGTTTTGTAAGTCAAAATTTATCAACACATCTCCATAAATACGGGGTATATTTTCTTTTGAGGGGTGAATAGAAAATGTCTTTATAGTATTCAGGTATACATCAACTGTAACTTACCTGCTGGTTCTCAGTTGCTGTCATTGTATGGCCCGAATTGGCCTGAGGAGCACTTTTCTCAGTTTTAGCTGAAGTAGCTGATTTTCCTTTCTTTGGTTTCATTATATATAAACGTATCCACACCTTAACGGTTCAATAGTACTGAAAAGACAAACGAAGACGTCATCGAAAAACATGTGTTATTGATGAATGACGAGTCACTAACCTCAATATTTATTAATTTTTGGTTTTTTTACAGGGAGGCTAATTTAAAATCAGAACCCAATCATTTATAATTGTCGGCGTAAGAAATAATTAGCTCACAGTTAATTCGAGCTTACAACGAGATCATTATACCTTTGTTGTTAACTTAGCCAGTAAACTACACGAAAACCCTTTTTCTTGTTATCTAATTGGGTTATATAAGTAAGACTTTTTTTGTTATTGAATAATTGATACCTTGACAGTAATGTTCACAAACGATTTTATGCCAGAGGTTTTTGGGACTGGTGTTGTTTGTAGACTGTTCTCATACATTATTTATATATATATAAGTTAAAGCCCGAGGCCTGACTATGTCGAATACTAATACGATCATGGAATGTAAGCAACCCAAGATCCTATGTAAATCGAATTGTCATCAATAATAAAGTAGTTTTTATCTATATTAACCGCCGGCGATTAACTTATATATATATACATAGAAAAATAATGTCTGGTTTTTTTCAATATGCGTAGTAGTCTAAATATTATTAAAACATAAAAAATATATTAATTTAGATTTATACATTATTTATTAAAATAATTATCAAATTTATTCATTTGAACAATATATGTATTTTGTAAGTAGAAGCAGCTTATTTTTTTTTTTTTGGATTTGCCATTAATAAAAAGACATGAAACCTGATGAAAAAGATAGTGATAAAATGTAGTTAAAACTGACCAAAAATCAGCACTAGAATCACTTCATCACTCACAAAACTGCTCACATGAATAATTCAACAAGACTAGCAACAATTTAAAGAGATAAACACGTAATGGGGACTGGTATTACATTTTTGTTTACTAAAAAGTTGCTAAACCTGTCCATGTTGTTGTTTGCATGGATAAATAAATACTACTTCTTTGACAGGTGAACATTGAAAATATTTCATAGGTGTGAACGAAGTTGTGAGTCATCTATCAATATACCATTGAATAGGTGTTATTTGTGTGATGTTTTGTATTATTTACAGGCTTATTTATTTGTATTTCTATTTATTTATGGCTGATATAATTGATTTTTAATTCAAAAAATCATGATTGACATTGACAGATAATGCAATCAAAAATCACTTAAACTTTGGAACAAAAAACAATTTTAATTAGTTTTAGTTTGGAAAAACTCCTATCGACATTGTTAGCAGCAATGTTTAGCAATATTACTTTGTTGAGAATAGAGTTTTCCAACCAGCAAAAACCGTTTAGTTGTTCCTGTAGTTACAGACTTCTGAATCCTTTTCTCTTGATATGGGACAGTGCTTTTGCATTTTTGCGAAATTTTGTACTTATCATAATTATTGACTCTATTGATACAATATTATTTATCTTTATATAGTTTAGGAAAAAATACTCTTACTATAATCAAACAAATGAAATAATGTATTAAATGAACTCGATCGGGATGATATTTACTCTGAGTCAGTTTGTAACGTATCTGTGACAGACTGGGTAAGTTTAACATCAGTGTAAACGCCGGGAAGACCGACTGCGTAATATTTTCCCTCCAAAAGGGAAAAAAAACTTGCCAAAATCATATACTATAGGAGGGCAAGAGAACACACCGGCTTTCTCAATGTACTATCTGGGTATAAAAATGGATAGGCATCTCCATTTCTCTACTCAATTTAGTAACAAAATAGAAAAAGTACGACACAGGTCTTACCGGCTTTCGCACTTGCTAACTTCACCCAAGTTGTCGCTTCGTCTCAAACATATGATATATAAATGTGTCCTCCGGCCAGCTCTGCTGTACGGTGCCCCGCTATATGCTCCCTTTACTGACAATACAGCTTAAAAGTCTCCAACAATTTCAAAAGAGAAAGTGGTTCGACATACCTCTCTCGAGAGGTTAAAGAACGCCGACCAGCACCCATTGATTAGTGTGCGGTCAATGGGTGTGTTCATCCACCGGACACGAGTTTTTTGACACGTTGCAGCATCTAACAAACCAAGTGTTTAACACTATACCCTCACCACCGTTCCCGCATCGATGGGAACAGTCTGTTGGGGAAAATTAGGTTAAGATTTAGTTTAAGTTTTTATTGTTGGATGTAAGTTAGTTTTAAGTCTATTATAAATAAGGCGAGCCCCAAAAAGTGTAAAGATGTTCAATAAATTAGTGTATAATGTGCATCATTATACTTTTGTATGTATAAAATGTAGCCAAGCTTCAGCAAATATAATGAATGACCTATTGTAAATAGATTCATTTGTAGAATCAATATTGAATTATGTAATAATTTTCTGTTAAGAGATTTAACAAAAAAAATATGTTTACTTGTTGGGCTCTATTGGTTTCAGTAATCTGTCAAGCTCTCATCGTGATGCATTGGCGTTAAAATTAAAACTAAAGCAAAATTGATTAACAATGATTCAACTTGATTTACGTTCCGATTCGGATTATTTTTCAAAGGCCTATTTAGATAGTTCAGTTTTATATTAAAAACTAAGAATATTAGATCATAATTGAATTTACGATAAGCCTAATGATAAAAAAACATAGTGATAAATATTATATACATGTTTACTTAAAAATGAAATATTAAAATACAGTTTATCTTACGATACATCAGCGTCTTGATTTGAAGGAATACGTATGGAAGTCCTGAATGAAGGAAGGTATACAAGAGCATCAAGTCAAGCTGTCCACGTCCTCGTCCCCAGGTTTGACTGAGGGTCAGTAAAGTATCTCAACCTCTTGACTCTTCTCGCCTCTAGAACTGCTCCTTGGATGTCTCCTCTCCAAAAACGTATCCACCGACTCCCGAGAACCAATCTGCGTTATCCTACCTGACTCTAGACCATAGGTTCCCAAAGTGGTCTATATCGACCCCCAGAGGTCGACTCCGAACTGCATGGGGTCCATATCAGCGAAAACAAACATTGGGGGTGCATGAGATATAAATGGGGGTCCACGAGAGTGGATCCAATTTAGGCAAGTCGTGACCAAAATGTTGGCTTGCCATGAAACGGAATAATACACATAACACAGATAGTACCTTTGTACTTTCTTATAATAGTCATATAAATTGCCTAGTTTAAAACATAAACTTTTATGAAACGTGATGAAGATATGGAGCTAGATTCGGGGAACTTCATGACTCTATGCTTCAATGATGGATAAATTCACAATGGATTATGGAATCACTATCATTCCCCGTTGAGGAGTCATGCCAACAGCCTGATTGATTTGAATTTTAATTAGGGATGATTGCTAGAATATTCTCTTCGGTTCAATCAATCTACTTTATTTTACTTATAAATTCATTTTTATACTTTTGTTGCTGAAATTTAACTTATTATTTTCTAATAAGAATTCCATAAGTACCATAATTACAGTAAATTCCATAGTACAAAAATTTTTTATTTACTACATCCAATTACATATAAATTAAGTATATTTCTTTTAGCTGGGCCAGTAGGCACTTCGCTGTTTGGTCACAACAGTTCTGATTCGTGAATAATTTGCTAACAGTATATGTTGCACGTACCACATTCATTTTCATCATAACATACGTTTGTTAATGCCATTCCTTTCTTTGTAAATATATGTAAATATACTTTTATTTCATCAACGTAAAGCGTACAACTTATAACAATTTATAACAAGTCCTTTAGTTTTCATCTTAATGATATAGTCCACTTTCGAGTACTTCCGCATAGCAGGTTACTGGCCCATAGCTAAAATAGTGTGTATTTAGTTCATATTTGATTGAACAAAATTTCATTTGTTATATTTCGAAAATAAAACTCATAAGTAATTAGTAATTCCTGCAATTATTTGACTAGTTCGGTGCCCTAACATATATGCTACATATGTAAGGATAGCCCTACATGTTTGTAACCATTAATATACACCAATTGGTGGCGCTAGTGATGTGAAAAATCCCTAACTGCTATTCTTTTTTATATATTATATTTTATTATATATATATAATTAGTCTGTTAATCTAGATTATCTATTCTCACTGATTAATATTATACTTAATATCTTGATATTAGCGTCTACATTCCCCCTGACAGACATCCTGGCGGCCTCCCCCCACATACTAGGCTCTATAGTCTTGGGAAGTGCCCCACGCTCCTCTGTCAGCCACGTCACTGTATACGAGCCAGTGGAGACTGACCAAGAGCGCGAGAGCCACATATGCTCAGAACATGATTGGAGAAACTGGCCATTACCAGGTCTCCTACTGATGCGTATTTATAGCAGGTCACGAGGCCACTGCTACTTCAGTCTCCGAGGAGGATTATAGGGATAAGTGGCGCAGTGTGATGACAGTGTTGGGGATTAAGGCGGTTGGATTGGTTTCCATGGAATTTCATGAACTTGGAAGGAAGGAGTTCAAGAATGTAAAGTACATTAAGATCGTTATGAAGGGTTTTGTTGCTGACGTAATAAGTGGAATTCACTATTGTTTTCAGGACTTTTGATTGAAAGGACTGGATAATATAAATTATAAAAACTCTTCGTAGGAGAATCTACATGAATAATTTTTTATGTAAAATATTGAAAAACTTTCTACGGCCCATAATTATAATTAACTTTTAAAATGTATTAAATATCAAAACATCAAATATAAAATATTAATAATGACAACATTTTCAATTATCTTTGATCAACTAGACGAATACATGTACATACTATACATATGTAATCATTTTTTCTTCTTTCAATACGCTCACCTAAATACATTAATGTATTTAGATTCTGTAGAATGACTCAATCTGTGACTAGTTTTTCACTTGAATAGATAGTTAGTTTTCTATTGTACGAAGCTGATTGCGAGTCCTTCGCCCAACAGTGGATGTTTGCGACCATAAGACGTAAACACTGGGTACAACAACCCTGCTGACCCACTAGAAGAAATGACTGGTAGAAAGTGAAATGCTCTCGCCTGTAGCGGCCTAGCTGAGGTCTTATTCAAGGGGACTCATTCAGTTCTATTATGCGGTAGAATGGCAGTTGTTACCCCTCAATCAGTGTCTGCATAATATATTAAATTTGCCCACGTCTGCCATTTTATAGCTGGATTGCATCTCTCGGAGAGAGGGAAAGTGGATTAGAGTTCTTCTTTGCGACTAAGGGCTGTAATCACCCTTTCTTTTTTAAACCCCTTTCGGACAGCGGTGGTGTATTTATCACACTGTTAACCATCGAGTTGTTTTCACACGTTCATGCTGCTTCTGCATTGCTCAAAATTAGTTCAATGTTTTCTAACGATTCTCTGGTAAATATATCAAAATGACATAATAACATATAATAAATGACAAGTTTGATCAAAACTGATGAAAAACTCTATGTTTTTTTTGCATTTAAATATCATAGAGCATCATGTGTTCCTGCCATAAGGTTGTACGGTCAATAAAGTATATTACTTGGAAGTAATGTACTGTTTATGCGAAGCGATCCAACAAAAACGACCGGAATTGTGGGAAAACAATTCGTGGAATTTGCATCTCGATAATGCTTCCGCTCACACATCCCTGATTGATCGTAATGTTTTAGAAAAAAACAACACTGTTGTGTTACCTCAGCCACCATATTCACCGGACATGGCTCCCTGCAACTTTTTGAACCTTGAAAGAACGACGTTTTGACACCATATATGAGATAAAAGAAGAATCGCTGAAGGAGCTAAGAGCTATATCGAAAAGTGAGTTTGAAAAGTCCTTCAAAGATTGAAAAGTGTGCTCGCATAAGTATATTATAACGGAGGGGGATTATTCTGAAGGGACAAAATTGCTATCGATGAATAAATAAAAAAAATTAATATAAAAAAAAATTATTGTTACCTTGTTTATCGAACCTCGTATATTTAAGCTCTGCCAAATATCGATGGACAAATTAAAGAAAAACAAACAAGAAACCCGTACACTAAGAGCGCATGTATTGACAGAAATTCCTTAACTTCCTCAAGATATTTCTTTGCCAACGGTTATCTGTTTTATGTTTGCATACTTTAGTTAGCATGAAAAAAAATCAAAACAGCATTATGTTCATTTAAATGTGTGTGATCTTTTTTTCAAATACTCATCATATTATATCTATTAGCTGCTTTCCATGTTCTTGTCAGCGAATTATTTTGATACTTGAAAAATGAAATCGATGAAATTGGCCTAAGTAATTATGATGGAAGCTATGAGTATGTGCGCAAGGTGAGCAGTAGTCTAACAATATGAATTTAAACAATAAAACGATTATACAATATAAAATTAATTTGCTTAACTTAATATCGTGATGTCGTCTCCTACCTGTTTAATCATTACATATTATAACGTTATATCAATGAGTTGAGTATTAAAGGAGGATGTGACAAATTCGATGTCTAAAAACCATTCTTTTTAACTTTTACTGGGAGCATAACGTGCTGTTGTAGAATTTGCATCACGATAATGCTTCCGCTTACACATCCCTGATTGATCGTAATGTTTTAGAAAAAAACAACACTGTTGTGTTACCTCAGCCACCATATTCACCGGACATGGCTCCCTGCAACTTTTTGAACCTTGAAAGAACGACGTTTTGACACCATATATGAGATAAAAGAAGAATCGCTGAAGGAGCTAAGAGCTATATAGAAAAGTGAGTTTGAAAAGTCCTTCAAAGATTGAAAAGTGTGCTCGCATAAGTATATTATAACGGAGGGGGATTATTCTGAAGGGACAAAATTGCTATCGATGAATAAATAAAAAAAATTAATATAAAAAAAAATTATTGTTACCTTTTTTATCGAACCTCGTATATTTAAGCTCTGCCAAATATCGATGGATAAATTAAAGAAAAACAAACAAGAAACCCGTACACTAAGAGCGCATGTATTGACAGAAATTCCTTAACTTCCTCAAGATATTTCTTTGCCAACGGTTATCTGTTTTATGTTTGCATACTTTAGTTAGCATGAAAAAAAATCAAAACAGCATTATGTTAATTTAAATGTGTGTGATCTTTTTTTCAAATACTCATCATATTATATCTATTAGCTGCTTTCCATGTTCTTGTCAGCGAATTATTTTGATACTTGAAGAATGAAATCGATGAAATTGGCCTAAGTAATTATGATGGAAGCTATGAGTATGTGCGCAAGGTGAGCAGTAGTCTAACAATATGAATTTAAACAATAAAACGATTATACAATATAAAATTAATTTGCTTAACTTAATATCGTGATGTCGTCTCCTACCTGTTTAATCATTACATATTATAACGTTATATCAATGAGTTGAGTATTAAAGGAGGATGTGACAAATTCGATGTCTAAAAACCATTCTTTTTAACTTTTACTGGGAGCATAACGTGCTGTTGTAGAATTTGCATCACGATAATGCTTCCGCTCACACATCCCTGATTGATCGTAATTTTTTAGCAAAAAACAACACTGTTGTGTTACCTCAGCCACCATATTCACCGGACATGGCTCCCTGCGATTTTTCGAACCTTGAAAGAACGACGTTTTGACACCATATATGAGATAAAAGAAGAATCGCTGAAGGAGCTAAGAGCTATATCGAAAAGTGAGTTTGAAAAGTCCTTCAAAGATTGAAAAGTGTGCTGGCCTAAGTGTACCTTAGGTAATAATAAATGACCTTTGTAAGGTAATAGGTCATTTAGTCTACCCAAACTGCAGGCTAATAGTACATGTGTGTAATCCATTTTTTTCCAATAGCCAACCTATTACATCTATTAGTAAAATATGTCAGGGAAACACCAGTTACCGTTTAAAGTATTTCTTAAATGGACGATCAATGGGTAATTTTCGAAGTAACACATAGTAGCAGCTTAGCGAGGCCCTTAAGGGGCTGGTTATGCGTTCACGAGCAAGTCAGTCAGCTAGTGACTATAGCTAATTAATGCGTGTGTCGATCGATATGTAAACATTGAGTGACTGACGCATATCGAACGGTTGCTTTGGTTATAGACCGTTGTTGTTTCGTTATTGCACATTAGTCCGTGTGAGCTCCTATAAGAATGTTTAGTTTTCTTAACCCTTATTTGTTATTTCTTTTAATCACCTAAGCTTTGTTAAAGCTTATTAAAGTCCAATATTTTCTCGATAAAGTCAGGTGCATATCTCCAAAGACCAAGCCTGAAGGGAGAAGCTCTATTTCCTTTCTTTTGTCTGTTCGTGTTCTCAAGAATATTGGTCGTATAAATGAATCAAGTTTTTTAAGGTTTATTCCACATCACTTCGAGATATGCTTATAAGGTTTTAAAAGGAATTAATAATTAGTGAAAAAAATTTTGCCTCTTTTCTTGTAATTTTGAAATTTTTAACTCAAAGATGCTTCTTATTTGTTTTAATCATATTTCCATTTTAAAGAATGCACGAAAGGCAGGAATGCAAAATGAATTCGAATGCAAATCCAAAAAATAAAGATTTAAGTACCAACATTACATAACGCTTTCCAGCATGTTTTAAAAAGTACCTATTTGATGTTAATACTACAGCTATTTACAGTTTGTTTGTTATTGAAAACTGTTGTGACGTGTTTTACTGCAGCCACTAAAGCCAAAGTCACTTTCAATTATCGATAATGATGTGTTACAAGGTACGTTGACCGGTGCAACAATGCAAGCTGTACTGGGATATAAAATACCCCATGTGCCCGTGATGTGTAGCCATGAGGAAACCCCGTACGTGATACAGCGATCTCTTGAAGGGGGAGGGGAAGAAATAATAAAAAAAAAAGGTGAGTGATGTGCTAATTAATGATTAAGTTTTGCATAATTCTGTTTTTGGAGTTTAAGTTTAGCTTGAACACATCTCATTATATTTTTACCATGTAGATAGATCGGTAATAGCGTACATTTCAGTAACCCTTTACCACTCTCAGTCAGTTACCGACCAATTATATTAAATTATTGCCTCGAAAAACAGCGGTTATTAATAATAATATTAATAAATGAACTTTGATAAAAGGAATATTCAGCTCAGTGATAAATTCGATAATAGAGTTATTTCTATCTGCCTACTCGTTTTCAGCGACACCACTTTTTTTTTTTTTATGATTGCCGTTGAATTGCAGCTCAAGTTTTTTCCAGCTTAAAGTAGAGAAAAAAAATTAGGATGACTGCTACAGTGGAAAGGAACAAAGTTTCATACAATGGAGAATGAAGATAAAAGAGGGAAACAAAATTCATGTTAGGGGAAAAGAAAAGAGTTGCGGTGTTATTGGCATCCTGAGCTTGGCCTCGTAAACATAAAACGAAATGGGTTTAATCTTAGAGTTATAGAGTCCTCTCTTAAAGTAGCAAGAGTTTTTAAACTACTTTGACAAATAGTAAAATCCATCGTACATGGCATAGGTGTACGTTTGAAAGTCAAACTACTCAAGCATCAGGCTGATTGCACACTTGAACGATACTGTGTTATTAATAATTACACGATTCAGTAAATTTTCAAGATTTATTAAAAAGTATATGCCATTAAAAACTACTCTAAACAATTCATTTGTCAATGTCCAGGTTAGGAATACTTTCCGGAGGATTCACCGGCGGAAACAAAAAGTCAAGTGAAAGGATACACATAAGGGTTTCGTTAGAGCTGCGAAAAGGATTTCAATGAATTTTGTAATCATAGTTAATAACTGTACAAATACATATTAAATAATATTGCATATGTGCCAGTTTTAGGAGTAATTTTGCGGTATGAAACTAAACAATGGAACAATACAAAAGTTAGACAATGCGAAATTAATTCTCTTACCTTAGCAGCGGAGAATCTTGCGTAATATTTTACCTGCGGTAATTATTGGCTAGAAGGGTGTTTAGCAGGTGCTAGGAGGTGATTTTTAGAAGGGAGATTGTACGATTATGGTACCAAGTCACTGTAACCAAATTTTAAATGACCAATACATTTCCAGGACAGTTGGAAAAAAGGTATACCTGCCACTCTAAGGTCAAATAGGGTCAGCTATACATAAATATATATATTAGGTATGACGTTGAGATCATTAAATTGATGCCCTGCATCTCAATTTATTAGTTTTGCTTCATTAACTCCATGAAGTTGGTTGTATTTGTAGAATGTTTGTGGAATTAAATAAAGCTATTATGCAAAATATCATTCTATAATGTGGCACAAGGTTTGAAAACAAAATCTATTACAATTTTGATGACCGATCTAATGTGTTTACGTAATTATAATTCATTTAACCCCAACAATTACACTATTAAACTTACAACATAATATACTACATAATGTTATTACAAATACTACTACAATTACAATAATCAACACAGACATCAATCACAAGTTACTAATTAAGACATTGATATGTGCACAATATGCTAAACAATATTATTTTTTTTGTTACTCATTATTTGACTACTGTTTCTTCATTATTATTCATGGGACTGGTTTCATTTTTGTGCATTATTGGGTCATCAAGCTTTTAATGTAATGGTTTATTACGTTGCGCAATTATAATTTAAAATTACATAACATAAATCACCTGCCATCAATCAAGAAAATGATATCTATTATTGAATATCTTTCTCAATATGTTAGACAAGTGTTCATTTATTTTATACCTAAAAATGATTAATTAATGAATCTTGATCCTGTTTTATAGAAATGATAGTATTTTTTGGATGTATCAAAACATTGGTAAAATGTCATGGCCTTGTAAAATTGTATGTCTCTAAGTCCGACTAGATAGTTATTAAGACATGATCAGAAACAAATTTGTTTGGTTCCTAGGATTTTACAACTGATTTTATCTATATTTGGGGCGCTGAACCTAAATATGAATTTAGTTTTCTCCATCCACTTGTTTAGATCAGTGTTTTTTGCAGTTCTGACTCCATTTCGTGCAGTTCTAATCCACATACACAAGGATTGGCTCCTGTAGAATTCTTCACCCTTCTTTTCTCAAGGAGTCAATTTTGTATTTTGTCACGAAATTATAGGAAAAAATGGGTTTTCTTGACTGTTTTCCGGATGATTAGCGTCTATTTATTGACAGCTGGAAGCAAAGTTTGAAATCTGTCTATCTAGACAATGGGAATAAATTTGGATCAATACCGATTTCTCACTAAACGAAAATGAAAGAAGAATACAACGCCATAGCTTTGGCCTTGGAGAATGTAAAGTATCATGGACATCAATGGGTGATCTGTGTGGACTTTTAAATGGTAAACTTTTTCCTTGGACATCGAAGTGGCCACACCAAATATCCTTACATAATGAAATGAAACCAAAAAATCATTATTTTGTACCGAATAATTTCTCCTACGTCTAATAATTATACCTACGTCGTTTTTTTTTCTATGTCTTCTTCTTCACGAGTTTGAGCTGAAGTAGAATATACCAGCTGCTGGAATTGATTTCAAGACACAGTTTGAGATATTTGATAGAAAAGGTCTCTAAGTCCTTATATATACACGATTTATATAACTATATATATGTTTCAGAATATACTACTTAGTACGATGTTATAAAACTTTGGTCAATGAAAATTACCTAACGAATATTAATGTAATAAAATAAAAATTGCGAGGTCACTCGCCCATAGATCAGAGATTCGTAATTTTGGTTAACCATATGTTTGCAATGAATAAAATTTACCACACTGTCCACTCTTAACTCATTAAATCTTTAAAGTGTGATTGGGTTCGTTAGATTCAGGGCAATTCATTCATTTATATTTTGTTTATCTTTCGAATGAGGCACCCGGGTTCTTAGATATCTCGGTACATGGAACCAAGGTAGAGGAAGTAAATTATGAGAAATCGTATAATGATAGTTTTATTTTTTCATATTAACAACATAAATGCTGCACTAAAAGATGTGGAATTTTTTTCTTTTGCCATCCGTTTCTATTAGTAAGCTATGTTTATCAGATGAGTGATGGTAACTTCTCCTTTTGTGACAATTAGAAGAGGATTCATGCATCTATATGGGGTTTCATTATTTTTAATTTGTCGTTAGGCGACTTTCAGTTGTTGCAGGATTTTATCGTTATTGTATAAGGAATAATCATAATAATAGTGCTATTTCTGATATTAACGAATAGTAGCTTAGACCATTACGACTACGCTGGCAGATATAATTGGCGGTATAACCACAACATGGCGGGAGGAGGAAGGGCAGAGCTAAGACGACAGGCCCCCCTCACCTTTAATTCGGCGGGAGGCGGGGCCGTCTAGACGGCTGGCTATCGATCTGAGGAGAGAGGATGCTAAGGGCTGTGGAGGGGAAGGTGCCCTAGATTTTGGAAATGGGTCATGTCCCGTCTAGGACCTGTTGCTAGGAAACCGCTAGTGTGGTCGCTTCTGTCACAACAATATTGTCATCTGAATATCGCTTCCTACCCCGCGGAGAGTGGGCGAAGTGGAGGGGTGGGGTTGCTTCCAGGTGGGGAGCGAGAACTGCGCTATTGTCTAAGTGGCAGACAATAGAAGCATATTTATGTTGTATTCTTATAAGATCCTGTCTGACAATCTTACTTTAGTGGCTCAATGTCAAATGATGACTAACATTTCATGTTAAAAAAGTGTTTTCAAGATTATCATGAAGAAAGTAAAACCGACAAATACAACTACCTAAATGTGTCATTCACAATGAATAAACATGGTTATGTAACACGCTATAACACCTTGTTTAATTTTTATTAGTTTAGTATTCAAACAAATTCTTGAATCATATTTTTTTCATTTAAGTTATATACTTTGGTTTTTTGACGACAGTGTGACGCATTGTTTTTTGTTTTTTTTATGACAGAGTTGTTCATATTTATTTGTTTATTGTTACTATTTATTGGGGACCTACAATAAAATATTTTTTCTACTGTGTTCTTATGTGATTATTGATGAACGCCATGTATAAATAACTGTAGACTCTCGTGATATTCTTAGTAATTGTAATTAAAATGGTTATTATCTGATTTATGTTCTAATATAAAAAGGGAGGTTTCCTCTGTTAAAGTACAAATATAAACCCGTGACCTTGCCCTTGAAGCCCTTATAGAAGCCATTTCCCAGTGTGCTTAGTCTTACTAACTTAGTTATTCCCATTATATATTTTATTTTATTATGATGAGGTTGATTTAGTCATATTTTTCATTTATTACGTTTAATTGGGGCTGTAAATTTAATTTAGTGTTAGGAATAAATTGCATTTTTTCTTCAGTACATTGTTTTGTTTAGTTGATTCCGGTTGTATCAGTGTGTTTTTTTTATTTTCGGCTATGAAAGGAGAGGCCATTGTAGCAAAGCTTCACTTTTCATTTCAAAGGTGATATTTGTTGACTTACAGGTGAGGTTTATCAATCTGATTTCATCAAGCTGACAGCATTTTTCTTTTCAATACTACATTGCCCGGCATCTTTGTTACCAAAGGTTATTCAGAGTTGCAGAGCTAAAAATTTGACCGCCCCTGGTTCCAAAGAAAGTAAATTTTCTACGATACATAGCGTATGGAAATCAGAACAGGACTTTTTTTTTTGTATGGGTGACCTCAGACAGTTGAAATTTGTAGGCGTGAAGGTAATCCTGGCGACTATTTCAGGTGGTTTTCCTTGCCTGTTAATCATGATCTTTAGCGTTGTACATTTCCAAAACCCTTGGTGACAGCATAGAGGAAGTGTCATGTCTGTGCTTTGTACCAGCCTTGTTGAGTGCACTTTGTTGCAATGATCTTACAGCCGAATAATGTCGGATTTCGTAGGAAAAATGCAACTAGAACTCGAGGACTGTACTTTGTGAGTTATAGTATCTAAAAGCTACTATCCCTTTTGTGGGATAATATACTTGAGCATGGGACTTGACGTCATGGAATCAGAACCTATACTTTTATGTTACTTTTAAAACTGTACCAAGTGAGAAATAGTTAATCTGGAGCTTTGACAGTAAAGCAAACGTACAGAATTTTCAGATAATGGCCAGAGCAAAGAGCCGGCTGGAAAAAGTTGAGGTAAGGAAGGGGCGGGAGGGTGGGAGTGGGTAGGATATGATAGAACTGGCGCTGCGCCTTGCACCCCTCGAAGTAAAAGCCTCCCTGAAATCAATACAGAATTAGGTAATTCGTCAGTAAGGAGGCCTAGTCAATCTCCGCTGCACTTCCCTCCTCACTGTTTGACTTTCGTAAATTAATTTCCCTACTTTGTAGTTAAACAAAACTTTACATTAATTTAATCGACTACATTTCAATCACGGGAAAGGGAATATCCACCCTTCACAAACTTACAAAATGGTGTGATAGAGGTGGTGATTAATTATGATGCGTTCTCAAGTGTGATAAACCACACAATTTAGGGTTGTGTTACTGTTTCTAAAACGATTTTAATAAATGTTTCGATGATTCAATAAAAATAAATTACCAATGTCGCACAGTAATACAAACAATATGTATTCATATTATTAATCAGAACGTTAATTTGTTACCCTTCTTGACAAAATAAGACAATATTTATTTTTTAATTATCGGTAATTGATTAATAATTTTACTTAGACGGAATAACATGCTAAATATAAAATATTATAATTTTCCAAAGCATTAATGCTTAAAAAACTAAAGATACAAGATATTTACAAACTTTGTGTACTTAAAAAGGATAATATAAAATAAAAAGTAGAATTTAATTGACTAATTTTACTTTGTATTATATTTTTTAAACGTCAATAATTTGTATGACTCTTGTTTCTTCAAGGTAGTTTTATATATCTTGTTTAAAAATAGTAGTCCTTGATGATGACTGAACATAAATGTTAACTTTTTCACTTAAAATTGTGCCAATAAAAGAATTGTGAAGAGACTAAAACTTAATGAACAGTCCACAGTTGAAATTATGGTTTAATTGCTGGTTGTCGGTCCAGGTCAAGTTCACTTAGAGTCTACCAACAAGTTTATGTTTTTATTTCACAAGCGCTTCTAAGGAAGTGTGACACCGCAAAATCCATTATCAACATTCTGAGCACTTGAGAATCGCCGTGTATCGGAAAGCACTTGTATTCACTATATATGAAGTATTTAACATTATTATTAATTTATTTAATTTAAACTATTAAAAATACCATCATAGTTATTTATTTGTTTTATATATATACAACAACTTTATTATGATGAAATTACAATCTGCCTTAATACTTAATAGGCAATAAATAATTGAGATAAATGTTCTCATTCATACCATATTTACAATTCATCATTCACTCAATATTTACGAACAGCCCAGGGGCCCCCAAGTACACATGGTTGTTGCCTCCCTCGCATGCGAAAGAGGAAGCGGAGTCTTGGGAAGTCCCCCACGCTCCTCCGTCAGCCACGTCACCGGGTACGAGCCAATGGAGACCGACGAAGAGCGCGAGAGCCACATACACTCAGGACATGATTGGAGAAACTGGCCATTGACTGTCACGCATTTATAGCAGGTCACGAAGATGAGTGGAGCAGTGCAATGACTGTGCTACGGGATTAGGGTGGTTGGATAGGTTTCTATGGAATTTCATGAATTTGGAAGGGATGAGTTCAAGAATGTAGGGTATATTAAGATCGTTATGAAGGGTTTTGTTGCTGACGTAATAAGGGGCATTTACTATTGTTCTGAGGACTTTTTTTGTTTTATAAAAAAAAAAAAAAAAACTCCTAATGACGTGATAGGCTATTTTAGTTGATTTTTTAAAAAAAATATAATTAACCAATTTCCGCTCCTATCGAATTATAGAACGATAAAGATCTCTCAATTGGTCTTGTTCAAAATCGATATGATTCAGCCGTGAAATCCAAAGTTGAAAATTGCCACCTTCACAGGCACACCCCATCAATATTGTAAGAGCAAGGGTATGCTAATATTACCTCGTGTCGTGACCTGTCCCTTTAACTTATGGTCTCTGGGCTATTACAAGCAATCAAATAATTCAGTCGGAATACTACAGAATAAATAGAGAAGTATTTTTTTTTTTCTTTTTTCTTTTTTTCAATCCCTGTTTTATTTATGGCAACTAAAGCCTGTTATAAGTGGTCCCGATAACACTGGTAACAGTTTAATAGTTTTTTTTTCTTTCTAGAATAAACACTGAACGTTTCCAACTCCCGAGCAAACGAGCATACTAATTCAAGATAGCTATGTTATGGTACATAACTGCAGATGGCAATCTGTATACTGTATATCTACAAGTCAATGGCTTATTTTTAATTGTTAGTCAATGCATTAGCATTTTTTTAATGTATTTGTTAAGGGAGTATAAGAATTTGCCAAAGTATTATATTAATAAAATTAATTGTCTGTCAAGCAGTGGCATACGTAGCTACAGCTTTCATCACCTGGAGCGATCGCCAATCAGCCGCTCTTTCATCAAAATCAATTATGGTTATCGAAATTCACGAAGCATAAATAAATCAATAAAAAATTTTTGTTCAAACAGATCGTACTCATGATAAAATGTAAGCGTTTTAATGTATTTATTTTTCATGCTTTTTTATTAAAGAAAAGTCTCGAATGACATGGCCATAATTTATATTATCTGTTAGTATTTTCCTATGAAAGTATCGGATGGTTTGGACCCAAGTACTTCAGTACAAGGACATGTTTTTTCTGTACGTACTTTTCTCCTTAAGGCCTCTTGAACTACTCGATTCTGGGGGAAGAGGGTTAAACCAACGATTAGAAATCATCTTTTGCACTATTCTGGCACTTAAAATCTAGAAAAAAGTGTTGGCAATTTTTCATTATAAAAACATTTTTTTTTTTCCTTTGTTCCATTAAGTCATACGTCAAGATTACTTTAATTGTCAATTAAGAAGATTACAATAAAACAACGTATTGGTTGATAGAATCGTAGACAGATAATGTTATATATTCTTATTCTTTATTGTTAACCTTGATTGAAAGGAAAATCATTTAAAGTAATTCATTTATATGTTTTAATTGGACGCACAAAGACATACTTTACAAAAATATACGTGAGACTGGCGTTGGACATAATTTATAACAAAAAAACTTCTTATTACTATATATGAATCAGCTTTTAAAGTTTGTTTTTAAAGCTTTATGTAGACAAAAACTTCAAGAGTACCTAGGTATTAAGTTAGGTATTGCCTTCTTTCTTTCATTTCTACAAAACATTGAACTTCCGTTTGTCCAGCTCTGAGACTTCTGCATGGCTTATGACCCTTATCTAAGGAATTGGCTTATAATATCATTCACAATGAATTTTCAAGTCTAATACTCACGCCTCGATAAGCCCCTAATTGGTTTAGAACCATAACTACATAATTATTGATTATTCTAATTGTTAATCAAATTTCCTAATATATAATGAACTAAACCTTCTTGTACTTCGATACACCTGTTGTCAAAATTCAAGGGAAATAAAATGGATAGGAAGTATTTCATGAAACATTGCCGCTATCTCACAATGAGTGGTTTTCCAAATCCTTGTGGGCCCCCTTTCAAGCTTTCAGGGTTCCTTTTGGCAGCCCCCCCACCCTGGGGTCTTCCAATGCCTACATCCGACCATGATCTATCCAATGAACATCTCTCTTCGTCTAATGATCCCGAATTTTCTAATTTTTTTTTCTCAGTGGATAATTTAAGCTCTTCACAGAATAATATTTGAAAAATAACTACCAATATATATCTTGTACGAGGCGGACCGCCCACGGTACGCTACTGCTGCGAGTGAGGGCATCATATAAGACACAAATTAATAATTGGATAATAAGACGATACATAATCTTATTTTTCACCTTTTCATTGTATTAGTTATATTATAATAATAATTCATATTACCCTGCATTCGATGCCAGCCAGTATTACCCTCTTTAGATTACCCTTTTCGAAACATCGATTAAACTCATCGATTATGTGTTTTTTTTGGTGAATAGCATGTTTTTCGTGAACCATTCAGCTTTTAATTTGTCATTAGGACGATGAAACACTAATTAATTATTGTTGTAGACGTTCCTCAATAAATATAAAAATACGTGAATATTTATTTATTGGGTGATAAATTGACCATTTAGAATTGACAGAATTTTTTTAAATTAGATTCTGGTTTCTAGATTGATAATCATTTCATGAAATATCTCTCCGCCAATTTTACTGAAACAACCCTAAACGTTTTTGACAACCTGGTGTTTTTAGTAAGTGAATTCTAATGGAATTTCTCTCACTAAAATAAATAAATAAAATAATTCTGTTTTCCATGTGACTTGTGCAGTTCCAAAGCCTCATTGCATTAGTCCACTCACCAGGGATTTGATGTTTGAGAACAAATAATTACAAAAATTGACTCTAGATTACAAAATGAAAACTGCAGTATTTGATTAAAATTGATATGAGCTTAAACGTACTATTTCACTTAATGTGGACTAATTGTGTCTTCGTTTTTTGTATGTTAAATATGTAGGATGTGTTCATACTTGAAGTAAGTGACCATAGACTCTATGAGGAAGCAGTGTTGAGAACAGCCCAAGTAAAAAAAAAAAGAGTCATATGACGTTTGCGATGACACCTTATTCATGACATCTTAAAGTACTTATTATTAACACTTAATGCAATATGCAAAAAAGTGACTGTGTTGACCGTTCTAATGAAAATGTCTCTTGCTTACAAACCCTTATACGAACTGCCTCGCAACTAGTTTTATGCTATGGACCATACTCAGCTTTTCCTTGCTGTTTTCTGATTCCGTTATAACGAAATCAGCTCCTTCTTTACTGCTTTATTAAGCGGTGACATGAACTTATACCGATGTTAACTCTGCAACCGACCAGCGTTACGAACAGCCTTGTTACGGGACAGTTCAATACACATAAATACGGAGTCGGTTAAAATATCAAGAGGAAGGATAACGGATGCAGGGTCTTGGGAAGTAGTTTGTCGACACAGACGACTCTTGGAACAGCCCCGTTTAAAAACGGAACAACCAGACCGAAGTTGGAACGGGCTGGAAAGGCCGAACTGCTGTCTGCATAATTTACTGGCCAGTTAATTAGGAGAGAATCATAAATACAGAAATCGGATACGTACTATGAGATTACAGAAGACCGTGTACATACAAACTCGACTTCTCTAGATCTGGGCAGTTATTAATGTTAGGTGACTCTTTCACTGTCCGAATCAGGTCATCATGTTCCATTTGGGTTCTTCCACTACCGGTTGTTTTCACCTTCGGAATCCGCACCGATTTACATCTACTTTGAAGTGCGTAGTTTTGAAAGTAAAACTACTCCTAAGGCATCTGTTGATATAGGTTGACCATATTCCTTCTCCTTCACAGACTCCATTCGGAGATCAAGTGCAGGGAAAAACATCTCGTTGTGTACTTTTCTTCCAAGCATACCACAGAGAAATTAATTGTATTGGTGCGGGTGCGGTAATGGTAGTTGGAGTATAATAGGTATGGGTGCTTAATTAGTTTACGTTGCTACACACGAAGTATACTTCGTACCAATCACCGGTACCAACCATAACACAGTAATGTTTCTCTTACCAGTATTTCAGTTTAATGAAAACGTTTTTTTGTTAACTTCTTTATGGTGATAAAAATACAATCTACATTATTGGGCAATAAGTAACTGTGATAAATGTTATTCATACCGTATTTACAATTTTCGTTCACTCGCTCATTCATAGAGTATTTACAAACAGCCCAGATACATCCTTCATATGCAAAAGAGGAAGCGGAGTCTTGGGTAGTCCTCCTCACTCCTTCACCAGCCGTTTTTTTGTTTTTTTTTAATGTAACATGAATTATGTTAAAATGAGTGTACACGCGACAAGCGTATGTGGATAAAATAATATTAAGAAAATAAACTATTGGTTCATAAGGAATATTTATCCAAACAAAAACAGAAACCTGTGGGTAGTCTACATGCAGGAAACTGGAATTAAAATAAACTACAATTGACACTTGTCAATTCAGTTGGTTTGTGAGTTCGGGTGAAGGTAAAATAACTTTACTAACAAAAAAACTCTTACCTTTAAGACTGCAGACATCAAACTAGTATATGTAACCAGAAGGAAACAGGGTTATGAAGATGTGGCTTTTCCAAGGATTTTGATTACTCTTCATAGCGAAGAGTTCTTTATTCGTGCTATAAGCAAACTCACAAATACAACCCAAGAACAACTAAACTATTAAACCAACCCACAATATACCTCACAGAAACACCTGAAAACCACCCTTCCCCTTTAACATAAGCTTACGCTTCATGTTGTGGTGACGACCCTTTGATGTTATAAAGCTAGCTAATTGTGCGACCGTGGCATATCAACTGGGTATCAACCGTTAAGCAAGATCGTACTCAACTCCTCGACCTCCTTCCGTGGGTTCGTAGAAATGAATGCTTCGGCACACCCGAGAAGTAATAATAGGCCTGTCAGTACAGATATGGAAATGTAATTTGTACCTGAATCGCAGTTGGGTAACGCAATTTGTTCTTTGAATAGTGGAGAGTCTAAAGTGGGGAGTTGGTGGCAAAAAAAGGAACTAATATAATCCATAATGAAAATGGTATTCTTCCATCCAGAGTTTTTCCGAATAAAAATTAATCCTGGAGCACTCTGTGACCGCAAATGGTCATGGGGGGCTCAGGAGAAATAAGTTTTGTACAATTTCAGTGTTCTTGTTTTTAGTGTTATTTTAATCTGAATAAAATGATTATGTTAATGTGCATTGCATAAAAGTAAAACTGCTTTTATTTTTATGTTTACTTTTTTGTTTGTTTGGGCATCGCGCCAAAACATTAGTAAAACTTACGCAACCTCAGTTATGAATAAGGAGTAAGCTGAGCTGAAAACAAGCTTACAAATAGATTTTTTTTTTTTCACGATTTGAAGGCCGGGGAGCTTAGAACAAACTTTATTTTTCTAATATATCTTCACATTGAATTATTTTAAGAGTGGAATCGAAAAGCTAAAGGCCGTTAATTTACTTGTTTTTAGGAGCAAATAAAACTGCAAAGATATCTGAACCGGAGTTGAGAACACTACATAATCAGCTTAAAAACGCTGATGTTGAAAACACCAAAATGAAAAAATATGAAGGTTTCTGTTTAGGTCACTTCAGAGTGTTAAGCGTTGTGTTACATATAAAACTTAGCATTTACCAATTTTGAGGCTTTTACAGAAGCGAAAAGATATACCTGAGAGGTACTAAGACGGTTTTGAAAGATCGGTATGATAGTGAGGGCTAGGAGGCACTCCAGTGCAACGTGTCGATAAATTAGTCTGGAAAGGACGCGAATATCCATTCAATGTCTGATAGGTTGCGAACGATACGTGAGAGGTTTACAAAGATGTCTGGTTAATGATTGTGAGAAGCAAAAGCAGCAGCTACCCCTGACCTAATACCCTCATAATGGCAAATTCGAATCGGAAATAAAAAAAATTCACTTAGTATGTGTAAGCAATAAATAAATCAAAATGTTACGTTTGGCCCGTCGCATTACTAAGGTAGCAAAAATGATTTTAACGGTATATCAGGATTTCGTTGATGTAGGTTCCTATAATAATTATTAGCCAATGATAATTCATTTTGGGAAAATGCTCACTCGTGCAGAAGAGCTTAGTTGGTAGAGCCTCCACGAGGATATTGCGGAGGACGAGGATTTGGCTAATAATTATTAGTAATGGTTTTGTGATAATTTACCACCAATGCCCTAACATACAGCGCATATTATAAGTCGTAACATTGAGGCCATTAATGTGTCTTATCGCTCATGATGTGATTAATAATTGACCTATCATTATGACTTTTCTTTTCTTTTTAGCATCTCTTTGGCTACGAGTGAAACCACTATGAAAAATACAATTATGAAACCATGGTTGCAAATTAATTGCAAACAAACTTTTGGAGACATCGAAACAGTCAAAATACATTGTTTTTTTTAATAATAAATTTAATATTGATCCTTCATTATTTTTCCCTGATTTCATTTTGAGCGTCAAATGAAACCACTATGAAAACTATGATAACGTAATTTTAAATTTAATTCTCCTTCTTACTAAAACATCTCCAAGAACATGCAGGGCTCACGGGTTGTATCGAATTTCTCATGCATGTATGCAATGAAGCGCGCACATATACATATAAGCATGCTTATAAACATTGTATATACACAGCACGCCTTCATGTACGAGGGTGCTCTGAAAAGTTTCCGACCTAACAAAGCTTTTATTTTAGCTTTTATTTATTTTATTATCATCTTCATGTTGAGGTCGGAAACTCTGTATGTCAAGAGATTTCAATACGATTTTAAATGGCAGATATTATATTTAAATTTGACCATTTTAAGAACTAATTAATTCTTAAGATTAAATTAATTTTAACAAAGTTTGATGTTCACAGAGTAAAACTGAAAAAGTCATAAAAATTACATACATGGTTGTATTTTTAAAAGTCAAAGTTGTAACATAAATTGGCCCGTGAAGCAAAATCACTTGTATGTGTGGTGAAAATAATTTTATCTCTCCTTGGTAAATCAGTATATTTTTCTTCTATGTTATTTTATATGTATCAACACCCTCGGCAGACTCTCACTACCTTCCTGATTCCACCCGCCTCCTTTAGGCATTCCACACCCTATATCCTTCTCATACATCCTTCAAATGGGGTACTCCCCTTAGTGAAAGGCACTCATTAGCCCAAAATAATTTTCCTTTATTTTTTCCACATCCTATTTTAGAAGGTTGAGAGCTAAGGGAAAAAAAAAATATATATATATATATATATGTATCAATTTACTGTTGTATATTACTGATTTTTTTTTGTAACAATACCTTTACTTTTATTACCTGAATGACGTTAAAGAAACTTTTTTTATATATTATTTTTATAGATTTTTTTTATATATCCTTTTTATAGAAGTTTACACTTTATTCGACTTTTCTTTTTTTTTTACCACGCACATGTTTCTTTGCGCCGAGTCTTGTTACCGTCCAAGGGCATAGAGTATTCTCCTGAAAAGGCTGTAGAGTTAAACCTGATGGTTCTACTGATTTTCCACGATTCGCTTGGATTTCAAGGCGACCTTCGACTTCATCCCATCTTATAAATCATTTAAGCACAAGGAAAAATCCAACGCCACCGGTAACAGTAAACAAATATCATTTTATCCAATTAAGACTGTAAACGATAATTATTAATTTTATTTCGTAAATATCCTTGTGGAATACTTGTACAAAAAAAAACTGCCTACGAGGTTCAGTTGGTACTCCCGGTTTCCGCTAGGTGCCGTGGAAATGTCCTTTGTTAATTGTCTCCACATGTCCTATTGTATGAATGAGCGAGTGAATGATGCTGTAAATATGGTATGAATGAGATCATTTATCTGTATTATTATTGCCTTATAAAAGGCAGATTGTAATTATTGCACAATAAAGATTGTAATACTTGAATTGTCTGCTAATACTTAGACGTACGCATTGACCGACTATGCGTGCTGTGTCTAACCATTGGACTTTTTTTATGCTTTTTTATAAAATAAAATTTTTTTCTTAAGCAAGTAATGTGCTAACATATTGACATTAAATTACACACATATTGGCACTGAAGGTTTCTTTCTACTTTTTTAAGGGAATATTTGAAGATTTCCCTATAATTATTGAGAAGTAAGCGTATAGGTAGAGATGGATAGTAAATATAAAACAATAATAAGTGAATTTTATGTGTAAAATGCATACCACCGTCTTGAAAATACCTCTGTTTGAGAGATGAGGAGGGCTTGGGGATATGAATTCAATAAATATTTGTTGATAAAAATTATTCACATGGTTTAGTTTTAGAGATACTAGAATCTATCAGCCAAGTTAGGTAACCTACATGTTGTACCTAGGAGTCCGTTCATAAGGAGTGATCTGACAGGTGCAATACTCTCGTAACTTTAACGGGAGGGACTGTAGTTTTCTTTATCGTAATTATAGCTGTATATAAGTTAAGAGAAGTAAATAAAATAAATAAATTAGCCAGACGAAATTAATAAATAGCTAGAATAAACAAGGATATATTTCGTTTATCACATAATGTTTAACAGAATTTCTTTCTTCCTTCACTGCAACTTATCAAAATATATATTTTCAATAAAAGTCAGCGAGAACGGTTTGTACTAAGTAGAATCATTTCGTTTGGTTAATACATAATAAAACTCATTATTTATGTGTTATAGTAGGCATGATCTTTTTAATTAATTTTAAAACAGCCATTACTGTCCGTAACACCTAACCCGTTCTTAGCCATCCATGTTTTCAAAGCCGAAACATGTCTGTAACAGTAGACACGCCGGCTGCGAAAACTTTTCAAGAAAGATACAAAACTATTGCGACGAAATTATGAGATAATGCAAGAACCGGTCTGTGTGGCTGTGACCATCCACTCTGCTATTTATGACACTTCCACCGACAGTTAATTAATAGGAGTCACACTAGTGTTCATTTTGACTTGCTTCTTACACAATATAATTTATTTTTAGCGATTAACGTTGTCAAATATTTTGTGAAACAATTTTGTAAAATTATTATTTCCATTAAACTTGGCGATCTCTATAAGCACAGACTGTCAAGAGAATGACATAAACTAAATTTTCCTATATGGTTTGTTTCTGCTAAGAATAAATATAAAACATAGAAACAAATATTTATGTGTCTATGATATCTATCTATCTATGATTATATAGTTAAATTAATTAATCCGCGGAACAATGGCTTTGCAATTTTTGTTTGAAAGATTTTACCCACTGGTTTTTATTCTCAATTGATTAAGAACTACAGTGTATTTTATAAATAGTTAAAGCTTTTGTTTTTTTTAACAATGGTTAAAAAAAAAAAATTGTATGAATCAGGTCATTTATTACAATTACTTATTGCCAATGAGGCAGATTGTAATTTTATCATAATAAAGTTGTTAAAAAAATTTTTTTTTTAACGCCACCAGTGGACTCTCTCCACTGTGCCGTAACAATCAACCTCCACCGAGGATTCCCACACTCCTTACTCCTCTCACACCACCTTCAAGCAGATCCTCCTAGTACAAGGATCCGATCACCCTAAATATTTTATATTTATCCCTCATCCGAAAATTCTAACCAGACAGCTTAGAAAAAAAAAAAAATTTTTTTTAACAACTTTATTATGATAAAATTACAATCTGCTTCATTGGGCAATAAGTAATTGTAATGAATGATCTGATTCAATGAATGACCAAGAGCGCGAGAGCCATAGACGCTCAGGACATGATTAGAGAAACTGGCCATTGCCAGGATTCCCACAGTCACTTATTTATAGCCACTGCCGTTTAAGTCTCCGAGGAGGATTAAAGGGATGAGTGGTGCAGTGCAATGACTGTGCTAGGGAATTAGAGTAGTTGGATAGGTTACTATGGAATTTTATGAACTTGGAAGGGATGAGTTCAAGAATGTAGAGTATATTCAGATCATTATGAAGGGTTTTGTTGCTGACGTGATAAGGGGCATTTCCTATTGTTCTCAGGACTTTTAATTGAAATGATTGGATGCGCTTGATGTTCGACATTTTTGCTGTCCCCCATAACTCTATTCCGTATGTCCAGATTGGTTTAAGTATAACTTTGTAAATAAGTAGTTTATTTTCTATTGAGAGATGGGATGTCCTTCGAAGTACTCTGCACAGTTGTCCAAAGCGTCTGTTTATTTCTGGCCTTTTTAGCCTCGTGTGTGGGTTTCATGTCAGTATTTTGTTGAGATGAAAGCCTAAAGTACGGTATTTACTCTCGGATACAAAGAGAGGAATCGAATTTAAATAGACTAGCGGACAGGACTTGCGGCAGAGGGTGAAGTTAATGTGGGAACATTTTGCATAATTTTGGGAACTTTGATCCGCCATTGGTTGCACCAATACTCGGTCTCATCAAGGTGTTTTTGAAGGTTTTGGGATGCTATGTTGGGGCCTGGGTGGGATGACAAGACTGCAGTGTCATCTGCAAATGTGGCCAAGAAGGTATTGGGAGTGGAGGGGACATCAGCGGTGTATAGGTTGTAGAGGATGGGGCCTAGGACACTACTACACAGCGGAACTACTGCATTTATGGGATAGTAGTAAGAGTATTCTTAACCACAGCGGACTTGGAAGAAGCGGTTTGAAAGGTAGGACTGTAGGATTAGGAATAGGGTCTGCGGTAAATATCTTTTGAGCTTGTAAAGCAAACCTGCGTGCCAGATCCTGGCAAAAGCTTGAGCTATGTCCAGAAAGGCACCAGTTCAGTATTGTTTTGTTTCAAGGGCTGAGGATATGTGATCAACAACGCGAAGGCCTTGTTGAGCAGTGGAATGTCGTTGGCTGTACTGATTGTATGAGCGACGATCAGCAGGATGTCGGGATATTTGCCGCACTGTTCTGGAGTGGTGCTTAATTGGATTAGGTCTATGAGATGCCAAGGTAAACGATTTTAATTTTGAATTTTTTCATGATGGTGAGGCGACGATTCCTCCCAGGCCGACCCCTGGACCAGAGAAGTTAAAGAATCCACTGCATCATCTAGGTCTTGGGATGTTTTCAGAGGTACTTTGAGGTCTACGGAATCTGTAATAATCGGGCGGAAGTGGTCGCAATCAACTTATTGAGACTTATTTACGACAAATATATTTTGGATTGAAATTTTAATAGAAAAGAGACAATTGTATTTTCTATAATTTTGTAAACAATGTGGTAAAGGTCCCGATATCCTGCTGATCGTCGCTCGTACAATCATCGTAAAACGGCAATTGGCATCCTTCCATTCCAATTCTTTTAATTCCAACCTCTCCTCTCTGTCTACCAGGGATAACTCTCTGTGGAATGCAACTAAAAAAATCCCAAAATATCATCCTGTTCACACCCACTTCGTCGTGAAGATGAGTCCTAGGTGGCTTTGGATGAAGATAGGTCGGAGAAATTTGCTCTGCACCTTTCCCATACCTTACCACCTTTCTCATCAAAACCATACATCACATTTTATAGAGAAGGCGGCCATATTGAAAGGCTGAAGATCACCTGTACTAGAGATAACAGTAGGGAGTCCGACCTGACCCTCATAACACTGTCCATGGCCTCCTAGTAGCGTCGCAGGCTCTTAATAAAATTACGTGCGTTCGCGGCTGCTACATACTACATATTGTTTATTTATAAAAAAATACTTAATAGTTCAGAAAAATACTGCTTATTATGAAACATGCGTTTCTATCAGCTGCAGGTAATGTATGAAAATAAAAAAAAACGCTCAAGGTCTCTGGGACCAACACCTAGTCCATCGCCTGTCAAACGTAAGCCACGGCGAACGAATAGAAATATTCTCTCTGAAAATTCTTCAGCACCCAGCAGCTCTAAGGAAGAAATACCGTCACAACCTAGCACATCAAAACAAACAGCAACAATCACTCATGAGGCTTCATTTTTCACGCCCCACAGTTCTGAGGTGTTGAAACATATTGAAGTAGAGGACATGGACTCTACAAAAACACCCACACAGCCCAAGCCACCAGCGATATGTGTACGTAATATCAGTAATTTTAAATTACTATGTACCCAATTGAATAAAATTGTAGGTACAGGAAAATAAACGTGCCTCAATCGGTCCTGGGACAAAAAAGTTTCTCCGAACACTCCCGACACATACTGAGCGATAATCAAATACTTGGAACAAACGAAGGACGACTTCCATACTTACTAACTAAAGCAAGAAAGATCGCTACAGGTGGTGATTAGAACATAAGCGGACGAGATAGAAAAGGAGCTCTTAGGCTTAAGATACAAGGTTCGCCAAATTAACAATGTGCTCCGTGAGGAAAAGCAAGAAGATGAATTTATTAAGACACCACTGCCCTTGTTCTTTGTGGATCTAGAGCGAACACCTGGAGTGGAAAAAATCTACGAGGTTACCCACTTGTATTACACAAGAGTACAGGTCGAAAAACCTTACCCAAACCGTGACATAGTTCACTGCCATAATTGCCAGGCATATGGGCACACGAAGTCATGCTGCCACCACAGTGGTGGCCAGTACAGTGGGCAGCACAAAAGTGAATTGAAGCCCCTAAAATCACCTGCTGTATGCGTGCTCTGCCAGCAAGGCCACCCGGCAAACTATAAAGGCTTTGAGGCTTACAGAATTCTGAAGTCCAGGAGCAAACAACGTCGTTGGCCAGAAGAAGAGAAGCTAGCCACAGGTAGCACAAGAAGTGACCCCGCCAGAAAATTCAGGCATTCAGTCTCTTTTGCTGATGCTGTTCGGAACAGAGAGCAGTCACAGGCATTGCCCACTCCTCCTTCGCAAGTTCTTCTTCCCAAGCACTCCGTTCATCCCAGCAATCAGCAAACTCAATCCCATCCTCAGCCACACATCTCGCATATTCCTCCACCTTCAAGCTCTTCAGATCTCACTAGTCTATTTACATCATTCCTTACAGAGTTCAGAACCCTAATTACCCCTCTTATTTCCCTTCTTACAAATCTTGTCACCTACCTCATCCCCATTAAACAAAACCCATAAGAGGATCCTTCCGACTCCTTATCCATACTCCTTTAGAATGAAAATGGTATACGCACCCACACTAACGAACTGACAGCACTACTTCACGGCACTAATATCCACGTAGCTCTCATTACTGAAATAAGACTTACAAGTAAACGACCTTTTACAGTTCGACATTACCAGACTAACCGAGCTGATCACCCAGATGGAAGAGCTCATGCAGGTACCGCTGTCATTGTCCATAACTCCATATCCCACCACATAGTTCCTTTGGTATCACATGATTTCTTTCAATCCACTGCAGTGTCAATCACCACCTTTGATTTTCCCCTTACTCTAGCATCAGTGTACTGCCCTCCCAATAAATCCATTTCTGATTCCCAATTCAACTTTTTCTTCTACAATAGTTTAGGAACACTAAACTATTCACTCAAGCACCTCATTGACCTCTCCTCCGACCTTAGCCCCTTATTATTAACCATTTCCCTAAATACAATTCACAAATTGCGTCCTCCTTCATTTATTAGAGGCCCAGTTGACTGGGACCACTTCCGCCAGATTCTTACAGGTTTGCTTAACAAGCTCAAAACATATTTACCACAGACCCTTTTCCTAATCCTTAAGTCCTATCTTTCAAACCACTTCTTTTAAGTCCGCTGCGGTTTAGAATATTCTAACTACCATCCCATAAAAGCAGGAGTTCCACAGGGCAGTGCCCTGTGTCCCATCCTCTGTAACCTATACACCGCCGATGTCCCATCTACCCCCAACCTTTTTGGCCACATTTGCAGATGACACTGTAGTCCTGTCAACCTATTCATATCCTGATATAGCATCCCAAAACCTTCAAAAACACCTTGATGAGATCGTGTATTGGTACAGCGAATGGCGGATCAAAGTTAACGAAGCAAATTGTTCCTTCATTACCTTCACCCTCTGTCGCAAGTCTTGTCCACTAGTTTCTTTTAATTCCATTTCACTCTCTGTCTCTGAAACAGTACGGTACTTAGGCTTCCATCTTGACAAATGACTGACCTGGAACCCACATACGATGCTAAAAAGACAAGAACTAAACAGACACTTTGGACAACTGTACAGACTACTTCAAAGGACATCCCATCTCTTAATAGGAAATATATTACTAATCTATTAATTTGTACTGAAGTCAATCGGGACAAACGGAATAGAGCTATGGGGGACAGCAAAAAACTCGAACATTAAGCTTATCCACTCCTTTCAATCAAAAGTCCTGAGAACAATAGTAAATTCCCTTTATTACGTCAGCAACAAAACCCTTCACAACCTCCTCGGAGACTGAAACGGCAGTGGCGTCATGACCTGCTATAAATGACAGGGGGAGTCCTGGCAATGGCCAGTTTCTCCAATCATGTCCTGAGGGTATGTGGCTCTCGCGCTCTTCGTTGGCCTCCACTGGCTTGTGTCCTGTGACGTAGTTGACGGAGGAGCGAGAGGGACTTCCCAAGAGTCCTCTTTCTCTTTCGCATGTCTCTGGGCTGTTTGTATGAATGAGCGAGTAAATGATGAATTGTAAATATGGTATGAATGAGAACATTTATCTCAATTACTTATTGCCTAATAAAAAGGCAGATTGTAATCTTAGCACAATAAAGAAGCTGTTTGTATTAGTAGATGAAAATAAAAAGTCAAACCTATTGTAGTTTCGAAATTGATGGACCCTAAGGTAGATACTCAAATTTCACATTAAAATTTTCATATCAGGTGATGGATGATCTTTCTATCTGTTTGTGTGGTTAATGATTCTGAATTTTGTCGACTAAAAATTAACAATTTTGAACTAAAGGGAAAATGGTGTGCGGAGCGCTCTTTAGATTAACTGCATGGAAACTAATGTAGCTGAGAGATACAAGTTTAGTTCAAATACAATAAATAGATAATAATGAAAAATACAAATAAAATTAATACAAATCAAATGTATTAGTAATAAAAAATTATTTACTGCTTTTTACTTTGAACACCATTTCACAATTAGTAGATTTCTCCTTCACGTATTCATCTTGGGATTTAGTCGTGATTAAACTGTGCGTATAATAATAGGCGTTCTTAGGTTTAGGATTTTTCAAGTTAACATCTGTTTTTTTTTATTATCGGATGACTAATTTGTAGAGTAAAAGTTTGTTATGGGTATTTTTTGTTAAAATATGGGAGCATTTTGTTTTAAATTGTCAGTTTTCCTGTTGATAAGATCTGTGAAGGTTAGGAATCTGTCTAGGGTCAAGCAAATACATTGGATTCATTTTAACCAAGGGATGTGGACAGAGTATTTGGAAAAAAGGGAATGAGATGTGGCCTTTGTGAAGAATATGACATCTGATTTATTTTGACAATGTATTTTTCTGAAGTCGTGCTGTAACTAGTTTACTATTGCGTCGATGTGGTACAATGTTTGAGAACCACGAATGCGTGGTTCTGGTTCGCTAATGAGCGTATAGGATCTTTTTACTTTTGGGTTTGTTGGGTAATCAGAAACAAACAGGTTAAAAAAAAAACTATTTATACTAAGCAGATATTTCCAAGATGGACATAGGAATTCGATCTCTAGCAATAAGTGTTTGTTTGATTCGTGGCTGTCTTATCATTCACTCTTTATGGGTCCATTATTCTGAAAGAAAATACAACCATTGTATTTATTGTTCTGCATGTCCTCTTGATCTTCGCCGAAGATTGTCTCTCGGCTCGAGCCAGACAGTTGCCGCTTTGTCTTAACGTCCAGATGTTTTCTACACCTGCTGTGACGCTAGGAACCATTGTAGAACCTGTGCGGCACTCTTTGGACCGAATACAGAGTGAGGCATTTGGTCCATGTCTCTTTTGGTTAGCTCGTTTTAGATCCTCTGCACAAAGCATATAATGTCAATCTCGTACTTTTTAATTAATCCTGGTATAAACAGCGCCCAATCATTTTACAAACAATTTTCTGTTGTAGCTTATGCAGGATGTTTCAGCTAAAATCTTCCATGCCTTTTCCCCATAAAATAATTATGAATAAACGTACTGAAATGTCTAGGACAATAATTAAGGAGACATTGGTGGTCTGTTATGGTTTTTTTACCTGTTAAATAGAATAATTTAGAACTTAGCAATTTTTAAAAATCTGGGGTTAAAAGGGTAGGAAGGATATTCATTTTTTAAATTCACTTTTTGACTTCGATTTCTAAAAAACCTACCTTACATATGGGACTGGAACCTGTGTCATTCAATTTAACAGATAAAAAAAAAACAGAGTAAACTACCAATGTATCTCCTTAATTAACGTCCTAAAATTTTCAGTACGCTCTCGTTTGACCAGGGGAGCTGAAATCATGGTGAGATATTTCGCCATGCATAGCTCCGGACCTACAATGATATGAAGGTGTTTATTACTTTTCTATTTAATTTAGGAAATAAAGGAATTTCTCAATGCACTACCTGGGTATAAAAATGGATAGGCATCTCCATTTCTCTACTCATTATAGTATCATTAATTGGTCCGACATACCTCTCTCGAGAGGTTGAAGAACGCTGAGCTGCACCCGTTGCTTGGTGTGCCGTCGGTGGGTGAGTTCATTCGCCGGAGACACATCGCGTTTTTTGACTCGTTGCAGCACCTAACCAACCCAGTGTTTAACACTATGACCCCACCACCCCTCCCGCATCGATGGCAATAGACTGTCGGCGAAAAATTAGGTTAAGAATTAGTATAGATAGTTAGTTAGTTTTAAGTTTGACCATAGAGGTGACCTTTATTATTCAGTTTAGTCCAGTCACGTATAATGTATATCATTATAATTGTTTATTCACTATATAATTTTTATAAAATAACAAAACCTGTATATAATGCTACAGGAAATACAAAAATAATTTGTTAATAGATTCGCCTGAGGATCTATAATCATCCGTAAATTTAAAGTGGCTATGGGAAAAAAAAAAAAAAATAGAGCAAAATTTGAAATTGTATCATACTATAATTAAACCAAATCCGTAATAGCAAAAATCACTGAAGAAACGAGAAGCTCGCCGTTAAAATAAAAAAATATTTTTTATAACTTTTTTAGGGTTTTGTTGAATTTTCTGAGATAAGGAAAATAGTCCTTATGTTTTTACCACAGTATAGTCTCTGTTCTGATCTAAATGAGTCCCATTTTGGTGTTGTGATTTTTTCATTGTTCTTGTATATTTGTGATAAAATATATTAATAACTTGAAAATAAAAAAAAATTCTTGTCTCATCATACATATCATAAATACAGAATCTTTTATGTGCCTAAACTATGACGCAAACACTAAGTATTTTTGGGTGCCTTTTTCATGATTGTTCGCACTGATTATTGCTATGCTTGTATACATTTTCGAAGTCAGTTGAATTTCAAAAACAAAATTCAAGTAAAAAGAGTTGATTGTAAGGACCTATATCAAAAATAAAATCAGTTGATGATAGCATTAAAAACTGACTATGGATTGTACCATCAAGCCAATTCATTTCTCTTAGTTTAATTAGTGAATCTAATGAAATCTCTGGTCTCTTATTGACATCTGTTTTTTTCTTTGCGTTATATGGACATGATTTAAATTTAAGTTACAGTAATATACAAGAAGCTATAGGCTAATTTGAAACAAAAGAAATTTGATGGAAAATTACCGGATTTACTTTCATTCAAAAGAGTATTTATCCGAGCAAATGCCACCATTATAGGCGATTAAGACTTTTACTTGTCTACATCAAGATTACCATCGAGCAAATAGAGCGAGTTTGTAATGAACGATATTCACGTAATATTTACTTAATGAGCCATTATGACAGTTAATTGTTTATTGCCCGCGAGATGATACTTATGTGCAGCACCGTGTCGAGTCAATTGCTTCACTAACCTAATGATTAATTGTGTTCTGTAACGTGTGGAACGGAGTTACCGTTTGTCGATGCGAAAATATCGAACGATACAAGGGCATTTAAAATGTATTTTAAATTCCTGGTAAAAAATCCAAGTTTTCGACCTCCTTGTTCTTCTTCTTCTGTCTTCGAGTTGTGCGTTTTCCACCATCGCGCTGAGAAAAAGTCGCTTCTTTAGTCTTTCCTTAGTAACTTGCCTCCTGTGCATTTTAGGCAAAAATATGTATTAACCAATTTTAAAGGAAAATAAATTTCCTGCAAGTTTTATATGTATTTTTTTTGAAAATTCAGTACAGCAACTAAGATACGGGATCGTGAAAATTAGCAAAAAAGTAAAAAATACGCAAAAACTTAAATGTCAGTAGTTTTGGCTTGATTACTATTTTTTAGTGCGAATTGCATAATAACGAATCCTGTAGAGGATTAAATTTTCTAGAAGATTCATAGAAAATATTTCTGATTACTTTTAATAGATACAGATAAATGTTGTATCAAAAATTTTAGTGAAGGTGGGCTGTAAACTGCTAATATAATATAATAAAAATCAGTAAATAATTCTTTGGAAAATAAATTCTTTTCAATATTTCTTGGCATCGGTCGAAAGTAGCTACAAATATTTTGTATGAGTTTTGTAGAAAATTGAATCCTCTAAAAGACTGGTTACTATCCATTTTGCACTAAAAAATTATTATTAAAGCGAAACCACTCACTTATCCAACTTTTTGCGTTTATTTGACATTTTTGCAAATTGTCATGGCTCCATATCTCAGTAGTTGTTCCGAGTTTCTCAATATGTTGCTTATAAAAAACATGCGTGAAATTTATTGTTCTTGAAAATTAATAATGACACATTTTAGCACTAGAATCGAGTTATTGAGAAAAAAATGAAAAAAGTGCCTTTTCTTACCGGGTTTTTTAATATGGCCGAAAACGCACACAGGGTGGAGGTAAAAAAATTGTGCCTTCCATTTTTTTCACTGCTTATTTTCTTCGGATTAATTTTGCAAAGCCCTATGTAGGTTCGTACTTATTCAATTCAATATTTTTCTCTCGTTAATAAGAAAAGCCATCAACAATAAATCTTTTTGATTTTTAATGTTGTACACCTATCATTATTAAATCATCGACACCTGTATTTAATTTGAGTTCCCAATCTATTTCATGTTACTTACTCTCTGTATAACAGTGTTGACAGGTGAGAAAAATGAAAACGAATTCTGAATTGTGACCATGCATGGTAAATTAATTTGTAAGTGATGTGAAAGAACTTTTCCAACAAAGAAAAATATATTGTCCGTGCAACGATTGATCCTACTGTTCGTCTGAATATTATCTGATGTCTACTATTGTATATCTAAATGATTTTATTGGATTTATTTTGCAAAGAAACCATGAAATATTCCCCGATATTAGGATTTTTCTGGTCGCGATCGTAAAGGTTTCGTTAATCTTGACCCTTGGCATTAGAGGGTCCGTCTCAGGGGTGGCTGGGGCTTTGTTCTGTTTATCTTGCTCACTCGTATCCATAGGATATGTTTAATGCTGGTGTGCTTCATACTACAAAAACACATTAAAAAACACATTTCCAAACGCTTTAAAATAATTTATAAAACTTAAAATAACTAAAAAATATATGTTGTCAAATCAAAAAACACTCTTGTTATATGCTAATTTGATATTCTCCTAAGGTCTAAAAAAAGAGCCCTAAATACCAAAGGCAATTTCACCTGTCTTGCAAAAATTCGGTCATAAGTGAAATCTAGTACAAACGCTCTATATTTTCCATTGGGACGATATTTGGCTCGTTACAGTACCAAAAGTTTGTCTTTGTAAATTTTATTCTCGTCTTATTCGGTACTAGACTTGTGTTGAGGTGAATAAAAATCATTTAAATTCTTTATACAATCTTGCTGAGAAAATCCCAGTAGTATTCAAAAAATCTTTCATCATAATAACATCGCTATCATCATGAGCTTGTAAATGCTTCGTGACATTCCTTATGGGAGCTAATTAAATATCGTTTGCTCAGTTTAATTCTCTGTTAACTGGATTGAATAAAGTTTCACTACAATATTATTCATGTATCATTTTTTGCTCAGGTGTACACACTTAATCATTGTCCTCAGTCATAAATAATTTGGGCTTATCTAGGGTACTGCCGCTGGGAACTCACCTTACGACGTGACACCGAATATAACTGAACTTAGAAAAAAAAAATAACTGAAACTCGATCCTAGGCGTGTAGAGCTCCCAGGTTACCCTCCTTATTCGGATTGATTTCTAAATCCACTTCCCAAGTTAAAATGTGGTTTCTCATTTCGTAAGTTGTAATGAAAAATAACCCATTACACTCTATGGAAGTAACCTATTTTGAATTTTCCCTGCATTTCCTCGATATCATATGTACAAATTCTCAATGGTAGCTAACTGAATTAGTGGAATTCCATTTTTTTAATTGGATAAGTATTCTATATCATGAACACTAGTAAAAAAAAAGAGACGATTGACATATTCAAAAATCCGAAAAGTTTTGATTTATCTTATAAACTTCAAATTTCAAAAAGCTAGGATTATATTAATGCATATAGTCAGTTATTCATTTGCATAACTCCGAACACTGTGTAAAGTGTAGTATTAGTGCAGAAAATAACAATTAACGGGGTGCCATTTTGTTTTTTTTAGTTCCTAATAACAAAGCGGTTATAAATAACCGTTTCTAGATATTTTTCCATCATCAAGTCACCTATAATTATCATTTTAATGGATCATTTAGTTAGTAAAAATATTTTACAAAATATAGAGTGGATAGATACTATCAAAATATGCTAACCTTTATTTGTATCTTATGGAATTGAGTTTCTGAGTGTATTCAACCCGCAATATTTTAAAAATGAATAAGACTAAGGTTATTAATTTCTTTTAACTAACACAAATGTTCGTTTCTCTTCACAAATTTTTGTTTAATTGGCAGTATTTGGCAGCCCACGTCACTCGGCTGTTTGAAGCGGTGGACTGATCACTGTGTTACGCTTGAACGATTAAAGAAAAGCTTATGAAGAAAAACATTTGTAATAGTTAAAACCTGAATTATATCGCTTCCACTCATTTATTACCTCACTCCAAATTGATTTCTTAAAAAAAAATTTAGAAGAATTGAAGTTGGGAGAATATTCCAAAACACTCTATAAAATTAAAAAAAAAATTTTTAAGCGCAGAAAAAGATAAAAAATCTGCTAAACCTAAAAATGTATAAGTGACGCTTGTTTTGTCCCAATGATTTTGTAAAAGGAGCAGTCCATAGTTATCTACATAAATTACTGACCTACAGCATAAACTACAGCTGACATAGTACCAATACCATTCATTGCATGGCTCTAAGATCAAATAGCTCTGTCCTAAATGACTTCTTGACAGGTCTACCAAGTTAAGTCGGTCATTATTATAATTTATTAACAAGATTTAGTTTCTGAAGTAAGTGGAATATATATATTTTACACTGGGTGACCTCCCGAACAGTTTTTTTTTAGCTGAAATTGAATGATTTGTAGTTTATTAGTTGAAGGGCCTTGGTTAGGTTTCTCTACTATTATATACCCGAGGTGGGCTCTGGCACTCTGTCATCTCTTAGAGTGCTTTCTTCAATATCAAGGCTGGCTAAAAGAATGGCTTAATATTCTATCTATCATATTTCGCCTAAATAAAATGTTCGGTTTCGTTTAAAAAGAAATTAGCTTTATTAATTAACAAGTTGGATGTGGCAGTTGAACAGTCGACTGCTTTGTATTACAAAATAAAACGATACAACAATAAAAAATATTGTCATTGCAAAATTAGTTCTCTTACCTCAGTGCCTGCTTTATCTTAATCATCATTATCATTGAGTAGAGAGGATATTTAAGGAAGTAAGGTAGTGACTATTAATTGTAAGTTAGAATCTTCTGATTGCTTTGACGAAAGTCTTGGCAGTTCTGAGCTCGACCACGGGAGGGCAATGCCTACTGCAAATAAAAAAGTGTCACTAGGTCCGTAAACCAATTACCCACAGGCAATAAGGTATAGGGCCTGGAGGCCCAGTTATCTCTAGGTATATAATTAAATATGTATGCGGCTGTAGACTGAACAAAAGAAAAACATTTTTTTCTGCACTTACGAAATATTTAGAAACAATTCCACTATCTATTTATTTATTCGGTGTAAACTGTTAAGTAAATAGCTTGCCATATAAATTTATATTTGCAGAAAATAAAATTAATATATATAAATCATTGTTGAGAATTGGCTAAAGTGCAGGTGACCCTTACCGAGGGAAAGGGTTTGAGTCACGAACTAATCTTGGTTCTAAGAAGGTGTCAAAAAGTACTTTTTTTAAACCCAGAGAAGTGAAAAGAAAAACCGCACCCCTAGAGAATGGGTAAAGGATGGCTAGTTATAAAGGGTAGTAGGAGGTATCTCCTTCTTACTCTTTTTTACGGAGGACCCTGGTAGTTCTCAATTCTTTTGGAGGTGTCTCCAAGAACATATGTCAGGTGAAACATGTCTTGAGACAGTGAGTAGACATATTCATTCATTATATATTTCCCTACATTTGTATTTAAATACATTTTGATATTTAGATACATGAATATATTAGTATTCGTATAAGTAACCTGAATAAATTAAAACCTCATACCCCAAACGTACCAAAGCTTTTGCAAAACTGTTAAACTAAAATCTATTAAATTTAAAAACTGCATTGTTGGGATTCAAAGACGTAAATAGACATGTTACGTCTAACATAAAAATACACGTCCATTTTTTTTTTTTCAGGGCTTTCAGCAACCTGTACAACTATTCTCATTTGCTCAGAATTTTGTTAATGATAGCAGTGTCTGACTTGCTGCTTGTAATGGCATTTTGAGCACTTGAGTTCGGCACTTGAAAGATGTGCACAGTATTTTTCTAATACAGTTATGAATGAATAATTGATTAAAACAACTTTTGTCTGGCCACAGGTTATCAATCAATCGTTTGTTGCTACGTTTTGGGCTGGCATCAGTCAATTCTCAGACAACATGGGTTGTATCGTTTAAAATAACTAAAAATAGCCTTAAAAAGATTAAATATTTACTTAAAACAATTTCTGTACTTCTATAGGACTAAGTAACTGGTTTTATTACCAAGCATCTCGCTGCTAAAATCCGACTTTGTATAATGGAATTTTTTGGAGGTGAACCACTCTGTCTTGAACCTACCTCACACTGGGCACCCGTTGTCATCCTGGCATTTGACCAAACTGAAAATAAAGGAATTTACAAAAAATAAATTAAGGGAGATAAGAGAGAAAAAGTGGCCAAGGTTAGCAGGAAAGAGCCGAAATCGGCGCTGGCACGAGAGAGCTGCTCGGTTCCTGACCTCAGACAACCGCCTTGTCCTTGAGACACCTCTCCGCTTTTTTTACCGAATCTTTCCCAGTCGGCCTACCATCCTTGTCGAACTTTTGCCACACATATTCACTCACTCCTCTACGTGAAAATGCACCAGCGAATCATTCACAAATGCATAGTTCCGACTGGTGTACTGTGGGAGTCACCACACTCCGAGAGTACAGGTAAGTAACATGTTTTACTATTTCTACAGTCTGGGTACAATAGTTAATTTTTTTACTCCTGTTATCATACCTCTCATTTTCAAATTTATGGGGTTGATAGAAAAATAATTTATCGCAGTTTACCAACCCTTCGTTCAAAGCTTCTTAACTTTTTTTTTTTCATTCCCAACTGTATACAGAAAATAAATGGTGCAATTCTACATATATATTTCATATCCCCTTGTTATCAAGAATTATGGGATTCAAAATAGATTCTAAATAATTGAGTCTATTTACAATAGGTCAATATTGTATATCCTGTAGCTTGGCTACATGTTATACAATTTTTAACTGCGATTTTCGATTGTTACAAAGGTACAATCTACATTTATTGTCTATATATGTTTAAAATGGGGGAACCACCTTGTGAAAAAAAAAAACACTTAAAACTAACTTACATGTAACCAACAGAATCATAACCTAATTTTCCACGACAGTCTGTTGCCGTCGATGTGGGAAGGGTGGTGGGGTCATAGTGTTAAACACTGGATTTGTTAGGCTCTGTTACGAGTCAAAAAACTAGTCTCCGGTGATTGAACTCACACATTAGAGCAACGGGTGCATGTCGGCGTTGTTTAACCTCTAGAGAAAAGTATGTCTGACCACTTTCCTCATGTTCCGATTCTGAAATTTCTGGAGACTTATTGTCAGTCAAGTAAGTATATATTGGGGCTCTATACAGCAGAGCTGGCCGGAGGACACATTTATATATCATCAGTTTGAGACGCATCGACAAGTTGGGTAAACTTAGCAAGTGCGAAAGCCTGTAAGACCTGTGTCGTATTCTTTCTATTTTGTTACTAAAATATAATTATGGAGGAGCCTATTCGTTTTTGTACCTACTTAGTATCTTGATACAGCCGGTGAGTTTTCTTGCCCTCCTGTAGTATAGAATTTAGGCAAGGCTTTTTCCCCTTTTGGAGAGACAAGATTACGCAGTCGGTATTCCCAAGGAAAACGGTACAACCCGTGTATGAGTTGGTGAGTGAGAAATAGGCATGATTAACTGGCGGGAAAGAACATCTAGTGATGGTCCCTAGATAGAGAATTATGTTGATGGCAGTTTATTTACATTATTAAACCTCCATAGCCAGTCAGGTAGGTCTTGCGTTGCAACTTAAATTATCTTTAGAAAGAGTTACTTACAAAGAGGTGTGTACTTGCGGAATCCGAAGTAGTTTTGATTGAAATCTTTCTATTATATGTAGGATAATTTTTGGGTTGTACCATAAATATGTGTTCCAAATGGGCCTTAGAGTAGGTGAATGTATGCCTTCAGCTGTTTTATCTTAGAGATCGTTTGTTTGGCCTTTGGTATATCATTGTGGAACCCAGAGTTCTATTGACCTAAAATAATGAAAACTGATCCTCAAGTCAAATAGTATAATTTACTTAATTTCTTCACAATGGTTTACTTCTCGGCATTGAATTTTAACTGCAAACAGAGAGGCTCAAAACCTCCGCACAGTACCACAATAGAAAAAAGGGACGCACAAGCATAATTGATTTTCAATTAGTGCCCACTGCCAGGGCTAAGATAACAATCGGCACGTAAATAATATCCCTTAATTAATTAATTAAAATTAGATTTATATTAATGGCTACCTGGAAAGTGTAGTTGTGATCATAATTTATCCTTTATTGGATAATTTCTATTTAAAAAAACAAAAAAAAACATTAAATTTCCTACAACAACAACTTTATTATGATAAAATTACAATCTGCCTCATTTGGCAATAAGTAATTGTGATAAATGTTTTCATTCATACCATATTAACAATATTCATTCACTCGGTCATTCATACATCATTTGCAAACAGCCCGAGACGTCCCCAATCCACATTTTTGTTACCCCCCTCGCGTGCGAAAGAGGAAGCGGATTCTTGGGAAGTCCCCCACGCTCCTCCGTCAATCGCGACACCGGATACAAGCCAGTGGAGGCTGACGAATAGCGCGAGAGCCACATACGCTCTGGACATGATTGGAGAAACTGGCCATTGCCAGGACTCCCTCTGTCACACATCTACATTAGGTTACAAGGCCACTGCCTAGGGATGAGTGGTGCAGTGCAATGACTGTGCTACGGGATTAGGGTGGTTGGATAGGTTACTATGGAATTTCATGAACTTGCAAGGGATGAGTTCGAGAATGTAGGCTATATTAAGATCGTTATGAAGGGTTTTGTTGCTTAAGTAATAAGTGGCATTTACTATTATTCTCAGGACTTTTGATTGAAAGGATCGGATGCGTTTGATGTTCGACTTTTTTGCTGTCCCCCATAGCTCTATTCCGTATGTCCAGATTGGCTTGAGTATAACTTTGTAGATTAGTAATTTATTTTCTATTGAGAGATGGGATGTCCTTTGAAGTAGTCTGTACAGTTGTCCAAAGCGTATGTTTAGTTCTTGTCTTTTTAGCCTCGTATATGGGTTCCAGGTCAGTCGTCTGTCAAGATGGAAGAGTAAGTACCGTACTAACTCGGATACAGGGAGAGGAAAAATTCCCTACAGTGAAAACGCTTTTAATTTTACTAATCTTTTATTTTTTCTAGCAAATTATATGATGACGTTTTCCTAATGCTCTATGGTGGAAGCTATAGACAATAATTTTCATTGACATGACGATGATATGAACATGGCTGTAAAACATTGTACCAATGCATATATGCTTGTTTACATCCAAGATTCTGAACTTGCAACAGTTCTGCAAGATGTTACTTAAGGTGACATACCTACAGAGGTTAGATATGACTGTTCTAGTCGTCTTGGAATACTTCGATGTTCACCTTGTCACATAAATCAATGGCCTAGCTTGTTTTATTTTATCTGAATTTAACTGTAATTTGAAGATGAATGATTTGTTTTGTTAAATATAAGACCTATATTGGAAATTTGAGCATTTTTAATAACAAAATGAAAAAAAGAATGTTTTTGTTCATACAGGAGTATTTGTTAATCCAACGTTGGTTCACTATTTTAAAAATGTAATATATTTTTACAGAATGGTTACAAATACGATATAGTTATAACAATGAATAGTAAAAATTGAAAAGGAAATACCATTTACAGGTGTCTTGTGCTATTTTTAGTGTTTTCTAATCTTATAATTTGTTAAATTAAGTGTCATTGTATCGTGTTTATATATTTTTTTTATTATTCTTATAAATTCTTGTTTTTGTTCTAAATTATAGTACTGATGATACCTGAATAGGCAAAACGTCGATAGAAGATGATGGATAAATAAAAAAGACACGATATATATATAGTTAAATATCTTCAAAGCACACAAGACTTTTTAAAAAGATTTATTTTGAATAACAAACATAAATGACATGGTAATATACAGATCTAATCTAGCATAGTGACGGGCTAATGAGATACAATAGACTGACCTCCTTCTCTGATTCTCACGGGGTTTAAATAAGAGTCAGCAAAGGGGTGATTCATAGTTCTTAGAATGTTAGCACGGGTGCACTATAACTCCCCGCAGCCTTAAGTTTTGAACTCTGGTCAAAACAAACATTTAATTTTTACATTTTAAAAACTTGATTTATACAATTTACTTAAAATTACTTTATGATCATCAATAGTAATAGGTGTTGTTGAAACCTTTACATTATTTAAAGGTAAATTTGAATTTTGGATCTTTTTACAATTTCTTTTATAAATAAAAATGTTAATTAGTACAATGATTAGAATAATACATAATACAAAAGAATAATGATAAATATTAGCGTTGTCTACAAAGGACAATATTTCTAATTCTGGTATAGTATAATTATTTGTTTCTAACATAGTTGTATTTAATATTACATTTTCATAAAATGGTTGTAAAATAGTGTTAAAATCATGAGTATAAATTTTATTAAATTCTGGAAAGCAATCCTCCTTACTAATATTAATTAATCCTACATTTGGTAAAAATACAGTGTTATTATGACAATCTGTTATTTTTTTAATATTTACAGTGATATATTGCTTAATATGATCTAAATATCTTATATTATTTTGATTACTTAATACTAGTTTACATTCTTTTAAATTTCCGTTATGTACAATAGATGAAACACATTTTGATTCTGTTTTATTAAGATTTATACAGTAATAATTGTCAATAAAAATACAACTTCCTTGATAGAGAGTGGCTCCTTTTTGTAAGTAAAGATCAGTTTTTAAATCAATTTCGTAAATTGTCTGGTTTATAATTCTTGGTACTGATATCACAAAATATCCTTTATAGGATTCATCATGAATTGGTAATTTGATAAAAGTATGGATTATATTGTGATGAGTTGAACAAAAGATTTTACTATTTGTCCATAGAATTTCAGTATTATCTGAGATTAGTTTTATGTTACTTGGTAGATTTTTTATTACATCAATCATTAAATTGGTGTGAACAATGCCAAGCTTACAAAATTCTAAAGATAAAGTTAAATCTTTAATTTTATTTAATAAATGCATGATGTGAATATATAAGTCATAAGCTTTTTCATTTTGTCCTAGCGATTCGAAATTTTGTCTATTAATTATGAAATTTTTATTAATTGTTTTGATTTCATTCTGGTAATCCTCAATCAGACGTTTATTAATATTGACAGAATTTTCGATGTTATGTTCAATCTTATAATTATTTTGTTCTACATTTGAAATTATTTTATCGTAGTATTCCTTGTCGTCATTATTCATATTACCTGTTATCCAACTAATAACATTACCTAGACCATTTATCAAGCCTCGTCTATGACGATTTTTAATATCTCTTTGTTGCATTAATTGAAATTGTTCAAAAACTTCGTTTGTTAAATCTTTTAGCAAATGATACATTTTATGTGATCTAAAGTTAGTAACATGATCTTCAATATTTATTATTTCTACTTCTAATAAACTTAAATTATAAAAATGATAAGTTTCATAATATTGATTAACTACTCTAATATTATTTACAGAATAATGGAGAATTCCTGGAGAGTTAGTGAGATCTACTACTTTTATCGTCAGAATCTTCTGAAGATGAAGTATCAGAATTATTGACATGTAGTGAATCTTCATCTGAAACAAAATGTTTCCTCTTTTTACGTTTGTTGGGTCTCCTAACGTTATCAACATGTGTTGTTAATTGCCTAGCGCCTTGGATTAACACATTTACTTTTCTGAATTTGTCTCTACTTTTAATCTTCGATTGAGTATCTTTGATAAATTCTTGATTTATTAATTCAGGTGGATCTTCCCGATTTTTATTTAATTTTTCTGTACGCTTTATCTTTTCTTCATTAATTTTTGTGTGAGCTAATTCATGCAAAAGTTGTAAATCTTTGTGATACTTTTGTACGTATAGTTCTGTTATACTAATATTTTTGTTGTTGTTATTTTCTTTTATAAATCCGAAAGTGATTTCATTGGGTGTTAATTTTAGATTGTTATTTAAGGTATTATTGTACGCAATAATTGCAAGTTTTAATTTTTGTTCAAATGAATAAGATTTTCTCTCATGCGAGATAAGTCTTAGTAATTCGCTTAGTGTTAAATGAACTCTATTTAATAATCCCAAAGAATTTGAGTGATTAGTGGATGTATAATGTAATAAAATATCATTGTGGTCACAAAATTGTTTAACTAAATTGTTTTTCATTTCTGTGCCTTGATCTAATGAGATCTGTACTGGCGTAGGATAATGAGATAAATAATTTTGTAAACAATCACAAATATTGATTGCATTGTGTGTTGGAATAACTTGTGCGAACAATCTTTTTGAGAAAGTATCAACAGCAGTAAATATTATTTTCCTTTCATACTTCAAAATGTCAATCATTAATTCTCGAAAAGGTTTTTCTGGTGTTGGGGTTTGTTGAAATTTAGTTTTGATAGGTTTTCTATCATACTTTGATTTTTTACAAATTTCACATTTATTAATGTATTCTGTAATTTTGTCTTTCATATTGGGGAAATAAACTTGTTTTTTTAATTTTTCAAAAGTTTCTAATATTCCACGATGTTTAGTTTTTCCTAAATGATAGTTTTCAATAGTTTCGCGTTGTTCATTTACATTTTCTACGTCATTGATAAAGTTAAAATAACGTTTTATTCTTACAGAAGGGAATTCGTTTTCTATTATATTTTGAATCTCTTTAAAGTATTCATCGTAAGTTTTTTTTAAAGTTTTTATGTTCGGTGAACAGAAAATTCCGTAAGTCTTGTCCGGTTCTACGATCTGGTAGAGTAGAGTTTGCAAGTCATCTTTCCTGTTAATGATGAGTTCGTATCTTCTCTTGTTTCCAAATGGCTTAGAGAACTTCATGTCTTCTTTGTTTCCTCTAATGATAATAATTTGATTTTTTTCTACATTTATACATTTATCTGGTTCACATATCCAAGTTTGTTCATTGCTGGATTCTTGTGAATGAATAGTTTCTAGATCTGATTGATTTTCTGCATTTTCCGCTGTAGATGGAATATTTATTAATTCCTCCATAATTGCTTCATATTCTGTTGTTTTTTCAGCAGCTTCTTCTTGATTTTGTAATATGTCATCAATAAATACATCAATATCAATATCTACATCATCAATATCCATATCCTCTGGTTCCGTGTGGTTTACTTCATTTATATTTCTTGATAAAGCATCTGCTACATAATTTGTTTTACCATTAACATGTTTTATGTCAAATTCGAACTCCTGCAACTTCCAAATCCATTTCATGATTCGGGTGTTACCGTTCTTCATAGAAAATATCCAAGTTAGTGGTTTATGATCGGTTTGAAGTAAAAATTTAGTTCCGTATAAGTAAGGCTTAAAGTGTTGAGTCGCCCATACAACTGCTAATAATTCTTTTTCGATAGTGCTATAATTATTTTCCGCATTTTGTAGTACTCGTGAAGCGAATGCTACAGGATGTTCAATATCATCATCGTCTTTTTGGGACAATACCGCTCCAATTGCTTTATTACTAGCATCTGTAGTTAATATGAATGATTTATTCCAATCGGGGTATTTTAAAATTGGTGCATTTGCCATTAAATCTATTAATGTCTTACAAGCCCTTTTTATCTCTTCGGTTTTATAAATTTTTGTTTTAATCGAATCTGAAATAGGTTTAGTTATTTTTGCATATCCTTTAATGAATTTCCTATAGTATCCTGTCATACCTAAGAACTGTCTTGTCGACTTTTCGTCATGAGGTACTGGAAAGTTTACTATAGTTTCTATCTTTTTCGGATCTGTTTTTAAACCTTCTTCAGTTACAATATAGCCGAGAAATTTTAATTCTTTTTTGAAAAATTCAGTTTTATCTAATTGAATTGATAACTGATGTTCTTTTAATGCTTTGAAAACTTTTTCCAAATCTCTTAAATGTTCGTTTTCATTTTTTGAATAAATAATAATATCGTCAACGTAAACCATTGCATTAGGAATATTTGATATCATCATTGTCATTGCTCTCTGAAAAGTCGGCGGTCCATTACTTATTCCGAATGGCATTCGAACAAATTCGTAATGACCATTTTCAGTAGAGAATGCTGTTTTTGGAATAGATTCTTCATCCATTTCTATTTGATGAAATCCCGATGTTAAATCAATAGTCGAAAATATTTTTGCACCTCTTAATCGATTCAGCAAATCTTCGATATTGGGTAACGGGAATTTATCTTTTATGGTAGCCTGATTTAATTTTCTATAATCGATTACCATGCGAACTTTTTTTATACCCGATGCGTCCATTTTTTTTGGAACAATCCACAAAGGGGAATTATACGGCGACTTACTTGGTCTAATTATTCCGTTTTTTAATAATTTTCCAACTTCTTCGTTAATTTGTTCTTTAAATTGTTCCGGATATCTATAATTTCGTGTATAAATCGGATTTTCATTCGTAGTTATTATTCTATGTTTTAATAATTTAGTCGGTTTTAATTTTTCATTTTCTGTTTTTAATATTTCACCGTTTTCACTTAATATTTTTGTGAGTTTTTCCGTTATCTCCGAATTTATGTGTTCGTGTCTTATAACATTTTTAATTTCATTAGTATCTTCGATATGAAACATTTCGTCTCTTTCAAGTTTGTATTTTATTCCCATTATTTTTATTTCCATGTCTTCTAAATTTATATTAGTTTTTAACATTTTCATTGTTTCGTACCCAAGTAAAATATCAAACCGTGAACTAATAGGATAAACTAAGAACTTTACTTCTTGATTAATTCCTATCAGATTTTGCAGGTTGAGGTTTACACTTTGTGTTCCTTCTGCTCGTCCTGTAGGGGTTTTTATCGCGAAGTTTTCTATGTTTATTTTAGCATCTTTCGGAATTGCTTGGGGACAAATATAATTTTTTGTTGCTCCTGTGTCAATTAACCATTTATTATTTTCTTTATCCAAGAGCTGTGGTAAATTATTTAAAAAATTAACTTCGTCACTTATTTTAATTACATTCGATCCGGTGGTTCTCCTTTGTTCGGACCTTGGTCTAAAAAATTATCTTTATTAGTTTCAAGTTGTTTTACTCTTTCAGTTAATATTCTAATTTGTTCATCTCTCTCATCCTCGGCGTAATGTACGCGATTAGAAACAGTTCTCATCGAAACCGTATTTGAATCATTTTGTTGTGGTGGATCTACTTTTTGTTGATTATTTCTCCAATTTCCGGATGGAGGTTTATTAAAGAATCTATGTTGAGATTTTGGATCCCATGATTGATTATGAATAGGTTTTTGATAATTTTGTTGATTATTTGGGTAATTGTGATAATTTGGTTGTGCATTTTGATAACTTTTATAATTTTGGTTTTGTTGATGTTGATAATCTTGTTTTTGTTCATGAGGTTGTTTTTGAAATTGTTTTTCATATTTATGTTTGTAATTTGGATCGAAATTTTTGCCTTTATAATTCGATTGGTGTGGTTGGTGGTGTTTGTCTTTTCGACTACCCGGACCGTACACCCGATGCACAATGTGCGCAGCGTTATTTCTTAAGATTTCGTCAATATCTTCGATTGTCTCGAATTTAATATGATAAATAAAATCAGTAAGCGAGGGATGTAAATTATGAACGGTGTGATGTGATATCTGTTTGTCGTATCTTTCCATTTCCGACTGTTTATTCACTATTTCCGAGTCGGCATACACGCGAGCATATAAATCGCATCTTTTCTTACCTAATCTTTCTAAGTAATCATGTGGGTTTTCGTTATGGTACGATTTAGTATTGAGTATTTCTGATATTAATTGCTCTCTCGTTCGCGTATCTTGATATTTACGTTTAAGGAATGTTAAAATTTCTGTCACACTAGTGAATTCCTTATCATAGGTTGCAATTTTTGCTTTTCCTTTTAGCTTAGTTAATAAAGTTAATACTAATTTTGAATGGTTTATATCTTTATATTGGTTATTATCTTTACAATATAAGTCATACACAAATTTTGTATTTCTAATAAAATCTACTAATTGTAAAGGATCACCATCATATTCCGGAATTAATTTAAAATCATGATCTTTTATTTCCATAGCCATCTCTGAATTTGTATTTTCTAATAGTAATTGATCAATATTATCTAGATTAAAAGTTGTGTATACTTGTCTTAATTGGTTTAATCTATCCTGTAAATTTGACATACAATAAACTTATAATTACTTATAATTACCATCAAGTATGTTGTCTTCAGTGGAAAAATCTTCTTCCTTGGTGCTGCGAAGTCTCAACAAATAGTTTTGAAACTCGGGTGATAAGATTTGAAAATCTTCAGAAAGTTGAAAGATACCTCTGTAGTCGTGGAGAATGCTTGCTATACTTGTATACGCAGTGGCAATCTTCCTCAAGACGGAGAGAAGTAGTTATGCTGCTTGATTTCGGTATTACACACGATTCTAAGCTCCGCAAATTTACTTTAAATACCTTCAAAATTCCTCCCAAGTCCCACGTTCGGGCGCCAGTTAAATATCTTCAAAGCACACAAGACTTTTTAAAAAGATTTATTTTGAATAACAAACATAAATGACATGGTAATATACAGATCTAATCTAGCATAGTGACGGGCTAATGAGATACAATAGACTGACCTCCTTCTCTGATTCTCACGGGGTTTAAATAAGAGTCAGCAAAGGGGTGATTCATAGTTCTTAGAATGTTAGCACGGGTGCACTATAACTATATATAAGGAATATGGATATATAATAAAGACATGATGATGAGAGATAGGGAGGGTCTCTAAGTTTTTTATTTCTAACTTATGCAAATATTTTATGAATGTTATCGTAGAAAGGGCGCACGAAATAAGATTACTTCATACCTGTTTGCAAGCAAGGCCTTCCCTCTTTCCTAGACAGCTCCTCCTTTGTTCCTGAATCAAGAATCAAGATGATGGTGTTATCATGCACCATATGCAACTTCTGCGTGGGACTTTACTTGTTTGTTTTTTTACACTGCAGCTCTTCCAGCTATTTTGATCGCACTCTTTTATTCGTCCTGACTTTTCCTTTATGTTTTAAGTAATATTAATGCCGTTTAATTCCACTAAAACATGAAGGAGTTATTATTGAAACTGTCTCCAGTTTTTTTTAGTAAAAAGTTCTACACTCCTTTTTTGTGATATATGAGGTGTATCTATAAGATACAAAACATGGAACTCATTTTGTAAAATTAAACGGACTGATTATCGCATTGGAATGTTTCTTCAGTGTGATATGTATTATTATTCAAGGACATTAAAGGGTTTATGATAATTTATAAATGAATGAAATGTTTGTCTACCCGCAGCAGATAGGTTCAGATGGAGATTTGTCTACCTTCTTTCCTCATATCAACCATAAACACCGACAGAAAAAGAAAATACCTTAATTTTGTGACGCATGACACTATACTCTTTTTCAAATTAAGCTTTTCGTATATGCTCACTGTAAAGTTCTCTTCATATAGGGAGTGAATATCTGTTTCATGAACTTAACTGTTTGGTGGCCTCAACAATTACCTAAACTTATCTTACCACTCCAATTTAAGGAATATACACGTGAATGCGCTCAAATATAATAAGTCAAGCATTTTCTTAGAGCACGATATTTACAGGAAATCGGATTCTGGTCAATGCATGTATGTCCGGTGGTCGTCGAAATTTTTACTTACCATACATACTTATCATTTGTTGGGATAAAGTATTTATGATTCGAAATTAAGATTTTTTCCTCCACGGCAGATAACACATTAGCAGCAATAGCCGATTTTTCGTTTTTGAATCCAAAAACTATGTTCTGTATTACAATTTAGTTGATAGTTAATATAACTAAATATTAATCCGAATAATAAAATGAAATATACCTTTCAAATTTGTCAGTACTGCTAACGCATTGAATACTAGCTGGCAAACAAAAGACTTACTCAATGAAGGCAAGTTCCTTCGTGCAAAACAATGATCTAGAATATTGTCTGTACTTCGACTAACTAGGTTATGTAACATTAACGTAACAATAAAACCAATACATACGGCTAATAGAAATGCACCTCACGCTGTACGTTCAATTTATTTCGTATTGATACAATCACTTTCAGTGACTATACCACCATTCTTAAGTATTTTATAATTAAAGTAATGGAGGATATAACAGTTTAAATAAATAATATTTAAAATGAAAACTTTCAATAATGTATCCTGTAGTTACACAGTCAGACTAGACAATTTAATTACTATTTATTTAAACTTTTGTGTCATATTTTATCATCATCTTGATTACATGTATTGTAAAGGTGTGCCGTCGGTGGGTGAATTCATCCACCAGCGACACATTAAGTTTTTTGACTCGTTGCAACACCTAACAAACCCAGTGTTTAACACTAGGACCCCACCCTATTCCCGCATCGAAGGCAACAGTTTGTCCTGAAAAACTAGATTCATTTATGTAGTCTGTACTGATTTCCATACTTTGTAATTACTAGGGGATATAATGAAAAAAAAATTTTGATTACAACATACTTGAGAATGGTGTCCGCCTTCGTAAGCGTTTGTATGAGTAAACAAAATAATAAAAGGCCAGAAAGAAGTGTACATTTATTGGTAGGAATATCTCACAACCAGCCTTTCAAAATAATAAATACGACCTAAAATAATTAAAGTATTGATCCCTGCCTCTGAAATATTGATATAAAAACAAAATATAGAACAGAATCGAAAAAAAGTTGGAGGCTTTTATTGAGGTTATTGCACGCCACTGCATAAAGAACTTACTCCCTATCATAGCTAGCGATGTTATTGTCTCCAGATACCCTATCTCAAATATTAACTCGTTGGAATAATAACTTTTTTTTTAAACACACTATCGAGAGCTGGGAACGGCAGTGTGTGATAAGGCTGAAATATGAAATGACACAATAAACTGGAGGAGATTGAAAGTGACTCATAAGCCGCGATGCACTGACCCCTTTAGCTTTTCAGCTCTCCGTGTTGAGAAAGGGCCAGGGTGTGACGTCATCCGCCCAGCCATGTTCGGCTAACAGCTGCTCAATACGAAACTTGTTTGGCTTTTTTTTTTTTTCTTTTCGGCACTCGGGACCCTTTTTGTTTGCCTTGAGACAAAATGAAATGGGCCGACTCCAAGGTTCGCTACTCCAAGTTCATCGTTTCGTACATCTGCTCTCAACAATGGCTCGTTATGTCCTGCGTCTTACGGTCTTATCCAAGTGTCTAAAAAGAGTTTCCAGACAGTCATTTAACTTCAGAACAAGAAAAAATTTTTGGAAAATTTAACGAACTCATAATCATATGTGAATGCTTCCCAAATATAATATGTATTCGATAATAAATGAAATTGTCAGGATACTGTGTAAAAGTGTTTTTTTGATAGTCATTGCAGGGATAATAACCACTCAAAATTAATTATATAATAATAACTTTTTTCATTTCAAAATCATTATTCTAATAAAATAACAATCTGCCTTATTGGGCAATTGTGATAGATGTTCTCATTCATACCATATTTACAATTCTTCATGAACTCACTCATTCATTTTTACAAACAGCCCAGAAACCTCCCAAGTCCACTTGTTTGTCACCTCCCTCACGTGCGAAAGAGGAAGCGGGTGCAGCATGGGAAGTACCCCAAGCTCCTCCATCACTCGTAACTGGATACGAGCCAGTGGAGGCTTACCAAGAGTGCAAGAGCCACAGACGCTCAGCACACAGGAGGAGGCAACTGCCGTCATAGTCTACAAGAAGCACTATAGTGATGTGTGGCGCAGTGTAAAGACTGTATTAGGGGAGTTGTGTAGGTTTCAGTGGAATTTCTTGAACTTCGAAGGTATGAGTTCATGAATGTAGGGTATATTAAGATCGTTATGAAGGGTTTTGTTGCTGACGTAATAAGGGGCATTAACTGTTGCTCTCAGGAATTGATTGAAAGGATTGGATGAGCTTGATGTTCGACTTTTTTGCTGTTTCCCATAGCTCTATTCCGAATGTCAAAAGGTACTGTAGTATAAGACCACTACAATAGAAAAAGGGGATATATTAATTAGGTGATACATTTATCTAGACTCTTTAATATTATTAGATAGTAAAAGTGTCATATCATTAATGTATCTTATTTTTTTTAACACATTATGTTAAATGTAAAGTTTTTATTTAATATTGAATCAATATTTGTTTACTGAACTGAATTGTGTGCTGGCCTCAAGTTCATGGTTTCATTCAGCTCTCCGCAATGTCCCGTTTTACCCGTTCCTGCAGCGTTAGCTAAAACGCACATTTTTGCGATAATTTCTTTGAATTATAGGTGAAGAGTAATGAGGGTAACTCCTCGGGGGTCCAAAAAAGTCCATACAGATGATTTAAAGCCAAAATTCCCTTAAAAACAACTAAACTGTTATAAATAAATTTAATTTTGTCATAAAATATCATTACTATGTATATGTATGTGACCGTGGCCTGAAGCACTACTAATAGCCAGTAGTTGACCTTTATTTATACACAACTGAAGTTATACAAGAGTTTGTGGAATACAGATTTTTAAATCATGTATTGGCATGTTACGTAACCAAATTGAAACTCGAACGTATTTATTAAGTGTTTGTTTGTATGCGTTATGTCACATAGACGATGGAGCCTTAAATGATGTCGAACTGTTTGAAACTGTGCTGTCAAATAACTAAAAATTGAACCGGAGCAATCCCGAAATGCATACGGTTGAATCTGTTGAACATTTTTCTGGTCCTGTTTGAGCTAAACATTAAAAGATAGTTGTGGTCGTGGGAGTGCTCTACCTCGGTGCACACTTTACATATCTTCCTTTCAAAGAGGAAAAAAAAGTGTTAATTAACCTTGAGATTCATTGAAGTGTTGAAAGCGTTCTGCACCCGGCCACGCCACCTTTACAATTAGCAACTTCACAAATATTTACCAACTTCTTTTAAAGCATTAAAACGCACTTTACGATCTGGTTCGCAGCGGGGAATTCCGACTAATTATCGCCAATAGTTATAAATCCATTGGTCGAGTCAGCACGATATTTTCTGTAAGGGGGGGGGCTGTTATTGTGAATTTCTGTGTCAGTTATGCGTTGTATCGACAGCAACAACTTTTATGAACTCAAACGGCATCCAATATTTATATCCCATGTTTACTCTAGAAGATTTCGATAGATGGTGATTTTTACAAGCCTTTAAAAAAAATAATAATAACGCGAGGCAGATGCAGAATAATTATTGGCTCAACAAATGATTGTCACAGGGTGAAAAGCAACATGATTTCCTGGAGTACGGAAACTTACTTCTGGAGAACTGTGACCTTTTTGTTAAGTTTTAACAAGTAAAAAAAAAAAATTTAAGGTATTTATAGAAATTGATTTATGAGTGAAATTATATCAATGAGATTAGATTATCATAATTAGTTTCTGATTAAACAAACGTTTTTTTTTTAGATAAAATCCATTGGAATATTTTTGGGTAGAATCTAAAGAAATACTTGGTGCATGATTGATAGTTTGAGGGTAATGGCGTAAGTATACAATTAAACAATGAAAAAATTTAAATAATACAAAATAAACAGGCTGTGACCTAAACAATTGGCTATAAAACATCTATTATTGTTATTTGAAAACATGATTTATGTAAAAGATCGCCAGTAATATAATTTCACTGGGTGATTTTGTAAATTTCTAAAAAAAATTAAAAAAAACAACGTGGTTTTCTTTTCATAACTCGTAATCAGGTAAGTTAAAGATGTTTATTATAAACGATCATTCCAAAAAAACGTTATCTTGAAACAGGAAAAATTTTAGAACAAAGAAAGAAATTTGCAATAACTTACTAAAGTGGTACGCTTGTATATTAAAAATCACTTCCACATTCAATGAGCTAGATGAGGCTACACATATATTGTTTGTATGTTTTATTCCTATGAGGACATTCAAAAGCGAATTAATGATGTTATAAATAGCAAGTTGAACTCTTAATTTTGACTGATGACTATGAACCATGCCGGCCTCAGCAGGGAGTAGCATTGTAGCAATTAAACTACTGTCTAAAATTATGCTATACATTCCAAAATAATTGCTTTGTTTATATAGAGATACATACATTTTTACACTCGGGTCTAATGTTAATGTCGGTAGATTTCAAACTCTATTATGTGTTTGTAAGGCCATTCAACTAAATACTTGCAAACATGTTTTGTAGCGAAATCTGTGAATTTATGTTGTTTAAAATTTGATTAGATTCTTAATTTTACATTAACGAATCAATTGGTACCGTTTTATTTTAATGACATATCTTTATTACGCCCAAGATCATCAAAATGAGATCATATAACCACTACCTATATATCTCACCAACTTCTAACCCACACAATTATATCTCTTAATTTTGGCTTCAATTCAAGTCAGTGGTTCTTTAGGACTTTTGAACTCAGAGCAAACAAAGTAAATGTCAAGGTAATATTCTATTGATTGGTTGGCTTTTCTACTAAGAAATATAAAGGGGTAAATTTTCAATATTTATATTGACTTAGTACTTGATATATAGCCGAGAAACTAGATATATTGTAAGTCGTGACCAGCCTTGGAATTCATTCTTGAAGTAAAATCTATGTTATAAATAAATCTTTTCTCTATCCTTTAAAGTTATTAGGACCATTCCCCTTAAATGAACTCTTCTTGATCAATGAGGTATTTAGTGAATCAATGCGAAATATTAAAATGCACAATTTTTCGGTAGATAGAAGAAATAAGGTGAACAAATAGCTAAGACAGAAGGGTCTTACGATCTTTGATGAAGTTCGATTTTTTTTCTTAGGTTTTCACTCTGCTAATAGAAAAATAATAAACTTCGCTACTCGTATTCGTTATTAATTAATATAGCGAATATTGTTGTTAATTAGACCCTAATCAGAAAGGTTGGCTCTGGAACTCCTCATTAGAAAACGAAATAAATTGAATTGTAAGGAAGGAATATTTGTATTGACGAAATAAACCCATCGAGAACGTTAGCTGGCATGATTCCCTAAAAATGTAAGGTATAATTTAAAATTTATTCTCATTTCAAAACGTTTAGGTTACCTGCGAATTTCCATTGCTCTAGTCATTGTGTTATGGCGATTTAGAGTAGCTTCAGCAACTTCCACTTACAAAAACATTCTAGTCAAGGGTGCTGGCATTAATTAGCAACACTTAAGTCAATTACAGTTACAATTTATACTATAGGTGATTGAATTCCTAGCACACTTGATACGCTTCTAAATTTTTTATCACCAAGTATCTCCTATACAAATATTTATTACGTTGATGTTTCCGCAAATTCTGGCATCGGATAGAAACTAGCCTAACTAATAAGGCGGAATTGGTGCCCGTAATATTTCATTAGTTTACGTGCGCTAACTGGAATTCAATGATCATGACCAGGAATCGTCCAACTACCTAATGTGTAAGCTTTCATTTCTACTCCTGTATGTTGAACATCACATTTCAGTTTTTAATTGATGTGAAAAAAAGTTGGCTAGTGAAAAAAATTTGTATCTAATGAATGTAACCTAGGCAACTTAATAATAATATCTTTACTATCCACTGAGACTATGTCTGTTCATAAATATAAATATTGAGCAAAAGTGGGTTCTTTTGCAGTACCAGTCCCAGCTAAAATTTACAATGTAGACACAAATAAAATAAAATGAAAAAAAAAAGACATAATACTAAATAGACATATAGTTATCAGCCATTAAAAGTATTATAAGAAATAAATGAAAGGAAAAACAATATGAAGACAATAAAACGGATACTTTCTGTAAAAATAAAAATAGAATATCCTCACAAATACACAATTCACAATTGTCTATTCCCACTCAAATGTTCAAAATATACATATCTAGATTTAAAATAAATAATAATACTGTAAGTCCATAAATGTACTAATACATAACATGCATCGACTTATTTCTTTGTGATATAAAATGACTAAATATTCTTGATTGTGTTAAAAAATGTATAAAATATCTTTCTTAAACTTTATTTATCAATTGTTTGTTTTTTCGTTTCGGACTGGCGGTCTATCCTCAGGCATTATGTTTGCATTTAGAAAAAAACCCGTAGACTTATTAACAATTTTGGTAATAAAATTAGGTAATAAATTATCATTTATTATAAACAAGACCGGATCACACAATGGAAGATTACTTAAATAAATTAAATAACGTAATCGGACATATTGTGGATGCCAATTTTTTTTTTTTTTAACACATTGTTGATTGAGTGAAATATTGTTTTTAGGAAAAAAATATCAGCGTAATTGTTACTTAATATTATTGTAACAAGGACTTTTTCCCATTGCTTAGATGTACCCTGAGGAGGGACTGATGTTAGCCCGAAACGTAGTAACAAACAATTGATTAATAAAGTTTAAGAAGTATATTTTGCACATTTTTAAACATAATCATCACCCTTCAAAACAGTTCATATTATAAAATAATGTTGTTTTGAACATTTAATGAAGGTTGGACCAGCCTTCTGAACGGCAAATGTGAGACGATGCAACGGTATTTGCATAATAGAAACAAGCAGCTTCCTACCGATGATTAACTCCACGCAAAATAATTACAGGCTCATGATGGTGAACGAACCCATTGGACGAATCCTCGAAATAAAAAAGTAGAGTGTGCATTATCAAGAGCAAAGGCTTTCGCACTTGGGCTGCGGAGCTTGGCGAACGACCAAAGCCAAGGTCAGTGCTAAGGGGGGGTACCTCGCGTCGGGTCCTTGCTGCTCCTTAAATTACAATTATCTCCCTTTGTCCTTTTGGCTCCTTCTGCTATGGGTCTTCTTCGTAATTGCGGCTTTGAATCTCTCTTCGTTTCACACCTCCTGGGATGTGATGAAAGGGGGATGTATATTAAATGGGGAATTTAATTAAAGTGTCTAGACGTATTCATTCCAAGAAAACAAAACATGCTCCATTCATAACATATTTACTCCATCACTCTGCTGTGCGTGTTCATCTCTGAATGCATATATATATAAGAAATATTAGTATTATTCTAAATTACGTTTAAACTAGAACAACAGAAGAATACAACTACCTATAGTGACGAATATGGTCATTTGAAGACCCTTTATATTGAACTATTTCTCCTTAATTCCATTTTTATTTGTTGTTATTGTTATTTCTACACACTCGAAAGTAAATAGTTATATTATGGATGTATAATAGTCAAGATTGAAAAAAAATTAATTGAATGCAATTACTTTATTGTGATGAAATTACAACGTGCTTTATTGAGGAATAACTAATTGTGAAAATGTTCTCATTCATACTATATTTACAATTTTCATTCCCTCGCTCGGCGGTACAAATTCTTAAATTGGAATGAAAAAAAATATTAAAAAAAGTATATAGAATAAATTTAACGTATTTTTATATTGTTAATAAACACAAAACAAATGGAATTAAAAATCTTTTGACAATGAAACATTACATTTAAAACCAAACAATAATTAAGGTCCTTTACAAATACTATACTAGTTATTTTATTTTCATTTGTTTCTTCCAATAAAGAGATGAAATGAATAAACCTGTGGTTTTTGGACTTTGCTAGTAGCCTAGTCGGTGAGCAGCTTTATTCGTATTTGTGTTTATTCTCCGCCAACTCGCTCCATAACATCTTAGAAGGTATACTCCGACAGTGAACTATGTTCAGGAGAAAAGGTTTTATAGGTAGTCAACGTGGTCTTGGAATTTCCACGAGTTCACACTCGGTATCTTAGGGTAGAAGAAAACCGGATCCCAAAGGTGGGTGTGAACCGGAGAGAGGCTGACTGGATTGCTAGGGGAGACGCTATTAGGTACATTTTGTAGAGCCCCAGAGACCGTCGTCTGCATGGAAGGGATCCCTTCCAATGATGTGCTAGTTTCAGTGAGACGTGGCAAGGTTAGGAAAGAGAGGTGCAGAGGTAGTTAAATAAAAAAGCCATGGTTCGAGTAGCGCAACAGGTGCCAGTGCAGAGAGAGTGAGATAGATAGATAGATAGATAGATAGATAGATAGAGAGATAGAGAGAGAGAGAGAGAAGAGAGAGAGAGAGAGAGAGAGAGAGAGAGAGAGAGAGAGAGAGAGAGAGAGAGAGAGAGAGAGAGAGATAAAGAGAGAGAGCAGTGTTAACTTTAAGCGTCTGGTTCATAGGGTCTAAAAAAGCTCAGAATTTCAGCCTCATGTAGGCAGGTCTGGGCTAACCCCGTGCCCCCTAGTGAGCTCCTGTTGATTCGGGATCGTGAACTAGTCATCTCTCTTCTATACGGACGCCGATGATTTATTCATAAATTATGGAAACGTAGAAGGGTGTTTTCTGGTCCGAAAAGAGGCAAACTTATATTTATTGAGCGTGTGGTGATGAAGTTAGCAAAATACAAGGATTCAAAGAGTCTATGTTTAAGGTAGTGTAAAATACATGGACAGGTCGTCAACTCTTGTCCCTGGTCTAACAGAGTACTGTCGCCACATCTTCAGTTTTCATTTCATCTCCAGGCACTTCTTCATCCATTTCCCGTACGTTCCAAAACCTTCATAAGTTTATTAGCAGTGTTATAATTTTTTTTACTAATATTTATGTTCAATGTAACGAAACTAAAGGCGAACTGAAAAGAAAAAAGAAGGGATTGGTATTGTTCCATACTCAATCTAGTAGTAAATTTCGAGATAAAGCTCTAATAAAGTGGAAGATTCTAGGTAAAATAAACACAACTACATTGTCTGGATTTCCCAAAACCCATAACAAAAGAGTCAACAACAGATTTAAAATAAATCATTTTGAATCTCAAAAGAGTCAAGATCCAAATGACAGTGTCAAGCACAGATCAGAAAAAAAAAACGCAGTGTAATTCTTGGGTTTTCCTAGACGATTTATCATTACCATTAGTTTAAATACGAACAGTTACGATCAACTTCTTCTAGGGTTAAGAAAGTGTCTTGAATCATCCGTGGGAGATGTAAAGTCGAAATAAACACAACCTCTTTAGGAAAACCCCGCACGATTTCACATGCTACTGCCCAGACTTCCAGGGTTTTTTTTTTCAGTTCAGAAAGAGCCTGAAGAAAATTAGATGATCATCTCAGATCATTTTCTGTGCCTCATTTATCAAAAATTATACACATGGTAGTAATTTCATGAATAGTCAGCATGCACATGAACATAAAATCAGTTTAATGTTTCAGAGAGCGTTTTAAGGATTAGACCCAAAACAAGAAAACTATGGGTGAGTATCTTACTCTATAATATAATAATATTCTACTGTATAATAATATTCGAATAACTTCTAATGGACTTTGGAAAATCAGTAGTTACGGCGTTTTAAATGGACAAAATAAGCCCTCATGTCCTTGTGACTACAAGCTCAAACAAATTTCATTTATTTATAAAAAAATTTGATGACTAAAAAAGTCTTGGAGAATATTTCTTAGAAAAAATAGATTAACAATTGCCAGAAAAAACGCTTTTTAGTAAATACAATGGCACAATTGATTAAAAAGTAATGAACCAATGCAAACATTTTTGTAAAATATTGATAAACGGAGGATACTCACCAAAAAGCCTCTATTGTAAGTTTTCATGAAAAATTCAAGTTAAATACTTCATACAATCAAAGATTTCTTTGTGGCTACAAAAAATATTTTAAACACTTATAATTGTACATATATCTAATATTATTAATCAGGACGTCAAGACATTTAATTTGAAACCCTGATCAATGCACAACAATATTTTAATTAATATTTAAATTCAAAAGTAATTGATTAATCAATGACCATACATTATGTTTCTTTAGTTTCTTTTATGGGAATCAGCTGATGAGTATTTTAAATGCTGCTGTTTTGATATTTAGCATCGTTGGGGCATCAAGCAAAATGTTTATAAAAATATCAACCCTCTACATGATCATTAGATCGAAAATACAATGTTGATGACAGTTCAAAGGCTAATAAGTGAATATTGTTTACATAAGCCATATAAAACATATTATCTATTACTGAGCAGGCTGTCTTAATCATTAATTTGATAATCTTCTAAAGTATGTTTTTTTCTAATAATTAATTGATCATGACTTTATTATTTTTCATTACATCTATCAGGGCATAAGAAGAAAGTCATATAACATACTACGGGCAGAGAAACTTTTCTCGCAAGAGAAAAGTTTACATTTATTAATACAAAGAATCCTAAACCAGCCATCGTACAACATAAATTTATTTATGAGCAAGCGATTTCAGCAGCTTACGCTGCTATTTTTGAAAATGAGTTACTTTGAGTATGACTTCTGAAAAATTGGTTTTTTACTTCATTCTCCATTTAACTATTAAGTTGAGCACATTATTGACCTGTAACTGAGATGAAGTTTGTTGATGTTGCTGCTGGATGGGTTTTCGCTTGGTTTACAACTGATATTAAACCTCTTTAAGGCGTCATGATGTTGATTTTCTACAATGAGAATCACGTCTGATGCGCCTCCAACCTTGCCCATTGATGGAGAATGATTGTTGTTTCTTTATTGGTATTTATTTCGGCGTAAAACCCTCAAATCATCAGCGCTGTTTGCGTATTTTAACTCATTTTTTTTTCTTTCAAAACCTCTTTATTGATAATATATATACAATGACAAAAAAAAAAAAAAATGGAATTACAGCTGTCTCCTCATGCTGCATTCGCAGATGCATTCGAAGGAGTGCATAAAATATAATACTTTCAGATTGTTGTTAATAAGTCCAATACACATACACTCATTAGGTGATGAGGCTCACCTTCAGCTTGCAACCGTGGAAAACACTAGCACTAAAACCTAAACCTAGAACCTAAGACTAAAGCGTTCCAGCCGCGACAGCGTCCTATCATCGATGGGGAAATGGAGCGGGCGTTATCGTGTTAAACACCGGGTTTTTCAAGTATTGCAGGGAGTCGAAAAATTTGATATGTCTACGTTGGATGAATTCATCCACAGTAGGCAGCTCAAAGATCTCATGAAGCTCGCCGTTACTCCTTCAGTATTCTAACTCATTAGGGGAGCCCACCTATACAATCTTGAGATGGTACATGGACCCTACAAGGCTGATCCCAGACTCCCCGGAACCACATCATGTAAGGTGGTTGCAGGTAGTGTTTTAGAAGACACGAAGAATGATCGGTGTATGAAGATAAAAACCATATATACCACATAATGTGAATCCATCAGAACAACCCAATGCTTAGATTTGCGTACACTAGGAATAGTCCAAAACATCCTAGTGCATCGAAGCTAACACGCTCTGTGAGACTCTAGCGGTATCTACCCGATAGCCCCAGGCCCCCACCATCCTGACTATTCCGCAACTAAAACAGCAGGAGCTATTTTATAAACAAAAATGTAATTAAGTAATTAAAAATGTTACTATACCTTCCTGGGTTTATTTTACTTTAATTAACCGTATTTTAAGTTTGATTTTCTAGGTTCTTCTTAGCCCATAAAAACGATCAATTACCCTTGACATTAATGACTACGTAAAGTTTTATTAACTATTACTGTTTCTTAAACTATTCCTGAACATAAAATACGAGCTGCAAGAATCTTGATGTAATGGAGATCATCAATGCACCACTGAGGGGCGACACTGCAGAGCCGGGAAATCCTCGGAGGTAGAAAGCGAGACCCTGACCGTTGCAGCGGGAAAAGTTCCACTTGACCCACAACGCTGTGACGTCGTCGACTGCGCTTAGGCCAATTTCTTCCTTCCACGAGGCTTTTCTCCGTGTGAGTCAGCGCCGAATTACCACCGAAAGCGTAATGTTGGCCAAAAATCATCAGGTGCTATTTCACTGCCTGTTTTAATCGTTTTCATCAAATCAAGTTGTAGTACTATTTAGACTTTTACTTTTGTTTTTGAGAAATTAATATTGCATATTTAATAGTACTTATCAGTTTCTAAAAAAAAATACCTTTTTTTTTACAAACTAAATAAAACTTAGAAATAAAGTTATAAATAAAAGCTGGTAATTAAACCAATTAACTTTTATTAAAAAATGAAATTTTTGAAATTATAAAAAAATAAATAGTTACTGATGCACTGAATGTCAATGTCTCTAGCAAAAGAAAAACATTACACATGATCGTCACATATTATTTTATTGAATTACTCAATAACATGTAATCAACCCCATAAAACATACTTTATCGTTAATAATTGAGTCTTTTTGAGGTGCATATTAAACTAAATATATCAACTTCTTTGTTAGCAGCATGCGTTTTTCAGACAATGATGACAAATAGTCATTTACAGGGCTGAGATGTATTTTCATATTTTCCCAGAGCAAAATATTTGCCGTACCGCCAATTACCATCCCGGAATCCTTTGCTCTTTTACCTTCTCACTCATAACTGCTATTGAACTCTTACATCGATTCAAGTTGTGATTTTATACAGTTAACGGGAAAAAGTGGTTTAATAATGCCAAAAGTGTTGGCTAAAACAAGATGCCTGGTTGTCAAGTACATGCGTGAATTATCGTAAAAACATTTAATAGTGATGGAGGGACCAGACATTTTTTGTTCTGTCATAAACCAGTTTTGACTCCCCAATGCTTAAAGGTTGTTTATTGGTAAATCAAGACATAAGAAGTATAAAAAAAAAAAATTCAAGGTTTCAACAAACTTTCTTATATACATCTTCAAGAGATTGCACATCAAGTGATTCAACTTTTAATATAGGCTTATGCTGTACTTTAGTTTTGGTCGATATACCTTTCTTAAAATTAACAACTATCCTTTCAAAGATTTCTTGGAAAAATACTCTTGTAGAAAAATGTCTGACCAAAATACTCTTAGGAAAACTATTTACATAGCAAACCCCCATTGAAACAGGACCAATCGGAAGGAACACTCCTGACCTCAAGAGGTAGTTACAAGATGGGGCACATGACTAGAGACGCCTGCGTACTACTACAAGAGCTTTGATTTAATAAAAACCCGTTCTGTCCAAACTTGATTTTTATTTTATTCTGGCAATCAAAAAAATCTTTGGCGCACATTTCTGTAAACAGCGTTTTAATGGCCCACCCAATAACAAAATCAGACAAACAGAGCTATAATTGATTGATAGCTACTATGAACTGTGTTATTAAAATACTGGATAAAAAAACCCTAGTTAAATTTAAGATAAAATTAATATATATTACATGCTAAGGAAAAACTCAAGCTCGAAGAACATACTGCTGATTTCGTAACTGCGCCATAGACTGGAAGTTACAGAAAATCTGGAAGCCTAAATATCTCCAATGGGTACTAGTGGTCTCTTCAAATGCTTCAATAACTTTGGTCGATCATTCAGACGGTGTAAATCTACCTTAAGACTTATCCGTGCAGTTTTTTATTCCAAAATGCATGTTTTTTCATATGTATTTAATAAGTAAATTGCAGATTTTCTTCTGTTTTTTTTTGTTTTTTTTCTTTTTACATGTTTTCATTCATATCCTGTTTCCATTAACCCTAAGGTTTTAAAATATTGCTGTCGGGTGTCAACAATTGTCGGGGGGCGTCACTAGGGGAGTGCCTGATCACTCTAGCCCTGGTGACAAGTGCGGATTGTTTTAGTTTATAACATGGACCATGTTCCATGTAGGCGTTAATATCTGACTCCATTTATTGATAGGGATGTGTCCCGACAATACACTGTGTTCAGGAGAAGGGTACAGAGGTTCATAAAGAATAAGGCAAGTTTTCAGAGTTCGGGCGAGAGATCGGCAGCGTAATAGTTACAAGTCGTCAGAGGGTGTGCTAGAGGCTGTGAGACAAGGAGCCGGCGCAGAGGTGCGGCAGAGAGAGTGTAGACCAGTGGAAGGCTGAGCGGGCTTACTCCCAGGGCCCCGGGGCCCAGGCGTATCGCGACGAGTGATAGCGGCTATCTAGATGAAGAGACTAGGAAAGAGTGAAGAGTGAGCCTACCAGGGCAAAGCGGCCCTGGCGTAAAGTGACAAGTAGTGCGGCTGAGGAGACTAGGAAAAAGAGTGTGTTTTCAGGGCGAAACTTCCTGATATAAATATTGTACCCCCCTCCCTCGTGGAAGGCGGAGTCGGTTGAAAGGGGGAATGTTTTATGATGCCCCGGTGGCCAATCCCCCTTGATTTTATTGACTGTTGGTCTAAAAGGGTGTGCTTTATGATGTCACACCTCCCGAGCTACGTGACCGCTCGTCCCCTAAAAGACTGTTTCTGGCATGATTTTATGACCGCCGGAAAGTGACTGAAGGTTTTAGTAATAACCGTGTAAGACCGTGTTGGTTTTATTAGGGCAGAATGCTTCCCCTCTCAGGTTTTATTGCAGGACCTTCGACCCTCTGTTACTTGTTTCACGACTACCGACCTCTCTATGATTTATTACAAGAAGTTTACAAAGATTTGCATTTATATTATAATACATTAGTTGTGCCAGAGTATAGGGTAATTTACATATATGTAGTTGAGTCACTACAATTACTTTAAAACTAAACAGAGGATATTTGCCTAATGCTAAATTACTGTGTAACTCACTTTTTTTAAATTTTACCGACTTACACTACTATATTTCTCAACCTTATATATCACTGGTGTTCGTTCAAACGCTCAGCCATGAAATGTTTACCGGACGATTTACAAAACGTTTGAAAAATCATTATAAAACCATTCTAAGTATTTATTTTTTTCTGATTCACTGTGTTGTCTTAACAGAGATTATTTATCCTTGTAAAATACGAACTTTAAATAAATAATATTAATTTATTTTAGGATTTTCCTATATAGGGTGTCAATTATAACTGATTAATAATATGTAATAAGGGTGTTTGAAGGAATATTGTTAAACTGTAATTAGTGGACTATACACAATCCAGAAATGAAGCCTTGAAGTTGTTTTATTCATCAAATGTAATAGTTACATTACTTTCGAATATACGTAAAGAGCTCAAAACCTGTTCAACAAAAGTTTATAGAAATATACTTAAATAAAATAAATCTTTTAACTCTTAAAAGATTCCATTAATTCCAGACTCTTAAAAAAGGACATTAACTTTAAATCGAAATATAGTGAATAAAACTTTACATTATTGATATACAGCAAAACTGAGCTTAATTTATAATGTAATTAACTAAGCGGCTAATAACTAATTATTTATTGTTTCTATTTAGACTAACTTATTTAGAATCAAACTCGTCGTGTACCTGGGTTCAATGACATTTCCATTCTTCTAGCTGTTTTGAAACCATTTTCTCTTGGGTGAGATGGTTGGCTCGAGTGCGTACAGTCCACACGCGACTGACGCATAAACATCAGACCGCTATAGAAACTCTTCAACTAATGTTCCAGATTTTTTTTTTTATCATTTACTAACCATTTTTTAGTAAATGACGGAGTGCTAGGGGTTTACCTCTGTCACGGGGTGACCAGGTATTGCAGTACTTCTGGGAACTGTCCATATAAAGTAATCACACATTTCATATTTCTGTTGGTAATTAATTCAGTAATTAGCAGCATATTTTTTTAGGGGGGGGGGTGTAAAGTCGGTGTAAATCTGCAAATTTTAATTTAATTAATAATAAATATCTTCTCTGGAACCCCATGGACGGTATGTGAATCGCACCATAATCATAAATGCTCATATGATAACAGGTTAAAAATTTTGAAATGGTTTAAAAAATAATGAATGAATCTATGCCTACTGCAGTCTAACACTATACTTAGGTATTAGTTATAATGAATAAACATTAACTGCTGATGCCTTACTATAATTTTTCCCTTCACAGTTCCTTAAATATGTCTTGGTACCCTTGTTAACCCTTTTTTAACTTGATATAATATGATTAAATTAAAAAAATAGGCAATATAATTCTATATTTTTTATACTTTGAGAGATAGAAATCAATTCAGGCCAAAAAGAGCTATTTAAATACCCAGTTTCTTCATTTTTCACTACAGTTAATTGTTAAACCAGTTAATACTTTTTTGTTATTATAAATTTTTTGAGTCCACATAATACAAAAAGACACTTTAAAGTACAAAATACAAATGTATTTTTTTAAGTATATATATAGAGAAAAATAAAGGAAGTTTAAAGTAATCAGTCACTACTAACATTTATAATTAAAAAATAAATTAAATGATAAATATATGATAAAAATTTATATATATATATATACGTAAATACATACCTATTTGTACTATTTTATAATATTAACTTACATGATTTAATTAGAATGTTATAAAAATCAATACTCGTCCAATCCTTAGCTATTTTTACAACTATTAGTACTCATTTGTTTGTGATAGCAAATAACTTAATAATCCTGTTTTCAACAGCCAATGGAGGGGGGAGGAGGAAGTTCCTGAATGAAATCACGATTATGACGGAAAAAAATAGTAGTACTGTAGTTCTATTAGGGAAAGGACATAGACTGGACTGTCTATAAGGTGTTAAATATCTGTAGATGTCGTGGCGTCACAGTGATCAACTGCAAACTCACGAGGTCAAATGAAGCTGGTTGAAAGCTGGTAAAATTAATCGTGAACTAAGTGAAGCGAGTTAACCACTTGAATGTAGCGATGGTCACGGCCACAGAGTGGTCGGAAAAGGCATAAAAACGGTCAAAAGCATGAACAATAGACTGAGGTAAGGATTAAATGATATTAGGAATTAAATAAAGCTTTTATTAATGTCGTATTAATTTGCCAGATAAATACCAAAACCGTAGGTTCTAGCAGCTGGTTCCTGCATTTATTGTTAACGCAGGATTTTAAGAACATTTTGATTCCAGTAACACCTTGCTGCACGTTGGCATAATGTACTTAGCCTATGAATGTCATGAAAATAGGCTTTTTATTTATACACTAATAAAAATAATATATTGGTTCCTCACATCAAAAACACAGTCTATTTAAATTTTCTTAACACCTTGAAAATGGAGGTTTTTTTGCCACTTCCAGACCACTGCTATGCCTGAATGGAAATTAATGTCAATGATTAAGTCAATTATACTTCAAACAAAAACTCATTTATGTCATCTTCACAATGCACTTTTCATATAAAAGCTTATTCTTTTATATTTATAAGCTCACGTACATAAATAACTTCGTTTTTTTTTTTTTCACACGGTACACTATTTCACATATTTATATCGCCTTTATGTGATCTCCGTTTGTTCGCAGCCATGATGTATCAAAATGCATCCTCGATTTTCCCAGAAAACAGGAATTTTAATCGTCAAGAGATATGGCGAAGCTTGATGCATTATTACATTATTGTGCTTTCATTTTTTTTTTATTGTATTCAGTCCGTTAGGTCATGAGAGAGTTGAATGTAAAATTACGCGTTCCTAATTGCCGTTTCTAAGTGAGCAATTTTTAAAAGCGTTCACATACTTAGCGAACGAACCTCTTCCTTCGTGTTCTAGCCTTCGAAATTGAACAAAACCAGCATTGACTTTTTCGTTTGAAATTCGGCTTGTTCGCTACTTGGTTATACTTGGTTGGCTTGGTGCCTACTCGTATGATTTTTGGATCAAAGATGGTTCTAACAATTGTTCCCTACAATTGGATGAAATATTTACCAATGGAAATTGAGCAGGCAAGACGGCCGTACTCTTTTGGAAACTTGCTCATTGTGGGACAGCGAGGATACAGACACAGGCCAATCTCACTATTGCATAATAGTAGCCTACATGAATGAATTAATTAAAATGTTATAAAAAACAACACTCGGTCATTAGTTTGTGCTGTATGCCACCAGTCATTTGTTTGTGAAAGTAAATAACTTTAAGTATAAGTCTAAATACATACCTATCTAGGATGTTTATTTTATATGTATGCCTGGGTATGTATTTAAATATTTATACGTGAATACATAATTGTAAACTAATGTGTGTAGATTATATTCTATTTATGTTGGTTTTGTTTGCTTTTATTCCATGTAATATTTTTGATTCGTGATAAATATGCGTATTTTATTTATACTCAGTATGTGTATTTATTATATCTTCTCTTCATTCATTTTATTTCATTTTTATTTTTTATTTCTCAGCATATTGTAAATTTTAGCGGTTACTGATACTTTCACAGAACCCACTTTCCTGCTGCTTCCAAACTACTTCAAATAGTTGGCATGTATGATAATGTTAACCTTGTATTAATCAAAATAGGTGTATTCAGTTTTTTTTAATAAAATCTAGCAAAATGGAATTATCTATTAAATATATTTTCTTAGATAAAAAAACAGTGTACTTGTTTAGTTTCAAAATTAATTTAAAGAACGCCTAAACGTATTGTAACGTGTGTGTGTGTGTGTATTATCATTTCACAATCCCTCAAATTCCACGTATCCCTTCTTCCTCCTTCAATCCTGTCAGATCTGACTAGCCTGTTAAATTCCTCCCCTACAGTGTCCCGATTCATATCCCCGAGGCCACAATAGAGTACTATTAGCCGTAAATAATATTTAGACGAATAAACTAAAACCAAATCATGATATTTGATGATAGTTGATGTCCTCATCCTCAAGTGTATGGTTTACATTTTCGATTAGAAGCAGAATAAAATAACACAGGATTTGTTCACTGTTTGACTTTTTTACTGATAATTTAATGAGGAATGGGTTTAACAGTAGGAAAACCCAACACGAAAACCTATCAATAGCAATAAAAGAAGACAAAACAAATAAAATAAATAATAATAATACTAAATGAAACATAAAATAAACTACGCTGATGCAGAATTTGGCTAATATTATTATATCAATATTTGTTTTGTGCGTTTGTGTCCACATATTACACTTGAGGGTATGTTTACAGTAATTGCCTATTTCTTTTATTAATATTTCTTCGGATATAGTGAGTTGAGGGTAATTGTAGGTTTATTAGCAAGGTGGTTATAGTGGTTTTTTCGTGGGGGATTGTTAACGGTAGGCATATTGATGTTTTGAGTTCCAATTTCCTCTGATTTTATGAACTCTAAATTGGTGCATCATATGTCATTCTAGGACGGATTAATGGTTTATGTAGTATTGGTTTTCGGGTGTCAGTTTTTATGGAAGTAGGGAGATGATTGTTTGAATGGTTTGTGAGTATGAGAGTACGGACTAAATTGACACCTAGGTAGTGGTAACAAACGCTCTTACACAAACATAGTAATTACTCCCCTTATTTCTCTTGTCTCCTGCCTCATTGCTGTACAGCAAAATCCGTGAGCTATTTCAGATCAAAGGCGATGAGCTCTATTATTTGCGCTGGGAATGAGCAGACAGTAAACATTTGCTATCGGCCAGATGTCTAAATGGTGACATTACTGAAGGACGGGACAGCTGGCAAGTGAAAGTCATCTTCCTCCATCCTCAAGCCGAGGTTCAAGTTCATTCAGTCGCCAGGCTACGCGGTAATTATCCGGTTATGTGCAATTAGCCCTTCTGCCGTCCTGTGCCCAGAGTCCTACACGTCGTGAGCGACAGAAACGAGCCGGTACCGGAGAGCCGGTGCGGTGGGTACCGGCGGAAAGAGAAAGAAAAAGAGTGGAAGAGCTAAAACGAAGAGACGCGAGAGGGGAGGGGAAAAGAGATGAAAAAACAAAGTGGAGTAGGGCGGAGCGGGGTTGACGGCCTGCACGTCTGGGCCCTGACCTCGGATAAGTTTGGTCAGAAATAGCAGACCTACCCCAACCCGACTCTTATGTAAGGCTGCTCTTTTGGCTGCTAGGCGCTTCCTTCTCTCCTCGCTCGAGTGGAGGACAGCTAGGATAGTGGAATATGCTCTAGGATAGAGGTCACGACCATTTTGCGCCATAAAGCACATTCTACGCCATAATGTGCATATAACAAATCCACACCTGACAAACAAAAAGGACTATCACACTGCAAAGAAAAAAGTTTAAATCTATTTTTGTGAAAAAGCTGACATTGATTCCATGATAATAAACTGTAGAAATCGCTTTTGAAACAAGTCTTAAAGTAATTAAAGTTCGATCCTATTTACTTCCTGAAGCCGTTACCAATTCTGAAGAAGCAATACCTACCGTACTCACCTTCTTAGACTCCCAAAGAATACCTCAACATATTTAATCGGTGCTCATTCCAACTGTTTATGTCATTATTTATTGCTGTTTTTCTCGGGTTCTTTTATTTTTTATTGCATACATAACACTTTTCATTATCATTATAAAGGTATGGTTTAATTTTTATTTTCTCCTTTGTGAAAGAGTGTTTTAAACTATGCCAATTTGAACACAGGAGAGTTTATCATGCTTGTGGGTCGAGGTCCTTGGCTTCTCGGGGGCCACTACAAGCGGCTTTGGAGGACAGTTTGGATCTCAGCGAGCACGTGTGGCCCCGAGGACATGAGGGAGGCACTTGTTCTTTTCTATGAATATATCAGCTACAGTTACGTGAAAAGTAAAAAGATTTAAAAAGTGACTATTCGCTCGATGATGCTCAACAATAATAATAATTAAAAATAAAGAAATTAATTAATAATCAAAATTAAATTAATTAAAAATTAAAATTACACATTTATTTCTCCCTTTCAAGTGGACTTTAAAACTGCTTATAATTGATCACAAATATGCCCATTTTAAATGTTCCATGGTGATGCATTGCTGTGGTTAGGAGTCTGTTTAACATAATTCGGTTGTTTTTTATGCGACTTTCAAGTTTTCCAGTATACTATTTATGACGGTCCAGTAGAAAATCACCTGAAAAAAAAAATCATTAGTTTCAGGTTGGGTTAAAGTTTTCTCTGTCGGGTCGCTATCGTTGTCAAGCCGTCACGAGAGGAGTCTTACAATCCTAGTGGTGGAGAAATTTAGGAGGACGATGACATTGTGAACTGCTTGGTGATGTTTACATTCATTGATTTATCTGTCTCCATCACCTGATGTGCATGTAGGAGAGGAAGTAGATACAGGCTAGGTTTTGTAATCTTGGAATGCACCATACTCACATTCGAAATCTAAGGACAGGTGAAAACCACCCTCAAAGGTGAATGTGAAGTGAAAGAAAACGGACAGAACTTCTGGGGGAGTGCTATTTAGAAGGTGAGGTGCCCCAGAAGCCGCAGTCCAGGCAAAGGAAGCATAGCAGTGCGGAAGCCAGGTAACTCCGCTAGGTAGGCTTGGAGGCTAACAGCACCGGACTAAAGTTAGGAAAGTTAGGAAGGTGAGGCAAGAGAGGTGCAGAGGTTACATATGAAGAAAGCATTTAGAAACATAACTGCGAGTAACAGTCCCAAGCCTCGACTGAAGCCCAAATGGATCGTTTTTTTTATTTCGAAACCCCTTTATTGATCAAAGTTTTACAATTTACAAATTCTCGATTTGCAGTTTTCTCCTCTTACTGCATATCTGCGTATACATTCGAAGGAGGGTAGAATTACAATAACAGTTTTCTGTTTGAAGTTAAAATTACAAATCACTGGGTACAGGACTAGGTGATGGGGTTCACCTTCAGATTACAATGTGGGAACTACGAACTAAAACCTAAAACTAAAGCCTAATACTAAAGCGTTCCTGCCACGACAGCGTCCTGCCATCGATAGGGGAACGGAGCGGGGGTTATCGTGTTAAACACCGGGTTTGTCAAGTACTGTAGTGAGTCGAAAAATTGTATATGTCTACGTTGGATGAATTCATCCACCGTAGGCAGCTTAAAGATCTCGTGAAGCTGCTCCGCTGCTCGAATTAAGTATGTCTTACCACTTTCATCAGTATACCGTTTTGGAAGGTAAAATACGGCATGTCAACTCTTACAATTGTAATCAACTCACGCCAATAAATGGATCGTTGCCTCAGACACAGGGCTATATATACCCAACAGCAGCCAATGAGAGAGTGGTTTTTTCCGGCCAATCAGGAGGGATTTAATATGGACCAGTAAAAACCCTCTACCGTCCTGATGTCTGACCTGGGGACTCCAGTGGCGGACTGGGAACTGTTCGCGCCCAATTTATTTATATAAACATTATTTACAAATCAGGTTGGGTTTGGTTTACATTACTAGATTACGTTACAATATTTACGTCTATATATCCGAAAAAGTATAGAATTAAACTTAGTTGTGTCCGTGAAAAAGTTGGCAAAACAACGCTCAGTCTATTTTCTTGTGGTTCGATGTGCAGGGCCTTGACCTTACTGCGGGAGTGCGGTTAACGGGCACAGCGGACAGCTGATCTAACGAAATCAGGCCGACGGCTTAAGAAAGTCTCGGTGATCTTGAATTTGAGATTATCTTACGTTTAGTATATCAAAACTTTCTACGTCAGAGGATTTAGGTGGAGTAACTATATCCAATTACGCTTATGAGTTATCCCTTCAGGTAATAAAAATATCAATATATTTACTGTCCAGGGACTATACCCCTAGGAACAAATATTTATTTAACATAATATATGGAAATTAAATGAAATAGGAAAATATAAAACAAAAAATGTATTTATACATATTGTTCAAGAACTAAAAATATGAAATAAAATTAATATCAACACAAATAAAAGGAGAACTTAGTTGTTAAAAAAAATCACGAATGGACACACTCTAATTCAAATCGGGTATTCACTAAAAATATGTAAATACCTACGTACTTAGATAAAAGAATAAAAATATTGTAGATAAGTACTAGTGCATAACAGTACCCTACGTAATACAAAAAGAATGTAATAAAAGCCAACACTATAACATTAGTTAGAGCTTACTCTAAATATTAGTTTTGTCACTTTCTTTTCGACTGATGCTCTCTAGATAATAATTTCCCAAGTTACTCGACAGATTATAAACATCGAAAGGGAACCATAAACTAATTCCTCGTGAGTTTCTTAATGTTTATTTTTTATTTTGTGTATCTAACAAAAATTTATCATAAAGTTTTATTCAAAAAAATAGCAGCTCCTAGAAAAATTTGTATTTCACGACAACAAGTGGTTATAGATTCACAACTTCAAAATTTAATAACAAATAATCCTTCATTCGTTAACAAAGTTAATAAATAACAATATTATGATTAATAGCTAATGTTTTGTTTTCTTTTTTTATTATGATGTTATAGTTTATTTTATTGGCTCGATCTGAATTCGTCATCTGAACCTTAATGTTATTCATAGTGGACTTGGTTCAGGAATACATTTTTTTTCTATTCTATTCTATTCTAATGTATCTCACGTAACTAATGATATTATTTAATCCTATTACTATAAATGAAATAAAACATCGGTTAGGCTCCGAAACTAAAAGATCTTGAGATTTATTTATGGGTTATGGCTGTTATTTATAGACTCATAACCGTTGGCCTTAGTCGATTGCCTCTGTTATAGTCAGCTACTTGCAGTCTCAATAACGTTTTTTTGTTTTTTCCCCTTCCTTTTTATGTTCATAGGCTCATTTCATGTAGTCTCCAGAGGCCCTCTAATCTAAAACCGAAATACCCAAATTTTTATTTATGTGTAGGGAGACCTGTAGCTAAAAGACTACTTTGAACTGGTCCTTACAAATCAACGCCTTTAAGTGGCTTTTCCCTATTCGGAACATCAAGTCCCACACTTTCTTTAAAATTATTGTTGCAAACTCTTTCAATTTTCAAATAGACCTCTGAGTTAAAGAAAGGTCTTTAACAGTGTTATAGCCAATTTTGGTGGCATCATGTAGATAGGAGAATTAGTAGGCCTAGGCGAATTGGTTGTTAGTCTTAGATTTTTTTTTAGGCTAAATTTTTGTGAAGGGAAATAGCCTTGCATTACGCTTTTATAGAATTCATATAAGTTCTAAAGGTCAAGATATTATTGAAAATTACTCTTGAGTACATGTGTCAGTCTGACAATTTGATTTGTTTTTCTGTTCAGGCTCAACTGTTCGTATTACCATATAAGCCAATTGTACAAATTCTATACGGCCACAAGTCGTTTTTGCCGCCTGGAAAACTGTTGTCCCGATCGTCTATCAGATAACTCCAGACTGTGTGCTCTATGATAGGGTCACGAGCGAAATCTTTATTGTTTTCTATAAAAACGAGCGGGCATGTCAGACAACTGATAAGTGGTGCATTAAACCCCCTATGATGGTTCTATCTCGCCAAAGCGCACGGTAAGTGAGATAAGACATATGTGTCGATTTCTTCGCCAATAATTCCGTTGTGGTAGCACAGATAACAGGACTATGTCGATCCTCGGGGCAACGACCATTTGATGGTTTTGCATTTACTGTTTTTATAGTTGTAAATATATTTATATTGAGGTTGGCAAGAAAATAATTTCGATTTGTTAGTGTGAAATAAAACTCACTTTTTTTTATACAATAAATAAATTTTAATCAGTCAAATATCTTCCATTTTGTTGTTATTACTAAATTATTTATCATTTAAGAAGTTTTACAAACTTCTAAATAAATGATAATCCAATGGTGAAAGGTCGGGGCTGTATGGGAGATGTGACATCACTTTCTAACCAAGTCCTAATAGTTTCGTACGTATTGCTAAAGATGTGCGAGGCCTCGCATTGTTGTGGCGGAACCCAAATATCGAGCTTCTTAACAAGTCCAAGACGTCTTATATGATTTTCCATTGTTGTGTGTGATGATGTAACTGTTTTTCAATCTCTCAGACAGTTATATGACGATTCAATTCAATTTTCGTTTTCTCGTCATCTTTCAGTGAAAAATCTCCAGAACGACATTCTGTTGCCATCGATGTGGGAAGGGTGGTAGGGTCATAGTGTTAAACACTGGGTTTTTCAGGTGCTGCAACGCGTCAAAAAACTTGATGTGTCACCGGTGGATGAACTCACCCCCGACGGCACACCAAGCAACGAGTGGAGGCGGCGTTCTTTAACCCCTCGAGAGAGGTATGTCTGACCACTTTTCTCATGATCACATTTTGAAGTTGCTGGAGACTTTTAGCTGTATTGTCAGTCAAGTGAGTATGTAGTGGGGCACAGAAGAGCTGGCCGGAGGATTTAGACATTTATACATCGTCAGTTTGAGACGAACCGACATGTTGGGTGTAGTTAGCAATTGGCTCTATTATTTTTCTCAGAAATACTCCTCCAGTGAATAATATATCGATATTTATGAAAATATTGCAAATAATCAGTCTGTATCTTAAAAAAAAAATTTGAAGGTGCAGACTAGTTACTCACAATATTCTTATAAATATTAATATATTATTCATGGCTGGAGTCTTTCTGAGGAAAATAGTTGAGTGACTGCTCGCTTTTAAAGAACAAAAACACCTTTTTAGGTTTGAATGTTTTTATTACTTCGTAAAACATTTAAACTACGGATAAAAAAAAAAGCAATAATTTATGAAATGCTTGTCAGACCTCTACTCCATTAACCTATGCATGGACATCCTGGAGTTTGACACGTACTAGCACCTTTCTTAAACTGCAGAGAATACAAAATAAATTCCCTTAAGGCGGTCTACTATCTCTTGGCTGCCTGGTACCACCGACCTAGACTTTATTTTGTATTAGTAACAGAAATCACACAAAGATTAAAAGAGTAGCAACAATTATTTAGTAATAAGAGTTTCGCATAAAGTTTCAACTAGGAAAAAGATACAGGAACATATTAATTTCGTCCTTAAGGGCCCTCATAAATTTGTCTTTTAGCTCCATGTTTTCTTTGTTTCGGTTTCCCTACATACAAATAAGTAGATGCTTTAGTTTTAAGTATGAAGTGTGTTTTAGTTTTGCAATTAAGTAGCTCTGGCGTCTGGCAGCTACATTTAATCTGTTTATAAAACATAAATTATAACAAAGACATTGTCTCTCTCTCTCTCTCTCTCTCTCTCTCTCTCTCTCTTTCTCTCTCTCTCTCTCTCTCTCTCTCTCTCTCTCTCTCTCTCTCTCTCTCTCTCACTCACTCTCTCTCTCTCTCTCTCACTCTCTCTCTCTCTCTCTCGCTCTCTCTCACTCTCTCACCCTCTCTCTCTCTCTCTCTCTCTCTCTCTCTCTCTCTCTCTCTCTCTCTCTCTCTCTTTTAACTTATTAGATTGCATTTAGGCTAACAAATATAATTAAAATACGGTAACAAATAACAAATTTTTAATTAAAAAAGTAATGTGCAAACCATGAATATTTCTTACTATGACACCATTAGTTAAATGGATAGCATTTTTTCCCCACCCAAACTGCTGTACGAAATAGTGGACAAATTTATATTCAACAACCAAAGCCTATTCTGAAAGATGTAATTGTGTTATTAAAATGTCACTATTTTCCAATCACATAACTTTGGAGTAAAAACATTGAGAAATTGAACTCTGTAATATTTAAATTTTATGTAGAGGCATATTCTCCTAAGCAACTTCCAGTTTAATAACGTTGGTAGGAGACACTTTTATGACCCTCAAGCTTCAAATTGTTAGCGACAATGTCGTGGGTGGCCTGGCATGCCGTCCAATTATTAATTCTCATCGTTCAGATACCAAATAATTTTAATTAAGGTATCTCAATATCTCAAAGATGTCTCCAGATTATGTTGATATTAATATTTTGGTTATATTAAAAAAAATAAATAGACATTTAAGTAAAAAATTAATTTCACTGAAGTTTGTAATGAGATGTGAAATAACCACACAGAATTACCATAATGAGTTAGGATAAAATGGGTTCTTTCCAAATTTGAAGGTTTCCAAGCGTCAGGGATGACCTATTTAAAAGGTATGAAGATACTACTAATATGTCTTCATTTTCTTATCACTTGCTTGTTACAAGAAACGACTTTAAAGTACGTAACCGTAATTAACATAGTATTTATTTTAAAAGAGATTTACATTCTAATTGTTTTAAAAATACGATACTAACTTCACGTATATGCGGATAAAAATTTTGAGAGTTTTATTGAAACACTTCGAAAAATATATTTTTATTTTCTCAGCTCTCAGCATTATAAATTTCATATAACAGGCTAACCATTCTATAAAAGGACAATTTAAGTTAGTGGGGGCTATGGGTCACCAATAAACCCCACCTCAGTGGAAAATCAGCGCGACTTGCTAAATAAATAGTGATACACGACCACAACAGAGATGATAAGTTTCATGACCCCTTCTGTGGTTGCATAATAATAGCTACAACGGTACAGAAAATATTCATAGTACTACTTGAACTTTGAATTCCATGGATCTCGTCCATATGCTGCTAGATCCAAAGATCAAAAAAATAAGTGGTCACACTGATTTTCTGTTTAATTATGAATAAAAAATTTTTTTTACCAGGTAAACTTTTTTGAAAAATGTATATAAATAATTTGAGTAAATAAGTGAACAATCACTGCTGATGTATAAATAAGGGAATTTTATTTCTTTTCTATTTCATCACTTAAATATGTTATTCAACTTTTGTGCAATCTTTTTTTTTTTTTTTTTCTTAGCTCTCAACTGGAAATATAGGATAAAGGAAATTATTTGGGATGATGGGTGCCTTCTCCCTGATGGGATGATGGGAACGCCCTGTGCCCTCTCAGTCACTAAAGAAATCAAATCCTTTTAGAAATCTAATGGTTTCGAGACTAGAGGATTAAATAATATGTTATCTGTTGAATTTAAACCAATCAGCCTATTTCTAGGTAATATGAAATATATCTTAAACATTTCTGATTGGCAGAATTCTTTCTGCGACCACTACCGTTGAACTACATTTTCGTGAAAGTTTGCAACGAGTCTCTTTCGCTGCATTCGGGCTCAACAATTTGATCAGTTTTTGTGTATTTGTATTGTTTCCTGTTCGGATTTTGCATTATGAAAAAAAAAAAAACTCTCAGAACTGTTGAGTTGATATATTTTTATTTTTGGAGGGAAAACTGGGAAAAAAATGTAGACAAATTTAAAATCATTGTGATTTTACATGAATATTTAAACAGTTGTGCTAACGTCTCTAAGTACGACTTATCAGACTTTGTGACGTTTGTAGTCTTAGTGCCACATTCTTCGGGTATCACCTCCTGCCGAGAATGGTGTTGAAAACTCTTCTGGTGTAAGACGTTTAGGAAACTCGTCTATCCCATAATAATTTAAAAGAGGTCAGTAAAAGATCATAAAATGGGAAAATGAAAACAAAATGAGTATGAATAAAGAAAGTGAAGTGAACAAGAATTGTAAAGGAACTGGTCACAGAATAATTCCTACTTTTATATTGAAATGGAGGAATGACGTTAGTTTTAAAAGAGTTTATTTCATTGGAATATGTCCGTTTTGGAAAAATATTGGGAACATCTTTAAGTATTTATAATCAGTTATTCTAATGATCCACTTCGTTTTCAAATGATTTTATATATGACACAAGAGTGAAATATAACGCCAATCTTACTATCTTTGAAGTTCGTCCACTAAACGCAACTCCATTAAGTCGAATAGACAGAAAAAAAGAACACCGGTAGTAATCATCATCCTAAGATGAGGAAATCATAATGTTATTCACCGCAGCTGCGACAAAATAACGTTATCCCATGTGAGAATTGAACTAGCTTCGTTCCGGTCTGTGGGAAAAGTTCGCCCCAGTTCGCTCGGTCACTTCGTTTTTGTGCAAAAAACAAACGCGTACATAGGCGCCTTATAAGCCCGAAACAGAGCGAATTCAAGCACATATCATCTACAGTGTACCTCTCATTGGATCCAGGTGTTGCCGCTAATCTCAACATCTGAGGACAAACATACGTCACAAGGGGGGACCCGTTGACCTTGCCAAAATTCGCCGGCTGCCCACGCTTCTCCGACGTCTAACCTTGAGTCGAGTTGAGGCTGGTTAAAAACATCGGAGGACAAAAAACGGTCTTCACCGCACCGACCTATCTCAATACTTCCCTGGTAGTCATTATGTGATGATGCCGGAGTGGGCTGCGCATCAAATGCCTTTGATCATTGTGTATTCCCACTGCATTTATCATTCATATCTTAGTATTCGTACTATTCTTACTTCCAAGCATCTGATATGCTTTTATTTTTCTGTTTATGGTGTTCGTCGGTGGTTTTCAAAACCGGGCGGTTTGTCTATCTGTTCTGATCTTGTTTAGCCCTTGTTCGATTTAGCTCCATTAAATTTTACAAGGTTTTTTTTGATACAGTGAAGAGATTCAAAACATTCAGAACAATTGCACATAAATATCTAATAATTAGTGTATTTTATATCTAACTCTGTTATACCCATATACATTATACTCTGTCACATACATTATACATATGTTGTACAACCACACATAGTAGTTAATCCCTATATTTGTGCTCTATATTTGTTGTGTAACGTAATATAATAGTTATTTCACCCCCCCCCCAATTCAATACGCTCGTATATTTATAGTGATAAAAATAAGATTATTTAGTTATTTGCTATCACAAACAAATGAGCTGCATATGATGCTAACTAATGAAAGATTGTTGATTTTTATAACATCATAGTTATAATTCGCATATTACTATTATGCAGTAGGACACATCATGTTTCTTTTGACATAGGGTTCTTCAATCACTAAGAGCTCCTGGGCATAAACTTTTTTTATACAAAATTACCATAAAATACAAAAAAAAAGTGTTAAATTTCAACAATTTAAAATTTGTCTAAATGGAAATAAGTTTCCAGTCGGTTTAGAAAGGGTTAAGAAAACCTCCTATTTGATATTATTCATATGACCCATATTTGCTTGTCTTTTGCAAGGTTTTCACTGTCTTATTGAATAATAGCGTTTATATTTTAATATTATGCGGGACGTGGGAACACATAATATTAAGTAAACTAGAATTTTATTATATTTATTAATTAGTCTGTATACTTTAATTGTTTCCATCTTATTGAGTTACTTATAGGTAGGGCTTTTATTTACTACGTGTCCCACACAGCAAAAGTATATCATGTGTGTTTGCAGTTCATCAGTTTTTAATTAATCATGATATAATGTTTTTTAAAAAAATGTATATAATGTGAATAAAGATAGAAAATGAAAATACTGATAAAACTATTAAATTTCAGACATAATTAATATAAAATAATAACAATGTTCAACTTATTTATGTCTAACATTTAAAATATTTAATTTTGAAGTTATATATACTTCTTAGACGCCTGATGCTGGTTTTGAATCGTTGATTGTGGAGGTCTTTATTGATTGACTGCGCACACTAAATGAAACCAATCAGGGTAACAAGTTATATGAAATGAGCTAAACAATTTTCGTATTGCATGTGGATACAACTAATAATATGATTTATTTATAATCATTTATTTTTAAGCGGCATATATGATGTTCTGTAAGCCTTTATGATTATATATCAATTTATTTATTACCCTAGTTCCTCAAGATCGGGAAAGAGAAAAAGTACTTTAATTTTCAAGAGCAAAAGAAATACATATTTTATGTGATTGGTTTTAAATCCATGTGAATAATAATATTGTACTCACACTTCAATTCATTATTTATATTTGTGTCGTTTTAATGATACTTCAAAACAATATGCTAATTCTCTTGGTAGCTAATATGTTCCCTTTGTTCACGGTAAAACGCTGATCAAACCGCATAAATTTAGGCGGTTATTAGCTTAGTATTTACTGTAAAAAGGTCATGGAATGAAGGTTCTGTGGTGAGTCGATTATAATGATCACACAAATTTAATGAAACAACCAAATGGTTCGAGGTTGTTGATTGATATTTCTGTGGGTATTTCCTGATCCTAATTTGGGTTTTTATGTTTGCATATGGGTTCAGATATATGATCCCTAGGGAATCACTTTGTGTTTTTTGTGCCACATAGCCAGTCAGGTTTGCTTCGAGGCAACTGGATTCTTAACCCATCTGGTCAGGAAGCTTTGTTTGATCTAGTTATTCAGAATGAAAACTTACGAATAATAAGGAGATTCGTTGAAGTTCAGTTTAGGATTTCCTCTTTATACAACTCGTGTTTGAGGCGTTTCTATAAGTGCAACGTGATACTTCAACACACTTTCAAACTATGTTAACTCTGTGCTACCTACGCATTTTTTAATTGCAGTTATTACGGTAAGAATTATATTTTATACACGGTCTACTTTAGCTTTACCGTGCTCACTAGATCTTCACTATTTACATTTATTTGTTTCTATGTTAAATTATTTGTTGATTTTTTTTGTTTATATTTTGATTGAGATATATTTAGGACGCGTAGACATTAACAGAGATTTTAACATTATGATCCTACCACCACTCCCGCATCGATGTGAACAATCTGTTCAGGAAAACTAGGTTAAGTTTGTTAAAATTAGTGGGCTTTGAAAGAAAAAGACACAAATAAAAATAACAAGAACATTGAACACACTAATATTTAATAGAACTTCCCTATCCCAGATGGCACGGCCAGTGCCATTACAATATGCACTGCCTGCGTATATTACATTCATTTACATAGTAATTATTATATTCTGACAAAGTTAGGTTATTTGTTAATGAAGAAAAATGTTCCTACATTACCTTTACCGTCTGCCGCAAGTCCTCTCCACTATAAATTCAATTCCTCTTCCTGTATCCAAGAAAGTACCATACTTAAGCTTCCATATCAACAAAAGGCTGACATAGGATCGTATCGTACATACGAGGCTAAAATGACAAGAACTAAACAGGTTTCATGAAATTCCATAGTAACCTATCCAACCATCCTAATCCCCTAGCACAGTCGTTACACTGCACCACTCATCCCTGTATTCCTCCCCGGACGCCAAAACGGCCGCTTGACCTGCTATAAATATGTGACAGTGGGAGTCCTGGCAATGGCCAGTTTTTACAATCATGTCCTGAGCGGCTGTGGCTCTCGCACTCTTGGTCAGCCCACACTGCCTCGTATCCGGTGAGGCGGCTGATGGAGTAGCTTGGGGTACTTGCCAAGACTCGCACGTGAGTGAGGTAAAAACCATGTGGATTATGGAGGTTTATAAATTTCTGGGTTGTTTGTAAATTCTGTATGAATGAGCGAGTGAATGAAAAATGTAAATATGGTATGACTGACAACATGAATTAATTATTGCCCAATAAGGCAGAATGTAATTTTGTTACAATAAAGAAGTTCTATATATATATTCTTGAAACCTGAATAAAGAATTCTTGTAAACCTCACAAATTATATAAAATATAGCTACTCTACGTTAAACATAATAAGCTAACTGTGCATCTATGTAAACATCCCTTATTGTAGAATCTGTGAATCAATCTGTATATAATAAATAAAGGGTAAAAACAACATCACTATTGGAAGCCTAAATTTAAGCAACATATGGTGTATGGTCTTTAGGTAAGTGTTATTTCCTGGACATACAATACAATAAAGTTTTTAATTAAGCTCTCTGATAAAATATTTTCTTAGGCAAAATATCTAAATTTCATTATTTTTCTTAACAAATCATTCAATAAATTCCGAATGAAGGCAAAGATAAGATTCTCATCACTCCATACTCACCAGTAATATGTATTAACTGCAGTCGGCTAAACAGATGGCAGGAAGCATATGCAGGCCTGAAGGCAATTTAAAATGCAACGAATTTGAAACAAGGCAAATGATCCTGAGTGAAGTTTATTTTATTTTTTTTTAATATGGATCAGATAATGCCTTCTGTGATTGGGCAGTAAATGTCTTGCACTGAATAGCAGTTGGGTTCGAAATTAGGCGATATAGTTTTCTATTAGCGGGTTATAGTTCCCGCGCCTGATGAGTATGCGATAAGCGTTTCCTCTTTTCATAACTTAGAACTTAAAATTAACAGAAAATGTCCTTGTTTTTATTTTGCAATTCACCTCATTAGGGAATGGAAGAAAAATATTTCTGCTGAATCTGTTGCACAGAACGATTTAAGTGTTGCTATGTAACAGGAAAAATTACAACGGTATTTTTTTTCCCCCAGAGTTCATTTAAGCTTTCCTTCGGAATGTTTTAGGGGCAGAGACTTTGTCAAAGTAATATCCTATCAACTAGGAGTCGTCGAATATTGATTACATTTTTTTTATGAAAATAAAACAACAAAAAAAAAGCCTCTTTGACTTGCCCTTCATAACCTACGAAGTTTTTCAGCTCTTTTTCAACCAAGTATTTTTTCAAACGAAAAAACTTTTTTTTTGGCTGATAGCGTTAAAGAAAGGCATATGGATAGAAATTTTAAATTAAACATTATAAGAGTGATTTTGGTTGAATTAAAATAATTAAAAATTGACTTCTTCCTAGACCGATAATATAACTAACAGCTGCATGAACATATTATATTCCATTCACCATTTTTGAATCTTATTAATTCAGAAAACTTATAATTTACCTAAGCAAATGTTGTAATTATCATGTAAGAGCTCATTAATTTACAATGAGGATATAATTGTCTTCGTTTATACGTAAACGGCCTGCGTGGCGGCAGCACAATAGAGCAGGCGACTGAATGTCGTGACTAAGAGATATTGAGAGAGCGGTAAAAAGTATAAGTGAAATTTTGAGCTGATTAAAGTTAAAGTGAGGAATTAAAGAGTTAAGTGGAAAAAGAACAATATTTGAATCAAAACCTTTAAATATTGTGCCTTTAAATACAAAGAAATGCAATAATCATATAGATATATATGTGTAAGTAGAAGCATACGTTTAGCATCGTTGGGGCATCAAGTGAATCTTCCGAGCAAAGTAGTCTGGAGTTGCGAATACAACAGTCAGCATTAATGTATTTTATGACTACTGCCAATCAATCTATGTATTAATATTAAGTCGTGACCGTGTGTTAAATGTGACGTTGATACAACAGATCTTTGAGAGAGGTATTCTAGCTGACTTCTGGACCAACTTAGCTAAATAGTATGGTAAGAAATAGTAGTTGGGTCATCGACAAAGGACGAGATATTGGAGTCCCAGAAATCTAGAGATTGGTAAATCAGGATGCTTCTTTGCCTGGACTTCTGCGGAACATTTCAATCCAAAAACATTCGGTAGAAACAAACATAATATTGTAGTGATTTAGGAGTGAACCAATCTATACAGTTAAATGTGAGCAATCATAAACATAGCAGGGCAATATTATACAATTTCCATATAACTGAATATGGTTAAGTAATCCTACGTTGGTAGTAACAGATCTGACTGCGTTGAAATACTGGACATTACTTCACTTTAATTTTTATTAACATTTCATATTTTATATTTAATTGGCTGTATATCCACGTAAAGTGCTTGTTGGAGTATGAAATAAATTGCGGGTAGATCAGAGAGTAGTTTCTTGGGGTGCCGGTTGAGTTCTTGAAGGGTGATTTCTTCCAACATAGGCACGTCAAGTTCATCAAATTGCAACACTGAAAAAAAAAACCCTATGAATACCACCTTGGTCCCACAACCCTTTCCAAATCGATGCAAACAGGGTGTGAGTGAAACTTCGGTTAAATTAGCAAGTTACTTGTAAGTTTCTGTACTAATCCATAATAAATGAGCTCTGTCACCTGCATGTATAAAAAAAAAACAATTATTCAATTCATTTATATAAGTTTACTCTCCTATGGCTGATAGAAACTCATATCGTATTGCTTGACTAGAGTTGTCTTTGGGACTCAAGGATTTTCCTCTACGCCGGATCAGTGTGCCTCTTCCCCTACTTCCAAGACCATCAATCCTCATTACCCTCCTTATGCATACAATATCCTACAGCTCAAATCCTTAATTTACACCAGGACACAGGATCCCCCCCACCTCTGGTCTTCATACTCCTGCTCGCAGTAGATGTAATAGTTTCTTCTTTGCTCGCTTCACTACTCTCTAAAACTCTTTCCCTCCTAATATCACATACATCATCCTAACGAACCTTCGAAACCTCCTCTACTTTAAAACATTTCACTATCTAGACAAGACGCTTGCTAGTTTAGGAACGATTTATTTATTTCATTTTGTTTTCATTATTATATTCAGTGCATTTATAATTTTATTTCATTGTTTTCTATGTATATCCAAATCTGTCTGGTTTTTACTGTTGTGTGTGCTTCTAAGTTATTTTATATGTATCAACTTAAAGGATTTCATTTTACGTTATGTTGCATTTTGGTAACTACTTCATATTGTTTTTTATTAGTCGATCTATTTATAACTTTATTTACTGAATAGAGTCAACAAATTTATAATTAGTTTTATTACTATTTTTTTTCTATTATATAGGCTCATGGTTTATTTTACTTTGTATTTTTTTTTACAATATATTAGTTATATTTGTTATCTCTTCATGGTCACATTGACCCTTTCCGTTTATTTGATATTCTTTTTGAATTACTTATAAATAACCGAATTTGTGATTAGTTATTTTTGTTTGCAGTGAACAAGCTATTCGAATTATAAGTGATATTCGTAGAAATATGCAAAGACGGATTCTGGAGAGCGGTGAATTATTTTAACTGGAATAATAGGTTGAAATATTATTTACTGTCAAGTAAATGAGGTTTTGGTATTTATTTTGTTACCGAGTTTATTTGCGATCCATAAGCCATAGTACAGCTTTTGAACGACTAATGATCGTTGAACCATCAAACCTCTACTTACGTGCAACCCTTCCCATCCATATGCCCTATCCCTTAACCTCATCCTCATTCTTGTTAAGGTGGTGTATATTATTTTTGAATGATATAATCAGATGGTCAATTGTAAAACAAGTTATCTCTTCATGGTCACTTTTACCCTTTTTGTTTATTTGATATTCTTAATTATTTTCAAGAAATGGCTTATGAAAGATTCTTATGAATACCATTCTTAGTCGGGACAAAAGTTTTGCGAATAATCCGGAGGGCTCGGTAAATAATCATTAGGAAACAAGTAACTAATCTAGATTATCTCGCGACGCCCACATGGGCACTGGAGGCGACTTGAGGATATTAAAAAACTTTGTTTTAGTGCAGACACGGGAAACTTGTTTTTAAACTTTTTTCCCTTTTGTATGTTTTTTTTTATCTCGTTTTTTTTTTTTTAGCTGTTAAACTAGGCTGAAGTTTTTATCTGAGCTGTTTAGGGGAGCTCTTTGCTGCTACTGGCCAGCTTCATTGATTGCGTCTGGTTAGGAGGCTATGTCAGATAGTGATTCAATTCTTTTCATTGCTTCACTTTTTTTTAATTTATTTTGTACAAGCGCAAGCATGGACGGTATTCATGTATATCTTTGCATAGGTGCATGTTTAAATTATTTATTGTTATTTATTTAGAATTATCTATAAATATGGTCTTTAAAGGTTACCGAATGGATCCAATATAATTTAAAGAGAAGGCGAGGAAGGCAACACAGGCGCTGGAGTGATGTCCTCAAGACTGTCGCTGGTCCCGATTGGATGAGAACTGCTCGTGATAAAGAAAAATGGAAAGAACTATGGTATGAAATTGCGAGCTCCACTTCCCAGTAGGTTTTGGTCCAATCATATTTGCTTATTTACAGTTGTAAATATATTGCAAACAGTTTTTTGAAGTACTAAGTATAGCTTTGTAATAGATTATTATTAATTGTAAATAGCTCAGAAGCAGTAATTTTTATTTATATTGTCGCAAGTTATTATTTATTTTACAAAATATTGTTTGTTTCCTCATGCAATAAAGGCTTTATTTATTTATTTATAAATAAGTGAATACTCTCAATTGTTCCAAGTGAACAAGTTGTTCGAATTCGCAGTGATATTCGTGGAAATATGGAAAATCGCGGGAGAGCGAGCGATGAATTATTTAGTTTTCCAGTGGGTCAGCCCTATCACTTGGCCCTATTTTAATAGGAGTGACATGTTTAAATATTATACATTGTCAAGCAACTGAGGTTGTGGTGTTTATTTTGTTACCGAGTTTAACATTTATTTCCGATTCATAAGCTCATTGTACGGCTTATGGTCGTATCAGCGAGCGATGAACAATCAATCCTTTGCTTACGCGCAATACTTCCTGTCCGTGTTTCCTCTCCCTCATCCTCATCCTTGTTAAGGTGATATATATAATGTTTGAATAATTTTATTTGCGTAAGATATAATTGATAATTTCTTTGCTTTGATTAAAAATATAATTTTTTTTATAGTAGCCTTTGTAGAATTTTGTGACTCCTTATAATTTTTAATAGATGCTCCCACTACGTAATTCATCAGGACATATAATAGGTAATGCCCTTCTTGAAATCATACAAGATTTCAATCACCTCCATTCTACTCCATCACATTCATTCTGTATTAATGTATGCATATGGGGTTTGATAGACTTTTTTTGTGCTGAGAAACTTAAAAATATAAGCTAATTAATTATTAAGTAATTAACAATCAGTAGATGACAAATAAAAATGACGCGAAGTCCAGAAACGTTAAACTATGTCTACTCCTATAGGGCTTGTCAACCACAAGGGTCATCAATGTATACACGATATACTACATATATACGTATATACGATATGTATATATGCGAACATTTTCTATGATTTGGTTTTACAGCAGCGTTATTATCATTATTTTTCAGCAGTTTCGATACTCAGTATACTCTTGAATACAGGAAATACATATCCATCTATCAAATCCATGGATCCAAACGAGCATTGGTAGCAAAAACAAAGCCGATGGCATTCCTGAGGACGACCTAGGCGCAGACCTGTCTGGTAGGGCTTATTTTAAGGGCACGAAGACTGATCGGAGGATGTGTGGGAAAATACTATTGTTGGCTATTTCAGCGATTAGAAAGCTGGATCATGATAGATAAATGCTAGTATTGACATGCATAAGAGGAAAAAACCAAGTTAGGTGGAATTGGGAAGGAAAGAGTCCGAAAAAAGAATTTTAATTTGTGACTATTTTGTAATTTTTATTTTTGACTAGCAACAAAGAAGTGCTTTTGACGCTGCGTTAGACAAATTATTCTGCATCACGTCATAACTAGATTGGGCCACGCGAGTTGTGCTCCTGAAATATTTATTTCTTGATCTGTATCAGGTGTTAGCCATACGAAACTCAGTTTTAAAATTAACTGAAAACCAATAAAATAAATAATTTTTATTTGTTACATATAAGGTTTTTTATGTAAAAGTATTAAGTATTATAATAAATTAAATAATTGAAGTAGAGTTTTTTTTCTATCGTTTTGTAGCCTATTACTTTTACTACTTGTTGCGTTGCCTGTCATTACTCAGTCAATAAAAGCATACTACTAGAAATGACTAAATACCTCTCCAAGATAATGTAACAGCTTTGATAGACTATACACCATTCTCAATACACGCAATCGACCTAATGAAAATAAAATGCTAAATTACAAATGTATAATTTTTTCCCAAACATTTTTTCTATAGAAGTGTGTTTTAACCAATGGAAACTCAAACCTTTTTATTATTTTACTGTGAGTCTACCAAAAAGTAAAAGACAGCAGCTCAAATCAGCCGATCTCCTAATAAATGTTTTGACTTATTAATATGTATTTTAATTAGAAATTGTACTTGGATGGAAGATAAAAATACATTTAAAATAATTAAAAAGAATACTTTTTGTTAATTAAAAACCAAGTAAATCGTAAGATTATCTATTTAATGTGAGCAATACCCCTAAAACACTTGTGGTAACAAATCGTAATGAATATGTAATGGTCAATCTCAAAACGGCTCCTTTCAATTAGCAAATGCTACAACTTTATAAGGCCTCTTCACGACATCAAAAGCTTTCTAACTCAAACATGGTAAATTAAGCTACGGCTGACCGTATATTACTAACTAGCTACAATGAATATAACTACGGTGAAAATATTAGTGAGAAACCACAAGATAAAGCATTCAAGTTCATCGTTTTAATACTCTGTAAGGATAGACATGCTTCGAACCGTGATCCTCTCCCAATCATGCCATGGCATAAATTAACCAACTGCCAAACTTTAGTGAACTCTTTCTCAACATGAGAACGGGTTTGTTTGTATTATTTTTCCTTATGCCCTAATACAACAAATATATATTATTTTCAGTGTGGAAGCCCCCTGTTATATTTGTATTATAATATCTAAGAAAATTAATAATACATTTAAAACAAATGAAAACACATTACTTTTAAAAATGAATGCTTCAGTATACTTAAATATGGAATCTAAAAGAGATAATCTCTTCTATGGCTGTTAGATTTTTTTTATCATTTTCGCCTTAGAATAGGTATAATATTTTCAAAAAATAATTCATAACTACTGGCCTACGGACAAGTAACAAACTTTTGCTACTGTTTAATGTTAATAATGGTTATTCATTGAAATTATGTTCTTTATTCTATAATTAATCTTTATATACTTACTTGTTGCTAATATTGTCTATCAAATAATTAAATCTATTGCTAGTCAAAATTCAATCTAAATATAACAATCAGCAATACTCCACGATTTGAGATTCGTCTGATTCGTCTGTAATTTTTATTTTTTTTAAATTTGTTGCCATTGTTAAATTTTTATGCCAACACATTGATCCATATAAACACTTCATATATATAAAGAGAGAGAGAAAAATAGAGGGAGAACATTTAAAATAAGACGTTTTATTTGACATTCCCTTTGTTTGTGGAATCTGAAATAATGTGGGAAACTTAAACAGGACACCCATGGGGCAATTCAATTACCTAATAAGTTATACATCGTAGGGTTGAGGGCTTTCAGTGTTCTACAAATGAAAATAAACAGCAATATAAATAAGATACAAATTTAAGAGAACAGGTTTTTAAATTAAAAGGACTATGTTATATCCATTGTATTCGCTACTTAGGTAGTTAATTTTAGAATATATAAAAAAACATTATTAAATTATTTTACTTACCTGCTATATCATAATGTATATATATATCCACTGCTTGTGGTAATAATTGGGTCCAGAGGATCTTTTAGGAAGTAAGGAGAGTATCAACGGAGGATCAGAAACTATTCTACATTCCAATATCTATATTACTAATATATATAATAATATAATATAATATCAAAGAGCAGTACAGATGTCAGTCAAAGGGACCAATTACCCTTAGACAAAGTAAGGCTTAGAGGCCCTGTTCCATCCAGGTAAAATAAAACAGAAGTGGTCTAAACATCCATGAAATGAAAATATTGTAGAATGAAGTCACATATGAACCCCCATTTAATTATTCACATCAATAATTTTTTAATTGGATTAAACACAGGCCGATGCATCAAATTATGAACTCACGAGACCTCCACATATTTTTTTTTTTTTAAATTAAAAGCTGGACTCGCAACTTCTTCATTAAAGTAGCTTGTAATTTTCCTTCACAAGAAAAAGTAAAAATTAAAAAAAAATGGGTTAAAGTTTGGAATCATGGGATCACCAGGCCACAGATATTCACAAAAAATATTAATTAAATCAGTGTAGCAACCTAAATATGCTGGCTACGCACTCACTTTAAAATTGAAATGGTGAAAGATCTTTTCACTAGCATTGAAATAAATATGGAACGTTAACTTAGGCTGAGAGGATTATAGGAAGATTTCCCTATACACATATTCGTACCCTTAACTAAGTCCATAACCAGGCTCACATCCTATAATTGCTAATTACGATTGGGAATCACAATTTCTCAAAATTAAAAAGGGAGATTCGTCGGAATTTTGAAATCTGGACTACGATGGACGGCGTCGTATTTTGACTCCCATCCCTGTTAAATTACACCACCCATTATCATATTTACGAGTAGTCATGTATAGCCGTAAAACGCCACCATAGAACAATTATATATTAAATTCAAATTAGCACGATGTACATTTATGTAATGATTACATATTAGAATCTGTAACTCACGTATATTGTATTAAAGGTTTTGTAGAAAAAATAAAGTGGCCTTGTACCTTTAGAAAGTTAAAGTTGTTAAGGTTGATGTATCGAGATACCATGTTCAATTAAGAACTCACTTATAAGAAGTGTCTAAGTACCGCCAGATTATAAAATCTTCAGCAAGGAGCTAGACACAGGTGGTCTGAAAAGTTTCCGACCTCAACATGAAGACGATAATAAAATAAATAAAAGCTAGTGAAATAAAAGCTTTGTTAGGTCGGAAACTTTTCAGACCGCCCTCGTAGGTGTGAAAGCCTAAGAGGTGTCTTCTATCATTGTAGTCACCACGGAAACCATGGCTTGAACAGATGATTGTCATTTTAAACACTTGACCTCTCACCAATTCTCTCACCCATTATGCTAAAGGGGATGAAATCGAACGGCATCGGGTCTGTCACTTATAAATCTCAAAGACCCCGAAAACATAGGATTCAACACTAATTCAACACATGCCCCCCTCTTACATTATCAATCCTTCCCTAGGGTTGGATGTTGGGCGTGGTATAATACACTCAGTATTTTTTTTCAGATTTTATTTCATAAGTGGGTGATAGGGTAAATTGCTCCAAGCATTCAAAAACTACGATATAGATTCATTCATTTATCCAACATTCGTACTTATCTTTGTGTTTTCTATTAAATCAAACCATGATTTTTGAGAGAAACCCAGTAACGCCTGTATGGGGATAAACTTGCAAAATTGCTCATTGGGCACCATTGGCTTTGAAGTCCTTCTCTTCCTTGCACTCTCTCGGGCTCCTATCGGTGGGCCTCATAAATGAGTTTAAATATACAAACAATGACGTCGATATCTCGAGGGGTTTTACGCCAAAATAAACCCGACCCAACCCATTTTTGTTCGTATAAATACTCTAGAGTTCATTTCGTACTGAATTGCTAGAAAATGTGAGGTGGTAGTAGAGTAATACAAGTAAAAAAGTGCCAAATTCAAATAATAGCCTTTTGACCACGTTGTTTCATATACAATAGAAGCAAGACTTTTAAAATATTTATGAAAAAATAAATCTAGTAATACGTTATTGTCGTATAGGTGAATGCCCAGGCATCAATAAAAACGGTTTTAATTAAATAATACTGTTTTAATATCATTCAATATTGTCTATTGATTCAGCGAGTGGGATTGGGGTCAGTGCAGGAGCTAACTTTTTTTTTTGTGGACAAACTGAAAGATTTCACAATTACTGCTGAATCGCAAATAATGTCACTAGTTTTCCCACGCTTGTATTCGTCCCAATTATAATCGCATTTTGATTATTAACGAACTGTACGGTGGAATTACTGAAATTTAACCGGTTAAAAGATTTTAAGCTGATTAGAGTTATTTTTGGTTTTGTCCTTTATGTGCCCGTTAGTTTTCGGCTGTGCAACAAATCATAAATCGACTTTAAATTACTTTTCGTTTAAATCTACCCAATGGTACCTGTATTTTGATTTCTATCTAATGCTATAGATATATCGAGTTGGTTGCTGTTCAACATGATTTATCAAGCTGAAATGTTTTGCAGAGAAAACAGTAGTCAAATTAAGACGAAAACTGTATAGTCAATTCAGAAATGGAGGCGGTAAATCAATTGATTTTAGAAATGGTCAATTAAAGCGATATTTTGCGATGAATGATATGCAAAGCTCCAAGTCTTTATTTATAAATGTTTGAATATTGAGGCACGCTACCTTGAAAAAAAAATTACTAAAAACTTGAAGACGAGTGATATCCTTAAAGTGGCCCATATAACAATACAGGACAGTGGCATTAAGTATATTAATAAATACTGAAATAACTCTGTCAACTCCTAACAAAATATGTATTGTTATTTTCAGTAAGATAAAGGAAAATTATTTGAGGGGACTGGAGTTCATAGTGTTCTAGATACTTTGATGGCTGTTTGTCATAGTAGTGCCTTTAAAATTTGAAAATAATGTCAGTTTTGAGGTTTTTGTCTTGAAAACTTTGGTTCAAAAGCACTTGTACAGGACCGCATCCCATGCAAAATATTGTTAAATAGTTTGGAAAATAATTTCTCATCATTGTAAGCATTATTTTTAGGGTTTCATTGGTTTTTTTCAAATCCAAATATGACCATAAATAAAAGACAACCCGTTAAATATAACGAAAGTACATAAATGAGTTAATTTATTCACACAAATTAAATACATTCCTCTATAAATTTACGCAAGATATCAAATGAAAGACATTGATATCCTTGTTTATTACATGTAATATCATTGTAGGCTAAAGTGGACCTTGGCAATCTAAAGCTATTAAAACTGTAATTAAATGTGTATTCACTCACTTTTTCGCAACCACAGTTTAATTTGTTCCACATCTATGTTTTACTGAATGCCTTGAAGACGTTAATAACGAAGGCAAGCAATTATACAACAATTACTTGTAATTCAAAAATAAATATTTTTCTATCAATATAAATAGGTTATCAAATTAAAGAACTTAACATCCTTATTTATTAATCACAAATCATTATATGTATTATGTGGTAGTAAAGTAATGAACTGTATATAACATCGTTTTCTCAACCGTATCGAAACTATTAATTGTCTGATTCCTCATCACGGTTGGGTATTTTTTCTACCGCAATGATAGGCAAGGAAATCATACTATTTAATTTTAAACGGTAATTAAACACAGCATAAAAACATTTCAGCAGTAAATATTATATAAGTTTCCACCTATTATTACAATAGATGGAGCAATCATGATTTATGTTTGAAAAAGCTTAAAAAGTTTCATCCTCTAAATAAGGTCTTGCATTTTTTCTAAAACATTACTACAAACTAAAAGAGATAAATAAAAGGTACTCAATAATTGATAAAATATCGTATTGATCATACACGTGTCCATGCCTTGTTAAAATAGCCTTAGTAAAGATTTTTTTTTCTGGTTTTAATCATGTTTGCTAATATCTGTACTAAATTTACTTACCTTAGTTTTAAAAATTTCATTGAGTTCTTCTATTAATGATATTACTTCAGGAATGGTCTTTGATCCTTTCCATAATAACCTTAGGAAGTAAGAAGAGGAATGTAGGAAGTTGGAAAAAATAGTTTATAATTAAACACTTTATATAAAACACTTTTATTGATTTAGTAATTATTTTGTATTCATAAAGCCATATAAGAACACTGGACTGAGACTTGCTCAATACTTAAAAATAGAAAAATATTGGTTTCATTACAGTATGGCCTGGCTCAAAACATTGAAAGGCATAATCAGAAACCTACATTTTTATCTTTTTAAAATTGGAAAACTAATACAAACAAGGTAAAATAATGATAAAAAAAACGGACAAAAAAAAACAATGTGTAAATAATATTAATATTAAAGGATAGCTCTAATGACAACATCTATTAATTATGTATATTACAATCAGTAATGTCTGGAAAATATTCCGTATATTTATTTTTTTAGAAGTATTTTATTTTTTATTAATCACTATATCACAATTGAGATGGATATGTATGTTTCGGATCCTCGATATAAATACAAAATAATATGGTAAAAAGCCCTCCAAAAAAAAAAAAAGCTACGTTGATAGGCAACAGTACCACGTAAGAGACGGGGCACCCGGTTTTTTTTTTAAAGTTATCTGTGACAGAATCGATTCCTGTGGAAAAACTGTTTTGAGTACACTTCTTTTAAATTTCTCTGTAGCTCACGGCTGTTTAAAAATATTCAAGTACTTTTTTTTTTTTCTGTTTTGTCAGTAGAGAAATTTTTCAAAACTGGTTCAGCCCTCGAGTTAAACTGTTGTTTTAAAGAAAAAAAGGTAATGTTGATAACTGTACAGAGATCTGGTTACGTAATTATATGGACTGTATCCGCTCATTACAATAGCCTGGATACGCTACTGACTTAATGTGTAAATAATGACCAACGAATTTTCACACTTATAAGACGTTCCATAAGCATCTTATCAAATACAATATTTAACAAAATACACTATACTAAACAGTAGACTGATAAACTACCATCACCCATGACTTGTGGTTGCTTATATGGGTGTGAGCATTCTGCAATAGTAATAATAAATTAATAAGAAAAAAAAAACAAAACAAAATAGCTCAGACTTTTCAAATACATTTACTCAGACTTTTGGAGCGCCTCATAGTACAAAAAATGAAATTCATAAAATATTGAGAGATGTACATACAATTGAGCATGAAATAAAAAAAAAAAGTATTTAAATATATATATATAGGCTAGAGCTAAATAGTTTTTTGAAAATATAATAAGAAATATTAATAACAGTCCTTAACCCTAAATATACAATAACAGATCGAATCATGTCTGCTTCAAAGTTTTATTTAGATTTCTTCCACATCAAATATTGCTGAAATATTGTGCAAATCTTTTTTTTTGAATCGGACTAAAAATAGGAACAGTATTAGCATAATGTCATTAGTGGTCTCCTGCAAACTTGGTTTTGAAAAAAAAAATGAATTAGCCAATGGAAGAAGTAAAAAAAAAACTGTAATGAAAATCTAAATATATAATCCCTATTAAAAGTAGCTCCTCTTTGCTCAAAAAATGCAAAGCAGTCTCACCATTTTCTTACTTTTAATGCATTTACAATGCATAGGACATGCATTTAATTCCAATACCTAATTAACGAAAACCTTAATTACGAAAATGAAAACATCTTTGGATTCACAAAACTTCGAAATATAGATGGGGGAGAAATCCGACATCTTAACATTAATTAAACATTTTGGACATGAATATAACATCTAATAAGTATCTACCTTATGCACATTTTTTTTTCATGAAAGTTTGTTTTTTAACACATACCAATAAAACATGGTAATATTTATAACATATATGTACATATAAATTTCACTTATGAGCTCTTCAATTTATTTAAGTCCATATCTTATACAAAAACAAGTCTCTCCCTTTTAGGGATATATACCTACCATAAAATAACTAAAATAGGTTATGTTATTTATATTTAATAAAAAATTTAATATACATTAAAAACCTACTAGAGTACAAAAATATTAAAACAATAACATAAACTTAATATTGAAAAAAAAAATTTGCCTTTCAGGTATGCATTGGCTGAACACAAAAAGTATTTGATTGTTAAGTCTAAATATACTTACAAAAATATATGATACAAAATATTTATACATTTGAACAAGGAATTTATTGACTTATTTTTTAGTCAGCAAACCTTTTTATATTAGAAGTCTATTTCAAAACTTTTTTTTCACAAAAATAAACCGTTTCAAATGTTAGTTTTGGGGAAAAGAACAATTTACCAACATTTTAGAACAATTAAATAGCTCTTATAATACTAAAAAATCAGTTTTTTTTCCCAACTTTTAGTATTATTCATACTTGATGGCGAACAATAACTGTTAAAAAACGAGTACTCATATACACCTTAAAATAACAATAACAGGCACAAAATTTTTCTTATATCAATGTAAGGTAAAATCTAAGATAACTGTACACAAGTTGATATTATAATTACAAAAGTCCGTTTTTGTTAAAAAAAAAAAAACAACAGTTTTAAACTTATTTAAACTAATATATAATAGGTTCGAACTCACATTTATTAGTATATAATATATATATATATATGTATATATTATATTTTGAATGTTTGAATATACAGTGGTCTTGGGAAAATATTGAGGAAAGAAAATGGAAAAACAAAATCCCTAAAAAATGGAAAGGTCGAACACACATTATCACATTGTCCTAAATTTGGCTGTTCAATGGACAGAAATATTAATTGCACAATTAACAAACTAAAATGTATTTCATTGCTTCACATTTACCATTACACTTTCACTCATCATCAGCCTCAATTTAAATGTAGATGTTGAATTAACAATAAAAATATCTAAGCCGTAACTGATATATAATCAAGACTGCAAAAAAAAAAAAATGTGGAATGATTATAACAATTAAGGAATGTCCGTGCTTATGATTGGATCCAGAATTCATTTCATCATGAACCTCTTCTTTTATTACCTCGATCATATAATTTTTTAGTTAAGTTTAAACACTGAAAGAGCTTCATTAACAAATAATCTACAAATATACACTTGCATAGCCTGTTTTTTTGAGGCGTCAGAAATGTACAGAGAAAAATCTAACGATAGCTAACAAACAACAAGCCAACAACTTAAGTGCTCTCTTTTGCAATATGACCACTTCCTAACAAATCAATTAACTAACTTCTTAACCTTCAAAAGTTTTTTTTTTTTTCAATTTTCATCTTAAAGATATCAGTAGTGAAAATATATATATTCAAATTTGGCTGAATCACAGATAGTCAATAATTTTTCTTATACTTGCTCATTCGGTAGCTGAAGACGTCCCCAAATATTCTACAAAAACCTAAAATACCTAAAGAACAGCTTTGGGTTTTCAGGCCATAGGTATTTCAAATGGTGTTGGACCAGAGCTTACAAGTATTGACTTTTTATGGTACCTATGTTATTTATAAATTAATTATACCAAAAAATAAGGACGCAATATAGATACAAAGCTGAAGCTGGCAATTTTTTTTCAATTTTTAACATGGATAAAGAGATAAAAGATTTAAATGCGATATAAATTTCTGATTTCATTTATAACAAAATAACATTTCATGTTGCAGCTGACAACATATTTTCATGCTCAACAATCTCAAAATTATCATATGTAGAATGCTGAGCACAGCTTAAAATACACCCATTTAAAATTTGGAAAGTCGAATAATAGATAGATAGATTTTATTACACGATAAATTATGAAATAGTTAAAAAACATCAAACACGAATATTACGTATTTAAATAGAGACATATATTTACGACATTCATACTTTTTTTAATGAAACGAGAAATTCTTTTTTTATGAGTAGTATAAATGTATCCATAAATCTCAACGGTTATTTAAAATGTATTGAATAATACCGCTTTATATATATTTAACAACAGTTTCATATAAATTATTCAGAACATCAGGAATGCCCACAATAATTGAACAACTCCATAATAATTCGCCCTTAGATATATCTACAATTTTCAAACAATATTGATTGGTGGTTTCACACAAGAAAAACATTGACAAGCCGATATCAAATCACAATTCCTAATTTTCATAAAAGCATTTCGAATTAAAAAGATAACAAAATCATTTACGCGTTGTTATGTACAAGGGCAAATCATTAAATTACTAACAAAACAAAAGGTTTCAGTTTGTACACATTTTTAAAGACTAGAATTTTCAAAGCTTTCAAGCTACGAAATTTTGCACAATACATTTAAAGAAGCACCAAAGATGGGAAAATATACTCAGTCGTGTGTGAAATGTGTGTTGCCTCAGCAGTTGTTGGGTGAGGGAGTCCTGTTGTGTGCTACTGCTGGTGAAGGTGTCCGGTTGGCTTTGCTACTCTCGGGTCTGCACAGCTGCTCCAGCAGGACCTTGCTGGCCTCTTGTTGTGGCAGGCCGGTATCCAGGCTGGATCTGATGATACCGTCCAGGAAGCTCCCATTCTCCGCCTCCAGGAGGCTCTCGGCGATCTCCCTTGTAGTCTTGTTGAGGGGGGCCGTACCCAGAGCTCCATGTGGGGGAAAGACCTCGGGCCGACCGAACTCCAGCAGCGGTGGGAAAGGTGGCTGCCAGTAGGGAGGGAAGGGGCCCCTGTAGGCCATTGGGTCGAACATGGGCATCTTGAGGCCATTAGACAGCGGGGGCGTTACTGTCGGGGGCCGACTGGCCGCGGGAGCCACTGCTCGCTTCTCATCCTCCTTCCGCTTGTCCTCTGGCTGTGGCTTCGGCTCTCGCTTCCTCGGCCGCATCAGGTGCCGCTCCTTTACCTTGTACTCCAGGGTGGAGTGAGGTACTCCGTAGTAGGAGCCGGCTCTGTGGACGGACATCTCTCCACGCTGTACAGCTCTCACCGCTTCCACCAGGCTGTCTCTGTCGTAGTTGCGGTACTTTCCTCGCTTCGGCCGAGTCCCCTTCCCTCCGGACTGGGACTTGTTGCTGCCACTTCCTGGTGACAACTTCTTTTCATCTATATGGTTGTTGTTGTTTATGCTGTTGTTGTTGTGATTCCTGACGTCTCGCCTGAAATCAAGAGGTTGATCTTTGGGCACTGGGACTTGCTCCTCACCGTTCTTGACAGGTCTGTAATTGGGTACCCGCAGCGGTTCCTCCGAAGAGGTGGAGGCACCTCCCAGCAGCTGTTGCAGGCAGGGCCAGGCACGTACTTCCGAAGTCAGCCTGATGACATCCTCGACACAGAGCAATGGCCGGCTGAGGACCCGCTCCGTCTCCCGCTCCTCCTCAGCACCGGACAAGTCCCTGTCATCGTCATCTTCCTCATCCTCTACTCTCTCCTCTAGACCGGCGAAGTCTCGGCTGCCTTGAGAGATCTTGTAGACCTTATTGCGGAGGGTAGACCTGGGTATACCGTAGATGACGGCAGCTCGCCTGGTGCCGAGCTTGCCACTCTGAATATCACGGAGAGCTGCTTGCAGCTCATCCTCTGTGTAGCTTCTCCGGGTCCCAAGCGCAGTCGGCCGAGGCTTCGCCCTGTTGTCAATACAAACACTACTACAGCACTCACTACATCTGTCACAGACTTTAAAATAGTTGCATGCAAAATAAAGTAGAAAGCAAAGTGAATCAATATATTTAATCATAAGATATTATTTAATGTATTTCTTTTATTCACAAGGACAAAAAAAAAATAAACAAAGGAACTAGCAAATAAATTATTTATAGGTGAATTAAAGCTAGATATCGTATAAAGTTGAGCTACAGATGAAGGACTACTCACTTGAATATAGTTTTATTTGGGCTGGTGGGTGGCTTTGGCGGCTTGGAGCTCAGGTCCAGTGGCTGGGGCTCAGGAGAGCTAGGTCGCATGTACCAACCGCCTGCCATTGGACTCCTAGATCCTTCGTCTGTGTGGCTTCTTGTCTGTGAGGATAAAATCAGATAATATTGTCAATAAATTCTATACGTCTACAAGTGATTATATATTTTAAGAAATCGTGAATCAATTTAACCCTTTGCGAGATGATATTTTTGATTACAAAATTATGACTCTGCATTGAGACTATGGGAGTTATTCATTATTCAATAATATTCTTACCGTTGCGATGACTGACGTTGGTTGCCTGGCAGGTCCTGTGCAGAGTGCTTCACTGCCTTTAGTCTCTTGCCCGACCATCACGTCTTGGTAGCTCATCCATGTTCTCCTACCCATCAATTCTTCTGCCACTCTTTCCAGCCCTGCGAATCAAGCATAACTTCAATCAATCGAAATACAAATTTTAACCTATGTGCATGTATTGACGTATGGATAGTTATTTGGAGCTGAACAGTAAACAGCGAAAATATTTCTGACTATTAAATATCATCTCTATTAGTAATATCATTACAGCAAAACTAGTAAGTAAAATAGTTCTAAACCATAAGAATGGAATGAATAAACTAAGGGTAGTCAGGCACTCTAGCATGTTTAAATCTGCCATAAAGTGAGTGGGTCTGAAATCTCAGCACAAACTGGGGTTGCTGTGAGACTGAAAATGTATTTCCTGTGAATGCCCACACTTTCAATGTTTGGTGGTTGAGTAAAGAATTTTAGTTAATTCGAGCTCCGTAGATGGGCGGTTTATGTGATATAGTTAAATGATATAAATTTTGAGTGTTAACAATTTATATATGGATTACTGCAAGACTATTAGGGACCTGTAAAGACAGTATAAACTTACACGTTGTTTTTGTGTTCGTGCTTGGTCTAGGTAAAAGTGAATAAAGGTTCCAAGAAACTTATGTTATAATTAACCGTCTTCGTTACATTTATTTGTATCAGAATTCACCTTAGGCAATAGCCTTTGGTAAGTAAAAATTCTGCAATGATAAGTGTCAATAAACTTGATTTCAAAATAAGCTATGTAAGTTGTTGAATGCATTTAGGGACTCGCAAAACTGACTAATGATAAAAATAGTATATAAAAGAACACATAAGTGATGTAATGTTCCAATCACAATGAGCTCACAATAATCTGTGTGGATGGATTTAAGGGTGGGCCCAAGTTGTCCGAGGAGCGTGATGACAGTGTTGAAGTTCAGAGAAGGCAGAACCAGGTTTAAATATTTGAGAAGAGTTTTTCTGAATCCTTAAATTGCTCAAAGGTAAGGTAGGAATCGTTCATTGCCCACACGGCGTTCAATGGATGGCGACACTCTTCAACGATAAAGACACTGAATTTCCGTTCTAAGTAGCTAGCCCAAATCAAAGACACCTACACACATCAGTTTTGATCTCATTGGTGCACAATTATGTGGAACGCAGCTCACCTGCTTCGTGACCGTTGACAAGAGCAAGGCGACAAAGACGCCGACAAGAAGTGGCCAGTGGCCTTTGAACTGGGCTAGGGGCTACCGTGGGACCGATCCGATATGAGAGGAGCCGAGCCGGTAATGAGAAGACAATAACCGTTGTCGTGGCGTCACGCTGCGCTGGCCGCCCGCACGCTACCGCTTCCTTGCTTATCGATGTTAGAGCTCTTCGCTGTAATTAAACCAATATACTTGCCGCTTCAGAGGTCTTCCTTAATGCTAGCGACATGTGTCATTTATTGAATTTAGAAGAAATAAAGGGCGAATCCCAGAAATGAAAGGAAAGACCCTTAACAATTTAATGACATGCCATAGATGAGAAAGAGCTCATTCAGGAAAGAGTCAACGTTAGAGAATTGCAATAACGAATCTTGTCTAGTAAATCAAACTAACTTTGTAGCGAGAGGCAACTCTCGAGAGGCTAAAGAACGCCGACCTCCATGCGTTGCTTGGTGTGCCGTCGGTGGGTGAGTTCATCCACCGGAGACACATAAACTTTTTAGACTCATTGCAGTACCAAACTATGAGACCACCATTCTTCCCGCATCGATGGCAACAGATTGTCAGGGAAAATTAGGTTAAGATTTTGTTGTCAGTTGTAAGTCAGTAGTAATTTCAAATGGTGCGCCCCATCACTTTTAAACATGTTTAGACAACAAATGTGTAATGTACATTATACTTTTGTAACCAACAACTTTGTAATCACAAATCGCAATGTAATATTTTTAAAAAATGTATACAATGTAGCCAAGCTGCAGGACACATAATAACCTGCTGTAAATGGATTAATTTATGTAGAATAGGAGATGTTCATAATTTATAATAACAGGGGGATATGAAGAGGGGGGGGGGCAGAACTTTGTAACCGAACTCACACAATTTCTCCCTGAGATGTATGTCTATTTTATGTTTATGAATATCAGTGCAATAGTATACTGTAGGGGTTAGATCTTCAGGGGGGGGGGTACATTAAGCTGAACCAATTCACTTGTCAACTTTGCTATCGTCACAGAGCTTACTCTAAACAAAATGCTAGTAGGTTTGGATGAGGTCTAGAGACCACCTACACCTTTATCGACACTGTAGATTGCCAGGGATGAGATGGCAGAATAAAACATGCATATTAGGATGAGCAGGGAGACGAGAATGAAAATTCTGGTATCGAGCAATGGCTAGAACTGATTCTACAGCGATTCTGAGATCGGCGAGAAGGGTCCGGGAGAGAGCTCTAGTGATGAAAGTACTTAAACATGGTATGGTTTTATATGCTCCCGTAATTGACTTGCGTTTTCTTGATAGATTGAATGCTCGTTCATCCACTGAATGTCATAGAAAATTCACTTTCGAATCGTTAGTCAATATTTTTTGAATCATCATAAGTATGTCAAATACATTAGTTGGTGTTTATTGATGATTTGTCCTTCATATAATTCACATTCACAAGTGCTTTCAGTACCCTGAAAGCAATTATCAAGTGCTCAGAATGTTACCGTTCTTCTTGTTTCACTTGTACCCATAGTTACCTCCAGCGTGGGGATGTTTTGAGCTACACCTTTGATTGAGACAATCCACACTTTCTTTGGCAAAGTTTCTTCTTTCTCATTCCCATCAGATATTTTTTCAGTGGCTTTCCCCACTGGCTGTATGTAGTCAAAATATGACATTCCTCGCATACTTCTTTATCTTGCTTTTATCAGTTCTTGACGCCCTTTCTATCCTTCAGAGATGTGACAAAATTTTGGGCTGTTCCTTCATGGAAAACTTCAAGACCGACGTAAAATGTGAATAACCCACAATTTGGGAGTCCATCTATCATACGTTGTCTTCATGGACTAGGTATGAAGAAGCAGCATAGAAGCTTGGTTGTCAATTTCCAGTCTACAGTAAACTGCTGTAAACGATACGTCGTCCCTAAAGGTAAGTCCTGGAATACTCCTCCTCGACGGGGTACGCAATAGGTCGCGTGTTGCTCAAGTCACGAAACTCTCAGGATCACCCCAGTCCTCACAGCGTCCTTCAGAATTTTTACTTCAGTGACTTTCATACGCGAGGTGTGAAAACATGTTGAACGAAATATCGCTTAAAAAAATAATTTTTATTTGCCTCGCAAACATAGGTCCTGTAGGATACAGGACGACTAGTAATTAATGCTTTTGTTAGGCTTATTTGTCAACAGTGTATCAGTACTTCCACATTGAAGGAAACGAATCAAGCCATTTTAAAATCGGTATTTATTGAGTCCGCAGCTGCAATTGTTAATTAGAGCGTTTAAATGCGCAATATTAATATTTAAAAAACTATTATGAAAGGGGCTAGTTACACTAATGGAGATAGTACGGAGTAATCCTGAAATAAGATCTCTAAGTCTTCTTCACTTTCTAATGTCCTTCACCGAGTCCGCAAGCAATTAATGGATACTCGTAAACATGGCAGGTAGTTTACGATCTGACCAAGCAGGCTGGCAGGGCACTCTGCCTAGAAAGAGACTAGTAGGGGGGGGGGCGTCTATTTAGCCATGGAATGGCCATCGTCGGAACTTCATGATGGACACACTGCATGCATTCTTTTCACCCAAGGACACCTGTGCAAGTAGTTAACTGTATTTCAGCATATAAAGTTCTCATATGTACACTTCAGTTTGAGTCATTGGTTTGAATAATGTATAAATACAATATTCACATTTACATCGTATATAGAGTACTGAGTATGTTCATTATAAAAAATACGGATTTAACAAATCTTAAAACAGCAATCACTTAATGTAAGGTATGTCACTGATACTTCAAGAAATGTAACACTCACTATTTAGGCCACAGTTATATGCATGTTTTATTAGTAATTACGTGGAACTATTTACCTGAGGGTAGTAGGTTTACGTTTTCATATGCCCTCTGCCGCTTGGGGCTTGGTTAAGAGTGACTTTAAACCTCATTGCAGCAATATGTGATTGCTCTGAGTACAAGTTAGACATTAGTGTTTATTTTAGAGAGATATTCAGATATCAGATGCGCTTAATCCTCCCTCTAATGATCACATTCTGCCTACTGAACATCAAGGTCAAGCTAGATCTTCAGATGCTATTGTCATTTAAGTTATTTTTATATTAACCCTGAGTGTGTCTATTCTGTGATTATGCCTGCTAGAGATTCTACACATGAAGTTGAGACTTTTTTAGAATATGTGTTTGAATTTTACGAGTGTGAGTATTTAACCACTTATCAATATTTATAAAATCTAGAGGAGAAAAAACCCGTTTATTTGACTTTTTAGCGCAAAAAATACATATTTTAGAAAGATAATTTTTTTTTCAAATCGATTAAAACTTTCACTTATGGAGCTTGTGGATATACAGTCAGTCACGCACAGCACCTGATGTCTGGCTGTACCTCATATACGTAATAGTTCTTAGAAATTGCACTATACTATACCATACCATTGGTAAATAAATACCATATGTATGCTGTTATGAGTGCAGAATGTACATATTGAACGTGCGTGAATGTGTATAGGGTATGAATGAGCTGTTAAACTTAGTATGAGTGAATAAGCAGATTGTAATTTTACACGTAAATAACTTTTTGAAATTCAATAAATAAAATAATTAAATCATAACTGAAGCCCATAATTCAATAATGTGTAGGCAGGATGGGAGAGAATGTATTCAGGCATAGAACCACTTAATATGACCAACTTTGCTCACAAGTATACGGTATGTTCCTGCCTTTGAGCTTGAGTTTTGATAACATAGCAATTTGAAACATTTACAATTAAACAGCTGGTCATTTTGTATATGAAACTGGTTAGATCTCCTTGAAATATTTTCTTGCTTTGGAATATCATTTGGATATTTTGAACAATAATAAGGTTAACTGTGATAAATATAATCAGATAAGGCCACACACGAAATACTAATAGCTTTCAGAAAATATAGCGATACCTGAATAAGTTACTTACGTATATAATAATACAAATAACTCAAGGTGATTATTTAATATTCATTTAGGAACATATATATAGATTCGTTCCATGCAACTTTTGGTTAATAGCAATACCTTAATTTCATTTTATGCCTGAAATCTATTTGGAGAAAAATATTGCCTGCTTTGTAATATTGTAGTGCACAAACTATAATATGCAGTCATTTATGCTTGAAAAGGATACGAATCTTCAAAGAAAGCCTAATGGTCTATGCTGAAGCCTACTTATGCTGGCCAGCTGCCTAATTACTAGAATCTATAGAAATTGGTAAGCCTAAACTTATTTACAATGTTACAGTTATGAATAACTGATATATTAATATCTACTTACAGAACTATCAATCTATAAATGCTCACATAGATTGACCGGTTTTTATTAATCTATTGTGGCAATGAACTACTCAATAAAGTGTTGTCTCATCTGATTAGATTTAAGTTGAAAAGCAAAAATATTGGCTTTATATATTTTATATTTACTTTACATGATACTTCAATGTTTTCTATGAAGTATAATTTACTTATAGAATAAAACATGTATGTTACATATACAAATTAAAAATGACCATAAAAAAACTGAAAACTATATTTTAAATTATACATACGAAATTACTTCTATTGTATGCAATTATTAATAATAATTAAAATTCAATTTTTCAATGAATTCCTGGATTAAATAGAGAGATACTCATTTTTAAACTTAGCTGCAGAAACCGTGAATGCAAGTATCAATGTAATCCCCGGATCGCGAAGTAAAACATCAAAGTTGAAAAACCATCGATTTCTCATTGACCATTTGTATTTGCAGTGCAGTTTTTTTTGTTTTTTTTCAACGTCATTACTTATGTTAGATAAATGACAAGGTGAAACTGACGCCAGTATTGAGGCCATTGTCTCCTGATTATCCCGTGGCTCTAGGCTCAGATGAATCCTTTCACACGTAGTCTGTGTGTTTTATTACTTTTATAAATGCTCCATTACAGATGAATACAAGGCTTAGGTCCCGTAACTTTTTTTTTACCAGTGCATTTGATTGAAATGCATAGGTTTAGGTGTTAATTATTAGTCTCATGCCATTGAATTAATCCTATTTTTTTAATCTACTTATCCATATACAACCTTCCAGTCCATAAACAGGGCTGTTCAAAGGGCGTTAACTAACTACTGTTCAAATTTCACCTAAGAATTTTAAAATATACAATTATAAATACAAAATCAAATGATATTAATTTTAACTAATTGTATAACCGCAGACGCTGGCACAATTTTAACTACTTAAATAAACTTTATCCTAACTAATTAGAAAATAAAATATTAAAAACTGCTATAAAATCAACTTCCATGCATTTGAGAAATGAAAATTTATATCCGCAAAAACTCACATGTAAAATCACCAATAAATTAATATGAAAAAATAGAATCAATTTCAACTATAGCAAATTCTCAAAATATATCTTATTATTATTATTAAAAGTATATTATTTTAATGACATTTTCAAACGTCATATATTTTTTTCCAAAGCTCTTAAATTTGACATTCAAGGGGTAAGGAATAATAAAATGGTATAATTTGAGTGATGGGGTTCTTTTCTAGGAAAGTCCTATTTGGGGGTTGGGTGAAGGAAATAAGGAGTGTGATAGACAAACATCAGAAGCGTATTACCCACCACTTTGCGTTCTAAACATCTTTTGATGATGATCACAGGTAGGAAAGTACGCTAGATCCTCAAGGCGAATTAAATTTGTTAACTTTTTCATTGTTGGATCTTTTAATTTCATATTGTATAATTACTTCTCAATCAAGTCAACATACAATAGTTATTTTATATCTTGATGCCCATTATATTCATTTTATTACAAATAGTATTCACAAATGTCTTAATAAAGTTTCAATAAAGAACTAAAATGTAAAACTAAAAAAAATTTATATACCTATTTCAAATAATGTGAATAACCATAGGAAATGCCCGGCACTCCTCCTAGGATTCATACACTTTACTGAATGGCATGGATTTTGTTTCCACTTCCGTACCACAATTGATAATTTCCCATCCAAAGATAGGGTGTTGTGATACCTTTTATACTACTCTTCCCAATTAGAGCGTTTTTGATGCACAATACCAGCCCCCAGCCTTTTTCCGCAAGGGGTTAAGAGTGAATTCAGACCTCCTTCCAACCAATAGGTGGTTTTTCTCAGTTCAAGTTAGACTTTAGTGTTTATTTTAAAGTGGTTTTCAAACATCAAAAGCGTCTTATCCTATTTTAATATCCACCGTTTTGCATCCTAAACATCTTTTCATCCAATGATTACTACGGGATGGAAATTACCTAAAAGGTAAGGGAATCTTAACGTTATTTCAATTTTTTATTGTTGCATCGTTTAATTTAATAATCCAATATTACTCTTCAAACTAGCGCGCATGCCATGAAAAAAACAATCAATAACTACTATAGCTCACCTACTAATCATTTACTTATATCCACTTCGATTAAAGCTGCCTTTAACAAAATTGATACACAAACCATAGCTATTTATAATTACCTGTTTAAACGTTAAAGTAATTTTGGTCTAGAATCTCTAATTTAATATTTCATTTCCCATTTCATGGTCTTAGGAGACGGAAAAGGGAAATTAAAACTGGTTTGGTACTAAATGGTAATGCTCTGACCATCTGTTGGCACTTCCATGTGCGGAAGTTAAGACCACGTTGCGTCAGGGACGTCCTCCTGACAAGGCACCGCGACTTGCGAAAGAAATTATGTGCTCCGACTATGATTTTCTGCAATAAAAGTCACAGCGACCAAACTAAGACGGTCCAAGACTGAACTACATTTATACATAGTGGCCAGGCTGCAATTACCTAGGACCGCCTGTCAAGAACCGGTTTGGATCTGGGTCGGGCTACGAAATTAATTTCTCGCTGTGCCTTTTGAATGGTTTCCGTTCAAGTACACGCAGCAGACAGTGCACTTGGTGCTCCTGCTGGGCACGTTCACTGTTGCTCAGAATGGCCATTTTAATGGTAGAAGATGAGGTATCAAATTCAACATAGCTCGCTTGAAATTATGATTTGTTAAGAGACAATATTTTTGTTTTTAAAAAATAAAACATCCACAAAATTGTATGTTTTAGCAAAACACTGCTAACTGCATGACAGTCATTTTCAAACTTTATTAGCATACTTTCATAACCAAATTAGATGGGTCAAGGCTTGACTTCATCACTTCCAATGACCAGAATGTCTTTCATTCTTAATGCGGCCATGTTCCCTCTTCCCCCCCTCTCCTTTCCTATATAATACCAGTAACCATAATAATCACTGGAATTGGTAGATATATGTAACTACACTTCGTTAATTCAAAAAGGAGAAAAAATATTTTTTTATTGCCGGCCAAGTCACTATGAATAACATTTAACGCTCAAATGAAAAAAATCACAGTTGGTAAATAAAAATAACTATTACATCATAATAAAAAAATAAGGCTATAAAACAATGACAATGTAAACAAAGTGTAAACCACTAAAGGAAATACAATAATAACTATAATATATATTTATAGATTGTTTAATTGCATTTATTATTATTTTATTTTTATTATTTTTTTTTTCATAGCTCTCAAACATATAAAAATGGGATGTGGGAAAAATAAAAGGAAAATTATTTTGGATTGATGGGTGCCTTTCACTATGGGGAGTCCCATTTGAAGGAAGGATATGGGGTGTGGGATGCCAAAAGGAGGCGGGGGTGGATTCGGGAAGGTAGGGAGAGTCTACCTACAGCATTTATTAAATATTCATAGATAGATAGATTCATACATAAGAAACCAATTGCGGGAGTGGTAACAGGATTCGAACAGTATAATATTGTTTATACACACATATATTGTTATTTTATAAATTACTTTTTTTTTTTTTTTTCTTAGCCCTCAAACTTATAAAAATAGGATTTGGGAAAAATAAATGAAAATTATTTTGGGCTAATGAGTGCCTTTCACTAAGGGGAGTCCCCCATTTGAAGGATGTATGAGAAGGATATAGAGTGTGGAATGCCTTAAGAGGTACGATGTGTCACTGTGCCATGACATTGGTCTCGAGGGGCTACACAGTAAAACAAAAATACTAAAACTGCATATAGTGAATTACATCATTCAAATTGACTGATGTATTAACATTATATTTTCCAATTGTTGAGAACATACAATTGCACCTGCTACTTAGATTTTCTATTTATTGGATGATGTTTTGTTTAACGTGAAATTTACTATCATTATGTTACTTTTTAATCTTTCACAGCCTTAACTTGTTATCTTTTTAATTATTTGACAATCTATAGTTAGAACCTGTTAATTTCTATACTTATATTAACACTTATCTATTATTGTAAATTGTAGCGCTGACATTACAGTCGAAAGCACATAGCCAAAATAAGTGGAGAAACAAGACGATTTATTTCTTAAAGTTAAAACTCCGTCAATAACATATATTCATTTCTCTCAACATCAATAATGTATACAGAGGATTTATAAGAGTGTATAGACATAAGAGCGGCCATTGTGCATACAAGTCGGAGTAACAATAAATCTGTACTTAATACTGTATGAACCTCACTCATTAGACACACGTCTGTGGAATTGTTATATTTCCTTTTTATTATAGGCCTTGTAAGTGGAAATAAATTTTCCATAAATCTGCCGCAAAAATGAAGTAATTTTCACAAGTTGTCTATATATAATTATCAAAAAGATAACATAGTGCACAGGTAATAGAACGAGTACTGGTGCTCGATTCGACACATGCGTACAACTCAAAGATCAGTGAAGTCTCAAAACTGGTTATCCAAGTGGTAGACGGTTCAGCGATTGAAATCGAAACCTCTTGACTCGTTAAGTGTATACGACACAAGAGGTGTGAGCTATGCCATTCTACTACGTGAAGAGGAGGAGTAAATGAGAAAGAGAAGGTTCATTCACCACTCTCGTTCAGGAGGTTGTGAATGAGCGCTCACGAACACTACGTGGCTGAAATATGAGTTATGCCTAATGAGAAAATTCTCATTGGAAGTAACGAAATGACGAGCCACCTGCATAGTCGGAATTTGGGACAACCATGCAGCCAACTTCCTACAACCATTTATGGATTTGCTTACAACCGAGACGGAACTAGGGCAGATATCGGCTCTGTAGCAATTCTTCCCGAGTCCAGGGCTCTCTAACAGGGTTTACATAATTCAACGTAAATTGGCAATTATGTGCACAGGTGCACAGACTTCAATTTTCGAGCAAACGAATTCGGAAGTCTGTCCTCTTTTTCGGTGCATGAAACAATATTTCCCTATTTTTATCTTATTCAATAAGCCAGTTAGACGAGGTACGTTGCCCTGAAAAAGAGAAGACTGTTGCGCGAAAGTGATGACTGCCGTATGATGAAGCGAGACGCTGGCAAGTGAGCTTGATATCTTATCATTGACAGCGATAAGCTCATCCTTCAGTAGCTGATAGGGTGCACAACGACTGTAACTGTTCTTGCTGTGGCTTTTGCTTTTATCACTGACCGGAGGGGCATGAATAAGTCATCTTGTTACCATGCGGATGGAAATACGGACTTAATGAACGGAAAATGATCAGCACCCAAATTGTTCATGATTCAATTATTAAAAATTCATCAATTATTGATGAAAGTAGGAATGGAGTGATGTTTCTGGGTAGTCATCACTAGACTCAACCTCTAGATGTCAAACTATAAAACATAAATGTTTTATGCCCATTTCAACTGTTTTCTCGCCTTGTGATGTCCCATCTCAGGATTGACCGCCAAATTTAGCAATAATACAAATAATAAAATTGTTGACGTATAAAAAATGTCCACTTCCTCTTTCGCATGTGAGAGAGGTGACAACAATGATTGGGGACGTCCCTGGGTTGTTTCTAAATAGTTATCAATGAGCGAGTGAATGAAGAATTGTAAATATGGTATAAATGAACCTTTATCACAAATACTTATTGCCCGATAAGGCAAAGTTGATATAATAAGTTATCAATTACCACCAATCAGATTATCCTTACGGTACGGTGGGCCGTTACGAGGAACATCGAGAGACTAAACATTCTCCGGACGATTTGAGCTGTTCGTAAATATTCGAAAAGTTTGACACCGTAACCGATTATTAGCGACATTGTTCATATTTTCCGGCCTTGTTCTTCTTGCCTTTGTCATGTATGTGGTTTTCTGTAAATCTTGTTTGACTTGAGTTCCCACTCTGTTAATTTCAATTATTCATTCCAAGCAAAAGTTTTATTTGCCTTTTGACTTCTGTTATAGGCTTAAATTTTTTCTTGGAATAGGTGGATATCAACCAGATTTTTTATTCGATAAAACAAATAAAACTTCAGGTAAACATTAAAACGAAAGTAACTTAGAAAAATATGTAATATGTTACATTTTTCACTATACATTCTCATGGACTTGGGTTCAAAATTTTGCTAAATGAAAACTTTAAGATGAGTTTAAAATTTTGAATTATCCTATATTCCTCTCTTGTCATTGGGTTTTCTTGAAGTCTATGATTTAATACTCACGCAGAAAGTAGACATGACTTCACTTAATGAAGTTAGCAAACATATTACATAAAAGCCATTGTCCAATGATTTTTAGCGTACATTTTTATGTACACTATGTTGCTTAAAACCGCCTTTCTTGTATTAAACATTAATTTTTAATTCCCAGCTTGCCTGTAAAAACAATACAACACATCCGATCTTCCCAGTCATTTTTTTTTTTGGCTGTTAATTATTACTTGTTAACTTAGGAATTTCAATTTTGACTATTAGAAAATGTTTTTATTTGTTGAAAGGTGATTTTCAGAAACTGCCCTGCTTCGAGAAATAAATTGAACGTACTCTATAGATTATGTAATATAGGCATGATATTTTTATTATGTATTTAAGCTTTATTCTCAATGATTTCATTGAGTAATTTTCTTAAATTATTTTTTCTAAAATTTCTGACATGATCTAGACAGCTTCAAGTAAGTTGGCACAAACGTTCTTGTGCTAAAACTAGTTAAATAAATTAATGTAATAGTGGTGGAATTTGAACCACACTAATCCTCAACTGGTCACATGCCAATCCTGGTTTATAATCTCGAGTAATTCATCATTCATCACCCAAGCGATACCGTATTTCAATGCAGCACTATTTTTTTTTCCATTAAAATACGAATGTACAAATAATTGAACTATTGAAAATACCGCTAAAAACATGTTTCTTCGAACATCCTTGTTGCAAACGCCAAGACATTTCGGATACATAATTGAATAAAGCATCGGTGAATGTAATAATGATATAGATTACATAAATGAAAAAGGAAATAATAAATAATTTGTATTTAATAAAAAAGATATTATTAGAATTATAGTTGGACTACTTAAATAAAAGCTGGGTAACATATCTAGTGTAGACTTAACGTCATTTCTGTGAAAACCGGTTTTGATGGGACCGTCTGCCGGGGAATTAAATCAAAATACATTTTCAAAAGTGAATATCTTTGAGTTACTTTCTGCGTAGAGCATTTATACAGCAATTTAGAAGCTGTGTCCACAAATAGAGTTATTCTATTCACCTTGAAATCACGCATTAGTTGCGCAGGTGTTGTTCTCGTTAGCAATACTAGGTAGCAGCATAGGCTACTAGTGTCGGGCTTCACATCCTCTAGCAAGATGTACATGAAGATAAACGTAATAAAAAAAGGAGACAAATGTCATAGATGGTCCATGTAAAATAATCAATCTAATAATAAAGTAAATAAAGTAGTGCTGAAAAATCATTCTCGAAATTATTTAGTACTGTTTTGGAACACTATATGCGTGATGTTTGGCTCGTGTCAATTGTTCTCGGTTTGTCTGATTCCGGCGTTTAACTTTCCTAAGCAGACGATTTACGGTTACAAGCTGAAGGTGAGCTTCATCACCTAGTGAGTGTATGTGTATTGGACTTATTAACAACAATCTGAAAGTATCATATTTTATGCACTCCTTAAGATGCATCTGCGAATGCAGCACGAGGAGACAGCTGTAATTCCATATTAATTTATTTATTTTTGTCATTGCATATATATATTATCAATAAACAGGTTTAGAAAGAAAAAAAAAAAAAAAAAAAAAAAGCAGACGATTTGTAGGTTAAAGCTCCAAAGCTAAAAGCAAGGAAGATGCAATAAACATAACCCAACTTTTAAGAGTAATAACTTTTACATACTATTATGTATAAACTGCCAGACAAGCTCTCCTCAGCACTTATAGATACATTCACCATTGCGTGTTTACGCATTGTGCATATGGAGATTTCAAGTAAAACCTTACATTAACCCATACATTTTATCTAACGATGTCGCAGATTCTAGATAAAAAGATGGAGGAAGAAGTTATATGCTAAATTGACGTAGTGCCTACTGGTCGCTCTATTAAGATTAAATTTCCTAGTCAATAATTAAAATATACTATAAGTCAGAATGGTGTTTTTTGCATGTTTAGAAAATGTTTACAGAAAATGAAAGCAATAGCGTACTCGGGGAGAGAGGATAGGGACAGTCAACCCCGAATCGCACTTATTCGGGTGACCTTTTTAAAAATATTGTATTTAAACTCTATAGAAAATAAAAATAAACAATAATGTTGTAATCAACAGAATCAATGATTATAATAAATACAGGTACATTTTAACGAAAATGCATCCTGACCCTGGTTCTAGAGCAAGTTTATAACATCAACAAAACTGGCCTAAATTATACAAATGGTTTGACAGATAAATAAATGAAAGTGTTTAGCACAATTTAATTTAATTGTATATTGAGTTTTTTGCAAGCTCTAGATTGAGGCTATACACTGCTCTTTTCGCTCCTATATTAATTAATTCCCATAGCGGTAATTAATACGAATTATATTCGGAAAACTGACCTAATCTTGGGGAAAACTGTAAATAGATTTATTTATGTAGAATCTTTACTGATTTCCATAATTTACGATAAGAAGGGGATATGAAGGCAATGACCTCCACGTTATGGAATTTTTAAATCGATATTTTCATTTATTTATTTCATAAATGAACCAAAATTGAATTTTCGTTTATCATTTTAATTTTTTTTTTTTTTTATTAATAAATAAATCTAAGGCTTCCAACCGAAGTTTACGACAGTCAGGTTGACATCAAAATCAAACATATTTTCTTAGATAATGCATCAAACCAGGTTCCTAGTAAAGTCCTGGATACAAAGAATTGTAATAATTTATTTTTCTGAAAGACTCCTAAAATATTTAAGAACACTAGTAATATTTTGGCCTAACAAGCCGAAATATCAAAAAAATCTAAAAGTGTATTTCTTTTAACCACTTATCTACAGCGAACATACCAATGCTACTTTAATTACAATCAGCAATTGATCAAAATGATAAAACAAAAAAAAATGAACCGATCACTTTCATAGTGTTTTTCGACCCATCTATTTGGGATCCTAGATACCAGTTTTAGAAACTAATGAACGCTCTATCAGATTTTTTTTACATCGAAATGAAAACTATAATTGAAAAATAAACTGCTTGAAACGAAATCACAGATACCTCTTTTAGACGGTTTTATTCTCAAAAATTCATTTTAATAAGTTTCTAGTGGTAGATTTCTCTGGTAGAATAATATCTAATACCTATTAAGCTATTAAGTTGATAAATTTCAGATAGACGCATTTTAATTTAATAATAATATCCTATTATCCATGATCTATGACTCTTAAGTACAAAAAAAAACTTTTTACTTAACATTTACAACGTGCAGTGAAATAAAAAAAAAAAAAATATGAAAAGATAAATTTGTGTACCTATACAAATAAAAGACATATTCTTGAAGGATTAAAAATATGAACTCAAAAAAATATAGAGAAAAACAGTTTGATGAAGATAAAACAAGATCATTATTAAAGTAAACATTAAAGTAACTTATAATTTGACTAATCGGTTGGATGGGTTGTAAAGTTAAAATTTTGATATGATTATATAACTTGAAACGTTGCATAACTTATTTCAATGAAAGCACAGTTCAAATCCGTTTTGAGAGACTATTTTTAAAAATATGCATTACCAGGTATATGAAAACCTCAAATCGCCACTGCAGTCTAAAATGTGCAATAAGTGCATTGAACAACACCTCGACGGTGACCTTAATTTAACAGGATTCGCGGTTCTCCAAAAAGGTCGTTGAGAGGGAAAATTAAAAAAAGGAAAAAATTTGGCACACACCCGGTTAAGCCCGCTTTGAAGCCATTATAGGCGCCATGGCTCCGAATCGGCCCTGTTTGATGCGTAATCTTCTGGGGACTCTCTTTGACTCATCATGCGGAATTTTGGCTACTTCGCTGCACCAAACTGAATGCACTTGCGTGCGGGCAGTACCTCAACCCCGAACCCCGTAAACCACTTTACATAAATATACCCTGTGAAATAGCCTAATAAATACTCATGTACTAACTATTTAGGCTACTTAAATATTTTCTACTTGGATGAGTAGTTCATTTTTATTATTTAAAAGGATATTTTTATATAATAAATTTGATTACAGTAGAACCTCGCAAATCCAACCAGGGTGTAGCTCGGAACGGCTGAAAGATCGGATTAATATAGTTTTTTTTTTATTTTGAAACTGATTATCATGCTTTGTGCTAGTCAGGATCATGTACAATTTATAATAATAATAGAAAACCTTCATAACAAAATCACAATTTGCTTATAAGCATTAATTTTGATGTAATTGTAGTTTATGAATATCTGTGTAGAATTCCAATAATATCGACATTCATACGGTTTATACATACACATTCTGCCCAAGATCTTCACACCACACACACCCAAGACCATTCTGCTAGCTTGCTTGCCGGAAGAAGCTGAACTCCGACCGCCCCCATCTGCAACAATTTCACCACGATGCGAAGACCAGAGAGAGGAGGGAAAGGGAGCCACATACGCTCAGGACATGAGTGAGTATGATTGCCAGTGTCAGGACCCCATCCATTAACAATACATTGCAATGACACCGCCGTTTTAGGCAACGAGGAGTATTTTAAGGAAGCTTAATACTGGATAACGAGTTTGCGAATTTGGATTTGGATGAGCGCACAGTTTCCTTTAGACTTTGTAAAATATTGAGGGTATAAGTTTGATGTTGATAAATGGGTATAGGTTTGATGTTATACGGTTTGTCTGTCCGTTAGTTAGTTTTTTTAGTGTGAGGTTAGAGTTTCTGTAGTAGTCTGTAGTACTGTCCGAACTGTCTGTTTAATTTTGGTTTTTAAAGTCATGTGTGAAGGTTCCCAGTCAGCCTTTTGTCTTGATGAAAACCTAAATATCTAACAGAAGTGGACACGAAAAGTGGTATTGAATTTAAGATTATGGATAGGCAGGGTTTACATTGGAGAGTAAAAGTTGTGTGCTTGCATTTTCCTTCATTGAACATGATGTGCCAAATCAACCATTGACTTTACAGAGTAAAATATGAATAATTCTAGTCTTCTAAATATAATAAAAATATCAGATTTGACGAATTTACTTCAGTATTTTTTTTTTTTTTTCGAAGCTCTCTAGCTAGAAGATTAGGGATGAGGGAAAAATGAAGGAAGATTTGGGTTGAGCGGATCCTTGTACTAGGAGTACCTGCTTGAAGGCGGTGTGAGAGAATTAAGGAGTGTGGGAACCCTCGGTAGAAGTTGGTTGTTGCTGTACAGTGGTGAGAGGTGCAACTGGTGGCTTTCATTTTTTTTTCTTTCTTTATTCATTTTCTTTATCCTCAGTATTTGAAACAAAAGCAACTTTTATATTAAAATAAAACGAACGTTTTTTATGGGGAGAGATTATTTAAACTAAGAGACTGTTATTATTTTTCTATTTGTAGTCTTATAAGGAAATAGAGTGTGAATTTAAACGCATTGCAGGTTTAACTAAGAGAAATATAGGTCGGAAAGCTAAAAGTTCGTTATTTGTTTAGTAGAATATATAAAAACTTTTACAATTGGAACTGAATTCTGAATGACAATGAAATAGGATTAATCAAACAAAACAAACATACGTTACCGAACAAAAAAATTGAACAATGTTCACATTCGTTGCGTACCTTAATACATTAATGTATCTATGTCGCGAAAAAAAGTATTTTTGAAAATCAGGTTTTTTGAAATACTAATTCACCTTTTTAAATGTCCTATACATATATCAATATAAAGCCTCTCTATTCAATTCAATCTTTAAAAATAACAAAAATGTTATGTTCTGTTTTCTATGTTCTATGAAATATATAAAAAAAGCAACAATTATGTTGTATATATATTTTACATATAAGTTTAAGTGTTTCAAAACTTTCAGAACATCGTAACCTGGATATAAGTAAGAAGTACCTTACTCCGCTTTATATTCAAAAACGCTTATTCCTCGTAATAATATTTAAACATTGGAACATTTAACAAACAGGGCAGAGCACTTGAGTAAGGTTACTGAAGCGTTACTACTCCTGGAGGGTGCATTTAATGCACACAATTATTTGCATACCAGAACTGTGCGAAGAGCGAGTCTGTCCGAAGTTTTTAATTTTCCTCCCCCCCCCCCGGGTTTGTACGTGTTCTACCTACCAGCACGTTGGACACTAGTACCCTCGGACAAGTTTTAATATTAAGTCGGAATACAAAGTATTCCCCACTGTAAGAAATAGGTAGGGGCCTTCCGCTACGGTTAGAATGAGACGTCCGAATGGCAACTCCCAGCACACTGATGAGGCAACGCCTTATGACGATTAAAGAAGTACCGATCAAAAGTAAGAATTAATAAAAACAAAAGCTGGGCCAAGTCATGTCGCCCCTTCTGTGCTTAAGTCTTCAACGTCGACGATGCAGGATTTCACCCATGTCTTAATGGAAAACAAGTTCTCTTTGTCGCAGATTTAACGGTTTAGTTAGTGCACTGAAAACAGTTTTACCTTATATTATTATTATGATCCACTTGAGTCCCAAAAAAATATTATATAATCATCAATATGAATCTGAGAATCATCAATACCTCAGTATGGTATGCATTTTTTTCTTTTCAAAATGTATAAGGATCAATACCTTTAAGAGACATTCACATATGTATATTTGCAACGTGGGTTGTTCATGAAGCTTTGGTCTCTTTACAACTGACACAATCAGCATAAGCATCAATTGCTTGGAAAATAATATTATACCACTTAATTTTCCAAATTCAACCACACACGCATGCTCATATTTGATTTACGAATTATAGTTAGTTATAGTCCTTGATTGATGCCAGAACGTTTATTTTTTAATGATATTGTGTTAATGAAAGAATTGTGAAAATACTAAAGCTTAATGAACAAACATGTACAATTTAAAATATTTTTGTTTTTTACTGTCTATGTAATTTAATTGGTACATGACGTTCATTTATTTTTGATGAAATGACCTTTCTTGAAGCTATATTGAGCACACTAATTGCAATTATAACACAAACTATCAATCAATCAGATTAATTTAATATCTTACTGAAAAATATGGTAAAGTATGTGTGTTTTTTTTAAACTAAGTAAATGGTACGTAAAATCTCTATGGAGATGAGTACATTTTTCTCGCTCGATGTCGATTGGGAGCCCATTGAAAAGTCGCAGGACTTCTTTGCAGTGGATTTAAACGACAAAATCCACGGTCAGAAAAAATAAGGTGAAAACATAAAGGATTACGAAGAAACAAAACGCAGTTCAGCTCTAAAAAGCCTCATTTTTATATATTTGTTCCAATATTTATCGTATTTTATGCATTAAAAAACTAGATATATAAATAGCGTGTGTTGGATACTACTTTCCACTTACTAAACTGATTTTTGGTACCAAAAGAAAAAAAACAGAAGTAGTAGGTAGAACTAAGATAAGCTGTTAACCCAACAGCAGAGACAAGATCAAATTTCTTTATTGTATCTTGTCTAATATTTATAAAACATTGCCTAGAGTAGTCAATATGCCACGTTACTGACCACCCATTCGTCACCAGTCACATGTTGAAGAGGGATTATCTAAGCACGTTCAGATTAATGAGAAGAATATCATTCTTTATTCTTTATCGAACCTAATTCCAATTCTTAAACGTATTTACACTTTCATCACTACAAACCCTTTTTCCATCCATCATTTTTGTGGGCAACCGGTACTTCAGTACCGACGGTAACGGCTTGTTTAAAAAAATACAACAATGTTTAATCATTGATTAATTAACAACTCTTCCAGGGTTGAAGAGAACCTCGTCGAAAATTTTTTTTTTTTTAAATTATATGTTTGTTATGATTTACCAAGTATCAGTTTAGTAATAATCTTCTCTGGATTCCCATTGGATGGTTAGGTACGATTGATTCAGTTAATACAAAAAAAAGTTTACAATATTTAGTTATTTTGAATAATCATTTAGTTTATTGATTTTCCTGGAGTTTTATTTGTAATACCAGAGCATCACAGTGACAATATTATACAGGTTCTGCCGGTGTTTGGTAAATATTCATTATGATCCAGTTCAGTGTTGAAAAATACAGGAAAAATTGAGAAACAAAGATTCGGCATGGGTCCCCGTTCCCGTTCGGTACCGTTGTTGAAAAATTCGCTTACTTCTGTAACACTCTTAATGTAACATTGTGATTTATTTACATCAAAGACCTCTCTCTCTCTTCTCATAATGGATTCCTAAAAGTATTTACTGAAAAATATAGAAACAAAGATTCGGCATGGGTCCCCGTTCCCGTTCGGTACCGTTGTTGAAAAATTCGCTTACTTCTGTAACACTCTTAATGTAACATTGTGATTTATTTACATCAAAGACCTCTCTCTCTCTTCTCATAATGGATTCCTAAAAGTATTTACTGAAAAATATAGAAACAAAGATTCGGCATGGGTCCCCGTTCCCGTTCGGTACCGTTGTTGAAAAATTCGCTTACTTCTGTAACACTCTTAATGTAACATTGTGATTTATTTACATCAAAGACCTCTCTCTCTCTTCTCATAATGGATTCCTAAAAGTATTTACTGAAAAATATAGAAACAAAGATTCGGCATGGGTCCCCGTTCCCGTTCGGTACCGTTGTTGAAAAATTCGCTTACTTCTGTAACACTCTTAATGTAACATTGTGATTTATTTACATCAAAGACCTCTCTCTCTCTTCTCATAATGGATTCCTAAAAGTATTTACTAAAAAATATAGAAACAAAGATTCGGCATGGGTCCCCGTTCCCGTTCGGTACCGTTGTTGAAAAATTCGCTTACTTCTGTAACACTCTTAATGTAACATTGTGATTTATTTACATCAAAGACCTCTCTCTCTCTTCTCATAATGGATTCCTAAAAGTATTTACTAAAAAATATAGAAACAAAGATTCGGCATGGGTCCCCGTTCCCGTTCGGTACCGTTGTTGAAAAATTCGCTTACTTCTGTAACACTCTTAATGTAACATTGTGATTTATTTACATCAAAGACCTCTCTCTCTCTTCTCATAATGGATTCCTAAAAGTATTTACTAAAAAATATAGAAACAAAGATTCGGCATGGGTCCCCGTTCCCGTTCGGTACCGTTGTTGAAAAATTCGCTTACTCCTGTAACACTCTTAATGTAACATTGTGATTTATTTACATCAAAGACCTCTCTCTCTCTTCTCATAATGGATTCCTAAAAGTATTTACTGAAAAATATAGAAACAAAGATTCGGCATGGGTCCCCGTTCCCGTCCAGAATCAGTCCAAGAAACAATAGTTACTCGGAGAGTGCATGAATAATTGTGATATTCGTGAAATGAGAGCTTTTCGTTTGAAAATTATAACCGATAAAGGATTATACTCTGTTATCATAATTTGGTAGATCGTGATATAGTAAGCGAATAAATAATTCTAAAAAAGTCTTTCACTTGTAGCTTTGTAAATGAGAAGCGGATGTACTCAACAGTCCGCCATTCAGTATACTCTGTCACCTGCTCTGGTTAGAGAACCCTCACGCGTTAATAATGTATTTAAATACATCCTAATTAAAACAAAAATCGATTGCAAATGTTGCATAAGCAATGAAATTCAGTTGTTGTTTTTTTTTATTTAAAAACTCAGTAAAGGCAATTTAATTTGGAATTAATTTGTACTTCAACGGGGACTTTTACGCGTTTTTGTTTTGTATTTTGTTCTTTTTGTGAAGGGTCCTGCTCTTTATTAACCGCTCATTGTCATTCAGATCATTAAAGTTAAATTACTAATGCAGGCTTTCGAACCATGTTTTTTATGTCTCAATTTTTATGGCTACTATAATACATATATATACATAAGGACCATTTTAAAAGCTTGGGATCCTGCAGTTTCAAAACATAAACTAAACATTTTTTTATCTTTCAGTGAAACGGGAATTGGTATTGTTCATTGCGGTTTAACATTCTTGTCGTACAGTATAATTAATTCAACACTGAATAGTACCAATAATTATTTTAAGAAATGTCTACTCAGATGAAGAACTGAAAAAGCCAAATCAAATTTATCTTAAACAAATTATAGCTAAAAAAACACCCTAAATCATTCTCCCTTTTTCAACTCCATTGTTCAACAATTTTTTTTTTTAAATGGAGGGTAGCTCAAAGTAATAGGCTGTGTATACAATGATATACAAGCCAATCTACTGATTTATTGCCCGGATTGTTAACAGAGCACTTAAAAAATATTGTTGATTATTAAAAAGTATTGTTTTACTCAAAGAGGTCTGATCAAGATTTATCTTTTGTATTTATTTATTATTATTATTATTAGACCAATAGATGTCATTAGGTCATCAGAATAGCTGGAGGACTATGTCATACGAGATATAAAATGACCAGCGGATATGTTTATCATCACTTAGTCATTATTGTTCCCTCAACATCATGACATTTCCTGTCGATGAAACGGACGGTCAAAAAAAATTAATTTCATTCATTTTGAGTCTGTTATCCAACGGCTTCTCAAAACTGCTATTTTTATATAACATACTGAGTGAATGAACAAGAAGAATTTTATTAGTTAAGTTGAACAATAAAGGTTAAATCAGGGTCCTAGAAAAATAAAAACGCTTCTCATTTCTAATTGTTTTTTGCAGATTTTCTTGTAGTCAAGTATTCCTTTGATAAAAGATTCAGTGAGCCTGACGATACGGAAAAGCCAATTAAAAAGAATAATTATAACTTATTTAAGTAGATGAGCTCGGGTATAGCGGGCATAGTAAATGCAATCAGAGCAGAGGAAAGGACATTTTCCCGGTGGTCTATTCGCAAACCAGTTCCGCGCCTAGGGGTTATTTGAAAAAAATAGATTCATGGACCAGTTATGTTGAAGAATCTATGGGAACTATCTTCTGCTTGATTCAAAGCAGGAACAGTACTTTGTAGGGGCAGCCACTTTAGATATTGTAAGTGGTTTGTCGTTACCTCCAACTAAATTTCTAAACCTATTTTCATGTACTTAGCACAATAATAGTTTTATTGAAAGTCGTTTGGTTTGAGCATTGTAAGGCAGTACTGTGGTGGAGTACGGAAATGCGGTTAGGCAGTTAAAATAATTCTTATGATTTCCGAATAATTTTTGTTCACATTCAAAAATATGCAATTACCATTGGTTTTATAGTATAATATGCTGTTGGAGTATCTAACAGGTTTAAACATCTAGCATATAGGGATCTAACAGGTTTAAAGTTTTAATTTCAAACTTGATCAGTCAGCAAACATTATTGATAGTAAGTGACTGACCTTTTATTAAGGTCAGTACTTGCTTATTGCCTGACGATTTATTTTTGTATTTGGAATAAATATACCGATGTATGCACACTTCTCTTTCACCGTGTGAGGTTGAGTGAGGACCAAATATGGCTTTGGAACGGATTTTAAATTATTTGTTAAAAAAAAAAAAAAAATAACTAGGACGCTAAACCATTTCAGTAACATAAAACTCTCTCGGGTCTACCCACAATTTTATTACTGAAGTTAATGGACTAAATGTTGTATACTTATCATATAAGCTTTATAAACTTAAATTAAAACTAAATATCGCTAAATAAATCGAAAGCAGGCAAGAGAGAGGTGAATATTTATTAATATGAATAGACCACAACTAGACTTCCAACATAACACATAAATATATTATGTATATATATAATATATAAATATCAAAATATTTCGACACTAAGGATGAGTGGATTCACCTTCGAAATCATGCTACTTGTTTTAAATTCTGTATAAATAGTGTCGCTTTTTGTTTAATAATAAAGCTATATATATATATTCAAGTTATTATATTATATAGATATATAATATTATATATAAATCAAATGTACAACTTACTGTGAAAATCCAGCATATGCCCAGTTGCAGCAACTATTATCCGACCACTAAGAGACACTACACGATACTACGACCGTCTTTATCTTTTATTATATTTTAGTTTCTGACTCAATGGCCTCCACGAATTATATCAGCTCCGAGGAACCTACGAAATTCCCCAAACGTACGTGATAGCTAAATCTGACTCTTCCATATCCGGACAGCCAAAAACGTAAAAAACCAACATTTTCGCCATTTAAAAATGGGAAAATGAGAAGTACATATCTAATAAGACAAAACTAAACTGGAAATTAATTTATAATTACTAAATTTAAATAAACCAAAAAATCATAAGGCATTGGCGAGACAACGTGACTATGCAACAAAACAACTCTAAACAAATATTTTGATGTAAAATTGTAAAGCTTATTCTAAATAACTAAAATAAATCTATAGTTACTTACGTTTTTCTTAATTTCGTATGTAAACTAGTCATTCTTCCGGATCACCCCCGCCCTCATTAATCCGGAAACAGTACTAAAATATAAATCTGATTCAATCACTGTTTTACTGCACCAAATATTTGGTGAAGACATACAAACTCTTTACGGTTCAGGTTAGGAAACAGTTTAATTCAGTTGGTATAGTATGTTTTGTTTTCTCCAGACCCTACCCGGTAGCTAGATTATAAATCCTGGATGAACAGTAATGGTTATGACATTTATTTTAGACACGAAACCAAAGTAAATAATGACCTATTTTAGTCTTCCCACCAGATTTTTCTTAATTACTAGTGCTTTCATCACCCTCAAATGCTCAGAAGACAAGACAGTAACCACGCAAATTAAAAACATTCTTTAACAAGCACTTAAGAATGGTAGAATAGTCTGTTGGCTAAAAACGGTTGTGAATAAGGAGCTTTTGGCAAGACAAAACCAGGGTATTATTTAAAGTATCATTATGCATTTATAGATTATTCTGAACGACATATTCTAAATGTTATAAAATCAATTTAAACAAAAAACCTTTCGTAGTACTTGAGAATGGGTCCTGAAAGCGCTGGTAAATAAAAAAAAACGAGTTGTGGGAAGACAAAAATAGGTATTTATTACCATATAAAAAACTAAAGCCATAAATTAAACTTTGAAACTAAATTTGTTCCTTAATTCTCCTCAATATTTTCGAAATAAATCCTGTTTTGCCCTTGTCCATGTTCAAGGCTAAATTGATCACAGATAAATCGTGCAGCAAAAACAAATCAATGAATTGTCATCTAAAAACAAATCAGCTCATAGTTATCTAATAAGGCTTCTCAAAATACTCTTGGGAACCATAGTGAAATGCTTCACTCATCGAATTAATATTCTTTAATAGGTGTCAATGTGGCCAGTGTGATTAAGAATATTAATTTAGAAAAAAATTTACATAAAAATTTGCAGGCCGCTTCGGTATTTCTAGGCTATTTCAAATGATAGCTCTCTTTAGACAAATTTGGAAATTTTTGTTAAAGCATGAATGTAATTAAATAATATTGTCACTATTTTATTTTAGGTCAATCAGGCAATGCATCGATTTAATATTGTGTAACTCTTTCATAACACTACGTTTTTTAAAAATAGTAGGTATTTATTGTTCGTCCGATATTATTTAATTAATAGCCACTTGCTTTTCTGAATCTTCTTTGTTGTGTTGTAATTAAAATCTGCCTTATTGGGGAATAAGTAATTGTGATAAACATTCTTCAAACATATTTGCAATTTCCATTCACTCACTCATTCATACAGTATTTACAAACAGCTCAGATTCCTCCTAAATCCACATGGTTGGCACCTCCCTCATATGCGAAAGAGGAACCGGAGCCTTGGAAAGTCACGCTACTCCCACCGTCCGGGCGGGTCTTGCTCCCAACGGTCCAATGTATTCTTAATTATGTTCCATGTAGTTACTACGGTTACTTACTGAAAGACTTATCAGCCACTATAGGTCGAACAATATTATTATCTTACGACGGGTGTTTTCTTTCAAAATTTAATTCTAATCGACCAATCAACCCTTAACATTGAGTATTTATTTCATGGGGTTCGGTAGTAAATATCTTCATGAACTCTTCTGTTTCCATAGTGCAGAAGTCGCTATTAGTCTCTTCAAGCTTTGCAGCATGTATCATCGAATTCGGTCATTATTTTCAGGTCGTATGTAGACATAGACAAGTTCCCTTAGGATCAGATGCGAACACAGAACCAATTCTAAGACCCTAAGGTCGTCCTTAGTCGGGTTGGCCGGGTCATTATTTTCAGGTCGTATGTAGACATAGACAAGTTCCCTTAGGATCAGATGCGAACACAGAACCAATTCTAAGACCCTAAGGTCGTCCTTAGTCGGGTTGGCCGGGTCATATTTTCTTCAAAGCCCCGAATGCTCGTTCTTCTGAACCAATGATCACTAATTTAGAGATAATTATTATCTAATACATTCTGTTAGTTTTATCTCAGGAATATGAAATTCATATTAGTCGGTGAATTTCAATATAAACTATGAGTGGATTAATCATCATATTTAGTGATCCTTGATAAGTAGATTGTAATTTGATGAATAAAGGATACATAGAATTTTTTTCGTTATTCATTTTTATAGCTGGGCACTACATTATAGAACCATCTCAAACATTAATTTGTTCAAAGTTTATATATATTTTAAAACATATTTGATATGTATGTAACTCAATCAATAACGAGTTCAAGGCAAGCGCCCTTTACTGGGTCACTTAAATGGTAGCGAAGTAAATTTCCTGAGTGCATTAAAGTCACTGGAGCTTTGCAGGAACGTTCGGGCTGGCCGGATAAATTAACAGCTTTTTGAAAAATATTATAATTTTTTTATTTTCACAAATTAACGAGAACTTTAAGCATTTAAAAAAAGTCTTTCTATAATCTTTTCAACTTTTTTTTTGTATCGTTATGAATTTTTTATTACCCACTTCAAAAGAAAAAAAATATTAATTAATTTCGTTTTTCAACACATACTGATTTTCGGGTTTTAATATTACTAGACACCTCTCTCTGATCAACAAAAAATGTATTCTATACTGATGCAAGTGCTTTAGGTGGTTACACCAAATTTTTACTTTTATTTTTATTTCTTAAACATTTAATCCTATTTAATTATAAGCTGCTTGATCATGGTGGCGTAGCTATGGTATAGAGCTATAGACTATGGTAGCGTATCAGTAAAAAAATAAATTATGGATAGACTGGTGCTAAGTATTTATTAATTTTTTTTTTCGTTAGTAAATATTTTAAATTACAGTTTGACGGCTAAGAGTATACATTCGAATTTCTTTCATTTCGTGTTCTAAAGAATTTTTAAAGTTGGTCACTGTTACTTTTTTCTTTTTTACAAGTGCCTCGGCAGTTATTTAATAGTGAGATTTTGTAATACAGCTCTTGATTAAAACAAATCGCTGCGCACATTAGTTAGGGTTAGGTGTGATTAAAACACGCGTGATTCTCGTTCCAGACGACTGTAAGAGGTGTTATTTGCATTTAAAAACTATTAAACCTTTCTATGAAACGCACGCAATCAATTGCACTGTGGCTAGTTACAATGACATTATCTTCTATAACAGTTTGTGTGCTTTTCTGTACGCGATACAAGTAGCACTGGCGTAATTACAATTACTTGACTTTTGAAAAGAAAGAAACGATCAATACAAAGAAAAATGATATCAGCCTAGTATATATATTTTCAATCTAGATAGCATTGGAACACATTTATATACTAGTGCATAAAAGTTTACGCTGAGTTACAAATACAAAATGTAATATAATACATACAAAATATTCACTTTAATTTTTTATTTTTTAAACATTTAATCCTATTAATGCTTGAGCATGGTGTAGCTTCCAAAAGCAATATTTTTATGATAGCTTCAAGGTACTTGGAGGATTCAGATTTCTCTATGCATATGCAAATGTAAACATTGGTGAATCGTACTGATGTATCTAAGTTGTATCGTTTACATAACCGCCCCCTGACATGTAAGACTGGGGTGCCACTTGGCCACATCCAGTTTTTGGGAGTTTGAGAGTACTATCTTTTAGTATGCATGTACTATCTTGAGTTTGCCTCGGTGGGCTTCCGAATGAGTTTAAATACACTAATAACGGTGGTGTTGACCTGAGGATTTTAAACCAAAATAAATTCCTAAATCTTTTTTATAAGCATCAATGGTTTAGTTCATTTTTGTATGTATGTACATATTTGAAGGCATCGTCTTATTTATTTGGTCAGTATACGATATCAAAGAAAACATCGTATCTCAAAAATACTTTGAATGATTGGCGTAGGCAAACTGTATTAGTTTTCGTTATTCCTAATTACCTGATCTGTATCAATGACAAATGACTATCGGTACGTATTAGGTTTAAAAAGGTTGTATACCCTATTTATTTGCAATTTATGTTCAAATACTGACAACATGCAGCTATGACCCAATTGTCGGTTTTGTGTGCTGGCAATTTCTCTAGGTTACTTCAACCTTCCTCCTCACCAAATAGCCTGTGTTTTCGATCAACCAGCAACAAGTAAGTGACTGTTTCTGCGCTTGTTCTTGTCCAGTCCTGTCTTGAGTTATCTCCGACTCATTGTCACGGGAATTCCGGCTAACGAAACGGCACTTCCAAAAAAATGTTTTCCTCGGAGCTCTTAGTTTGAAAAATGTGAAAAAGGCTTCCTGCAGCAACAGTGAAAGCACGGTCGCGCCAGACCAGCGACTTTTTATGTTTCTTCACAGACTGTGAAATTGCCCTCTCGGAGGTGCATACAAAATACTAGGATCAAAATGACTTTCTTTGGTGACCGAGCTAATAAGGCCTTACTGGTAACTGATCAAAACAAAAAAAAAACATACTGTGCCATAATTAATTATAACAAGTTCAATAGTTATTGAAGCATGTTTTCTAGTAAATTTTAAAAGTATGCATTTACATCAGATGGTGCGAAACATGGAATTCCAATCATACAGAACTTATGGAAGACTAATGTGTTTTCAAAATTCAAATTTTTTTATATATAGAGAAACTTCTTTATTTTGATAAAATTACAATTTGCCTTATTGAGCAATAATTAATTGTGATAAATGTTCTAATTCATACCATATTTATAATTTTCATTCACTCGCTCATTCATACAGGATTTACAAACAGCCCAGAGACCTCCCAAAGCCATATGTTTATCACCTCCCCATGTGAAAGAGGAAGCAGAGTCCTGGGAAGTCTCCCGCGCTCCTCCCTCAGCTGCTTCACTGGAAACGAGCCAGTAGAGGCTGGCCGAGAGTCACAGACGCTCAGGACATGATTGGAGAAAATGGTCATTGCCAGGACTCCCACTGTCATAAATTTATAGCAGTTAATGAGGTCACTGCTGCTTAAGTCTCCAAGGAGCATTACAGAAATGAGTGGCTCATTTTGATCAAAAGTCACATTAAATGTACTGGTTAGGCTGCAGTCGTATAAATTGCAGGTAATCAGAAGCAAGTGATTTAGCTTTCTGGCCGCATTTAATAGTATTATTGTTTACTTCCAAGGGTATTTTGGGGTCACTCAAAGAACCATTATGACAGTCAGACTTTTTTTGCACTTTAAGATCACAATCCCTCAGGCAGACCAGAACTGACCATTATCAATTTATGCTACGTATATGTTCTTTCAGTACAAGTTAGACATTAGTGTTTATTTGAGAGTAGTTTTCAGAAATCAGAAGCGTCTTGACCTCCTTTATATTCCCTAAATATACTTCTATCCCATGATTCCCACAGACAGGGCATTAAACTAGATCCTCAGATGTTAACGCAAGAGAATTAATTTTAGATTGTCTAACCTTTTGCTATTATTTTATTTTTGATTTCATATTGGAAACTTATTCCTGAAAAACCAGCTCGCAAACAGCAACTGAACCGATTTCTGAGGATTAAGGTGAAAATAAAGTATTCTAAAATTAAAGTTACAGAACTTTCTTTTACTCTTAAATATTTATACGTGTTAAGGAGTAAAGCTCTATAATTGTATATTCATTTTCATCTATTAACCCAGAGATCTCAACTTACTCAAATTAAATACAAAAATTTCAGCTGTGTAATAGATGAGCTTTACAACGGTAAACCAATTTTTTGTGATAATTCAGAGAGTTTATTCATGAAAGTAAGGAAACGAATAAAATCTAATACTATAGTTATATAATTACCATGATAATTAGAATATAAATAACTAGAATTAGCATTGTACCGTTGTGTTGTATGTCATTGTTCACGTCTTGTATGGTTTGTTAGTTTTACTACAGTCTGGGTTTTTTCAATCTAATTCAGTGATTCAAATTCATTTATTTATTTTCAAGTTAGTACATAGAAGACCTACATAGTTACATATATATATATTTGTAATGCATTATATATTATCTGGGCCGACACACCTTCTTAGGCTACCACTTACGTCATTTTAATTATCGTTTAGATTTAGACAAAAACATGATAAAAAATAATATTAAAAATCGATGTATATTCATCAGCTAGCCTGGCTCAATAAATTTATAAAAATGCGAAAATTTTACCTACCTGTTGTTTACATTGAAAATTATATGAGCGCTGCCTCAATCGCTTACAAAAGGATGCTTCATTTCTATTCACTGAATCAGCACAACTGGTCTTGTCAGTGTTGCATTATTTCGTCAGGTTTTTCAACAGAAAAGTATATATTTGGTTGTATCAAATCAACGCAGTAATTTATTTTTTAATTTGTATGCATGCAAAACCACAGCATTAATGGATCACGTTAATACTCAGTTACCAGTATTTTACAACTATTATTATTAGTAATATTATTTTTCACGATGTCATAATAATTTATGTGGTGAAGAGATGAAGAAAGCCAATTATTTATACGTATATTCCAAGTTAGAATTTTTTTGGGTCATTTTATTAATAAAAAAAGTGATCCAGACGACAAATTAGACGGGTACAAAAACATAACAATGAAATGATATTATTAGTGCAATTATTACGAATGGGCAGATTTTTCTTTTTGAATATAACGTTTACTCCAATGATAATTTGTAAAGTATTTTCAAACTTGTTGAAGCAAATGCAATAGATAAAATAGTAAATATTTGACTAAGGTGGAATTTTCTTCACCAAAATTAGTCAGCAGGGCTGTCAGGCCCTTTATTTAAAAAAAAGTAAATTAGCCGAACTCAATCGTGATCCTAACAATTATTTGCAAATTGATTATTTTAGGCAAATCATTTTAGGTCAAGATTGATTGTGCTTATATTTAAGCAACTCTTATCCTATCGATTATTAATTACTTATAGTTTTACTGCAACTAGAAAACAATATATATTACATGTGTACGCTTAACTAGAATTACTGTCAATCATACAATAAAAATGTATTACCTTCACTTAATATTCGTTCCTTTAGAATGACTGACTGTTTTTACACAAACAAACGGTTGACCATAGCTAAAAGATCCCACTTGCTTTGAACAGTACGGTATAATGACAACTTCAACGAATATAACGAACCGAAAGGGATGAGAAAGGATGGCTGTGGAAACCAAGAAAAAAAATTATAATAATGAATAGTTAACATTTTAATTATTCATTCAAAAAGTTTTTAATCACAGGCGGATGCTAATGTCAAATATGGGAATAACTGAACAATGGCGATTAAACGTTCGGTTTCATGGAAAATGGTGTAATTTGACATTTTCCTGTAGTTTATTGATGAAATATGTCTAGAATTTTAATATTCCCAGTTCTTGACAATAGTTGCTATTAGGTGAATATGAAACTTTTAATTAACGATGGAAGTACAGGAAACAATGCACATTATGATGACGAATTGAGTAGTTGGGAAAGAGGCATTCGATTTAGCATTTATTAAATATATATTATTCACTTGAGTTTAAAATTCAAGCAGACCCTATTTATTTGTAGCCTATGTTTTGAATTTGTCAGAAATTTTCGGACAAATCACGTCGTGCTTTAACTGCTAAGTGACAAAAAGGATTGTTGATTACTAATACAATCTACACTTATGATTAGTTAAATAAATAATGGAATATATGGTTTTCACTGATCGATATTATTTGCATTTTTGTTATATGGAATATCTAGCTACGAGAGCATCATCATTTGTTACAATAAAGCATTATCTCTCAACAATTAATTAAAAAACTATATCAATCATGTATAATTAATATTCAGCAATTACAATTAATTGATTTTCTACATAAATCTTGAATTGATTTTGATCGGCATTGGGCATGCAGTGAAAGAATATATTGCTTAGTCGGAGACAACCAATAATGTAATCAATTTTAATTATTGGTGAGGCAGTAAGATTACAACTAAAACCCTTAAATAAACCAACTATTTACACACGCCGAGTTGTCTTAGATAATATAAAAAGAATTTTCCAGCCCGAAAGATGTTAACCGGCTCAATTAAAATTAACATTGCACAAGCAAATGATTTTCTACAATAATATTTTTCATATGAGAATGCGGTTTTATGGGTCATATATTCTTTGAAATAACGTTTGGGTGCAAATCAGAACATATTACAACACCAAGGCCAGATTTAGTATTTACACCGAAGGAGATATGTATTAAACGCAACGCCAAAAGTAATAAAAAACGAAAAAAAACAGGTTGTCGTACTTTCAATATAAACAGGTACTCCTAGTAAAAGGATTCGCTCACCCAAAATAAATTCCCTTTATTTTTCCCGTATCTATAATCTTAAAAATTTGAGAGCTAAGGAAAAAAAAAAATATAATAAAAGAAGTGAATTGAAAGAAGTTCTCTTTAGTTAACTTAAATCGAAGCTCAAAAAACATTTAAACTAATTCAGATTTTTCAAAAAGGTTCATCAAGATTAGCGACAAGTTAATTATTGAGTTGAAGTAGATATATTCAAAAAACAAGCGGAGGGTTTTAGATCAGTAGATTTTTCATCATTAAAATTCCACCCAGATGTTGTTAGAGTTTAACTTACAATCCTTTTTTTTTTTTTCCTCCTTGAATTTAGTTTATTTCATAAATGAATAAAAACTTTTACCTGAAGAAAAAGTTATATTTAATAATCAAGATATGGAGTTGTACCAGATAGGTTTGAATCGTGAAGATATATAGAAAATACATGAAACAGTATATGTAAATATAATGCACACAATATGTCAACTTATGAACTTGATGAAAACATCTTTATTTAATATGCGAATGCAATGCTGGTTCTTCAAAGAGGTGAGGTAGGTATGTATATATATATATATATAACGTACATATATTACGTTTTTGTTCTTGAATACGATATCCTACTGTTTGAAGTGTTTTGGCCCATTTGAGGAGTTGTGAAGTCATTTTGTACGCGTTGATAATGGGCGTGTGAGCTGCCAAAAGTGCTAGTACATAACATGAACCGAATTTTGTACATTTCATCAGCCTAAGCGGAGATCACGACAAACTCCTCTCATCAAAAACTTTTACAATTTTACAAAATAAAACTGAAAGCAACAAAGAAAACTTAGTTGATGATTGATAAACAATTATTTTTTTGTAAGAAAAGTTTTTTATTGATATACTGTATGATATATACCTGAGTCATGTGTTTTTTAATGTTAGTACTAAATGTTTAAATTTATGTATATTGTTCTGAATTAAAGTCTAAAGCATGAATAGGTGAAATATAATATTTATATCAATATAAAAAATGTATTAAGGAAGACTTCTAGTTTTTTTTCGAACATAATAAAAATACATACACTGTGAACAATAATAAAAATAATAGTAATTTAATAAAATGTCAACGATTTTTATGGGGGGAAAAAGGGAGAGCTTGACTTATGAAAATCCAAGTGGATTGAAGACAACTTGACAAAGTTTCTAAAAGGGTGATAACTGCTAGCATATGACAGTTACTTGCCTGTGTCCATTGCACCGCTTATGAAGCACATCACTCGAGAGCGAAGATCGAACGCTCGCTGATCAGAGCACTGACTGGACGGAAACAGCTGAGCCACTGTTTACACAGCAGCTAATGACAACTGGTCTTACCTGTGGGAACTGGGGGCGGCCGGTGTCCTACGATGATTAATATCTTAGGGCCGAGCAACGACTCCACCTTTCAATAAAAACGTAATAAATCTTCAAAATGAAGAGGAAGGGGTGCGCATTGGGGGAGGATGGTAGGCGCCCCCACCCCCCGTGCGTATGGCTACCGGAGAGAGATTTTTAAAATATAACCGGTCCGCGGACCAGTTTGCTTCCCTTTAATAGGGACTTTTAAATCGGTCAGAGGCCTAACGGCTCAAGGGCGGCACCGGCGGCTTAGGGCGGCCCCGCTCATCCCTGCTGGGCCATCCCCCACAGAAGTACAGCCTCACCTCATCTCGTGAACGGACAAACCCTTAATACCCCTTATTGTGGTATCACTCAACCTTACGGCTCAAATCTAGGAACCAGTGTCCCATACAGACAAAGGTAATTGAACTATATTTCTACTATCCTTTCATGGAGGTACACATGGACATACGAACAAATACGTAAACCTTAACTTTGACTCACAACCTTCAATTATTTCTATCAAATCGAAAATGTATGTATGCTCTATATTCAAAAAAGCTCAGGACGTATCGCCTTAAAAATTAATCATAATAATACTCATAAGAATCATGTAAAAAAAAACGTCACAAGACGCCAAGAAAGGGCTGACGTGGTAGGATTTTGTATAAGGGGTAAATTGTCCAAAAAACAATAACATGATTTTAATATTACATTTTAAAACTTATATCACGTACGACATACAAAACACCTGCAATACCTGGTAACTAGTCAAACATAAGTTGTATGACATTGTTTTAATTACACTATGGACGTTAATATAATTCCGTTGAATATCGAAAAAAACATATTGTCAATTTGTAAATTGTTAAGATTGATCAGGAAGTATGCGCAATAGAATGGTATATTTGTGTAGACATATTTTCCCTAGACTGAGAATTTGACTAATATAAACGTATGTAATAAATAATATTAAACTGGTACTGTCTAACCAAGTTCTACGAAGCACCGAAAAACCGATTATAACGGTTAGAAGATGTAACAAAATAAATTAAACTCTTATATATAACGCCGATGAAGTCAAATTTCTAGAAGTATTTTGAATAATTACATTTTTTTCTTACTAGTCGATTCCAAAAGACTGAAATGTTTTAATACAAACAATATTTCTTCCGCTTCTCAATGTGTCATGGTTCAAATCTCAGTTCAGGAAGTGACTTTTGTTCTACTTAAAGTGCCCTAAATGCCGTGTAAACATTTTCAATAGTTATTCTTCTTTCCTTCTTTCCAAGCACACAATATTATGTGTACTGTCTACAGAAATAAAAAATAATAATACAACCCTATTAAGGCATTACCCATTCATATTGTTAAGAAACTAAACAGCAGCTGTTTGCTCATCCCCGGGGGGGGGGGTGCTTTTTGAGAGGGGGGATTTTTTTCGGTAGCCTGTCTGGGGTGTGTCCGTCTTCTTCGTCTGTAAGTCAATAGAAAAAAAAAATCTCTTCAAACAGAATGAAACTGATTAATACATATTCCACGTTTTAGCTCGAGAAAAGCAGCTGAGAACTGATCATTAAATTTGAATATTTATTTGCAAAAATTCATAAACTATAGCAGTTTGTTGTTGTAAATATATTTTTATTTGCGGTTATTGGTGTGAATTTTCGTTTCTTACACTTTCACAATGAAATCGTTACTGTTTCATGCCGGAGCTCAAGCCACGTCAATGGATTTCTCTATTTAATTTCTACAGTTTTCATTTAAATATTTAGAAATGATACTTTCTATGATAGAAAATATACAGACGTTTATTCCCTCGAAAGACCTTAAAAAAATCACGAGTTGAGTTACTCGCCAAAATAATTTTTTTACATAAGTTTTAAAATCTTTTAACGGCAAATCAAAGCTTAAGAACACATAACGGCTTAATGACATAACGTATTATTCAAACGAAAATGTTCAAGAAAGATTTTCAAGCTGAAAGGAAAGGAAAATGTAGAGAATGTCCTTGGAAAATCGAGGAAATGGGCTATATCATAACGGTGAAAGGGTGAAAATGGCCAGAATTTTTTTCCCCCCGCCAGGAAACTCCATCAACTTAACAAGTAGGAAAGCTATCTTTGGAAATTAGTGGTTCGCTCCTCTTTTTTTTTGTACTTGGTCAACATTTTCTTTAGGCGAGGTGGGAAGACATGGGTTTGTCAAGTATTATAAGAAAAAATGAAACATTATAAAACTCCCAAGATTGTAGTTTTGTAATAGTTTATTGCTTATGTAAAAATGATCTATAACGCTCATTGATCTCAAATCAATTCAAAATCGTCCCATTTTTTTCTATTTTATTATTCTAGTTTGATTAGTTTATGAACTCTGTTTATAAAAAGTAAGTTTAATTAAAAAATAAAATCGACCAAACGTCCCTTATACATAGTTAAACCAGTCTTTATGATAATATTATTACAATAAATAATTGACTGGATTTTTATTTTATTTTAATAGTTATAAAAAATGATCAGTAGTACAACGGATACAATAAATCCTTTCCTTTAATAGTTATATTTAACTAATTGGTTTTGAGAACGTGGTTCGATTGTCGAGTTAGAGAATATTGATGACAACCATTCATTTGACTATGAGCGGCCCAATCCTTGCAGGGATAATTAATGTTTCACATCAGTCTCTCAACATGATGTTTGCTTTGCGTGAACGGTTATGTAACAATACATTGTCGAACCATTGCCGTAGCAAATATCAACATTAGTTCTATAGTAGCTATTAAACTAATAGCTACAATTCTAGGAGCATGCCGCATTTCATTGACAGGAGATCTAACTATTCGTTTTAAAATTAAACTACATAATAGGTGTGCTATTTGTTACTATTATTTCTATCGATTTTAACTATATACAATTACTACCATATAAAGGCCCCATATAAAAGGAAATAAACTAACTAAATAATTTAATATTTATTAATACATAGGGGTTTATAAGGACATTTGGCTTACTAGGTTCATGGCATACTTTTTTACAATCATTTTATATTACTATTCCGTTGAAGAACCCGTAGTTGCGAAACTTTTAAAATATTAACTGCTTTTTTTTCTATTAATTTAATCGGTTTTTATAATCTTTTTTTTTTTTTTTTTAGCATTTTAAATTCATACAAATTCTTGAATGATATTTTTAAATTTTAGGTATGATTTTTAGTTTTATATTATTATTTTATTTTATCCTCCTGTGTGATGTATTGTTTATTTTCTGTTGGCCTGAGCTGTATTTATTTATTTTTGTGTCGTTACTATGCAAAAGGAGCTTGGCCCCAAAATAAATATGTTTTCCCATTCTATTCTACTACATATTTATTATTTATTCATTTGTTTTAAAGACAGTTCAACGACTTAAGTCCAAAATACATGATACAATTAAATGATAAATAATTTATCATAGCAAAAATTAGCTATTGATACAGTTAAATATCTTTATATGATTGTGTCGAAGAGATTATTTTTTATGATTAAGACTTATTTATTTACTCCAAATTAAATCGATAAAAACAATTTCTTCTGATAAATAATTTTTTTTTAATAACGATTATGTCTTTCGATATTGGTCCTATAAAAATGAGTTAAGAATTTTTAAAGTTCTTAATTCATGTAATACAATTAATGTCTAGATTGGTCCATGAAATATTTTTTGTGTAAAAGCTATCTTATATGGTTTTTTCAGGGTCACTAAACATATTTGTACAAGTACATAATTTAAAAGACGCAAGTAAATTTTTGTCTGCCCTTTAGAACGTATACATTTAAACCATAGCGTATTCAGCATTATCACTCCAATATAATGATGTCTTTTTATATACGAGACTTTTTTATAAAGGCACGTTAAGGTCTTTTTGTTATGGGTCATCATAGTCCAAAGTTTATCTCTGAGACGTCACGTAGCAATCGCAAAATGACAATTTCTAACAAAAAAATATTACTGTATTTTGATATAAACTTTAAGAAAATAATTTATTATTTTTAATACATTCTGAAATGATATTAAATACATACGGGTATTGGTTCGGGTTATCGCATGTTAATTATTTTCCCACGTACCTACATACTTAAGTTTATTGCACCAATCAACCAACTATACTAAGTTTCGAGTATGGCATTACAATCTAGTACCATGGAAAAATCTAAAACTAATCTGCTTGTACCTATTTGCTGAAGCCACCTTATAAGATATTATAGTTTAAATAGTACACAACGGGATAATGTTGCTATAAAATATATTTGGAGATAATAATAATGAACTGCAAAAGTTGAAATGTTCAAATATATAGAGACGGTATCTTGGATGACCAACCGGATTGCCCATCATACAACAAAAAACACATTTCCGCAGGATTCCATTTATACGTAAACTACCACTTTGTACTTACTATGCTAAAGTTGAAACAAATTTCTATATATTATTACAAGGGGGGGGTGACTCAATATACGCACTCTCCATTAATAATACCAGTCGGAACTCGACGTGCGCGGTATGCCCTAATGCCCAAAGGTTGGTCTGTGTTATGAGTCCGTTGCTATGGCGATAACAGCGGTTAATCACATGTTATTAACACCAATAACGTAATAGGAACTGAAAGTTTTGATGAGCAGACCGCGAATTCTCGTTCACCATTTATTTTAATTAGACGTGCTTGTTGCGAATTGGTAACCAACCTTCTTTGAGTATACTGTTTGGCCTTAATCAAGCATTCCAAAATTACGAAATATATATGTTCTGAGAACTTGAATACCTGTCACTGACCCCTCATGTTAAACGAGATCAATGTTACACTCTGAACCACCTTGAACCTTCAGTAGAGTCATAAATTTGCTGCTGAGGCATACATCCTAATTATAAAAATATTGATCAAACACAGAAACGCTATAGTTTGTTAATTTTAGACCATTTAGACAGTATGTTTATCGCTCCAAGATTTTGGGCAAGGTATAAGCGGTATATTAATTTCAAAATTATACAATACTATAATTTAGTATTGATTTTATAGATTATGGTTTTCGATTTTTCTATTTTGTACTCTCGGGGAAGGTGTTCAGTGTCTCAAAAACAGGTCTTTCCGAAGGTCCTTAATAACCCCAAGAATGGGGTTAGTTGGCAGAGCGAAGTATAGTTAATTAAAAAAGTATTTTATTAAGAATTTTCATTGGCACAGAGTGTCTCTCTTTTGGCTTTCCCCATTTTTCTCAACCATAAATATGACTTATTCCACTAAATAGGAATTTCTCCCAACTGTAACGTGCCTTCCTGATAGTAGACTCTATCATTACTAGTAATACAAGACGATATGACCGAATATGAAGAGACCATTAGAGGAAATAATTCAGAACAATTGCTCATACAGTGCTGTTCAGTAATCGATCTGTAAAAATAGGCCCTAGGGCGTGTGTTTAATTCCTGAACTTCAAAGAGGCGTTTAGGCACAAATAGCCGGTACACACATTCGTGTACTCGTGTTGAATTATAAACACCAAGTGCTGTATTATATACGCTAATAGCAGGGTCGGAGTCGTAAATCCACCACGCACATGTTCTTATTCCCCAGGAGCAAGGGCGCACTGAAGAAACACCGTGTATTACAGCTCGTCAATATTAGATCCATGCCTCAATAAGGCAAGCTAGCGATTTCCGCAGATATCGATGTGGATTTTTTTTTACTTCCACATTCAAAACTTTCTTAGAAACTGAGAACTTCAAATACGTTAAGATATGACTCAACAGGTCACCACTCCATACAGATAAGAACTGAGACCATTTGAAGAAGTTATTAAATTATACGGATTCGCACGTACCTATAATCCTTCTGGAAGTATAAAGCGACCATGGGATTTCTGCCTACATGATTTCCACATATTACTGTATCAAGCAGGTACTGTCAGGCCAAGAGGGTTTATCGCAGAATACACCACATGTTCTGTAGAACAGATAGCCCATATTGTCCTCACTGTCGAGACCAAGACCTTGCAGAACGTTTCGTGTTCTGCCTTGGAACAGGACAGGGCCGAGTTTATGAGCTAAAGATGACCCAGGAGAATTCAAAACCTGACCAGCCTATGCTAGTATACAACGAGGACAATTTACAAGACGATTCTCGTTTCTGTACAAGAAGAGTAAACGCAACAAGGACCGGATCATTTTAACTTATGTAGGAGAGCAGAAGACATTCCAAGAGTCACAAGTAAAGGAAGGTGAACCCAGGAAAAACTAGACAGTGTTGGAGGACACATAGTCCAGAGCATAAGTTGACCTCATGTAGTACATACATTTTATAGATGAAACTTCACGTAAACACCGTTCAGAACATTGATCCTTGGTAAGGGAAGAATAAAAAAATAAAGTGGGATTTCTGGAAACGGTCAGCTTCTCCAATCATGTCCTGAACCACTGTGATTCTCGCAATCTTGGCAGCCTCCTCAATCCCGTATTCGCTGAGATAGCTGATAAAGACCGTTGAGCCTCTGCTTTCTCTGCGAGAGGGGTAACGTTCTCGCAGAATTAGGGGCATACCCCTTTTCGTGAAATGAAGGCTCCTGACATCCACGAAAAGTTCAAGGTCCCCACCATCACCGAAGCCATCAGAAGAAGACACATAAAAATCTTTGACTCGATGAAACATTGCCAAAACCACCTATTCCAAGACCTGACACCCCTACCACTACGGGCAAGATGGCAACTCTCTAGATCTGGGAAAGCAGACCTAATGGTGGACATTACGGCCCTTGGCCAACCAACAACAAGCCTCTGACGGGCACCCATCACTCCTTTCCAACTGAATGAGCTTCCACTGCATGCCTAGAGAGACCCTAGGCTCAGCCTTCAGTGGACTCTTACCACTGCACCGCAACATTTCCACCTCTACCGAGGCTTCCCACACTCATCAATTCCCTCACTCCACCTTCAAACAGGTACTCCTAGTAAAAGGATCCGCTCACTCTAAATAAATTCCTTTATTTTTCCCTTATCCATAATCTTAAAATTTTTTTTGATTTCGGCGACTTTTTTCTTCGGCGATTGCATAAATGGCTCTGTGTCGATTTCAAATCGATGATGCTATCTATACGACCTATGGAGGTTTGTCAAGGCTGCGGAGAACTTTATTTTGGATTTAGGTCGTTTTTTAAGTAGTGTTTCAGATCTATAGTCGCCGTCATTTAGACACATGGGATGAAGGGGCTACTTGACGCGGTGTTGCCATAGTTTTGCTGCGCTAATTTCCTTATTGCTTACTAATTGACATAATCGAAGCGAATGGATCACGTTGTTAGAAGAGAAGTAGTGCACAGAGCGGTAACAGGGCTTGCCATGAATTTGGGGGTTTCTCACGCTTATAGTTTCGTTTAAGCAATTATAAGTAATACTTTTGATAGGTTCGTGATGGTTAAGTGTCGTGTATTTGTTATATAGAGGGGAATTTTTTTCGTAATTTAATGTTCACGTATAGTTCTTATTATCTGAGTAACCAGCATGATATTTGACGGCTCAGTCATATGGTTTCGAGACACCTCCTCCTCATCAATTATAGCAATGATTTACGCATGCAATAAAAAGAGAGACATTATGAAGAGGTGAAAAAATATCCCCCTTGCAAAAAAACTGCTTAAGTTCAAGGAGGAAGTGAGAATCAATTGTGCTCAGAAATGGAAAAGGAAGACGAGTTTATAATAACCTCGGCAATAACTCGTAAAGCCCAATGATGCCGGTGAAGGTAACGTCTGGCCGTTTCACCGATTCCAATCCCCAGGCACAGGTGGATAGGGGAAACCCATTTTTCCGACCTCTCGGGGATGTCTGCGCATGATTCACGGCTACCAGTTACTTGGAAATTAACTTTTCTTCACTTAATTAAAATTAAACGCGCGTTTCGAGCAGTCTTCCATTTCTTCTTCCCGATTCTATTAAACGAGTTAGGATTTAATAAGGAGCGCGAGACAGTTAGGGATAGGGGGGGAGGTAGTGCCATGCTTAGATAAACGGCATTATTACGCTTGTTAGGAGCGGTGATGGTATCAGCAGAAGTCCTCAAGCGGAAAGTGTAATTAATTTATAAGAAGAAACTGTCATTATAATGTAAAAGATGGGCGGAATCAACTTTCGTCAATGGTCAAAAGTATGTTTTGACTGTAAAAGTAGTTATAGGCTTTACAAGGAGTAGGACAGTCATAGATCAACGCTCATCCTTAACTGAGACGCAATGGTTGTGGTTATATATTGGAAAATTATTTACACTGTGAAGTAACTGAGCTAAACAATAAACTCCAATATGGTTTTACCGATATCATCACACAGTTTGTACCATTAAGCCATAGTACGGCTTATATTGTTTTAACCAATTGTATAGAGGTATAACTCATCATTTATTTGCTTTGATATTTCAAATCCTTCTTTTTGTTTCTATGCCTACATATTTTCAAAAACAAAGTTTCACTGTGTATTATGACATCAACAGTGGTAGCTGAGCGTGGATATGTTAGTATTATATAATTTGCACAAGGTACAACCCTTGGTAGACTCTCACTACCTTCCTGATTCCATCCGCCTTTTTAGGCATTCCACACCCTATATCCTTCTCATACATCCTTCAAATGGGGGACTCCCCTTAGTGAAAGGCACTCATTAGCCCAAAATAATGTTTCTTTATTTTTCCCACATCCTATTTTTATAAGTTTGAGAGCTAAGAAAAAAAAAAAAAAAATTATTAAATAAATTATAAATTTATAATTTAGAGGTTATTATAAAAAAAACTAGTGCTCTTTACTTTGTTGATGCATGTCAACAAAACAAAAATCATATCCAAATTTTGAAAACGAATTCCAGCATTATATTTAACTCCCTAACACCACAAACAGTTCACGTCGCTTAAGCTACATCATCCTCCATAGAGGTTTCATCTTCAGTAATTATTGTCTGATTGTCTAGCTCTAGTTTGTTGGCTCTAGTGACATAAAATATGTCGGTAGTGTCTTGGTTTGTGATGTATAATAGAACATCTTGATATATGTATGAATTAAACTACGACTTTGACGATTTCGCACACCAAATTAATTCTTCTTAGCATTTAGCTGGTTCATTTTAACAAAATATAAATTTTGAAACTTATATCCGACACCAATTTTGGAATTGCTTATGACTGAACCAATCTATAGGTGCTTCTGCGACATTCAGGATTGCAGTTGTCAAGGTTCAACCGATCGACTTTCAGCTGAAACCATCAAGTGTGAAGATTAATGATTCACAGAGCAATATTTTGTATTTTAGATCAGTCGATGATTAAAAAAATTCTTCTAGAATAGCCCACACCCCTCAAATGGTCCGACTAAATCTTATCGTTACTGACATAAGCAATGGAACTATTTCTCTATCAAAGTTACCTAGTTAGCTTGACGGGACTTCACAAATGAAGCACATGTACGAGAAGTTTTCCCACAGCGGCAGTCTACTAAAAGAAACACCTTATCTGTGTACGAGTACAGCTCACAAGCGCTGTATAAATTGCAAGTCGGCGAGTTGCAACATACGGCAGTGCATTATTCAAAGGGGCCCCAGTGCAGTTAGAGCACACCTGCCGGTGCAGTGCAGCTATCGTCTCAGAGGGGTTAGTTCAGTTTTGCACTTCGGCTGGAGAATTGTCAATCCCAAGCGTGCTCCCAGTTGTTCCTAGTAGGTGAAAAGGGACTTCCAAGGCACTTTTAGTACTCAATTCCGTTTTATTAAGCGTGAGTAGAATTATCTGTTGATAAAAAGCTTTGGTTGATCAGAAATAGAGACGTAGAATTAATTAATTCATGGACAACCTAACACGTTCTAAATAAGATGCAAATATAAAAGATGTTCGTAAAATGGAAATGAGATGTGTTCAGTTTCACAGATCCTCATCAATGAAAGTTACCTTTTGATCATTACCAAAGCCGATTTTCAAGAAATACTTACTGTCATATCTAATGTAAATAAAAGAAATGTCATCCACGTAGCTAACCATATATTTCCACGCCGAAATTTAAAAAAAAAATATACAAATTTTTTTATATAATTTTATAATTGACCAGAACAGATATTAGTGAAGTCACCAGAAGGTGAAACTATGATAATTCGATAATAAATCAAGTAATAAATATTTTATCCAAGACTTGTGAATTGAACTGAAGAGAATTGCAATGATCTTAATTTATATTAATATTTAACTCATACTTTGAATGCTTCAAATAAAATTACCTGGTAATCATGTCTGTCTAGAGAGAAGGAATACTAACCTGCAAAAACAAGGATAAAATTAATTATTTTACTTTTAAAAAATAATTTTTTTAACAAATAATCATAAGTAAAACATAACTATAAAATGTATCAAGTACGTCTTCTGTATGCTAAGTTTTCATTTTAGGTTCATGAGAAAAAAATAAATAAAATATACTGATGAGAGGCGTGTTACAAGATGTGACTGAGTCATATTTTTTTAAAAATGACTTGTTTTTCTTGTTTTCAATATGTACTAGAGTACAGTTTTCAATATGTACAAGAAGTACCCAAGTCTGTCAGATGGCTTAGAAGTGTTTTCTTGAAACGATAAATACTTAGGGTACGTTAGTTGTATTAAATCTCTGCAAGACAAAACATAACTAGTTTTGACATAGGCAATACTTCTTGTGATTCCTGTTCCTTAAGCCACAGATATATCTACACCTCACACTTATAATCTTCACAATACTTCACAAAAACATAACCATGCATTTGAAGTTATTTTATTTAGGGATTATACCCGACCAATCTAGATGAGGGGGGATTTAATGATTGTAAAATTCTTCAACTTTTAAATTTACAACTTTAATTTAACTTTAGTTAATTTCATAATGCATGAAAAGCACATAAAATGTGTAGAATACCGGTCGGAGTATATTTTTATCGGGATTTGACCGAAATTTACTGTCGTGTAGGCATACGAGGGTGGTCTGAAAAGTTTCCGACCTAACAAAGCTTTCATTTTAGCTTTTATTTTACTAGCTTTTATTTATTTTATTATCATCTTCATGTTAAGGTCGGAAACTTTTCAGACCACCTGTGTAGCGTTATGGTTTGGAAACTGTTTTTGTTTTTTTCAACCATTATTATTTATATTTTTTCTCGAAAATCAGTAAACTGAAAATCATAATGAAACATTTTCCCTGTGACCTATGCGTTTTACTCCACGAGTACGATGTATCAGACGCATGAAACACGGGTGTACCTGAAGGAAACATTTGTGCGGGGCATGGATTCCAAAATTAATTAAAACTAAAGGCGTCAAGTCTTCAAAATTGGTTTTACCAGAATTTAAGCAGGACCGACATGCCAGCAATATAAATAGTATAGATACGTCAGCATAAAATTGGATGAACTCTACAAGGGTTTTGCCGAATCTTTACTATGTTGCAATCAGCACCTATAATTTATTCTATCTAAAAATATGTTTCAAATTCGAAATAAATGTATATGATTTTAGGTTGCTGTATATGAAGTGTAGGTTGCTTACTAATTTTATTAACCAGATTAAAATGTAGACCAGAAATAATTGGTTCTCCCATTAACTGATTTCGTTACTGAATTCATTCCCGCGCCGCCCAAATACACTCTACCAATACCGCAGCGTTGATTGCACTCAACATGGTATACGCATATATATAAAATAATTAAACACGACGTAGCGAGGTAGAGTGCTCCCGGATTTGTTTAGATACAATTATGTAGTACTGAAATACCAAAGTGATCTTTCATTTGGAGTACATGTAAAAATCATCGTTAATGCAAATTGAATCAGAATATCTAAACACGTCCACACCGGCGAGCGAAAGGTGTCGCAGGGTATCGGTAACGATTATGTTAACCTGTCCGCTTTAGAGAAAGTTAAGCTGGATTATGTATAATTTCGTGTATTTTATTTATGTATAAAACGGAAGTGTTTCATCAGGTTTGAAACATAAGGAAAGGTCCAATAAAGCAATAACCATAAGGTAAATCCATATTTGATACAGTACTAATTTCTTCTTCTTTGATGACTTTATTTTTAAAACCATTTCTAAATAGTATTTAAATACAAATATTACACGATAGTTAAGGTCTTGGAGTCGTCATAGACAGCTTCGTTTGAAGAGTACAGTGTCAATCCAGTGCGTATATTGATAATTATTAAAATTGAAAAATAATCAATAATGATCAAATACCAATGTATTGTCGTATAATTTCATTCAATATGTTGTGGTCGCTAATGGTTCAGCCCTTGTGGCGAGAAAAGACTAACTACTTGCTAATTCCGAAGATTCACTAAATTAGTTAGGTGTGATTTACTGTTGGAATGTTATTTTAAGAAGTGTCCCTTTGAACATTCAACATCCCGATAGCCACCAAAAACCAACCCGAAGGGGAAACTCCAAGAGGCTGACCATTGTAATAATAATTATTCATAGCACTTAACAATAAACTAGTCCAACTTAAACGTTCTTCCTTATAGCATACCTACAGACAGACAAGAAAAACTACTTTAAAATAAATATACGCCAATATATTCGTTCCACCCGATCAAATTTTGAACCAGGAAATACATGTGAAATGACAGTGTTTAAGTTGACAGTGAAATTTTGATTATTAGTTCTCAATTTTAACGTATTATTCTGAAGAGACATTTCGATTTATACAATACCCGTTAGACAAGCGGTGAAGTAAAAATATGTTTATTTTGTTGCGACTAGCTCTATAGTTTAAAACATTGTAATGGACGCGTTAGATTCCCAGTGGGTTGCCCAAGAGATTTTGGAATGACCCCTTCTATTCTCAGTTCAAATGGTTTGCGCCATACCACCATCGAGAATAATTCCTTGGTACCTTCCTCTACAAACTGTTCCTTACACAACAGCCTGCATACCTATTATCCATAATTAAAACGAAAGCAGACGTTCACGTTATGCCAAACCATCTGGCGACGATCCGTCCTACCCTTTATACCTTCGTCGTTATCCTTCTGGAACTCCCTTCCACCCTCTAATCGCCACTCTCGTTCATTAATGGTGCTCAAAACAAGATTATTCAGTTATATTCTATCAAAAGTGATTGGGTAGTTGCACAAAGTTAGTGACAGCTTTCATTACATTTCGATTATACTATGTAGGGTGCTGTTATGCGTTATAGATCTATTAGGATATTGTATTATATTATGTGTGAACATAAAAATATACACATAGGTATTTGCTTATTTATATGTGAATACACAATTGTTAAATAGAGTGCATTTGTTTAGATTTTTTTTTTTCATTTTTCAAGTAAGTTCTTGTTTCATTTGCTTCAAACTATTTTTTTTTGAAAAATATTTATATATTGTGAACAATATATCATTTTATTTTTTTTCTCGGAACATTGTGAATATTAGCAGGGACTAATTTTATCGCGAAGAACAAACTTCACGTTGAGTAAATTATCGCTCTGAAAGGACAAAGTTCCAGGATAATAATTCCAGGATATTCTTATTATTATTATCGTGGGAGAGATATCTCTGGCCACCCCAAATCCTCTCATGAGCTGTGGACATATGAAGATGTACCACGGACAGGTGGACTGGCAGTGGGGTATGGACAAACCGGTCTACGTAGGCTCGTGTTAGGCCCCCTTTTTGTCAACACCAACTGTAGTCGATGTAAAAAAATTCTGTTTTTCTTCTTCTTTTTTTTTTTTTTTTGAAAGCCGTGCAGCTTATTATATTTTCATATGTTAGCAGGAGTCTATGACAGGTTGTTCAGTAGTAGGGATTGTGTGCACATTCAAATAGCCGGGATAATTACCATTCCTATCATGTGACCCAGCGTTTCCATTTAGATTTTAGTAAATTTTATGTGTTCGCTACATGTCGAGTATAGTATTTAAACCACTTTATCGCCTCATGCTCTAAAGCCATTAAACCATACGATTTAAGTGACATAGTGTAATACACGAACTGTCCCTGTAAGAGCATTTTAATGGATAACTATTCAAATGGCTCATTTGTAACATTTTGTAGGCAGTATAGGGGTGCCATCCGGGGCGCATGCTTCTTTGACACTGTATGCATCGTCACTATCGAGCTGGTAGCCTAAGTGAATTAATTTATTTTAAGTGTGTAGTAGTTGAATTCATCCAGTTAACAAATTACACCCATGTTGCAACATCCCATTAAGAAAAGGCCAGTAATTCGAGCACTAGGCGTTACTTGTATCCTTGAATTAGGTTTCAACGGTTTATATTTTCTTTATGGTAGTTACGCATTTATCCTCGCGAGGCTAAGCGAACCCCGACCAGATTCATCCCCCTGGGACTACATGCTTGGTTGAACCCTTATTGCCGCTGACGGGCTCAGATAACCGAGTATCCCCTAAGTGGGGAGGAGACGCCCGCCGCGGGCTAGGGTTAATACAACCTCTTAGCCGCCGTCCGGCGAGCGCCAAGAAAGAGATGGACGGACCAGTGGTCTTTCACCCTGGCTAGCGGCCTAGTCTGACTACAGAAGATCTTTAGAAGGTGTGTGTCCCGACAAAGCACTATGTTCAGGAGAAGAGGAACAGGGTAGGTTTATAGGTAGTTTATGTGGCCTTGGAATGACCAAAAATTCACACTCGGTATCTAAGGGTAGGCGAAAACCGTCCGGATCCCAATGGCGAGTGTGAACCGGAGAGAAGCAGACTGGATTGCCGTGGGAGACACTATTGGTAAGTTTGTAGGGCCGCGGCAACCGTCGTCCGCGAGGGAGAGGTCTCTCCCAAGGAGGTGCTAGATTTAGCGAGACGAAGGCAGAGATTCATACTAGGAAGGTGTGGGGTATGACAACGCCGGACTAAAACAGAGAGAGATTCGGAGGTAGTTGAATGAGAAGACCATGGTTTCAGTAGATCAGCCAGTGTCAGTGCAGAGAGAGAGAGAGAGAGAGAGAGAGAGAGAGAGAGAGAGAGAGAGAGAGAGAGAGAGAGAGAGAGAGAGAGAGAGAGAGAGAGAGAGAGAGAGAGAGAGAGAGAGAGAGAGAGAGAGAGAGAGAGAGAGAGAGAGAGAAGTGTTCAAGGTGCCGGTTTGTTTCTTTCTGATTTTCGCCCTATGGGGCGCTTCTTATATACGCAGGCTAGCCGTAGTGGGGAGTCATCTCCACCAGCTGCTCTTTCCCCCACCAACTTCTCCCCCACTCCGACTGACGTCATAATCTTTATTAAACATATTGAAACATAGATACATATTTTCTGATATTCATTTGATGACATAGATACGATTTCTGATAAGAGAAGAGGGGACCTTATAATTATTCGTAATGAAGAGGTGGCCACAACAGCCGCAAAAAGAAGTCAACTAGGGATCTTGTGAGGAATTGTCTTATAAAAATAGAAATTGATTTATACCCTGTGATAATGGATAATGGAGATTAATCCCCTAAAATGCACACCCTTTACAATACTACTAATTGTAGAAGTGCCTTCAAGTAAGTACTAAACAAATCAGAACGTTTTATTTAATTTAACATAACGAAACGAATAAACGGCTGCTAAGCATAAGTTAAGTAGGCAACTATGGTTTCCGCTTCAGATTAAATCCAGGACGTTAAACTATTTTTTCTCTCATACAAAAAGTTTATAACTAATCACTATTGGAATGATTTACGGTAAAAAAAAATTATTAATGTGAAGAGGAAATTAACAGAAACTCAAGTTATGACTGAAATTATCTGAATATTTGTTCATACATTGATCGCTTTCTGAAAACAGGTTCAATATTGGGAAAATTATTTGTACACTTTGAGACCGAAAAACAGTACCAGGCTAACAGAAATTAGTTCTTTTTCAATAAGAAATAAGCCAAAAAGTACAGCTTATATTAGAAGTATTTTTTTTGTTTTATTGATATTTTTCGAGCTAATTCAACATTTTTGAACTGGATTTCATTCCAAGTATATTTTCCTAGACCAAATCACTTACTTTGTCGGCACCGTTAAAACAAAGTTTCTGGTTCTCTGAAGCTGGAATGTTGATGGAGATTTTGGAATAGTAATTTGCTCTTATTTTGTTTATTTAAAAATTAGTTTATTTCCTTTTTAATTAAACACACATTATTTCTAAGCTATAGCAATTATCCACCAAATAAAAAAAAATGTATTGACCAGATTGATGTTTGGACCAGTGATTTATTAAAATTGGAGCGGAACATAGTCATCCCTTTTTTTTTCCCTCAAATTTTTAAGATTATAGATAAGGGAAAAATAAAGGAAATTTATTTGGGGTGAGCGGATCCTTTTACTAGGAGTACCTGTTCGAAGGTGGAGTGAGGGAATTAAGGAGTGTGGGAAGCCTCGGTAGAGGTGGAAATGTTGCGGTGCAGTGGTGAGAGTCCACTGAGGGCTGAGCCTAGAGTCTCTCTAGGCATGTAGTGTAAGCTCATTCAGTTGGATAGCATTGATAGGTTCCCGTCAGAGGCTTGTTGTTGGTGAGCCAGGCGCCGTAATGTCCACCATTTGGTCTGCTTTCCCAGATCTAGAGATTTGCCATATTGCCGATAGTGGTGGGGTGTCAGGTATAGTCCTCCTTTTGTCCTATTCCATTTTTATTCTCTTTTGTCTCTAACGTGGTGAAAACTTGTAACGGGAGATCAGGAGGTCCTGGGTTCAAATACCAGTCGTGTTCCTATTATATTACTTGGACTACTTTTTTGTTTTACAGATATTTTTTGAGCTGATTCAATTCAACATTTTTGCACAGTATTATTTATTTCAAGTATCTTTTCCTAGACCTAATGCCTCTCCTTATCGGCACAGCCGTAATAAAGTGTCTGGCCTGTTTCTTTGAAGCTGGAAGGCCATTAACAGGTATTGGAATAGTCGTTTCCTCTTTTTAAGCCGTAGTTGCGATAAAATTACAATCTGCCGTATGGGGAAATAAGTAATTGGGATTAATGATCTCATTGATGCCATATTTACGAAGTGAATCGTTCTTACAATATTTACAAACACGCCAAAAACAACCCCGAGGTCTCCTGAATCCGCATGGTCTTGTTAATTTAAGAGGACTAGGAGTCCATAGTCAAATGGGCAAAAATATATAAACATCTGTCCCCATAAGTGGGGTTTGAAAGGTTATGATTTCAAAAAAAAGAGACGAGTTGTTTTTTTTATTGTTTTTTTCAAATGTAAAAAACTGTTGTAATATCTGAAGAGTTGATAGAACGTAGAATTTGGCTAACTGACTTAACAGTGACTTTTGAAGACGCATTAAGTTCGGCAGGAAATGATTGTGCTTTGTAAAAAACCCTTTTTGGTGCCAGAGTGAATAGATCATAAAATCCCTAGGGTAGAAGCGAGAAAAAGATACTTTTAGTTTTTGAAATTAATAGACAGCATACAGGACAGTTCTGAGAGCAGTCCTAGAATTATGCTTTTGTCTAAACTCATAAAACAGCTCTTTTGACTTCGGGAAAAACGGAGAATAGTGCTCGCAGACTGGGAAGAGACGGAGTTTTTAGTTTTTGGAGAAGAGAGATACGGAGAGGTATTGTATCTTACTTAAAGATACTATAAGTAAAATTAAGTAAGAGACAATTTATATTAATGTTTAGTCTACAAATCTAATGTTATCATATCCGTAATTTTAATTTATTTAAATAAATCACTTATATTATCGTAAATTCAATTATTCTTTACTCTTATTCAACTTAGATGTAGAAATTTCTTTCCATTGATCAGCACAAAATTTATCTTTGGAAAATTATTTAATATTTCAAAAATCAAATTAGCATGCTAAACATTTTTTTCACCTTATCGCCTATGAAATACGCCGAGTTTGATAGACTAATCAAATTAAGCAGTTTGAATAATTGAATGCTATCTCAAATCATTCAATTCAATTTAATACATTACTTTAATTATTCGACATAAGAGTAGAGACGTGGTTTTCCCGATAAGGTTGGCTTATAGAAGTAAATAATATGTTATAAATATTTATACTTTATATAATTTGTTATAAATATATTTTCCCCAATGACCAAATGTAGTAGAGTATTCAAACAGGAATCATTGTAGTCATGTGTCGGTACATTTAATGAATCTGATAGTATTTTTCGTAAGCCACTGAACTATATTCAAGTCAGAATTCAGAAGTAAATATCACTATTTCACATAGTGTTAGTCTAAATATGATAAAATGTGCATGTCGTGCATGGAGGCAAAGGACATCCAGCGATACCTCCTCTATACCTTTGAAGATAAGTTGGAAGACCTCTATTCGAACGTCTCATCATTGAGGTTTAGCGGGTAAGCCAGGTGTAGTCAGGCAGTCCTCGTCTCAGTGTTGAGAGTATGATTTCGTAAGTAAATTGGCACACCTGTGATAAGTCTTAATTAAAAACCAGTTTTGAAAAAAAAAAAATAGTAAATATTAATCGTTACTTTTGGCGGACATGGAAAAAATATCGGAGGTTGCCGACATTGAAAAGTTGGCTTTATAATAACCGATCGGTTATGTAGGTCACACGGCCCATGCGTCCGGTTTTTCAAGTCTCCTTAAATCATGCAGTAGTTGTCCCTACTGAATGCATCGGGCCTTGGGAATTAGTTGATGCGATTGATGTCCTTGCCCGTTCCTCCATCACTTTTTTCTCACACCACCTTTTGTTCTCACATAAACAGCTTCTTTTGAGGGCCATCGTTATTTTATTAGGACCTGTAAGCTTTGGAGCTGCGGAGGCACTGTAATTCTTTCGCGGGCTTAGGCAATGTTTCTTGTCCATGATTGTCCAATTAAAATTCCCTGTCCTTTCGTCATAAAAAGGAATGCCTAAGTCATAGTTGGATCATCCAAACCATTTTCTCCTGGAACAGCCTCAGTAATAAATCTAAAATATTCATTTTTTCTCAGTAAAAATATCAGAGGAGGCTTTGTCATTTTTATTATACTTATATTTGAAGTGGTCAACGAAGCAAATATTTTACATACTGGATATTTTTCAACATTTTTTATGTTGTTTTTTATTAATATCATCCTTTAAAAGTTCCTTTTCTTCCAAAGACAAGCTCCCATCCTGATTGTTGTCTTTCAGCATCACTGATATAAATAGGAAATAGTGCTGGTGAGTAGGAAGAACCTTGCGAAACACCTACACTTGCAAATAATGTGAGCGGTCAAATGATTAGTTGGGACTATTCCATTGATTATTAGATATAAATAGATTAGATAATAAAAACAAAGGCATATAAATACTAAATATAAACAGTGTTTATCCCTGAATCGGTTGTCTGTACTGTACCGGTTTGATAATTTGTAGAAATCCAGCTTCACCAGTTGGTCGAGAATGATAGTTGTCTCATTGCGAGAGAAATGATTTGTTGTAAAGTATTGTTTTGTAGTTAATGCTGATTCTCATTAAATATTAATTATTGAGTTGATTCCATGGTGTATATAAATTACGAAAGGAGGTGCATCCACTGTCAAGTACTCTGTATGTAGTGTTTTTTAAATATTACCTAGTGTAGCTTGGTTCTGTTACCACATATTAGGTCATATTGTTGTGAATATCTTTCTGTCTTTGGGTGAGTAATATATTTTTCCTTATATTGCAGTGAGGATTGCAGATTTTTATTGTCCTGGAACCAAGCTGTAATTATTAATCGCTTTCTGACATCACCAGTACATCAGAATCTACATATATTTAATATGTTAATGCACTATGCGCAGCTTAGGGTTCGCAGTTAAGCATAAGTTCAGCCACCCCTGTTCATTATTGACTGTCCTGACAGTGTTGAGTTGACTTCCCTGGATTACATCAGACGGATCTTGGGCGTACAAGTTACGCTTCAATTCTAATGTATCGTTTCACCTCGGTCCAGTACTGCCCGATCTGAGAAGCCCTGGACTGGGCTTCTCCCAACCTTGAATAAGGCAACGGTTTCCGGGCCGAAAAGTCTACCTAATTATAAGAGAGGAAGCGAGAGAGAGGGTTCCTAGCTGATTATGCCGCGGGTCGATAGGCTGGCTTCCTAGGGTGGCAGCTGCGTAAGGACTGCATGGCACCGATGCAGTCTATGCGCCGATCCCCTTCTTACAGCCCCCTGCACTCCGCCTTTCGGCAAAACCCTAACCACCGTATACTTTCTCTTCAGTTATTGATATGACTCACTGACCTATTGATTGGGTAGTTATCACTAGTGGTAGCTGATCAAAATGTCAGTTGCCTCAATAATAATCATTAATAGTATTTTTCCCGTCATTTGAAAAAAAAAAAAAAGTTCTCCCTTTCAAATATTATGTTTGTTGAACCGAATCTCAAACACTTTTTCATTCTTAGTCTAATTTTTAGACTTAGACTTAGTATTAATTTTTATTATATCAACTAAATTAACGAATTAGTAAATTAAAATATAAAGTAAGTTTTCCCCCGTATCTTTTAGAGATCTTGCAATACCAGCTTAAGATGACACACACATGAAAAGGTTCTTGGTTCAAATCTTGGCTCAGACCCGATCTTTTTTCTTTGGTTAATAATTAGTATATGAACAATCAAGAAAAAATTCGAGTCAAGTTTGGCAGCATCGATTTCTATGAAATTTAATAAAAATATTAAGTTTGTTAAAGCATGATTTTTTTTAGCCTTAGACCAAAACCCAATTTGTATATTATAAAAAGAAATTATGTATATATATATATATATAGATATATATATATATATGACATTAATAACGTACAAATTGTAGGATGAGCATCAAGAAAGCTCAGATTCTAAGCTTTTTTTACAGATTTTGTAATAGCAGCTTAAGATATTAGGCATGACACACACATCAAGAGGCCCTATATTTTTCTTCGGCTAATAATTAACAAATGAACAGTCAAAAAAACATTCTAACAGTGTTAGGCAGTATGGATTTCTCTGAAATGTAATAAAAATGTATACTTTTCAAATATTAAGTTTGTCGAACCACGATGTTTTTTTCCTTTAGACAAAGCCCACATTGGTATATTATAACGAAAATAATAACGTAAAAGTTGTAGGATTAGGAAAGTCAGATTCCACCCGGTTTTTGAAAACTTATTTGGATCGTCCTCGTAGGCGACCGTCTATTTAAATTTGATCATTCTTCTAACGACAAAGACCTATACCTCAACCTTCACGAAATCTTGAATCTTCATGATCACTGAACATGTCTTCACACTTCCCGTCATGTTATTATGTACTATATTACGTATGTTCGCCTAATTAGAGTATTCTGAAACGTTTCTTTACAATAAGTAACCAACATGGTTGCTTAATAACTACCTTTTTAAATATTAAAAAATATAAGATAAAAATGATTGAGAGTAGCATATATGAGCAAGTATGAAATAAATAAAAAAAGCAATAAATCTGGCTTGAAAAAATTAAATACGCGATGAGTGTCATGACAATATTGGTAAGGGTAACTTTTAAATATGAGCTTTAAATCACTTACAAACTTTTGTTTACCCCAATTTCATGCAGGGGGATAGAGGGTGGGTTTCTTAGGGTATTTATGTGATCTATTTATTATTTATATTATCTAAGTTTAATTGAATTTCAATAATTTCCAGGCTATTAGTTAATGTTCTGTTATTTGTATGGTGTATCAAGGCAACTTAATGGAGTGAATCATAATGCCCTTTCTCCTGTAGGTGTTGGTATGATTGGCTTATTTTTGTTTTAAGATGTTTTTTGCATATAATTGATAACTACCTATTTACACTACCAACATAAGCTTTACTTTTTTTTTTTTTTTTTTTTTTTCTTTCTAAGCTCTCTAGTTTTACTGAAATTTCCTATTATGTATACACCCGAGCTTGCTTTAAACTAAATCGGGTCTTTAGTGTGGGAGATTGAGTTATGTAAAGTGACGTTACATTTGAAGGCTACAACAATACCCGTTTTTTTTTCAAGATATTCCCTAATTTGTTGGGAATATTCCCTAAATATGGGATAGAGCAACATTTTTTCACATCCAAGTTTTTGTTCCGTTTCATTTTTGTTACAGTATTTTTGATTCAACTTGGGTTTTTAATTTTAGTAAAATGTATGGACCATTCTTGACCAGCCACAATTAAGCACTGTTTATAGTTGTAATATGTTTTACTTATTGATAGAAGGTAGTTAGAATCTTTTTTTTTTTTTACTATAACTAAAACCAAAATTGTCTAATGCATTATGACCTAAAATTTACAGTAATCATTGTATTCATTCATTCATCTCTTTATATCGGTGATGTGAACTTTATTAGAATAACTGAAAAAATAGTGAAGAATAACAGAGTTTAGAAATTGACGGCGAATGGGGTAAGTATTAAGAACAATGGTTTAACGAAGATTCATGCAATTTTTTTTCCGATTTTGAGAAAACGTATTGTGGCATCAATGATAAATATTCAAAAATGCAGCATATTTTAAATGTTAGGAAGTTTCCATGAAGCCTTAAGTAAATGTTGAGTTCCTCTTACACTGTAGCAATATTGAGATTTTATACTGCTATATAAAACCCATTTTATTTTTTCAAATAATTATGATTTTGATTACAACAGCTTCCAACTCAATGATTCTCCTGTTTGTTTCACAGTTATAAATAGCATTGTTGGCTCTTTGTCAGCTAAATATTTTCGTTCTGCTGGATGGAACCAAAGGATTTGTTCCAATTTAATGTCTTAGCGATTTATAAATCAAGCCCTCTCGTGAATGAAGAAAATTTATGATCTTTTATTTCAAGAGCAAATGATTAATTTCTGTTAAGACACGCTAATTAAAGTAAGAAATCAGGACAATCACAACAGCAGCAGCCCGTTTCTAATGCCTAGATTCAAGATTGAAAAACGAAATTACATAAGTAGTTACCTTAAAATACTCAACTGTATGAAATAAGTGGTAGTGATAATCGTAAGATCGAATTAACATAATTTTAGTCAAAAACAACCCGCATTCATTAACTGTCCCTTGCAGAATTGTTCATTTCTCCTCCATGTCCATGTCACCTGATTTAGATTACAACCCCCCCCCAAAAAAAAAATATATTAACAGGTTCGAACTCAGAACCTTTCAAGATAAGGCCGGGTGTTCTTCCACTGAACCAAACCTGTCGGAATAGTTGATATTTACTAGGTTGGTGTCCAGGCAGAAGATAACTAGATAGCTAGTGGAAGAAAACAGGTCCTGTGATTAAATATTTGTTTGGATCATAATTAAACACACCGTGCCTCTTCTAATAATTCCATATTTCAAACATTCAAGTGTGATACTTCTCACGACTAATGGTTTCATAACAGTAGCGAATAATATTATTTTATTGATGATAATGTGCCGGCAGGTGTGGAGTGTCTGCTTTTTTCTAAATAAATTATATTTCTTATAGCACCTTCTGTCTCTTATTATTATTTCTTAAAAATATTGTGTGGATTGTTTATGAATGTTTTGTAATAATATTGTTAAAAATAAATAATTGACAAGCTTAAATACTACTGTTCATGCTTTCTTTTATGTTTAGCATGGGTGGGACTAGAAGTAAAACATGCCCGCAAAGTATTTTTTATTTACATGAAACTGTGCCCGCAAGCATTAAATTCATTACTCCATAAAAAATTATTCATTAATGACGTATATTATTTAGGTTGGCCAAAAAGTCCATTCGGTTTTTGTCATCACGAAACTTCAAGCAGTCTAATATGCAGCTAACTTCAGTCCGTCCCTTGCGAGTGCGCTCTCGTCAGATACTAGACACTTCAACGTAGTTTGACGCGAAATTCCGACAAGACTGATTGTATTTTGTGTGTTTAGGATCATCCTGAAAATGGAAAACCAAAACGAACATTATCGACACCTCATGCTTTTTCATTTTAAAAAAGGCAAGAAAGCAGTGGAAACTTGCAGGAAGATATGTGCTGTATACGGAGAGGATGCTGTTACAGAACGTGTGTGCCAGGAGTGGTTTTCGAGATTTCGATCGGGAAATTTTTCGGTTCAAGACGCACCTCGCTCTGGCCGGGCAACTGAGATTAACAGTGACAAAGTGAAGGAATTAGTCGACACCAATCCCCGTTATACAACTAGGGAGATGGCAGTTATCCTAAAAATATCCAAATCGAGTTTTGAAAACCATCTACATCAACTTGGCTACGTGAGCAGGCTCGATGTTTGGGTTCCCCATCAACTTAGTGAGGCTAACCTCGCCCAAAGGATTTGCATCTGCGATTCGCTGCGGAAACGTGAAGAAAACGATCCTTTTTTTAAGAGAAGAGAATGACATGGGACGAAAAGTGGATCGTCTATAACAATGTGGAGCGCAAACGCTCATGAGGAAGCGCGGCGAATCACCACAATCAACCCCCAAAGCAGGACTTCACCCAAAGATGGTTATGCTCTCGATTTGGTGGGATTGGAGGGGTGTTGTCTTTTACGAACTTCTTCCCACGAACAGGACCATCAATTCGGATGTGTAATGTGACCAGCTGGACAAATTAAATGCAGCGATCCACCAGAAGCGTCTAGAACTAGCCAACCGTAAGGGGATTGTCTTTCATCACGACAATGCCAGACCGCACGCTTCTTTGCAGACGGGGAAGAAGTTACTGGAGCTTGGCTGGGAAGTTTTGCCGCACCCTCCATATTCGCCCGACCTTGCACCTTCAGATTTCCACCTGTTTCGGTCTCTTCAAAACTCATTGAATGGACAGACCTTAAACTCTGATGAAGATGTAAAAATCCACTTGGAAAATGTTTTTGCCAGTAAAGACAGGAAATTCTTTGAGCATGGAATTATGAATCTCCCCATGAGATGGCAGAAGATAATGGAACAAAACGGCAATTATATCATTGATTAAATAAAGCGCTTTGTGTTTAAAAGTTGTGTCTTATTTTCGCTTAAAAAACCGAACGGACTTTTTGGCCAAACATATTTGGGCTTGTTTAATTGTCAACGTTATTGATTCTATCATTTGTCATACAAAATATCAATACTCTAAATAAACAAAGGTGTCAAAAATGTGAACGCTATGAATTGCAATCGCGGTTTAAAAGAAAAAAAACAATCTCTGTGTTGTACAGTACGTCCAGATCTTTGGTCATTGTTCTTTCATTTATTGCAAGTTAAATTAATAGAAAAGTGTACATTTTTTAAAATAATTAGCAATCAATTGAATAACATGAGTTGTTTCCATGTTTTAGAGCTATAACTGTTATGTCTGGCCATTATAAAATGACACCTATGTAAAAACAGAGGGCTCACAATGACCAAAACCAAAATACAAACTGGAACTTAACGGTCCCTGGTTAGGGGTAACCAACGGGAGTCTGAAACCCCATTGAACCATTGAAACCCCATTCTGATGAATATTAGGGAACGTTTTTGCAATTGAGTCCAGAATTATAATCGGTGTAAATCACTTTTGAAAATCGTTATGTGGATCAATAACATAACGTTGGATATGAATAATTGCTTCCAAAATGTCAGCCGAATGAATCCACAGGTTAACCTCAGGAATGGAGGCACGGAAATGCGTCGGGCGAAAAGTTTAATCTGAACAGATGGAATTCAATATATAGGCGACCCCTACCCAACTTCCAACGAGCACAGTAGAACAAATATTATCTTCGCTTTTTTAACCGAACCTGGATTGGATCTGTAAATATCGCCATTTATTAGTTTTTGTATTGTTATTGCTTTTTTAAAGAGATTGTCGTTGGATTTAAAATAATGTTTTGTTTTATTTCATTATGTCATATTCAGTATGTATGCCGGTTCACAATTGATGTTGTTTACTCTGTTTTTATATATTTTTTATTATTTAAACTTCTTATTGAGCTAAAATTACAATCTGCCTTACTTTTATAGTAAATATAAATTAGGAAAATTGATTAAAATTGCTTCAAAAAAAAATATCTGGTTATTTTCACTGTAAACATTGATGACCCATAGACTTTATCTATCTTGACAATCCAATTAAAGATATTGAAAAATCAGAATAATTAATGTTACGGAACTTGAAAAAAAACAGTATTCTGTGACATAGTCCCCAAACAATAAAAAAAAAACACATAGGTATGTCACACTGGTGTTATTAGTTTTTAAGTAATAAAGGGCCTAGAGTGATAAGCAAAATGAAACTAAACTATGAGATTAAAACATAAAATAGTAGAGGTCAGTGTCAATCCCTAACAGCTAAGATAATATAGGAAATTCACTTTTCTAGGGGAACGATTGTTGGTTGAAGAAGAAAGATTGTGTTAAAATGTGAAAAATATTGGCGAATTATGAATAGTTAGATAGGAGGGAGATGAGGAACTGATAATGTCTAGATTGAAAGATTAGTGGAGTATCGTGAACGACGAATATTGATTGCAATTGAGAACTTGTTTCCAATTTAGAACTTGTTTTGACAGATATAACCATACCACACATATTTTGGGATATTTTCTAGGCATCGACAATACTTTCTCATAACAGATTACTTACAATAGTTACTTCGTCTAATAGTACAATATTGCCTAGAACGAAGATAGAAAAGATATTGTTAAACTTTTATTTTGAGCAGAGCTGACAGTTAAATGCAAAGCAGTGGGCAGAATTTGTCAATGATTTATAGTTTAGTTTCGCTTGAAGTGAACCAGAGAAATTAACAAACTTATGATATTTTTTATAAAAACTATCATGTGTATGCTACAGTATTCTTCTTTATTTATAGCTCAAGCGCTTTTGTCAATCTTTTTTTTTATTTTATAAATTATATTTATTAACACGCGTTGTTTTGCCATAACTGCTCTACCCAATTTTAATATATCTTTCCTGATACTATTTATTGGTTTATTATAAATAATCATTAGTTACACCCTCGGTAGACTCTCACTACCTTCCTGATTCCACCCGCCTCCTTTAGGCATTCCACACCCTATATCCTTCTCATACATCCTTCAAATGGGGGACTCCCTTTGTTGAAAGGCACTCATTAGCCCAAAATAATTTTCCTTTATTTTTCCCACATCCTATTTTATAAGTTTGAGAGCTAAGAAAAAAAAAAAAAAAAAAAATCATTAGTTAGTGTGGTTGGGATCTATTTTAAATATTTATAACTGATTTTATCTTTTAGCTTATTTTACCAATTATGTTTCATTTGTAACTATACAGGTTTTAAATAGTTGTGTGTACTATTTATTTATTATTATCCAGAAATATTTCCATAAAAAACTTAAAACATGTCTCTGAAAATACAATATGTCTTGTACTTGTCCTGAAGATGAAAATCTATAAATAAAATAGAATACTGTGGGCAGACATTTGGCCGTTTCGATTGAAATAACGGACCCACAACTGACCAATAAACTAATATAATGTTATATATTTGGTAGTATAGGTATTTTATCAATGAATTTTGAAAAAAGGGCATTGAAGGTAGTTGATTTGTTTAAATTGCCATGTTATAAACGAATATCCAGTAGCAGTAAACATATTGAAAAAAAAAACAGTTAGATACCAATAATAAATATTAAAAAAACAATTTATTTAAGTGTAACAGTGCCAACTGTAAGGTATTAAGATGACGACTGGCTTTGTTTAGCAAGAAGCAGAGGGAGCTGGTCTCGAAGCATGAATGTATTTATTATTTATTCTTTTCCTCTTAAGCTGTTAGACCTGAACCAGTTTTATTTCCCCGTTTTTTAACTTGTGTATCGCTTTTCCGTGACATAGCAGCTATAGTTGATTGCTCTAAGGAAATACATTTTGGATGTAAGAAAAAATCTATTGAATAATTATATCCACCTACATTACAAATGAAGTCAACAAATAAAAAAAAATTATACATACAAAAAAGTAATACAAACAATATAAAAAAAGTCTTTCAAAAGTGCACCAACTTCATCAGCTCATAATTTTAGACCGGAATACCAAAAATTAACGTGTTCGAAATTGTACAATTTTTTTGATAAAAGTAATTTATAAAATCATACTTTACCTGCATTAACAATTGTGACTTGAGAGATCATTCAAACCTTAACTATTATGAGTATGAACTGTACATATTGAGTAATGAAATCAAAGTTATTAATGTTGAATAACCAAATTATGACTCTGCAAATAGTGAACTAAAGGCAATAATGACAAGACATCGCTCATTCATATAAATTTTATTTTTAAACTTATCGTTATATTAGGAGTGTACAAACCGGGGGTTTTGAGTAGGCATGCAGCCGGCCAGTCGTTTTTAAACTTTTTATTCTTAATTTTGTGAATCATTTCCTGCTTCATATTGTGATTTTGTATTATATATATTTATAATTAGATTTTCTTTAAAGAAAAAATAAAATATTTTGCAATAATATCAACTTTCTGAAAGGCTAAAATAACTTCAAGTTAGTGAAAATCAATAATTAGAAAGTAGGTTGTACAGGGGGGTACAGTAACACACCTACATTTCAGGAACCCTTAGTTGTGGCAAATTTTTTAAAAAAGTTGGGCATCCCTAGTTGTACTATTTATCACTTTTATGCTATTATTTTTTTTATTAATTAAATAAATAATAATAATTTTATAGTATTTACATAATGTGTGCTACACATTCTCTACGCTCATATTTACCCTTCCTAAAAAATGTTCTAGTTTGTTCGCATTAATTAAATTTAGTTTGTGTAATAGACATTTTAGTCAGATTGTAGGTTAGATGAATGTTCAATTTTTTTTTGGATTAGGACAAATCAATCAAAAAAAATTATTTATTAGTTAGTTACTAGTTAAATATTGATGAACGTCCTAAAATATTGTAATTTTGCCTTTTTTAACATACTTGTGGCATTGAAAATATTTTATCATTGGCAAGTTGGCAAAACCTCTGATCCAGATTATGCTGGAATTTAAAATATGTTTGTGCACTTTAGTTCAATCATCTGGAAGTGTGAATTTTCAAGATGAAATAATTGCAAGAGTCCCAATTAAAATATATCCTGACCCAAAAACCCTTTTTTCGATCTTGAATGTACAGCAAATGATATTCAGCATGTTTGGTTTTTCTGGGTTTGTTTACACGGGTCTATAGACTCAGTTCACCCCATCCCTCAGCACAAATTTATGCCCTCTTTTAGGGCGGTGAGAATCCAGTATTTTGAGGGAGGAAATTTAATGTTCACAATATGATTAAACGTCAAGGCAACGTTACAAATTAATGGTTTTAATGGTATTGCTAAGTGTGATAGCCGTCACATAGCCTGGTAAGGTTGGTCTGCTCATTAATATTTATGCTGAAAGATGAGATCCAATGCATAAATTCAACTTTGGTCCTTCCTAAATTGCATGCTTGGCAGTACTTCTGTTTATTTGTCTTACATTCACGGTGTTATTGGGGTGGATGTATTTGAAATAGATACATTAAAATATTTTGTCATTATCATACTTGCGAATTTCACACTTCCTCAGGATACTTAAGTATTTTATTCGACAGCTGTACCATTGACATAGATTCCAGCGAGTCAACCAGGATCAATCCATTCCAGGAAATGATGATGGAAAAAGTACCACAACTCTCCAATCTATAGATTTTCTTTAATTCGTTTGATAAATTCTGGTATTTTCGCTTATTTTCAGCGTCTTACTTTAGCAAACTGTTAAAATCATGCACTCCTATTTAGCTATTAAAATGCGCCAATTTTCTTTTATTGTCTATCAATAAAATGTCTGGTCTAAAAATAAAAACATTGTGGTCAGTACTGATAGGTTGATCCTAGGAAATGTTATTCCTTGATCCAATTCGTTCCAGATGTTAATGGCATTGATAGTAAAAAGATTTTGTAGTATTATTTATCGTTTATATTTTAAAACTGTTGTGTTAATGACTATATCTCCTGACCAAGTAAAAATATGTCTTTATTTGACGTAGGCATTTTGAGAAAAGTGACTAAAATATGCTGCACTTTATATTTTTAACGATTATTATAAGATAGATGGTGTATTCATACGCATGCATTACGTTTTAGTGTGGTCGCTCAGATTATCAATATTTCATGATCATGACATCACCGATTTGATACAACCTGAAGTTTTTTTTTTTCTTGTTGACAAAAGAGATCGATCACCCGGTAATATCTTTAGATGGTATCACACTCAACAAGTGGTTAACGCCATAAATTATTATTGTTATCATAGCGAAAATCTATAGTCATTAATAGTTCAGCCCTTCTGATAAATCATGCATCTTAAAATAGCCCTATGAACAGTTTATAGTAGCCTCCTAACTGTGGCAGAATTATCGGCACTTGCGAAGGTAAATAAGTTAGAAAATGACCTGGTGAAGACAGTAATCTGGAATACTTTAAACGGAGGAATTACTGAAAACGACAGCGCTCCTTTGCTACGGGTCCCATCCTAAAAATTTGATAGTGGCTAAAACTCGCTGAAGCGTACCAAGCCGTACAATTAAGTGTTATTACAGCTTAATAGTTACTCCGCTTACGTCGGCCAAATTTTAAACATTAAGTAGCCCGGCCCCGATCACCCTCTGTTGTGGAGAAGTGGATCCTAACTACGAAACAAAGGAAAGATCCCGTAAGACATCTCCTTTGATAAACGGCAATTCCATTCGGTCTGTGAAGTCTTGGCTATACTATGAGAAGGCAAGGAAGCGAGGGGATTTAATTCGGCAATACCCTCAGGGCATCAACGCAATTGATTGTTTATTTATGAGTGTATACTAGTGTATAAGACTCATTTGGGAACCCCGCCCTGAGTTCGTACGAAGACCAGAGCAGATCCCAGGTTATCTGGGAACAGGACCCTAGTCCTACATGCAAGCCGGTGGTTATAAATACGGGATATGATTGGATAATATTGATAAAAACCATGGTACCCTAACATAATTAGTACAATCCACTAATGTTGACATTTGTACAAACATGGGAAGCCCAAATCCTCCCAGTTAATACGCTCTGCGAGACCAACTATGTACCCCCCCCCCCATATGTACCCATGTACCCATAACCCCGGATAATTTAAGAAACCAATTCTTCATAACTGCTACTATCATTCCCCTCTTCGTACTTCAATATATGGAACATTTAAAAAAGCTTGTGAAATTGATTTGACAATGATTGCTAGAACAATAAGTTCAATAAAAAGTCGTTTTTTAATATAATATTTTGCATTTAATATTTGCATTTCAGATCGATTGTGTCGTGTTTAAAGTCAGACTGTCAGACGAAAGACGATTCCTCTGTATGGATCTTAGTTGGAGTGGCCTACATGGCTTTTGCATACATCGTCAAATCATAGCTTTAGTCCACTCAAACATAATCTACAACCTCCGCTTGACATGTGGGTCTGGGGTGCCTCCTGTGCCCCAAACGGTTTTTAGAGCCTGGGATCTGTTCATGCCCTAGTACTATCTCAGGCTTGCATCGGTAGGTTCTCTAAGTATGCCAACAGCGGCGTTGACGACTTTAGGTAAATAAGAGATAAAAAACAAACAGACCTCTATGGGATTATTTTAGAAAATTTACACTGTATAACTTTGATATTTCAGATCGATTGTATTATTTTTACAGCAGGTGAAGTAAAAAAAATTCCTCTGTACTTAATTGAAAGCATTGCTTCGGGGATAATTCTTCGTTTTTGAAACTAAATTTAATAATGTCAAAGATCCGAGCTATTCAATATGCGAAATATCAATGATATGAAAAACTTACTAAGTAATCCGGGTGGTATCCAAAGTGCAAACAAGATTCGAGTCCGTAAATTCACTACTCAGCGATGCGTACTCTACGAGGTGCTGGTAGGGTACTGTGCTCCTACCCAAGATACAGATCCTCAAATCCCAACAGCCTGTGACCCGATTTTTCTCAGCATCTGTAATTTACTGGCCCTTAGCCCTTGGCCAACTATCATTAACTATTTTTCCCCTCCGTACCAAATGTTTTCTAAGTAACGAATAGTATGATCCCTGCCCGCGGTTTCTGCCCCATATGGCGCCATGTGGGGTCATACTCTGGGGCGTATTAGATCAAATCATACGTTAGGGGCGGCCCTAGACAAAGGCAGCGATGTCCGGCCGCCGGCCAAATGTTCCTCCAGCGGTCATAACTACGATTTAGTTATGAGAAGCACCTGTGACTAACGGACTTTAAGGAGTTTAGTGGCCATTCGTGTTCATTGTTGCTTCATCTCGGTGCCTATCAGCAGATCGTATCTCAATTTTTTCTTTTTAATTATAATTCGTTTATACGACAATATTAATTGTGGTGTAGTAAATCATTCATACCGATGTACAATTCCATTCATACAATATGCACATACCAATTCTACCCAGAAACCCCCCCACCACACCAAAGGCAAATCCCCCTAGCAAGATTACGGAAGGGCCGGAAACAGTGGAATACCCCCCGCCCCCCTCTTCAACCGTTTCGCCATCTAACGAAGGCAAGAAGGTAAGAGAGCCACAGACGCTCAGTGTCATGTTTTACATTTATATTTACAATGTATCGCAAAGCCACCAATCTAGGAAACGATGAGGGTCATAAGTAGGAGTATTTCTAGATAAAAAATTAAAAATGTTTTGAGCAAGCGGATAGGTTTTTGTGAAATTTGAAAAATCTTGAGGGTCTACGTTCTAGGACAGTTGGAACATTTCTGACGTCTGGAGAATTCTGTGAAAGGATGAGTTTGTAGCGTAAAAGAGTGCGTAGACTGCGGCTCTGAAGACTTCAGATTTATTTAATTTCTGCGGTCCGGATTGGTTTTAACAACCGCTTGTATGTGCAAAGTTTGTATTATAGTGTGAGGTTATTGTGAGGATATTGTATAGGCTATAGGTCCGGTTAATTAGTCTATATAACTGTACGAACCGCCTGTTCAATTATTTTAATCATTACATATATATATATTATTTTAGTATATTTCTACACTTTGATCTTAGCCAATAGGCCAAGTAGCTGGGCATACAGAATGGAGCTAAGGGGGAGAATAAAAAAGTCGAACATCGAGCGTATCGAATCCTTTCAATCAAAAGTCCTGAGAACAATAGTAAATACCCCTTATTACATCAGCAACAAAATCTTTCACAAAGATCTTAATATACCTTACATTCATGAACTCATCCCTTTCAAGTTAATTAAATTCCATAGTAACCTATTCAACTATCCTAATTCCGTAGCACAGCCATTACACTGCACCACTCATCCCTATAATTCTCCTTGGAGACTAAAACGGCAGTGGCCTCGCGACCCAATATAAATGCGTGACAGTGGGAGTCGTGGCAATGGCCTGTTTCTCTAATCATGTCCTGAGCGTATGTGGCTCTCGTGCTCTCGCCGTCAGCCTACACTGGCCGGTGACGCGGCTGACGGAGGAGCGTGGGGGAGTTCCCAAGACTCCACTTCCTCTTTTTCATGCGCGGGAGGTGACAACTATGTGGATTTGGGAGGTCTCTGGGCTGTTGGTAAATACTGTATAAATGAGCGAGTGGATGAAAATTGTGAATATGGTATTATTGAGAACATTTATCACAATTACTAATTGTCTAATAACGCAGATTGTAATTTGATCAGAATAAACAACTTTGAATAGTAAGTATATTTCTAAGTTCTTAACCTTAATTATGTCTCGGATTAATGCTTGTTAATTATTTGAACGTCAAAAATCCATTTCAATAACACTATTAAAGTCTACAGAGACATTGTTATACTTTTATAACAATAATAATATTAGTTTATATTCTGAAGTGCTATGAAAATAGCGTTCGAAACTCTTTTGCTCAGCCTGGTTTTGACCTTAAGAGACTATATTTTACTGTTAATGATTTGATGCCACAAAAATCACTAATCATTCAATTATTTGGTAATAAAAAACTAATATATTATTTTCTTATTCAAGGAAGATTTCAAATTAGTGATTTCAGCGTCTTAGTTAGTAATATTTGTTTATATTTTAATATACTAATACTAAGAAACATCATAAGTTTTTCCATTAAAATCGTTTTTGTTAATAATGATCATATGAATAACAAGAGGATATAGATTTTCTCAATTCGTTTTAGCTTTTATTCCCCATTAACATTTAAAAAAACCTAAACTTGTTATAAAATATTTCAACTGAATCTTATTGACTAGTTATAAAAAACAACACGAACTGATCGGTATCAAGCAAACATTTTTGATCAATTATAGCATTCATATGTATAGATTTAACATTAGTTTATTTGCATTGTACTTTTCCTGAAGTTTTTAAATCTATGTTCAGCCACAGTTTTTTTTTCTCTATGATAAAAATATTGTGTGAAGTATTTAATTAAAGTAGATGAATTACATAACTAAAATAATTTAATATTAAAAAAAGACTCTTAAGAAACTAGAAAGCTACAACAGTTTAAAGAAAATGTTATGCAGGAACGCTACGCAAAAACGCTAATAGAAAGACCAAGGACAAAGTAATTTTACAAATACCAAGGGGTTTCCCGCTGCTCCAACTGGCTAGTATGAATTAACGATTCGCTAATTTTTTTTTTTCTTTTGTGAATCTTCCCAATAAAAATAACCGCAAGCATTTTAATATTGTTTATTGGCGGCGAATGCATTAAATAAATAGAAGAAGACTGTGAAGATGCGAACGCTTCATTTTTGAAAAATTCGAAAATCTATTCTGTACATGCATTAGTCAATATCAGCACAAGCTCTCTCTCTATCCGTAGATGATTTTTACAAATTAAGCGCATGCAAATTATTTATAGCTTTATAGACTGAAATTCGGATAGAGCTTGTGTACCCTTCTAGAAATGTGTTATGGTTTAATTACTAGTTTAGGTTTGTATTAAGGAAATAACGTCCAATTTTTTTTCCCTTCAAGTATTTTATTCCTATTTCACAGGCGTTTTCAAATGCCTATACTGCCGTTCCCAAGTAATAAGAACGCTGCTAGTATAGTGTCAGACCAGCTGTTACTCGTTGAGAATGGCAGTGGAGGGTACAGGGTTTTATAAAAAAACAATAAAGAATCGCAAAATTTCCTCAGCTAAATGTAAGGAATCAATCTGTCTCAATAAATCTGTTATCATTATTATGTTTATTTGATGTTTTGATATTAAATTTTATTATTTATTTGAGAAACGTATGGAGTTTCTACATATAATGTAAATGCGACACTGTGTAAATTTATTTCTGTTCAGAAATAAAAAGCCTCCAGTAAAGAATACTGTCTGGAGATAAAGATAAAAATATTTTTGCAAATAGCTCTTTTGTTCGCTATATTTCAACTTGGAAACAGAAACATGAAAATTGATTTATTTTTGAGCTTTCTTTATGCGTATATACGATTTTTGTTTTTTCTTACAATTTATGTTACTGCTAGAGGAAGGTCAATTCACAGTCCATTGACAAGTTTTACTTAAAAGTTAATTTAACTTTTATTGGGAATGAAGCGGTACGCTCGGAGTTGCAAGGGCCAAAAATTGTGAGCTCGAAATAATAAAAAATAATAAATCATTTTGTAATAAAATGTTCCAAAATGGATCAGGATATTCCTTTTCCTACATATTACTGCAATATATTTAGTTCAAATTCGTCTTATCTTGACGCAACTCAAAAATTATCCTCTTACATGTCACTGTGATACATAGATTGCTATGCAGCTGAATTCTACACACTGTTGCATAGCTTTCCAATGCAAGGAGCATTCCACTTTCTCGTCACTAGCGCTAAACTCACTATTTCGTCTGGAGAAACTGGGATTTCTTTTATTGTTAGGTCAAGTTTATATAAAAAAAAATGTTTAAATAAAATAAAAGAAACCATTCTCATAAGTACAAAATATATCCCGAAAAACTAAATAAATTAAAACAAATCCAATGCAATGTCAGCTTACAGTAAACCATTCCATGTATAAATCATAGTAAAAAATAGTCCGACTTACGATGAATTTAACATTATATAGAGTATAAAAGCAAAATAATGTTGTGTAACTCGTTATCAGAAAAACGAAAATAGAAATATACGTAACCCCTTAGTATCGAGAATAAATAACCGAACAAATCAGTCCAAATAGAGCTTGTCCCCGATTCCACCTGCTTTTTTTTTTTTTTAATTTATTTCCTCTACAGTTCTATTTTGTTTCTAGGGCACAACCTCATTTCTAAGTTTTCCCGCTACAGAAAAGTAGCTATATTGATCGGAACAGTGTTGTCAGGCTAGACGCATTACGTCAAAACATTACACAAAGATGAATACATTTTATTTTCCCTTTGAATTAAAAAAAAATGAAAATTCTTCTCTAGATCCATATTGTATGTTAGATCTAACTGTCAAAATTTAGTTGGAATTAGTTATTTGACTTAAACATATAAGACTCCTGAGTTTCACAATTTCAAACAGTCACACGCCAATCGTTTTTAGCCTCGTTGCGTATTCAACGTTACCGGTCATAAAATGATGCAGGTCAAAAATTGAAATCCAAAAAAACCCTGGAGAAAAACCCATCCGTCTCGTTTTATATGTTTTATGTGTTTTTACGTCATGGCCCAGAAAATTCATCAAGGTTAACGATACAATGAACGGACCAATGCAAAGAAAATTCAAAGTCATTAAAGACAAGTTTAAAAAGCAAGTGATAGTCACTCCGCTAGTTTGAAAACTTAATTTTAACAATATTGTAATTATTTAATATTTTTAAGCCGTTCAAACTGAGGTCGCTTTTTTTTTGGGGGGGGGGATATCAGGCTTTTTTTTTATCATTTGGTTTACCTCCCTGGCCATCTAAATCTTTATCCTAACGTTCCCCACTCCCATCTCATCCCCAGCGACTCAGAGGAACGCTTGACGCGGAAGTGGCCTCTTGACCTCCTACAATCAAACTAGCATTTTAGCAGTAGTGATCCCAGTGGTGATTACTAAAGCCACTAGTTAAGTCCTTTTGGCTTTACCCAAGAATAGTGACAAGACATTATAAGCTCACTTAAGCTTTATAAGCAATTGTTAGAACATTATGTATTGATTCAATGTAAACATTCAAATGAATATTATTTTTCGAAGCAGTATTATGCAAACAGTTGAATACTGTATGTATTTATGTACGTTAGAAAAAAATTATTTTGAGTCATTCAAAATAAATATTTTTGCTGGAATATACATACCAGGTATATGTACGTAAACTCATAGCATTGTTATAAACTAAACAATTCGATATATAATATTAGAGGCCAGGCTTCTGATTTTTCGAGTCTTATGGTACAATCAAACCTAATAATCCAACTGGTGATGAGCCCTGCCTAGATTGACCCTTGCAGTTACATCAATTCGAACTTGTTTGACTGTTGCAGTGAAGTTTTGCAGGTCGCGGTGATACTTGGGAACCGCGGATCACCGTTTCACTGCGGTCGAGTTGTGGTCACCTCAACTGTCACCCTGCACCCAACAGCACTTATTTCTTCGATTATTTTTTTAGTTCATCTGTGTGGATTGGAGGGAAGGTGTGGTTGCAGCATTCTGCGGCCTACTTTTGCTGGCTGTCATGATTTAGTGAATGCTTTTTAGGGTTCAAGTACTGGTTCATGGTAGTATAGGCCATTTGTTCCATTACTGTAAAGCCTGTTTAAAATTACCCTCTAACATTATTGCAATCTCCGTATGACTTAACAAGAGGTATTTTTATTTCTGACATTGCCTTATCTAGTCTGAAAGTGAACAAATCTAAAAGAACAGTTATAATTCATTTTATATTGCAGCTATTGATCTGAAAGAAACTTTCAAAGATTTCTTGTCAGCTTGTTAAAAGGTCTGAGTAACAATGTATATATTTTTTTAAAAACCTTTCATGGAGGCAAAATTATGATCTGGCCTATTGGGAAATGGGAAATTGTTATCAATGATAGTATTAAAGCAATATTTACTGATTCACACAGTCCAGAGTTCTCTCAAATTCGCATGGTTGTCACTCCCCTTACATGCAAAACAGGGAGTGGAGCCTTTGTAAATCCCCTATGCTCCTCCATCACGTCACTGGAGACGAGCTAGTTGAGGCTGACCAAAAGCTTGAGAGCCAGCCACAGACCCTCAGGACATGACTGGAGAAATTGGCCATTTCCAGGAATCTCACTGTCATGTATTTATAGCAGACAACTGCCTGAGGAGGGTTATAGAGATGTACGGTGCTGTGTAATGAATAGGGGATTGGGGTGATCGGGGATGAAATTTAAATTTATTAGAATAACTTTGTATATTAGTGATTTATTTTCTATTTAGAGATAGTAGATGGTCTTTAGAAGTAGTCTGTACAGTTGTCGAAAACGGCTTTTTACCCTATTGTGTGGGCTCCATGTCAGTCTTCTGTCGAGATGGAAGATCAGTAGATACTATACTCTCTTGGAAACAGGGAGATCCTTCGAAGTGGTCTAGTGGACTGGAATTGCGGCAGGCATGTGGGCACACTTCATTGATTTCGACCCATTAGTTAGACCAATATTCAATCGCATCAAGGTGTCATTAAAAAGTATGGTATGCTGTATTTGGGTCTGGATAGGATAATAGGACTGCAGTGTCATCTGGAAATGTTGCCCAAAAAGGAGTAGAGGTGATCAGTAATCAGCGATGTATAGACTATACAGGGACATGAAACCCTGTGGAACTTCTGCTGGTATGGGATAGTAGTTGGGATATCACAAACCATAGTAGACATGAAAGAATCGAAGGCAAAAAAATATAAGAAAAAAAAGTTAATTTACAAATTTCAACCTATGTCTTACAATCTTTTTAATCACGTAAAATTAAATTAAGCAATATATTTTAAATAGAAAAGTACGTCACGGGATCCTGGCACTGGCCACCATTCCCACTTATGTCCAGAGTTTTTGCTGATCACTTACTTTTTCTCTGGTATTCTCCACGTGATAAAGAAAAACGCGGGGGGAGCTGCTCCGGTCCCCGCTTGCTGGGAGAATCGTTTTTTAGTGTCTTATATGTTATTATTGTATGAATGTGAATTGCACATATTATCAGTGAAAGTCTACATAGATGAACTTTTTTTAGTTCATTCGGAGCTTTCAGGTTCAGTTGTACTGTCATAATTCCTTTAGATTATTATGTAATTATACGACAGAGATCTGCTAAAACCACTAACGATACCAACCATTCATTCGTAAAGATACCTATTAAAAGAATTATCATCCTCAAGTATACTTTTGACTATTTTATGTTTTATTATTTATTGGGTTTTCTACGGTTGCTGGTAAAGCTACGAATAATTTAGGAAAATTGACTCATTGAAAGGAAACATGCTTGAGTAATCAATACCTCTGTACATCAAGATCTCATCAAACAATTCAGAATTGTTCGTTTGCTCTTGGCAGTTTAAAAAGATCGTATGAAAAAGACAACTAGCTGAGAGACAAAAGAGTTTGACAGCACAGGCTTCGTTGACTTGACGATATGAACTGGATCTCTAAGCACTGCTTGCATCAATGTGACTGGATGTAAAAAATATACGAAATTAAAAAAAGTCTGCAATAATATTTATTATTATTGTGTTGTTTTCATTTATATGAGAGATGGTCCCTGAGTAAAGATTTTTTTCTATTATTCAATCATTTTCCCGTTTTTCCCCAAGCGCGTGGATGGCCTGCACTCGGGTGCCCCCACCCCCCCGTCTGGGCTTAAATAACAGCTGAGAGAAGATGAAACGGCAGGAACGAATTTTCGGCGAGAGCGGAAAGCGGCGGACTCCCGGGCAGGCTAGCGGTACCCCCCGGGACTAACGGGCCGGTGAAACCAACCGCCAACCGCCCCCAGTCAAGGTCGTGGTGGCCCAGCACTTTCACGGTCGGGTGTCTGGTCGATGTCTGCTCCGACACTTCGTCGTCTCGAGTGTGCCAAGTGCTGAAGGAGCTTGCTCGGCGTTTATCGGAAGGATTCAAGGATGCCCATTATAATATATGTACCCACATATAACTAATTGTTAATAAATTTAACTTATAACTTTAAGATATAAAAACGTTGCCCATACTACACCACCACCTTCACTGGCTGAGTACTTAGGGGCATTGGGGCTCCTGGGCAGTTTTTGTATGTTTATATTGTGTGAATGTTGATATTAGTGAGATGAACTGTGTAGAAAGTATGGATGTGCTTATAAATTATAATTAATAATGCTCGATAAGCAAATTTTATTTTTACAAATAAACAAACGTATGAATTAGTAAAAGTAGTAATTGCAAAATTCTACTTTCTGGAGGAGGACATTAACATAGCCACATAGAAATCTATTGCACCAAACTTTGTAAAATGTTCTTCCTTCGTCAAGAAAAACTGTTCTGAAGTATTCTTTGCACTCAAATAAAAAACGAATTCTATTAAACTACGGCATAGCTTACCAATAGCTAATTAAAATGTCTATATGTTTTAGCTGTGATTTGAGAAGGTTTAAAAGTCTGAGAGAAATTGGCCTATTGATAAATAAGATGCGACTTTCTTCACATATCTCCAATATACCTTATTCAGCACAAATATCATCAATGAGAAAGACGAAAGAGGATCAGTCCCATACCTTTTTTAAAATAGAGCCACTGCCGTTTAGGTACAGCAATAATCGCTTTTATTTTTTTTTCATCGAAAGCAGTGGTGTCAAAGTGTATTTAATGATTTTCTTAGGTCCATAGCACAAATGCTTTAGAAAAATTCTACCAAGAACAAAGATTGTGTATAGTTAACAAGAACACCTAATTTTTAATAATTATTGGTTAAACCAAAATAAAAATGTCTTATTTTAGCTGGGATTCTAGCCATAGACTTTGTGATAGCCGTTATAACAAACAATTATTAGAATTTATCCGCTCATAGGGAGTTACCATATGGGGTTAAATACCTTTGATTGCTTACACATCCGGTCGAACAATGAAGTAACTATCAAAGATTAGATGAAATTAAAATCTTCATATCATAATTTTTAGAATAGATTTATTCTATTCTATTACTAGAATAGTCACCAAGTCATCATAATATGTACGCTAGTAAGCTCGGAATGGTGATGGTGACGCTACCATCCAGGTTTTTTGATCTCCGCCTAAATTTCACTATTTTAATGTCGTTCAACTGCGATATGATGTCATCATCACTAAGCGTCATAACATAGTTAAAATTATAGTCATATATAATTAGGTTAAAACCGTATAAAAAAATAATCAAGAATTCTTATGCTAATATGTATATTATAAAATATAAATGTAAAAAGTATAGTAAAAAAATATGTTGAGCATGCTCTCGGCGGTGCCATAATAAGTCAAGCATTCACAAGCCCAACAGATTTCTCCTGTCATCGCTCTTCTCTGCCACTCCGTCATTTTAATGAAGGAATGAAAATTGTCTTGCTAAAGTTGTTTTTATAGTAGCTCTGTAGTCGTACACAGTAGTTGTGGTCTACATCAGAGCTTTGACGAAGTAAAGGTGGTAAAATTTTAATTGTTTTATTATTTTCAGTAGGATCAATTTATTTGAAATAATGTACAAAATACATATTTCTATATAGAAAATTACTGAAGGCGTGGAGTGTAAAAATTAAGAAATAAAATATCTGTATCTCCGCAGTTATTGATTTCCTCCTTAAGATTTTTGACGTCCTATGCCGTCATTATTAAAGGTTCCGACTGATATATATGTTAATATGTTCTGACTATATATATATATATATATATATATATATATATATATATATATATATATATATATATAATGTACTATTTCCTAAAAAGATAGTGTGCAGATTGCTTATCTCATCCTTAAAAAGCAGTTTTATATTTTTAGTTTAATCGTATTGTGTCACATATCGTCTTTATAAAAGGCATTTTAGTTCTAAGAAGGCTTTATTTTAAACTATAAACAATTACGAGTCCTCTAAAATTATTTACAGACTGGATGCGCATCCAAACCAGGCGAAAATCGGAAGATTTCAATCAAATCTACTTAGACTTCACTGGAGCACCTGAGGTTTATAAGCCAAAATACAATCTACAAACAAAAAAACCGATGCATCTCAGCTTGTCAGAAATAAGACCGTACACACAGTCTTACATATTCAACATCAACTCTCCCCGTACATAAAATTCTAACGAACACTGTACACCCAAATCTGTACGTACTCGGACTATCAACAGAAGACGTACCTCGCACGCCACGGAGGCTCCATAGGAAGTGGAGAACGTATTTATTTAAATTAACTCCGAGGCATCACTGCATGTTCGTCATTCAGGCCTATCGTCATCATTATTCACTGATGGTTCCGCTTGTTGGTTGCATACTTTTGTTTTCCATGCGTACATAAATGTGTCATAAAAAATAAAATATAGTTTTCGGATATTGATTGCAAGCTAATTATTTGAAAATTAGCGAATTGTATTTGGCAAATCGACTATTTTGTCTGCGTTTCGAGGGGCATTATAGAAACATCAGTGAAACCAAATATTTGGACTTCAGGCATAAAAGAGTATCCAAATCTCGGATCCGGGTAACCGATAGATCGTAGAAGGGTCGAATGGGTGACTGGCATCAGTTATAATCTCACTTCTTGCAGGGTACACGCCGATTCATAACGCAGAAGGGATATTCGTGAGAGGAGCATACAGAACAAAGAGGAGTATTGGAGTGGCTGGAAGAAGATGCAGCAGCGGCGGTGGGTGTATCCAGGTCAAGGCCTCGGGTCCGTCTGGTCCACTTTTTTCATCGAGGAGTGGATGCAATACCGCACGCTGCACGCTGCACGCTGCACTTGGGCCGTCACCTGCTCCCGCTCTACTTTCCTCCTGGTAATTGCATACAGCTAGGGTCAACGAACTAATACTAGCTCAGGCCGCTGTCCTCGCTAATTTTCCACGCTGTTCGCATCTCGTGTGGGCCCGAAACAGAAAATGGTCGACTGAGTGCAATAGGAAAATTCTCTAACGAAAATGAAAGACACTTCTGCGAAATTTCATTTTCATCAGTCAGTTGTCCTAGCAAATTTATTTTCTAGTTCATTTTTATTCTTTACCTACCAAGGCTCCGTGACAAAACGGGCTGTACTGGAACTTCCACACAACACAATGACAAGGACGCTCTCAACAATGTTTCCTCAAGCACAGTCTAGTTGTATAGTAATTGTTCTTAAACATAAGACCTCAACATGAAGATGATAATAAAATAAATAAAAGCTAGTGAAATAAAAGCTTTGTTAGGTCGGAAACTTTTCAGACCACCCTCGTAGAGTAGCTCTGTAGTCGTACACAGTAGTTGTGGTCTGCATCAGAGCTTTGACGAAGTATAGGTGGTGAAATTTTAATTGATTTATTATTTCAAGAAGGATCAATTTATCTTTAAATAATAAAGGAAATTACTGAAGGCGTGGAATGTAAAAATTAACAAATAAAATACCTGTATCTCCACAGTTATTGATTTCCTCCTGAAGATATTTGACGGACTATGCTATCATTATCAAAGGTCCTGACCGATGATAACTACAGCACCGGATTGGCTATCAAACGACGTCTGGCTTAAAAGCCAACTCGGCAAGTGCTACAATTACCATTAGCTAGAACCTTTGAGAATGAGGGGGCAGTCCTTCGAAGCACGATAGATGAGGAGAAACAGGAGGTATTTCTTTTGTACAATAGCCTATTTCAGAGAGTCTAAGCTGTTGGTAAACTATTACTTTCTATTAGGTCATTTGTACCAGTGCGGTCCTCTTTTATCTATAATATATGTATTTATATTATACATCTATGACTGGTAGAGAAATCTTTCCCCTTGGCCTGCTATACTTTCTTTGACTCCCTTTCCATTTTACACTTCTCTCGTTAAAACTATTGAATCTATCTGACATTAAATGCCATTCCTGTAGACATCAATTGGTTTATCAATAAAGTTATAAATTATGTAATATCCCTCTCCCCTCCCCTCTCTCTCTCTCCCTGTCTCTCTAAAATAATTCAATTACGCCGGGGGATCAGATGGAAGCATGCGTCAAAGACAAGGGGGTTGCTAAGGCGAAGCCTCAATCCACGGAGCGTGCACCCAGTGCATTATTGTGTTAATAAGCTATGTATGGGTTTGCATCTAACCCTAGCCTGATAATTATTCCATAGCTATTCTCGCCCAACTCATCAAGGATACAGTGATCAACCATTGATTATAGCACTTAACGTGCATTCATTGCAGACATAATAAGTTTAATATAACATATTGGGCTTCCCATTACCACCCCCCCTATTAAATATTAGACTTTTATACTGAGCAGAAATTGTTCACATCAATTATATGAATAGAGTTAGTACGATAGACTCTGAGATAGTTATTTAAGTAGAATAATTATTAAAAAAAAATAGCCTACATTTTTAACCAAAAAATAATGCTAAACCATTTCGGTCTCTAATGAATCCTTTTAAACAATCAAAAAATAAGAACTAGTAAAAAACTTATTCTTTCATGGGGCTAAAACACTATTTTCTGACTTATGTCATCTGTTATTTGGATTATTATGAATGTATGCTCTGATCTGAAAAACTTAAAAGTCACCGGAACGTGTCTGACTTTTTCATGTTCAATTTTTTTCTACCATACGCCCATCTATACAAGTGGTAGTAACAAATTTATAAATAACATCATCCTTTCTTGTTACATATAGCCATTTGCAGTATGCAGTTTTAAAAGTAATGGTTGCTTCATATATTCAGTCCACTTATAAGCATTACCGAACCAGATATTTCCAAATTTATCTACTCATTTCGTTTCATGTAAGCCAATTTATTATGTTGTTTATCTAATATCTAAGTTACATCATGTGATTTTGAGGTTCAGTGTCAATACATTGACTTTGTATTCGTTTATAAATAAATAGCGACCCTCAAGATAAGATTTTTTTTTAATTATCTTTTATCCAGTACGAGTTCTATCGAAATGCCTACTATTCTTAACTAATATGATTATTGTTAATATTGTATAATTTGCTTGTTGGCTCTAGATTCGAAACTTTTGCCATCCTTATCGTTAGTTAGTTATCACGAACTTGACTCATATCTTCAATTGAAAAATAACTCTAAATTATGTCCCATTATCGAAATGGACGCGCTAAAACAGCCTTGGAGTCCACTTGATTTATTTCACATAAATGTGCCAATCTTGTAATATAAATGCTATTGAAATTGTTTAATCGGCCACCAGATAACACTTTCTCATTTAAAAAGATAAGAGGATTAATAACTATTTTTAGCGAGCCGTTGGGGGACATTTTTCTTTGTACTGGGACAGGAAATGCAACACCCCCCCCTCCTCGTTTGTTTATTATGTTTTATTTTTATTTATTATTCATGAGCAGCTGAAGCCTTCCTGCTACCTGTATCAAAGAACACATGTACATTACAGGTACAATAATTATCAAAAAAGATAAACCTTACCTTTAGGTACGAGTATTATCTGTCTGCCTGTGCGATCTGGTCTTAAATTTGCAAACACCTCAGATTACGTTTTTTAATATTTTGGATATATATTTTTTATATATATATACAAAGAGAGTATCGGGAAGAAATCAGAAAAAATGATATTTAGAAATTGAACGTTTTATATCCTTAGAGCCGAATTTAATAAGTTTCTATTTTTATGGTAATTACATGGTTTCTTCTTCTATAGCAATTTCGAATAACTAAGGTGGTATTGAACTGTCACTCAAAATCAATAATTGTTTAGAAATAAAATTTGAAATAAAAAGGGCATTAATCGAACCGTATATCAAGAAGGCGATCAAAAACAAAGGAGCGAAGGTTAAAAAAACAGGAGAGCGAGAGCGTTAGCTCTAGTTTTGGGTCAGCCCTTGAGTCATATAGGTAGATTGTGAGCGTGATGAATGATGAGAATTAAAGAAGAAGAGAAAGCAAATTTATGAATAAGTATTTATATAATTAATTTTTTTTGTAATATTAAATTCACCTTTTTGCCAGAATTATTTATTTATTAGCACAAGCTTGAACCTCAGATTATAAACAATAAGATAAAAATAAATATAAATTAAATTAAAAAAAAACAAAACGTAATAACTATATAAATATTTCAATAGATAAAATATAACCTGTTAAACTCCTTACAACCTATCGGTGATGTAGGTTCGTAAAATATTACTTTTTGATATTTCTTTTTCCCTTGTTGCATTTTTTTATAGCGTACTAAAGTACTAACGTACTAAAAATCGTAAGTTGAAGGTTTAAGCACTAAATGTGTGTATCATATATGTAAACTTACATAAGATTCTGTAAACTACCTGAGAACTTTATTGTAAATTACAGTTAGTTGTAATTGTCGTTCATGTGTCGTACTTTTTTCTTCATAATGAGATAAGACCGCTCTTTTTGCTAGAATAATTTTTGCTTTCCTTTCTGTACAGTGGGCTCGTTGTGTCATTACTTTAATTTGTTCTTCTTTTCGTCACCTAAGTCGGTTACGGCATAGGCGAAAGTTGGGAATGTTTGGTTTAAGAGATTGTTCTGTCATAACTTTGATCTGAAAGACTACCTAATCACGGTTCAAGAATGGAAAAAAAATCTTTATATTATTTTCGTTATTAGTTAATTTATTGATTTTTTTTTAGTTAGAGAAAAATTAGAATGAAGAATACATACTATTACTTTCTACCATCTGCGGAACGTTTAGGTAATTACTTTCTGAAAGAATTCTACTCTGTGCCAACAGCGCCTATTCTCGGTTTGCTAAATTATTGTACACATGGTATATACACTAACACAATACATAACAGTTTTGTAGAATGTTATTACATATCCATTAATGTGAGGAATTCAGAGGTCAGTTTGGTGGGCATGATATCTAGATTTGAAACTAGACATTGAAAATGTATTTTTTTTCTCCTTTTATAGCCACTTTAAATTTACAGATAATTATATACAATTATAGATCCTCAGGTGAATATATTTACAAATTATTTTTGATCAAGCTTAAAACTAACTTACATACTAATTGTTAACCTAATTATTCCCCGACAGTCTGTTACCATCGATGCGGGAGGGGTGGCGGGGTCTATAGTGTTAAACACTGGGTCGGTTAGGTGCTGTAACGAGTCAAAAAACGTGATGTGTCTCCGGCGGATGAACTCACCCACCGATGGCACACCAAGCAACGGGTGCAGCTCAGCGTTCTTTAACCTCTCGAGAGAGGTATGTCGGACCACTTTTTGCATGATCCCATTCTGGAAATGTTGGAGACATTTGGCTGTATTGTCAGTCAAGTGGGTAAATAGTGGGGCACCGTACAGCAGAGCTGGTCGGAGGACACATTTATAGATCATCAGTTTGAGACGAAGCGACAGGTTGGGTGAAAAATGGATTTAAAACTTCAGTTTCTAAATAAAAATCCAAAACTCTCCAAGAGCTGGTTTGTTGTTGAGAAGAAGCAACCCTCAAGCTGCCATTGCTTGGTCTAAATCATCCAACATCCCCTCCAATAGTCACATATTATTTGCGTTCCTCCTTGTCTAAAGAATGTATTGAAGTAGATTTATTGGACAGTGATGTGATCAACATTCATTCTGTTAGCATGTTGATTCCAGCTGTTTCAATCTTGATGGCATATTTTCTGTTGGCTGTACCGTATCTCCTATTATTGCATTTGGCGCTTGTTGCAATACAGATATGCCGCAGCTTGATCTCTAAAATCTATAACCATCGTATAGTTTGTAGAATGTATGCATAATGGGATTTCTGCTATATGGGAAGCCGTACCTTTACGAGAGGATGGGTTAATTTGTTGTAGGGTGGAACTGTATTTGTGCTTTTCCTAGCTTAATAAATAAATAAAGTTAAAGCTGTTTGATGAGTTGTTTTTTATCTTCTTCTGTTAAGTTATATATCCACGTCATATTCCACAGGGGTGACTGAATTCGAATCGGCTTGGTCTGATTTCTATCTCGGTTTGTTTATAATTAACCCACCGGCGTATGCATAAAATGAAATGTGGAGGTGACTAACACCATGCGTCCGAAGAAATCACTCCCAGATCATAATCCAGGGGTGGGATTGACCAACTGCCGGCCGACACGCGAAGTAAACATCTGAGTGAATAAGTAAGAGAGCAAACGTATGGAGTTATCGCGAACTATGTATGGCAGGAGATAAGTTTATCACACCTCTGGCGGGCACTAGAACCTGCTCGAACCAAAGCATGGCACCGCAGAACCTACCACGTTTTAGTGATTGAAATTTGAATGCGTGGGCAGGCAAGGTGCCTTCATAATGAATATTTGCACAAGCCATACAACTACTCCATTCGTTCTAATTTACTCCCGCGCTTTTTTTCCCGTTCTCAAGGTGAGGCCGGCCGAGGAACGTTCTGTCGTTCTGAGAGGAAACATATCTGTTTTTAAGTTATGACGACTTTTACTTTTATTTCTCCCAATGAGTTTATAGCATTTAATTGTATGCACCCTCCCCATATTCCTTCTTTCATATTCCTCAATTACTTTGAAAAACTAAATGAACTTCTTCACCAGAAACATGAAATTATGTCTTATTACTTTTATCCATTATGTCTCTTTATCTGTACCTCCTATAAAAGTCATAACTTATTTTATTTTACCTTTTTTCTAATTATTTCATTTGAATTTGGGTTTGGTAAAAGATGGAGTGTGAAATATGGGAGCGATTATATAAAACGAGCAACACGCTGTAGTTTAGTGTTTTTATTTATAGTTTAAAAATAGTTTAGGCTCAGCTACGAGGAATAAGATCACATCATATGTGGATACAAAAAAAAATGTCATATGAAATCCTCCCTATTCACCACGCTCATTCAATAATTCAATAGTTCAAATCAAGATTATTTAGTTATTTGCAATCACAAAGAAATGACTAGTTGCACACAATGATAACTAATGAATAAAGTTATTTTTTTATAACATTCTAATTATATAATGTAGGTAGATATTATTTTTTTCAATGTAAAGATTTGGGAAAGTCTAACGGGTTTCCCATAGTATTTTTAATAAATCCTGACACCTTGCTTAACAGCCGAATATGTTTAATTTATTGAGTACCACTAAATTTTGTTAAAATAGTATTGGAAGAAATAATGTGTTGAACAAGGAGTCAGAGTTAGTAAGTCAGAAGCTGTTGGAAAGGAGTATTCAAAATTTTGCAGTTCAAGTACCTTGTGCTGGTCCTTTCACTCCAGAATAATAAAATAAAATTTGTGAATATTTTTGAAAAAAAAAGTTGGGGATCGACTTGCGGTGATGAATGGACATTGAACAACTTCAGTTGGACCTCTACGATGTTTTTACACACGATGTAAGCCTCCATCGTTTAGTTTGATTTTTAACAATGCAGAGGGCTCATCACTGTTCAATGAACTTTCATAGCCTAAATATTGAATTAAAATATTACGACCATTTAGAATAGATTTTTTTCGACATATTCCTTTGTTATTAAAAATTATGGAATTCAATATAGATTCTATATAAATGACTCTATTTACAATAGGTTAATATTACATGTCTTGTAACTTGGCTCGATTTCATACAATTTTACACTGTGATCTGCGATTGTTACAAAGGTATAATGTGCCTTATACTTTCATTGTTTATACATGATTAAAAGTGATGAGGCTCACCTTACGAATCATAAAACTTAAAACTTACATTTAACAAACAAATTCTTAACCTGATTTTCCCTGACAGTCTTTATTAGAATAGGATTTTTTTTTGTTCCATATCTTCTTGTAACAAATTTATATATGTACAAAATATAGAATCTACAAACGAATCTATTTACAATTGCTTCATTATATTTCCTGTAGCTTGGCTACATTTTATACAAATTCTAGTATGCAAAATAGTGATCTGCATTGTACAAAGGTATAATTATGTACATTCTACATTAATGGACTGAATTTATTAAAAGTTGTTAGAATTATTTTATTTTATTTTTTTTTCAAAACCTCCAACAAAAAATATGTTATGTACAAAAATAAATAATACAATAATGGAGATACAATTTTCTCCTCTTCCCGCATTTACATGCATTTGGAGGAGTGCATAATATAATAGATTTGTGTTGCGGTTAAAAGTACTTAGTCTCATTTTCAACACTAGGAGATGAGGCTCATTTTTTTTTGTTTTTTTTTCCTTTCATAGCCCCTTTAAATTTCAAGATAATTATATATAATTATAGATCCTCAGGTAAATCTACTGATGAGGCTCACCTTCTATTTTTCACCAATATTCAATATAACAATGTGCCTATACAACATTATTAATCGGGATCTAAGAATATATTCATACCTATGTACAATTTTGTTCTCCATTGGCCTTGATTCACCGTTGGTTGCACCAATTATTACTATTAAACTACCAAACTTCATATAAAACTGAACCTTTCTGTAACTATCCTACCATCTTGCAACTTAGTGAGTTGCAAAAATTGTAATTCATTTTATTTTATACACAATGATCGGAAAATAAGATTCTGCATTAGGCTTTAAATTATTTATCGAACTTGGCACTGCATTTAGTACATGAAGCCAATCTCTATACTGAACAAACACGTGGAAGCTACCGGATGACGCGTTTGATAAAGAACTGATTGTAATTTGTGAAATAGAGTATAGATACCAAAATTGCGGGCACAAAAAAACTTTCTTTTTCTGAGGTTAAAAATTAAGTAGCTATAATTATGACCAGAATTTTGAAATGTTTAATTTTATCCATGTAAAATACATGGAATCTATTGAAATCCAAACTAATTATGTTAAAGGCCGATATAATATATAAGAAATATCGAATAATAATAAAATATCTAAAAAATATTTGCTGCTAATTTGTAAACATTTTATGTTACTGTTGCCTTTATATTCACGTCTGAAGGGATTTGGATCTATAAAATATTTAAAAAAAATCAAATTAATTATTTCCCCCATGCACTGTTGAGTCTTTGTAAATCTTTTGTCCTTCCAAAACAATCATTAGATCTTTACCAACTTATTTAAAGTTTGGTGCATTGACAATACCCACTATAATAGTGTTAAAACCAGTTCAGTACAACCCACTAGGTTAAAAGTTAAGTAAAAGAATGGCTTGCTTTGCATGCGCCAAACCAACCAAGCACCTTTTCCATCACAGTAAAGTATTGTCTAGAAACCGTTTAAGTTGCAATCACCAAAAATAGAGATAATGCGTAGTATAGGTTTGAAGGATTTTTGATTAAACAAATGATTTTGTATAAATTGGACCAGCAAATTAAAAAAATAAAAACCAAAAAATAAGGTGTTAAATGTAAGGCAAAAATTAAAAAAAAACAAAAAAAAAACGGTCAGATATCACCATTAAGTGACTCAACTTCTTCATTGCGACCATAGAATATGAGAAGAATGAATAGAATGAAGTAAGTTATATTTTTCAGTGTATGCACGGTCAGCATTGGATTGTGGGTTGTAAATCGTTGAGCATAGTGTAGCGAGGGTAGTTATTGATGATACTCAATCCTGGGCTTTGCATTTTTTGAATACTGGAGCAGTATGTGTAGAAAACCAAAATTCAATTTATTCACTACATTATCTATGAAAGGTTTCAACTCTAGACCCGTACAACAATCCTTTTTTGTTATGTAAATCGATTCAATTTGTCTACTGAATATTGCAGTGATCCCAAATTATGTTTTTCGTAGTTGAGTGGTAAATTACTGCTCGATTAATTTGTACCTGTTTGATTCACAAATCAATCCAAAAATGGTTCACTTGAGTTCAAAAAACCGGAATAACATATCATCCCCGATCAATAAGTTCAAAGCTTTGAGCGTTAAAGGTCAGTTGTACTATGACCTTTCCTGGCACGTCTTGGATTTGGGACAGTGAGAAATCTCGTGGGAAAACTGTGTCAACAGATAATTCATAATTTGGCCGAACGAACACTTTTCTAGGCTCGATGAATCATACTTTCAGAACGCAGATACGCCGAAGGACTTCAAGAGGATGGTAGTTGGGTCAGATGTTCAAACCGGTCACGAACGCCACGGGAATAGAAAAAAATCATAAAGAAATAGTGGAATGTAGACGTATTGTTTAAAAAAAAAAAGACATTGGCTTGAACATCTGCTCGGATCATTGAGCAATCGACCTCAAAATGGTATTATATAAAAAAAACTGAGCAGTGACGAAGTGTGCGCTTGACGCCAAATACAAAGAAGTCCTCGGCGGTCCCATGGAAACTGCAGACTGCAGTACGTGTGTCCTCGCATTGGTAGGGACTTAGTCTTGTTAACACATCGGCATGTCTTATGCATGATGCGCTCCATCTCTCTCTCTCTGTCTATTTATATTGTAAATTGGATCATGTTTGATCGCGGGGCTGGCTGTGTGCTTTCGAGCATAGCCCTACCGTCGGAACGTGGACGAGCTTTGCCTCATCGTTTTTCATTATTGAAATAGGAAAGAAAAAAAAAACTTATCGTAAATGAAACTATTCAGGGTTACGATCGATTAACCCTAAGAGATGGCTTGAGGTACTGCTCGCTTCTCCAAACGATTATATACATATGATTGAATCAGTCATTCAAATAGTACTCAAATCTGCTCAGTATAATGATAAAACTGAATACTGTCAAAACTACTGATGATGGTAACATTATTTAATGATGAAATCATCATTATACGTTAACCCGAAATTCAGAAAAATTTTTTGAACTGAGATGTAACAAAATTTTATCTTCCCAAATTGGTCCTTTTTAAACGAACTCGTTGAAAAACTGGAAAAAATAAATACATTTTTCATGGAGTAAACATTTTTCATAGATAACAACAAACATTATGTTTATTCATAAATTATACAGGTATACGGTGATTTTGTAGAGAAGGGTTTCAGAGTCAAATCTGGACGATTCCAGTTTTGTCAAATACGAGAAAAATATCAGATTGGCCGAATTCGCTCCAATTAATGAAATAAAGGTTTTGTACTGAGATAAAAACGAAAGATTTTTCTTTTTTCCTTTATCAGGGTTTGTATTTAAGCTAAAATGCTGTTATGGTTTGTTAATGTAGAGCCTGAAGAGGTAAAAGGTGTTAAAACCTGTAGCAAGTTTAAATAAAAACAAAAGTATAGGTTGGAAAGCTCCAAATTTGTTAATTAATAAAATATACAAAATATTTTATTTTATAATAGGAAGAGAATTATAAATGGCAATAAAATAGAATTAATCAAACTTAACAAAAATAAATGAAAATATTTCACGCAAAAAATTCGAGTAAATTTGAACAAAGTAACTATAAGTCGTGTACTTAGGTACATTAATGTATCTTAATTCATTCTATTACACCTATGCCGCAAAAAAAGATGTTTTTTTGTTCCCCAGTGTTATTTATTATTAATTATTTACTCACATTATTTTTCAAAAGTAAAAACTCATGAAAAAGCATTTTTTTTTTAACACAAACATTTAAAAGTAAGCTCGGTTTATAACAGGATCCTTTGACAATATCAAGCCACGGGCTCTTTCACTATTTTGCTTTCTTTAACTAACAGTTATTAAATTAGATTTTAATTCAACTTTTGAGAGTGCATTACTTTCTCTAGTTGAATGATACTCCATTGATTAGAACAGTTCATTCATAATTACATCACAGAATATCGTACTCACATACTGGATGGTATAAAAAAATAGTGCTTATCTGCATATATTTTTTTTGAGGGATTTCCAATAAAGTTATGTATGCTGTAAAGTTATTCATGTCGTTTTGCTTGTCATTAAGTAGTAAAACGAGTCAAAAAACAAAAAAATAATTGATTACATATTATTCCAGTTTATTTTTACAAATTGGAGAAAAATCATAGGATGGTATATAGCGTAATGTGTTTTATTACATCGGATAACGTGTAGCCACATCAAACTAGTATTAATAGTAAGCTAAAAGGACTATTGTGACATATTTTATCATTAGATACGAAATAATTTGATTTACTATTCCTATAACTAGATATTGCAACAATATTTGTAGACTATAGATTATAGAAATTGTTAATGCTTTTTAAACGGCAGTATAATTACAAAGAGTCCCTGTGATAATTACAAACCAAAAATAAAAATAGAACATAAAACCCGCTAATCATTCCAGAGATCGCTTTTAATCGGGAAAGTATTGAAGACCATTCAACTGGAGAAATTAAAACAACTCAATTCGTTCAATTGTGAAACCGTTAAAAAAAAAAAGGAAAATAAAACCGTTGAACCAACCGCCCGGGGGTAGGGGAGGGGGAATTTAGATAAAATATTTGCAATGGGGCGGTGACAATCCGCGGAGTTATTTCATTTTTATTCTGTTTTCTGTCTGATCAATTTTTAAACGAAACATCCCAATCGAAAAAAAACAAAACAAAAAAACATTACCGTATAAATATTAACTAGTATTTTTATCTATATAAATATTTTTCACTGTTTTAGGATTTCCCAATACCTTTAGGGGTTTCCCTTTTTAGCGAATTCACTTAAACAGCTGCAAATGATTGTTTTTGGTTAATTTTTAATTCTTATTAATTAACAAACAAAGTAACTGACTATCCCGTATCCGTACTTACCGTATCAAATTTTCATCGATTTCTTACTTTATTGAGGTAATTCCTTTCGAATTGTACGCTTCACTCTTCAGTAATTCTAATTTAATTCCATGCTTTCGATACGTTCTTCAAGAATATTTTCTAATTCTAATTGAACTCTGGGTCTGAATGATAAGGTTCAATCTATTCTCTATATCAAATTTAGAACAGATATGTTCCAGACTGTCAGACGACATAAGTTCTTGGGAAGGTTTCCTCTATGCATATCATTTACAGTACATTTATCTGTTTTGTAAAACATTTTTTACATATATTATATTATGTTGTTTGTCAACACAATTCAACAAAATAAAATAAACGCGTATCTGCTAGTAACACAAATTCTACACAAATGTTTTGCGCTGCCATTTCAATAATTTTACCGTCAATATATTTTATTTTGTATGCCCATCTTGTAGCATTAGAAAATAAGGCGTGTGTATTACCCTTTCATTCACAATCAAACCGAATATATATAATTAATTATAATTGTTTGACGCACACAGCATGTTATTGTTATTTTTTTTTTCGAATTAAGGATTACGAATTTTTCGCGCAAGCAGGCAAGGAGGCCTATATAATATAAATATTATATTAATATATTATATAATTTATATAATAATGTATATTTTTATAAAGTATACATTATATTACTCTTGATTTGCTGCATGCTTCCGCGCTTTTTTCACCGTTCTCTTTCACAGACTAGCCGAGGAAAATTTAATCTTTATTTTAGCGGCTTAGTGGAAACATCTCTGTTTTTGAATTTTTATAATGTCCACATTTGCATTTGGTACCCCCCCCCCACCAGGTTGCAATAGCTGTTTGTACGTAGTCTTCCCTAGTCCTCAGTCCCTCTCAAATGTAGCATTTAAGCCTTGTCATCACCTTCTTTAGCAGATGCATCAAGGTAGGCCTTGTCACTCGCATCAATTGGCTTCTATTCAGTGCATTAGAATAACAAACAAGAGACAACGCTTACTATGTCATAACAATCTGGCCCAGATATAATCAGATACAATAATTTAACAAGATAGACTACACGAGGAAGCCCCGGGGGTTCCCGGCTCCTCCCTCAATTTGTTTTATGAATATTCATCCGGCTTTGGAACATATGTGAGCGGGGCTCAGATACCGATCGGCAGCCAACACGCAAATCTGGCTACTGTTTTTAAAAAGGAACTTAAAAATGTGCAACGATTAACCCTTTTCCCGGTATAGCTAATCTAATCAGCTTTTTGGACAAGATGCAATAATTCATAACGAACTGCAGTGGTACAAAAGCTTAAAATTGGTTCTGCACGCTTCTTTTTCTTTGGTCGTTTTGTTGTAAATAACAAAAAATAAATTTAATCCTAAAAATCCCCTTAATGGCGCTTAATTGAATTAAATTTTTTTTGAAGATACAGCTAAAATGTTTACTAAAAATAATTCAATCAAACTAACTTTGACCGTATTGAATTAACTTCAAATTTTTATTTCTCTCAGAAGTTTACTGTTTGAAATAACTTGACAATTATTTTAGAGTTGCTTTCCTTTACGTTCATCAAAGATCGTCCATTTAAATCTTCAACGCATTTGTAACGTCCTAGTAAGAACTTGCAAAATCTCTGAAGTTAGCGAAACTTTCTTATTCCCCTGTTATTTTAATATTTTCAAAGGTATTGCATAGTCCTCGTAATTGTACAATTAATGATATCTAATCAGCATGTTTCGTAGCATTATGTACCTACACAGTGTCTAACACCATGACTCTACCAACCTTCCCACATCGATAGCGACAGGCTGCCTTAGAGGGAAACTTAAGTTAAAGTTAGTCTATAATCTTTCCGGAAGGTAAACCCTACCATCTTCAAATTTCATACCACTTGTGGTATACAAAATAATTAAATAACCTAGTCAGTTATATAACATTATATACTATAAAAAAAGGTATCATAGATAAATAAGGAACAACAGGTGCTATTTTAGGTTATTTAGTTTCTTACAGATTCTAAATATTGTAAACCAAAATATGTCAAAGTAAAAGGGTTTTGAAAAAAAATGTATATTTAAAAATTTAGATTGACTGAATAATTTTTACGACAGCTGTTAAACGAAATAAAAACTGAAAATGTAGCATCCGGCTTGACAGAAATTGTTTAGTGTAGACAAGTGTTTTAACACCTACTACATCTACCGAAACCGTTTTTAAAAAGAAGTCATAACTTATAGTCTCGGAGTTTCATTGGGAGAAATCCCATTGTTATTTTCCAATACCAGCTGCATTTTGGTCATTATTCTTAGGCAAGGTTGAAATTTTCACTATTTACCTCACAAACTAGTTCTCTCAACTCATGTAACTTAAATTATAGGCAAGCAGTAACATTTTTCAATGAAATCCACGCTATTGACGCATTAATTGTGTCCCTAAATATGGCCATTTCCTATTTAATTAAACTTTATGATCCCCAGCTCTCATGTATTGTTCCGGAGTTATTCGCTTTGTCCTCTTCTAAGATTTTGTCTATTGCGTAGTCCTGTAAATTTCAATTTATAAAATACTCTCTACTAGTTGAAAAGTTCTAAACAGATCTGACCGTCTATTTTTAGTGAAAGATAGTCTAATAATTGGTTTCAAGGTCTCATTCACATGAAGTAAGTATGTTAAGTCGAAGGGAAAGTAGGCCTCACACCTCGACTAATACAAGGGTACGGTACAAGCCGATTCAAAGTAGTGCCCGATCACGAAAAACTCAATCAAAAGTTCTTCAAAGTGGTTATGCCCAATTATACGAGATAAAGAAACCATTTGCTTTGTTTTTTTTAATTGTTTCATTCCTAGAAAATTCAGTGCCCTCGAGGAATGCTTTACATCACAACAGTGATCTATTAAATAAAATAAAATTAGCCTGTCAAGTATATTAAGAAAAAAACTGGATTCTATTAGGGAATCTATTTCATTCCATAGAGCTCCGTTTCAATACAAAATATAAACAAAAGACACGGCAATTATTTTTGGCAAAATTTATTTGTATGTGCATTATCCTAATATATCATATATAAATATACCGTTTAGTTAAAACTAAATGCATTAAATTGAATAAATAATAAAATAAAATTACAAAACAGAAAATAAAGTAGATTATGACTATGTGTGTGTACGTAGGTTTCCGGAAAAATTCTAGACCAGTGAAACATTTTACAAAAATATTTTCACTGATAAACAATGATCTATCACAGAAAACAAAATGAATAAGTCAAATGTATAATAATTAAATAAATATTAATCAGCCTGTCAATTGCATTAAGGAATAGTTTAATTCCATAGTGGGGATGATTTTCTTATTCATCCCGAAGAGCTCCGTACACATTCATGTAAAACATTGACAATTAGTGTATCTTATAACCGCTATCAACGAATATAAAAGGTAAATAGATATTAGGTAAATTATCTATCAATAGCTATCATATTATCTATCAAGAAGCACCCTTATAAAAATTTTTACCATATTGCCGGTAGAATATCACAACGTCAAAAAATCAAATTCATATCATAAGTTTTAATATAAGAATAGTTTTACCTGTTAGTAAAGTTGTTACTGAGTGTTTTTTTAGCATGCCATCAGGGATACTAACCTGAAACATAAAATATAATATATTTATACTCTCTGACAATTAAATATATAATTATGGTAAAAGTTCGTTATGCCCTAAACGTTCTATAGTAGCTTTTGACAGTGGCGTGCCTGGAGTTTTTGCCACCCGTTCAAGTCAATTAAAATCAAGAATGAGGTTGGTTACAATGACGGATGATAAATAAATAAAACTTTTTATTTTTAAAATGTGAGCGTGTTTTTTATTTATTATTCTCTATAAATATTTTAAATGCTGACCAAAAATATAACGGTTCGTACTAGAATTTACGTCTGTAATTAAGCGTAAATATGTCAATGTTAAGTCGGGACTCTGATGTCTTCACGCATATTTGTTAAATTGAATACTTAGTATAACCATAGACGCTGTTTATCGCAACGTTATTATATTGTTTATTTTTATTTATATATAATTTAAACAAAAACTATTGAAAAATGTCACCTCTAAATAAGTGTGTGCCACCTCATCGCCTCGCTTCTAAGTACGCTACTAGTTTTTAATCCAATTCACAGATATTAACTATAAACTTAAAAGTGATTCAGAAAACTTCCGGGCTATGATGCTACTTTTACACACTATACGGGTTTTACCACACGGGTGTAGGTACATTTATTTCAGATTGGTATTACACCAATGCGAGACCTCCGGTCATGTAGATACATCTTCAGCCCTTTTTTCTAATCATTTAGAGCCTTTGATCAGCACGGTTAGACTAAAAAAAATATATTTCTAACCAAAATACGTACATCCATTTACTTATTCAAGACTTAAAATGATTCTGCCTCAAGCTGTACACCTCACCGTACAATACCCATCTGAAGTAAATAGCCGTGCAGTCAAGACCGTATAGTATGAAAGAAGCCTCATAATTTGAGATATTTAAGAGTCTGAGGACGCCGGAAACTGGCTGTTATAACGAGACAATGGCTTATGAGCTGATGAACCGTCCTCGATTGACCCGGTCATTGACACGAAATCGAATGTTAACAATTTAAATTAAATAAAAAAACCATCAAAAGGCTTCTCATCACCTGACCGATTATTCCAATACAATAGAGATAGTTCATGGCATTAATGACTCCTAATAATCGCTGATTCAAGCTTGGGTCTCTCCTCCGACCTTATGTCTAATGACCGCTTCCTGGCTCTTGCTCAGGCTGGCTTCAGGTAATCATATATATCGGAAACATCTGCTAACGGAAGGGCGATTCAATTAGTCGGAGTTAGTGTACAGCGTTGCAGAGTTCGGTGTGTCATTATTGCATAATTATTGTAGGCTTGTAACGTCTTGTTTTCACCGGTACGTGCAGGAATAATAACTACTAATGTGAGCAGTGCACACACATAGTTCGATACAAAATAAAATATTTCATAAAAATAATAAAAAATCGGCCCTAGGATAACTACTCCCCACAACATGAAACCATTAACTTTATTTATATCGTAGTTATATATAGTTTCTTGTAAAAATTGTATGAATAGCAACAGTAAACAACAAAGGAAACAAACAGCAATGAAAGAAGATGAATAAAGAAATTCATTTTATCCTCAAGGACAACTAGAAATCAGTCTTTCTCGTAGGATTGTTATTCGGTTTTCCTACATATGAATGAGTGGATATTGTGTATTAAGCGAATTTTAGTTTTAGCTTAAAGGCAGCCTGGAGTCTGGAGGCTAAATTCAATGAGCCCATATAACGGAAAATGAAATGACAAAAGTTTCTTTAAAAAAAAAATTACACAAAATATAATAATATTGTTGAAACTAATACTTTTAACTTAAAATAGTAGTAGTACAACTATTATTACTTTTACCAAACAAAAAAAACCATTTTCCCAGTCGGTAGATGTATGAATTTCTAATACGATTTATTTTTATTGCTGTTACACAAAACATGAATAGCAACAAAAAACTGTACTTTTATGATAACAAATGAAATCGAATCAAAAACAAATAATGTTAATCTTCTTCCGGTATTTGTGGTTATTCAGTTCAGCAAATCTAGAATTGTTACAATTAGATTGCCTTGACCAATGCCATATTTAACACTAGTCGTGGTCGGTGAGTTGTGTATTGAAGCCGTAGAAAATATAATCTTATGATAAAGGTAATGGATTTATATAACAAGGCATAATCCCACGTTTAAAATATTTAGACTTCTGCTAAATAAAATAAAAACAAAACCACGATGGCATAGTCGTACTTCGGATCATAAATTATTCCCTGGATTATTAACTTATTCTCATAAATGTTCCCTGCGTAAAATAGGATTGTAGAGCATGTTGGAATCTGACCTGCCAGCGTTGGAGGACAAGGATAATTACAGGGCGTTCCCCTCCGTCTCCAAAAACGGAAGATCCTACTGGGACAGATTCATTTGAACATATCTCAGATCAGGAGACATCTCAGGAGAGGAAGAGGGCGGAGGCTAGCTCATAAAGGACCTCCATAGACCTTATGTACATCTTGTGTCAGAGTTCCACAATGCTCCGTTTTGACCACCAAGTCATGGCAGAGAATAAAAAAATAGAATCCATTTATTTTTTTTTATAAAAACTTTATTATGATAAAATTACAATCTGCCTGATTGGGCTATAAGTAATTGTGCTATATGATCTCGTTCATACCATATATACAATTTTCATTCACTCGCTCATTCATACTATATGTACAAACAGCCCAGAGACCCCCAAGTCCACATGGTTGTCACCTCCCTCGCGTGCGAAGGAGGAAGCGGAGTCTTGGTGAGTCCCCCACGCGTCAGCCGTGTCACTGGATAAGAGCCAGCGGAGGCTGGCCAAGAGGGTGAGAGCCACAGACGTTCAGGACATGATTAGAGAAACTGACCATTGCCAGGACTTCCGCTGTCACTTATTTATAGCACGTCACGAGGCCACTGCCATTTTAGTCTCCGAGGAGGATTATAGGGATGAGTGGTGCAGTGCTACGGGAATTAGGGTGGTTGGATAGACTACCATGGAATTTTATGAACTTGGAACAGGTGAGTTCAAGAATGTAGGGTATATTCAGATCATTATGAAGGGTTTTGTTGCTGACGTAATAAGGGGAATTTACTATTGCTCTCAAGACTTTTGATTGAAAGGATTGGATACGCTTGATGTTCGACCTTTTTGCTGTCCCCCATAGCTCTATTCCGTATGTCCAGATTGGCTTAAGTATAACTATGTAAATTAGTAGTTTATTTTCTATTGAGAGATGCATTTCTAAACAAAAAAACGAGATATTTCGCATCGTAAGACATTATGTGACAAAATTAAATTATCGGTAGTATATTTTCCTCATCCACGAATAAAATAATAACCAATTAAAATTCTATAGATGGTTTAGTAACATTTTAATAATCATTACAAACCTGTTTCTAAAAATGGAAATGAGAACAATCAGGGACGTTTGCGCGTTTTTACAGTGCAAGAATGCAGTCCTATAAATCCGATAGAAATTATCATATGCCTAGCGATAGAAAGAACTCTCCTGTCTTTAGCCAAGATCGCCTGGCCTTCTGACCATATACAGTTCTACTATCCTATGCCGAAACAGGATGTAATGAGCAATGTCCGCAATTACGCAAGCTTATTTTATTTTTGTCTTTGTTTTTTTTTCATAAATTTTAATACTAGATCCAGTTATAGCTAAGTTTGTTTGAAACAACTTTTTTTATTTCAATCAACCAACGATGCAATTGTTTATAGCAGCCGGAAATCTTGGTTCGGCCTGAAATTCTTTCCTGAAAGAACTCATCCCAGATCACCGACTGATCGATTTCATCGATTGAGATCGATCTCAAAAATGCTGAATCGGTCCCATCTCCACCCAGTATAAACGCGCATACTCTAGGTGTCCTGCCTTGTCTTCGCCTGCTCTAGACTACTGTTGTCTTCGCCTGCTCTAGACTACTGTTGTCTGATGTAAATTGTCTCTCTGATTATCTTGATGCACGGTAAAAGTGGCTGATGAACCCGCACTATACTTGGGATCCTTAGAGTCTCGCGTTTCGCAGGTATACGCCAACTCGGGACGGCTGTGCGTGTCGGCTATTTGTACCTTTTTGTTATTCTTAGAGTCCCAGAATAAAGAGTTTTTTTTCTATAATTTGATTCCTACTACTTGAAGGATCTACCTTAATTTTTTTTATTTAGCGTTGATTAATTTTAATTTTAAAATTTTGGTTTGCGTCAAAGGTAGGAGTTTCTCAAAGAGGGACTTAGTCTCTCATTTAATCTCTGTTAAATAATAGAGTACGCGTTATTATTTCCATTTATGGTTTATAAAAAATAAAAATATAGAATAACAATATAAATAATTTTTTTTTAAGTTATCACATTAATATCTCATTTTATCGTTAGATGTTTTTAAAAATGTTGAAGTGTTTATACCATTAGGTAAATGGAAAGTTTTTTTTTTTTAAGTATTGCTGTTCCACCTGAAATTACTTGGATAGATTACTCAGAGTTGCATAAATGTTAAGTTGCACGTTAGTTAAATTGGATTAGATCAATTAAATTTCAATCGAATGTTTAAAACTTAAGGACATTCTCTCAATGTAGTAACTTTGTTAACTATTTTTTATGATTAAGCAAAAACGTATAATATTAAGGATCCATGTCTTGCAAAATAAATTTGTCTATTATACATATTAAAAAGTAAAACAAATATTTACTAAAGAGTAAATATTCTATATACATTCTATATTCATAACTCCCCAGCAAACACGAACTGATGAATTCCTTTTAATTATTTTATTAATTGTTGACAAATCGAATAGAGAATTACGTTAGTCATTACTATGAAATGATAACGTTGCTGACCTGGAACACGTCTAATAATCTATAGTATTGATATGATATTAATAATATATTAAAAATATTTAATAAATTTAAGATGAGCAAATGAATTCCTATTCATGGAAACCTATTATACACAATATATTTCGGTGTCTGCAATATTTAATTCTGGTTGCCATAGAAACCAACAAATTCTGAATTTAAATTTAGACTTTAATGGTCAGTTAGGACGGTAGTCGCTTATTGGCTTCGCTTAATCAACATTTACTGAAAATGACGGGCAAATGTTTTGACTCCAATTTGTTTCTTTATTAGTTTATATTCTTTATTCTACACGTTCAAACAAACTTATATTACTCATAAAAACTGGAATGTACAATTAAATAAATAAAGCCTCATTTTTATCTCGTGTTTTGACTATTTCATTATTGCACCAATTCATTTTCCTTGATGAAGTTGATTGACCCTCATTTGCATAGACACGCCAAAGGGCTATTATATATTTAATTTCATATTACGATTGACCGTGAATTTTCAACCGTGAATGGTTATCGCATGAATTTCTATAGCTTGAAAAACATTTCTTCTGGATAAATGATAGCATAATTTCCTCATTCTGTTGATGTAATGGCCTGTAATTAAAAAAAATATAATGCGAATATAGCGATACGCTTCAGTTATGGCCTTAAAAATTGCGCAATATACGAATTTTCTTTCTGTATTATGTTTTTTTTTAGTAGGTCAAGTTGTTGGGTGATACTCATACGACATAGTGATATCATAACAGGTGTCACTTATTGATAAATTAAAGACTCTTCATTGAAACAATCTTTATTATTTGAGATTTGTATATCATTTGATATTTTTTAGTGTTTAAAAATATAGCGTCTGTTTAAATTGTATATTCTAAATTTCATAAGAATCATCATTTTAAAAAAAAATAATAAAAGTCATAACCATGTCTCTTATGTAGACTAGATTTAAAAATTATGTTGGTATTTTGGGTTGCTGGAGGTTCAGCCTCTTCAAAAGAATATATGTTTCTTTTTAAGTTTTAATACTTTGGAAAATGATATAGTAAAAATTCTAATATTTTTGCAAAATAAATAATCATAAAGATGTAATAAGTTTTTTTTATTAATTAACCTTGGTACCAGTATTAATAAAATAATAATTATAATTGAAGTAAGTGGTCCGGGATAATCTCAAGATTGGTGCAGCATTTAAAAGTAAGTATTTTTGCATACTTAAATCCTCGGTCCTTGAAGTCATTTTGGAAAATGACGCCGCGAGAGTTATAGTTTAAATTAATTTATTGCTCATAAAGTTATGCCCATGTAATTTATATCTAGTATCACATTCAGTTTATATCGCGTATTTGGTATTATGATTTAAATATTATAATAAAAACTAGCGCAGTGTGCTATAGCGTGCGTCAGCCAACAGTGCCGGTGTCTGTAACTGCCCTAGGGGATCGTTAACTACTAAGAGCAGCTACTAAAATAAATATTTAGCTAGAACTACTTACTATCTATGGTTTAGCGTTTAGCTGGGGAAATTCGAATATAGCCGTTTAGATTTGAAATATCAAAGTGATTTTTTTTTATTTAAACTAACAACGAGTTCTCTCTAATATTATATTGTAAAATATTCTTTATTGTGATAAAATTACAATCTACCTTATTGGGCTATAAGTAATTCTGATCAATGGCCTAATTCATACTATATTTACAATTCTTCATTTACTCCCTCATTCATACAGTGTTTTACAAAGAGCCCAGAGACCCCCCAAACCCATATGGTTGACACCTCCTTTGGATGCGAAAGATGAAGTGTAGTCTTGAGAAGTCCCCCACCTCCGTCAGCCACATCACTAGATACGAGCCAGTGGAGGCTGGCCAAGAGTGCGAGAGCCACAGACGCCCAGGTCATGATTGGAGAAACTAGCCATTGCCAGGACTCCTACTGTATTTATAGCAGATCACGAGGTCTCACTAATATTGAAAATGATGGTCTCTAGCAGTCAACGCCAGATAACCAGATAACGCTTACAATCGTTCGGATATCATTCCTTCAAGGAATTCTTCAACTACACTTCGTTTACCAAGAGAATGCCTCTGAGTAGTGGGGCATAGGGTGTTGAACGCTCCCCTACATCTTACCCCACGCACCGTACTAACTAATCGTGTGCCGACCACCGACGTCAGAATGAGTGTGTATGATCCGGATGAGAATAGTAACAATTGGTTTTACCATATATTCCCTCAGACTATAAATCCTTCTGATCAAAACTATTCTAGATCTATCCTGGTTGAATTTTTCACTTATAGGGAAAATACAGCAGGTAATGCTTAGTCAACTATCAACTAACTGATCATACGATGTTTTTCCTGACTTCTTAATTGGTGACAATGACCTTACGGCTGATTTAGGTTTAGAATCTCAGGAAATACAATTTAATCGATCAGCACTCAGAGGCAATACGTATATTTTTTTCTAATATCTGTGCCATCTGCGTTTTATCTAAAAGTGAATAATGCAAAGTAATGTAAATTGCACAATCTTAGGCGTGTGTTTTTGAATAAGTTGCTGAATTGTCTTTTCAGCTGTAGTTTTGGTTTTTTTCATGCTTTATTTTCGGTTTTATGCTTCCATCGTTCTTTTTTTTTTATATATATATATTTTTGTTTATCAGTTCGATGATTTCTCTGGCCCGTTCGTATGCTAGATTTTGCCTGTGTAAAATAAACCATAATAATCTCCAATGAGAAGTTAGCGTAAATAAAACTAGATACTAGACGCCCTTATTAAAAAATATTACACATTGATTGTAGATTTTTGTTATCATTATCCTATTGGGAGTGTGAAAATCATAAACAAAACGGTGCAATATTTCCTGCATGTACAAAGGTGGTCTGAAAAGTTTCCGACCTCAACATAAAGATAATAATAAAATAAATAAAAGCTAAAATAAAACCTTTGTTCGGTCGGAAACATTTCAGCCACCCTCGTACTGCATGGAATTGATCTAATTTCACTACTACTTTATCGAAGCGACCAGTAGAAGGGATGGGGCGCAAAACCCTTGCTGCTATGTACCTGCGTGTTGAGATTAGTATTCCACCCTTTCCCGTCGCACAGTGAATCCCCTAGTGCAAGCTAGGTGAACAAAAGTCGATTCAAAGAATCGATTAATTGATGATCCCATGGTAATAGAAAACCCATTGGTCACAATTCGAGGTAACGATTATAAGTTCCTACTATTACAAATAAATTCCTACTTTTATTTGAAGTGAAAACCACCGATAATTTCCTCATTATATAAAATCTATTCCTTATTCTACGCACCACTATTTATTGAACTCCAAATTCGTAATCTACACCCTATAAAAAGTAAATCACCAAATTTTAGTATTAATCGGTCAATTTTCAAACGATTTTTGTTCGGCTAGATTTGCGATTCCGCCCACAGCGCCTCGGATCTTTTATATAATACTACACAGATTCATCCTGCCAATATTTTTACACTGTTTCACCAATGCTGATAAATGCTTATATAGGTTACATCATGGACAAAAGCATTCTCGAAATCTGTGGCCATAATTTTTCTAGGAAATCCCTATGACATATTATCTTCATCATTTCATTTTATTGAAAATTTCGTGTTGTTAACGTCTTGCACCATAACATTGCTGGGAATATCAACTTAGCGTTTCTTTATGTACTTTTGATACTGTTGACCTCCCGATTTAAAAAAATATGCTGAAAACTTTTTTCATCATTTCATTAACTGATACCACGGACAGTTAGTTTCACGCTCCTCTTTACAGTAAGCACCAGTGCATTTAATAAGCACACGGGACTTAGTTTAGTCCTGCTTTCCAACGGCTTTTCTGTCAATGCGTTATAAAATAAATTTATAATGTTGTTTTATAAAAAACAACAGCCTTAAATAAAACAAAAAAAAAAAGAAAAATTCGGGACAAAACTTCAACAACGAAACGGAAATTGTCCATAGGATTGGTGAAGTGGGGGCAATCCATAACGTTTCTTTTGATGGCTCGAGTGCAGTTCCTTTTTTTTTAACGTTCTAAGATTTAAAATTAAGGAAGGAGGAAAATTGAAATTCTGGTGATCAAATCCTTTTTCTGAGAAAACCTATTTTAAGGCCTGGCAAAGGAAGTTAGGAATGAAGAAGACCTTGAAGAAGGTGAGAGTCCACAGCAGACTATTCCTAGTGTGACTAAGATCCGGGGATTGAGTCGATCCTCGGTAATTTTGATCAATATAGAATGCAGTTGTAGAACGTTAGAAATACAAGAAAAAACTCATTGAATCAATTATGATTTCTCTCAGCCATTCTCCCCCCCCCAAAAATATTTTTCATCATCTTTATTTATTAATAGGCTTTATTAATGGAAAATTCATGTTCCTAATTTTTGCTACCACTTCCCATCCTTATCATACTTTCATATGCAGTCCACTTTACATTTCCATCCCCGATTTTAGTTATGGTGTCCTTTCCCCTCACTCGAAAGACATTACAGCAAATACATCTAGAATTTCAAGGGAATCCCAAAAAGGAAACTTGAGGAAGTAAAGGAAATCACGTTTTTGGGAAGTTTCTGGGTAGTTGTTGTTGAGATTTTGTGAATATAATCAGCTGGTACATGGTTTTTATCAACATACTCCGATCGTAGCTCTTATTGAGGAAAGCAATACCTGTAACAACCACCTGAAATGTGAGACTGGGAGTGCCTCCTGGGGTACCCGGCAGGTTCCAGATAAACTGGCCACTCCTACTGTTGTTGTATAGTAAGTAGTACGTAGTTAGTATTGTGTAGTTAGTAATCCAGGTATCGCATCGATGAGTTCCCCAAATGAGTTTAAATACACAAACAGCGGGGTTGCTGACCCTGGGGGCCTTACGCCGCAGTAAATCCCAAAAAACGAACATCAACTGTTGACATTTATATTTGTTGAAAGGTGATTTTCACAGACTCAGATGACTATTGGCTTCATTAGGTCAGCATCTCTGACTGCGTATGACACTTTTACGTTTTAGACTGACATAAAAACAAACAAAAACGGGATGCAAAAGGAACAAAACGGGATGCAAGTGCTTTAGTGTGTAATTGCACTTTTTTTGTAATACGATTTGGGGCCATCACAAAATTATTTTGAGAAAAGTATTCAGATATCGGAGGATGCTAGAGGATAGAAGAAGAGGCGGCGAGAGCCGTACCGTTGGCTCGAAGCGGCTATGGCTAACGGAAACTGATGCGGCCAAAAATAGGGGGCTACGCTCTTGTGCAGTTCACGGTGGATCCTCGCCTGTCTGGTGCTATCACTGCTTCTTCTTCGGGAATATTGATGCAATGGACAATATTTTTCTACTTGGATGACATTCTCTTTATCAGCCTACTAGATTGCGTTTTCAAGTCTCTAAAATAAGTGCTAATCATGAAAAAAAGTAACCAACTAAACAAAAAAAAAAAAAAAGAAGTAATTTTACATGATTACTTAAAGTAATCATTCAGCTCACCAATTTTTGTCCTGTGTAACTCCGTATTGATTGTTTGAAATGTAATCATTGACTGCCCATTATAGACTGGTACAAGGATAATATACTTTTCAATAATGATAATAACCTCAATAAGTAGCTGCAGCAAATAATAAATGGTGATATAAAGAAATAATATCTGACAAGAAGCTGTAACCAGATGATGCATAGATCAGTGAAAATATAAGATCAAAGCTATATGTTTTTTACGGCTGACCAATTTTCCTTGTATTAATCATAAAATTGTTCTTTAGAAATATATATAAACAAAATTAGGAGTAATACGGATAACTTTAACGGATAATACGGATATGACCAAAAAGGCTCGTTTTCGATTCTCAACTGAGGGAGTTTAATGTTTTTTAGCAGTGGTTAAACACATTAAATTCAACAATACCACTCTGACACTAAAATTTTTTTTTTATAGATCCTCAGACGAATCTATTTACAAATATTTTTTGTATTTCCTGTAGCATTGCTACATTATATACAGGTTTTGTTATTTTATAAAATTTATATAATGAATAAACAAGTATTATGATACACATTATACGTGACTGGACTAAACTGACTAATAAAGGTGACGGGGCTCACCTTTTTGATCAACTAACTTACATACTAATTCTTAACCTAATTTGACACTAAAATAGTGACTATTTGTCTATAAATCAATCTCCGACCCTTCACTGATTTCTATTAGTAATCAAGCTTCTTTTAAATTTATAAATTAAAATTAATATTTCCACCAAACTAGGATAGTGTATTAATTGCAATCAGCTATGCAGCCTAGGTGCTCCTCAAATAACGATGATTCATCTTAATGAAATATTTGCTATAACAATAACTGATTAATAGTGGAAAAATACTTCTACTTTCGGCTAATACATAAATATACTTATGTTCTAACTGTAACTCCTAATTTTTCTAGTCCCTGATTTTTTGCCCTCTTTAAGTCTATTAAATCAAGTATGGTTATTAACAATTACTGAACCCAAATAAATTAATTTATATGTTTTTTTAAACAGGTTGTGTGCTTAGTAATAAAATGTAAGTCTGTTTTCATGTTTTTTTTCTTCTTTTCTATTAGGAAAGTCGAGTAAATGACATAGTCGGTATTTACATAATCTGTTAGTGGGTTTTAATGAAAAGTATCACTAGATCTCAATCTGACAACTAGTTGCCTTATTTCTATGTGGCTATTGCTAATTCCAAATTTACAGTCCTCGAGTTTTCGTTTTTCACTGATCGACACATAAAAAAGATAACGTAAATATGGGCCACTGAGGTTAGCACACATTCCTATACTTATTGAGTCATTGATTCTCTTTATTACAGTATTGTGGTAATTATTATTTTTGGCTAACTTAGACAAAAAAAGTCCCCCAAAATATGTGCCGCCTAGGATGGAAATTACATAATATTGAAATAATTATCAGATAAGCTAATAATAATATTACATTAATTTATTTATAGTTATATAAAGTTGTTTTTTTTATTTTGGATGATAATAAGTGGAACCTCTAAGTTTCTTAAAAACAACCACCGAAACAGACATAACACATTAACTTTTCATCACTTAAAAAGTAGACAAATGTGTATAAGACATCAAATATTTTGGTTAAATTGTATTGAGGTATGTAAGTTTCCTATGTTGCTGTCTGTAAGATGTTTTCTTACTTTATAATTGATAACAATCTTGAATAATGTAAGCACTAAAATTAGAAGAAAAAAAACTGTTTAAATCCCGGCACATGAAAACTTCCACCACCTTGAACCAATAATCGAATTAATAAAAAGAATAATCATTATTATCCTATATAATTATAAGATTAAAATGTGTTGTTGCTTTTAGTCACTCAGTTCTTCAGTTTAAGATAGAACGTCATCCTTTCCACCTATAATTAACTAATGCTAGAAATTATTAAGTATATATATATATTTTTTTTTTCCTTCCATAGCCCCTTTAAATTTCCAGATAATTATATATAATTATAGATCCTCAGGTGAATCTATTTACAAATTATTTTGTATTTCCTGTAGCATCACTACATTATATACAGGTTTTGTTATTTTATAAAAATTATATAATGAATAAACAAGTATAATGATAAGCATTATACGTGACTGGACTAATAAAGGTGATGGGGCTCATATTTTTTTCCTTTGAAAAGCAAAAGCATAGAAAGAAGAGATTCGTGTATTTTTTTTTTTATGCGCTCCTTACGCAGTTGCGTTGTCCAAATCGGGCTGGAAACGATTGCTATAAAGGCGGGAACTACCAATATCAATTAACGGGGCTTAAAGTGAAAGAAAATTCAACGCCCTTCTAGGGTCTCGAACCCAAAAAATGTTCTAACTTATTCTCTAGCCACAGAACCATTTATTTAGGTTCAAAATTCGTTGAATCTAACAGCATATGAAATTTCTTATAGCTAAATTTTATTAAAAAGATTTGATCACTTTTATTAGTCAGTTTATTCCACCCACGTATAATGTATATCATTATACTGGTTTATTCATTATATAATTTTTATAAAATAACAAAACCTGTATATAATGTAGGAAATACAAAAATAATTTGTAAATTGATTCGCCTGAGGATCTATAATTGTATCTAATTATCTGTAAATTTAAAGGAGCTATGCAAGAAAATAAAAAAGATTTTATATCAATTTGATGACAAAGAGTTGATACTTGAAGCCGATTCTAAGGAGCTGTACTTTCAAACTGGTACGGGGCTCGTATTTCATATGTCATTATGTTTATCAACTCAAAATACTTCCAAGACAAAGACATTTACTTGGCTTATGAATCAAAAGATACTATTTATAATGTTTATACAAAAAAGTATATATGCTTCGCTGAAAGGAACAAAAAAAAAAAAAAGCATACTGTAAGCTGTAATTCTTGAATAAACGATTCATTATAGCTAAATGTTGTCTTCATACTTTCATTCCTTTTTATGATGTATATTATGGAAGAAAAATAAGGATGAAATGGATAGTGTTTTTGGCCCCTTTTTACCTTTATTAATAAAAAGTCTACTTTCTGAAACGGTTCGTCTGTTTGTTTTTTTTGAATTTGTAAGGTTTTATTGAACATCTCCCCGGACAACGTTGTAGATTTTTAGCTTTAAGATATAATATGAATATGTTTGTGAACAAAAATGCTGCCTGCCAATATCTACTAATTTTTTTTTAAGCCTTCTATTTATAATTTAAGATTTATTGCAAATATGATATTTATGGAAGAATAAATGTAAATTTGTAAATGTGATATCTGATCAAAACTAATCTATAGCTCTTCTAGGGCTGATTACAATTTTATTCAAATCAACATTTATAGTACAAAAAAATTATGATTTTATTTTATTTTGGGCTCTAAGAAGATTCAAAAATATATGTTTTGGGAGCTCACAAAATAAATATGATCTCTTACTAATGAAAAGGTCAGTAAAAACATTTTTTTGTAAGTTCATTAACAAATATTTCCATTTAAAACCTACACCCCACGCCCCAGATGTCACTTTTGATAATGCTGCTCCATGTTCCATGGAATTTATTTTGTCAGTCAATAATTCAAAAGATACTAACTAGTTCATGATGTATGTTATGAAGGCTTAAGAGAGACATATTCTTTGAAATATGAACAAAAATAGAAATAGTTAAGCTTGTGATCCTTTGATGGACTAGAATTTATTTTTGTAATTGTTCTAGGCTCTGCTTACATCAAGTTCATTTTCAGAATAAATTGTGAATTTTCTATTATAAGATCCGTTTTAAGACCGAAGCGGCTATGTTGATAAATACCTTGTATTTTTTATTAACAATGCAGCATTCGTGAGTTATTTTCGATTTACTTTTTTAACTTTGGCCGTAATATATTATGAAACAACTACCTTAACTGCTAAGCTATACAAGAGATTATAATTTATACATTTAAGATGCAGGGAGCCCTTGGATCAATAATATAATAAAAAGTAATTTTAAACAATTATTTTGCGACTTAATTGCGATATGTAAAATACCTGTATGGATAATTGTATTTAAATAGCATTGGACTGTTTTGTGCATAATAAAACCATGCTCAGCTCTGCGATGAAGCAGTAAAGTACTGACTTAAAGGAGGAGGAAAGCCCTGCTGTGGCGGAAAAGAAATTCCGTCTCCAAAGCAGGAATCAATAAAGGACTTGAGAAGATCTTATCATGGCTCCCTTGCACAGATTTCTTCCCTTAACGTTTTACAAGAGCTGATCCAGATTTTTTTCTGCAACGGTCAAAATCGCTTTTGACTGCTATAGGGACTGATTTACATGTTCATCGCTGGATTATTTACAACAACATGCGAAATGTGACATCGGCAACAAAAACAACAACATTAAAATGACAAAAATGAAACTGTTTTTTAAGTTGTTCGTTGTAAAATACCTTCATCAAAAAATGACGACGACCCTGATGATGAAACTGGTCTGAAACGTTTTTTTATACGGATAAATATTTTTTACTAGGATAAAATAAAAACAGAAATGTATGTCCGCAAATGTTCATGTCCCTTCCAGGAATTTGTTTTTACAATCGTAAACCAAAAATTATTACAGACACCAGGCGATTCACGATCATCATACATCAAAGATATTTTTTTTATTTATACCGATTAATTTCTTGTTGCGTTTTTGATCAGTTAAATACAAAATTGTATTTTTTAAATGTATGTGTATACAAAACGTGACGGGAACAATCGAGATGTGGTCATTATGTGCACCTTTTTATTTTCTTGAAATAAACCATGGTGACAAAAAAATGAATTGTTATAGAAATGTTTTATTTTTTAAACCACACTTGGTCAACTCAAAACTGGATGTTTCACAAACAGAAGCAAACGTAAAAAGTAAAATGTTGAATATTATATTTTAGCATTGATTTGTACGGTGAAAATATGGAAGGATTTGTTCAATATTATGCCTTACAATTTCTGGACAACAGTATCATTTTCATTGAGAACATGCCAGTAGTCTGACAAACATCTCCCAGAGTTTTAAAGTAGAGCGGAGTACTTTATTTTGGGTTCGGTGACTAGATTTTTTATGGGTTTAATTGGGTTTGTCATTAGATAATAATAGATTATATTTTGGCGGTTCTAGAACCTGATAAATTCGCTAACTTAGAGTAAAACTTCAATTCAAAACCAGAACTTAAGTGACTTGATCATTGCGATACTCTATTACAAATCAATAAAGAAAAATGTAATTAAATTATGTAGGTAGATCCCTCAATCACATTACGTGCAAGTGTGGCGTGTAATGGCTTCTCTGAAGATCTCGAGGCTTGGTTAAAACGGGTGATGGACTTTTTTAGATTTATTCTAGGGATCCCCAAAGACATTTCATCGCACTACTCTGAGTTTGGATGGACGACCCCTTCTGACTGTTTGCAATACTTCCTTGGATCCTTTATCTTCTGTACTATCATGACTAAAAACCCTCCTTACCTTCACAACCTCATCCAATACAAATTAGCAATCCAACCCCGCTCTTCCGTCCTGTATTTCCTAACCCACAAATTACTTTTGAACATACTTTTGTGCATTGGAGTCATCACTTATGAACATAGACCGTTTATTATTTACAAGGAACACATAATTGTAATGTTTGACATTTTTTATCAGCTATTCGTTACTTTTTGTTATTCTTATGTGAAAATGGAACCAGAATAAAGTATTATTTTTTTCATTTCATTCATGATTTCCTTCTACCGGTTTTGCAATACTTTTAATTCAAGATGACACTTCAAGGAGTTTGTCACATAAATCAATACTCTTGTCGATATGGATAAAATAACTATCTCCACGAATTCTTCCAATTGAGTGTGGGTGTAATGTATTTTTGAAACAGCAAGGTATTATTTCATATGGCTTGTTAAATTGCTGAATAAATTTGGCAAGGAACCTTCTAAGAATCAAATCGCTGAAAACTTAGAAACATATTAGAAGCAATATCCCAAAAAAAAAGTCCCCAATATTTTCTCCTATCAAAATAATTTATTTTTAAGTATCGACTGACGTTACTGCAAAATAATATAAAGAAAATGACTTTAATAGTACAAGTATCGGAAAATTAATATTTCCTGGTGACAGAACACTGCCTCTAAGAGGTTGAGGGAAAAACAATTTTCAATTCTGACAGGCTGCCTTTGTAGAATAGAAGTAAATAACTTAAGACTAAAGATACCACTCATCCCCTAACTAATTTAATAATAATATTAATCTTTTGTGGACAATATTTACCTTTATTAAGAAAAACTTTTATAGTTAAAAAATCTTAAAAACTTTACTAAGTTTTTACTTTACTAAGAGTCTACAAGGGATTAAAATACTAATTATCAATCATGTTAAAATAAATTTAACCATAAACAATATCGGACAAATTCCCTAACGGTTTTTATTCAGGAAGAAAATTTGCTAGACGGGTTTATTTTATTATGAATACCTTGAAAGTATTGAATAAATATTGTTAGATTTTTCTTTTTAGAAAGTTTGCTTGGATCCATTCGTTATAAAAAGAAAAAAGAAAAATTAGGTAAACAATTATTAAGCTCAAAAAAAATACTCCTGAAGAAAAAACCAGCTAAACGATGTCTTTATTAAGGTTTGAAAACATTCATGCAAGTAAATAAAGTTTAAGTAAATTTTAAGTAAGCTTGTTGTTTTTTGACATTATTACTGACATGTTTTTATTGTGCATAATTATTTCTGTTAGCAAACTTAAAAGGGAAATTAGGACTTTAAAATAATTATGTACTGAATAGTACATTCCGTTTATTTCATTTCACCTTAGCTGACTAACTATTAGATTAGGTCTATTAGAATTTTTGTTTCATTAAATATTTTTTGCAAATCCAACTTATTCCATTATAATTTGTAACGTAAGAATACAGGTTACTAAGTGTCCCTTCGTCTTAGGTTTTGACTTATAAAAGATGTCGATAGACCATAATTGAATTTGACAGACGACTAATAAAAAAAAAATTAAAAAATCCCATCGAGAAATATTATGAAAAAGTAAAACCAATAAAAAATGAATAACTTATAGAGTTGGAAATTAAACACAAGACAAAGTTGATGACTAAAGAAAACGAAAATTAGATTATTTTATATCTCTATTTCTTTTTTTTTCATGAGACAGGTGACTGGGTCCGGATGAGGGTCAGATTCAAAAAACATTATTGACAAAGCCATTACTTATTGATATGTCCACCTATTGAACAATAACGATTTACAAAACTGAAGAATTTTAAGATGAGTAATTGAGAATATTGCAATATTAATATTTAAAAAAATATTATATGAGACCAAACAAAAAAGAAACAATATACAAAAATTCATATCATTCTAGCAAAAGTAAAACAGGATAAAATTGCTTTTAATTGCATCTTCTGTTTTGATAACAATCCCCCCTCAGTTTTATGAGGGAGGAGTGTGTTTTAATTATTTACATCAGACTACTACTAAGCACAAAGTAATTATATTTTTTATATAATATTCACCTGAATTACATACATATTTATTTTTTTAATCCCAACACTTATAAATGATTATTTAGTCTATCTTACTGTAGGTTTGTTTTATGTTATTAGGTTGTGTTTTTATTTGCTTGAAATTTAGATTGGTCTTCTGTCTCCGTTTTTATAGCATGTGAAAAATGTTTTAATTATATGCAGCTGTATAAAGCTGATCAAGTCAAATGTGACAATCATGTGATTTATTTTTGTACTTTTAGTAAACTATTTAGGATGATGAGAAATATTACAAAACAGATTTATACATATAATGAAATTTGAGATTCACTGACATTAAAAGACCCATCCGTGTATTGTTACTGTAATAATTATTTGATACTGAGAAAACAATTTTCTGCAAACTATTGTTAAGGCAACAAACAACAGGTAACAAGTAAATTGAAAAACCAAAAGCTGTGTCATAATCTTTCAAAGTAATCCCGAATGACTGACCGGTATGTACGTTAGTACATGTTAAAACCTAATAAAACCTGTTATTTTTTCATGGTCAAAACAGTTTAACATAGTAGATATAATTATGATAGATTTAAGTACTGTATAATACTTAATAGTTTGTTACTTGATACCAAGAGATGTGAAATGAAGTCTTTCAAGTTACTTTTACCCCATTCAATATATATTATGCAACAAATTAAAATTATTTTTAATGATATATACAAAAATATTCCCCAGTAAAAAGTGGACATATGCGTTGATGTTTATTAACAGTGTAAAATTACAAACTTTATGGGGTAATTAATTTAATTGTCTTCTATCTAGTTTGTGAACAAAAATTATTCCAAATTATGTCTCTTTCGTGAGTTCAATGCAGCAAAATAAAATAACCTTTGTTTTCTGCAAATGAAATTTTCTTACCAGCTACGGATATAATTATCGAAGTATGGCTATATAACTAAGAGTCTAGTTTATAACTTTAAAAAGTTATTATGAAACTTTCCTCAATAATTTTATTTTCGTTAAGAAACTTTTATGCTATAAATAAGTTAGTTCTATAGACAAAAACGTTTAATTCTTATGATCCTGAGTGGAGCGAGTTTTAATTTCTGTTATAAGTTTGGTTTTTCTTACTAGAAAAGTAACGTTTAAAATTTGTCCGTCAAGACGGATGAAGACTACAGATTTTTTTTTCACCTTTTAAGACAACCATCATGAGTGTTTTATTTAAAACCGGTAACTCTTTCTAAACTTGAACTATTGGATCAGTTAACGACATTCCCTGTATATATTTTTTCCCAGTATATGACATATGTGTATATAATTATATTTCAAAATATAATTTTTTTTTATCTTTTATAAAAAGAATATTAATCCAGTCTTAAATGTATATGTAAGTAAATTTTCACAATGTTATTCCCTTACACACAGCAAAAAAATAACATACACATATAGCCAAAATCTATAACATTTTATCCTCCAGGATTAGTATAAAATATATATTTGTATACTAATGCAAAATAATGGGCAAAGCAAGTAAAATATACTATGAACGGTTTAAGGTGGTTTTCGAAAAAGGTTTTTTTGCAAAATAAAATCTGGACACTTACCGATAGAGTTTAAAGGCGCATTTATGCTATTTAATTGGTGCAAGAAGATAAAACAATTTAAGAGATATAAAATCGGTACTTAAACAAATGCTTTGAGAATGAATCACCCTTTAACTTTTACAATGATGAGACTTTCAAATTCCGTTGTTTATTATTGTTAGTTTTTCTGTCATTTCTTGATTAAAGTATCACTTATTGGTATATGTAATGTCGTTATTATTACAGATTTTTTTTTTAAATTATTTACTACGAGTCGTAAGCTTATGAAATACTTGGCCCGTAACAAAGGTAACTTATCAAAACATAGTGTTCCGTTAAATCAATTATTACTATTATTATCCGTCATTTGTTTACTACTTATTATTTTCATTTCGAGATCATCAATATTTTAATTAAAAAAAAAGTAAATTAAGGTTAGGTTTATCACACACACTTGTGACGATGAAGATGAGATAATGGAAAATTGTAACACAGTAAAAAAAAATATATTTTTACTAATTATTTGTACCGTATCACAACAATAATAAAACTAGACGATTTTGATTCGCATAATAAATAACCAAGTAAATAAAATATTCGACAATATTAATACAATCGTATCATTTTATGTTTCTTGTCTCTTAGTTGATTCTATGACATTAATGAGGACTGGTTAACATTGGTTAATTTTTACACCAAAATCAACAAATTTGAGTTCGATGAACAGTACTTTAATAGATTATTGGCAGGGAATACGTTAAAGCCACGATTAAAAGAATCGAGTATATGATTCCAGGGCAAATAAACTTTAATGTCATAATAAAAATTGGTCGTACTGTCATAAATTAGCAAAAAAAATGATTAAATAACCAACGTTGATCGGATAGCTTTTGTGTTTATGATCACTTCTAGATTATTTCAAAAATATTTAAACAGAAACCCCCCATACTATTAAAATCACACATCAGAACTCGCATATCCAAGCGGGTTTTAATAGGTTTTTAATGACAATATTTTTAGCTATTTACAACTTTTGTTAATTAGTTGAAAAATAAATTTTCAGTGAAGAAATGATAAACTAAAAAAAATGAGTAGTTTTCACAAAAAATTTACAATTGTTTAATTAATACAGAAAAAAAGGTCTGACACCGGCTCTCTGGAATGCATTTCTCCTATTGTCCCTTGTCAATTAATATGTTTAATTTTGTTTTGAGCAATTTAAAGAATACAACGCAGTTTACGGTGTTAAAAAAAATAGGTTGGTGCAAAAGCAAACATTTGAACTGATGGGGTTAGGGAGGGAAAATTCAAAATTTGAACCGGGTAAAAAAAGGGAAAACATTTTGTTTTGTACCATAAAAATTTCTAGTTAACGCCGCTTAAAGTAACCATGTATGAAATGATTTATGGGACAAAGAAGAGAAGCCGGGAGAAGCTGGTGTTTGGGGTAGGGCGTCACTGATCTCGGACAAGACGGAAGCTGCCGATGGCGCACCGTTACCACGAGCCTCCGCTCTTCCCTGTGTCTTCCGCCCTACTCACAGGGGTAGAAACATCACAGTTCATTCGATTATAGGCAATCATTCCATTGTATATTTCTTATTCGAATCGAATATAGTATAATAATTCTGAAAATGTTTAAAAAAAAAAGAGATGCATTTAGTTCCAATGTTAGTGATTAAACTGTTAACAATTATTTTTATTTATTGAAAGGAAGGAGGTTTTTGATGATTGATTATTTAATTTATTATATTTTAAATGATGCGGATAAACTCTCTAAACTATCACGCTTCTGTTCCGTTTGTTTCATGCATTCAAAAATAAAATTTAACTTGTAACCAATGTCAACAAATTTCAGTCACTACAACAATAAAAAACAATTGGTGAAGGGGACAAATTACAAAAGGATGCTGTAAAGAGCTGTACTAAAAAAAAAATAAAAAAAAAAGATCGATTGAATGAGGTACTATCAGCGGTTCAAAGAGAGAGAGAAAAAAAATTGTATTTACCGTAGAAGTGCGGGACTGGATAGAATCCAACCAAGTGGTTGCCATAGAACGGTTGCCGGTACACTTTGGCTGATGGGGTCACAGTCACAGAGAGATGTCGCTAAGTCGCTGAGAGATGTGGACACAAGCACGCGCGGCTCTTGGCGGCCAGCCTTCAGGACACTAAGCGCACTCGTTGCAAATGTGCATCGGACTGCATCGGAGCCGGGGGGTGGGGGAGGGAGGGACCGTCTCCCACTCCTGCCCCCTCCGACCCCCTCCCTGCCCCCGCCCCTCCCCCAGTCCCCCACCCTCCGTGCAAAACTGCATAGCCCCCCTCCCCCCCGTCGTCAAGAAGGGAGGAAACTTACATATTGGCCCGCTCGCGGCCTGAAGTTCATGCATATTCAACCTACTGCATCCGCCGCTGGCCAGCCTTGTATCTTGCATCTAGTCCATCTAATTTTATTTAATATCTCATTCACAGCCTGTTAGGGTAAACAAATACTTCACGTAATTATTCATACATAACTAATATTTATAGTTCTTGTCATAAACAATTCACATTTATTGTGATCGTAGTATTCAAGGCCATTTCATTCATGTAAAAGAAGGTAATATAATAATACGAGATAGTAAAAAGTCATAAAGTTATTAAAATCAATACAGACTATAAAAAGCCAATAATACAAATTAAAAATAGACCTTGAAAGTCGTGTAATTTTTCTCTTCAGTGTTCTACCAACTGAAGTCTCTCTAACAAAAAGGTCTTTTGTTCCGAAATTCTTTTTATTTTTCGGTTCATATATGGATACGTACATACCTTTATGATGCTTACATACTTATTTATTTTTTTATTACTTTAGAAACGAAATTGTGTGGTGTTTCAATTTGGGGCAATGGATTTATTTTGGAAATGTCTTAAAAATTACTTTTGCGTTTCCACCTTGTCTGTTTAACAAAAGGTATTTAAACGTAAAATAGGCTATGAGCGAAAATCACATAGGAAATAAAACAATTACTACACATAAAGGTAATAATTAACACATTGTTTGGGTATGCTAAAAATGAAACGAAAAACTACACGACTTTTCAATTCAAGATTTGTTCAGAAGCATTGAGGCAAAATATAATATGAGCTGACTGTGACCGATTCCCCGACACAATCTTGAGCTCACAAGGAAAGGCGCCCTAGCACGAGAATTATTCGAGTTAGATGTTGTTCCCCCGAAAGGGATATAATGGAATATTGAGGATTCCCGAACGCTGACGTAGCTCGTAATTAACGCGTAGAAGATTCAACGGATCGCTGAAACAGGGATATTTAGGTGCTATTTTTCTGACGCTGTATTGAGATCAACCACAGTCGAATAAAATAACTTTAAGGACAAATGAAAACGTAGGAGATAAACATTTGCCGAAAAAAAAATAAATGTTCTGTACCTTTTATAGTCGTCGGAATACAACAGGTGATTAGTCGCTTTTATAAACGTAACTTTTATTGGGTCTCAGGCGAATCGGGTCACACTCAATGCTTTTCCTGGTAGATTATATTTCTAAAAACGACCATCGTTATTATCTGTTTTCTTCCTCGCCGTTTTTATTCTTTTCTTTTAGCTTTGTTCATTTTTAAATTCTATATAGTTCGGCAATCGGTAGCAGATTCCATTTTTTTTTTTCTAACTGCTGTGAGCCCCTTATGTAATCCAACTCATTGCTTGATGTATTTACACCGAGTACGCATTACAGATATATATTCACCTGTATGTAATATTTATAGATATTTCACATATTACGGTTAGAGTAAGACTGTGAGAAAAAAGTAACTTATTTTATAAATTTATTGTCCATTCTTATTCCTGTGAATATTCACTCACATAATTTATTTCGATTTTTAATTAATATATTAACTCCATATGTTTATATATGCTGATATAGGCTAAAATATGATTCTACAGGAAAGTATTATATGTCCATGTATATATATATATATATATGTATGCACATATGTGCATTAAATATCTCTATATAATTGATAAAGATATTCGAGTTTGTTTATTTTCGTCAATGTCCATGGCAAGTACAAGGTTATTTAACGAATCTGTGCAAAATCAAAGATAATATATATCTTGTTTTATTCTAGAGTGGTATGTACTTCCATAAAAAAAAAAAAATATGATAATAAAAGCTTGTAGTGCAGGAATTTTCCCAGTTCGTCAATACTTTTTCGATGAAATCAAACAGTAATTGCATTTATATTTTAGTAAATTTTTTTCTTACCAAGGCTTAAAACTTAAAATTATAACTAAAAATTTTATTATGATGTCATAATATTAATAATTTATGCAGATGTGCCTGCCAAAGGTAAATATGAGATAGGAATAACCATGGCAATGGTGAATTGGATTGTTTTTATTTTTCAATTGCCTGTTGATGTGCATTTATCCAATAAAAAAAAATTATCATTATCAAAATCATTATGTTGAACTAACGATAATTCAATGGTTAAGATGTTTGAAAGGGACATTTCAAATTTTTCATGCCTACTTTTTTTTTAGATTCAAAATTTTATTGTGATAAAATTATAATCTGCCTTATTGGGAAATAATTAATTGTGATAATTGTTCTCATTCATACCATATATACAGTTTTCAATCACTCACTCATTTATGCAGTATTTACAAACAGCCCAGAGACTTCCCAAATATAATATTAGATGAGGGAAATCCCTCTCCCAAATCCACATGGTTGTCATCTCTCTCGCATGCGAAAGAGGAAGCGGAGTCTTGTAAAGTCCCTCATGCTTCTCTGTCAGCCGCGTCACCGAATACGAGCCAGTGGAGGCTGACCAAGAGCGTGAGAGCCACAGACGCTCAGGACATGATTGCAGAAACTGGCTATTTACAGAACTCCCATTGTCACGTATTTATAGCAGGTCACGAGGCCATTGCCCGTTTATTCTGCGATAATGGTTATAGGGATGAGTGGCGCAGTGCAATGACTGTGCTAGGGCGTAAGCGTGGGTGGATAAGTTACTATGGCATTTCATGAACTTGGTAGGGGTAAGTTCAAGAATGTAGGGTAAATTAAGATCGTTATGAAGGGTTTTGTAGCTGACGCAATAAGGGGCATTAGCTATTGTACTCAAGTCATGACTACTGAATCTTTACCATCTACGTATTTGTCCCAATGAGTACGTAGTCGCAGCCCAAGGATTACAACCAATAGTTTTGTGTTAATGAGGTAATTTCTCTTGTGCACGTTAGGCATTAACTAAATTTTAACAATATATTATTGAATGAGTTTTGATTTGTCCTGTGTAAAAATATGGTCGAGTCGAGTTCAGTTGGATAATTTTTTGAAAGATACTATGCAATTCGAACTTCATGCTAATCAACTAATACAATGTGTGAATTCTTAGGTAAACCGGATAATTTGTTGTCTTAATTTCAAGTGCTTTATTTCAGAAATTTCTCCCTTAGGCTTTCCTTTTATGTGTGGCTTATAAACCCCGAAATGAGCCCTTAAGAACCCTCTTCCTCGGGCCCCTCCTGCACTTCTGTATTCAAACAGATCAAGTGAAGGTTTGATCGGTGCTATTGAGCCCCCTAACAAAGCGTGCGTAGCCAGTGCCTCAGACCCATCATTTCATTATAGTCAGTCGTGAGAGACTTGAAGGAAATTCACTCTGACATCTTGGAGTATTGGTTGCGTTCACCAATTTACATTATTCTAGACTTGGTTTCGACTCCCGATGCAGAAATTGGAAGGCACCATCTCTGTCGATCTAGAGAAAATCGTCTTTATCATCAGGCTGGTGGATGCCTTACAATCCCCGATGGTTCGGCAGTTAGCTCGATTTCTCTCTAGCAGCATAACATCATTTCAAATTTTTTATATGCAAATTTATCTTTTGGTCTTCGGACTGGTTATAGCCTGGGATTTCCACTTTCCTCTGGAACGATCAAGGTCCTTTCAATAGCTCTATTTCACCGAGTGACCCAACTTAGCGTTCTGAATGCTATAGCAACAATAAGTAAAGCCTTGTCGAAAATAATAAATGAAGTAGAAACTTCTTTGATTGAAAAAGTTGCTCCAAAAAACCTTCACGAAATTGCTCAGGAAAAGACGTTTTCTACGTTCTATATTCTTTATTTGAGAATTGTTTTTGATTACTAATATAACACCGTTAAGTTGAGTCGTGAATTTTTGTCTACACCCTCCACCAAGCCTCCATGCCAAAAGGATAAAAAAAATGTCTACCCGGCATGTGGACCTGGTGTGCCGGCGATGTTGTGGGCGCCAGAATTTGGTTAAGTGCTTGTTGACACTACGCATACCAAGACGCCAAATTAATATGCGATAACAATGACGAAATCACTGGTATCAAATAATTGATTTTCGTCCGAAATGGGATCACTGAGCCAAACCATTTTTTTTTTAACACTTTACTATTACAAAATTAAACTAATTACATATTGTTAGTCAATTTTTTGATACTATAATTATTTTTATAAATAATTGTCTGCCTACTTTCCTCTAAGGTCCTTGCGAATAGGCAAAGGTAAATAGTGTTTGTCTTTAGAACTATTAACAAAATTAACTTGGTGGGTTGATAGTATAGAGAATATATAAGTATTGTCATACTGGTGAAAGCAACTGACTTATTTAAACAGGCGATTCAGACAAATTTAGACTTTATTTTCGGAAATCTATCATCCTAAACAGTTTTGTCAGCTAACCTATGTAAACACCAAGAGTAAATATAATTATTCTCAGCCCCTAACATGGTGCTTCTGTCTTTGTCTTTTATTGTATCTTTTGTCGTATTTATCGTATTTTAGGACAGATCCTGTAGTGAGTTTTCAATGAAAGGTGTGCTCAGGTATACTTTTTTTTGTTCAGAGTTACCTATGACAAAATGGCCTCCCAAAATTGACCTTTTAAAGTTCTTTTTCTTAGGTAGTGGGGAATGGTGGCAGCACTAGTTCCTCAGAAAAAAATCTTTTAGCTGCTAATAAAAAGATTCGGTCAGAATCATGAACATTTTTTTCCCCTCTCCTTTTGAAATTTTTAGCTAGTTATTGGTTCTGTTATATGTACAACTCGATACATAATATATAATTTATAGTATAATATAAATTAGAAATGTAAGTTGACTATAGAATATAAATGTTTCGTCGGCCGTCAAAAGTTATTTGACAGACTAGTAATAACCACCCTTTTTACACGTGGTCAAGGCCATTTAATGAGGTCAAGGCCATAGAACTCGGATTACAGAATACGGCATCATAACAACCCTTTTCGGTTTCAGAGAGGATCACTTCCTGAGAACCGTGGTAGAAGAGAGGACTGCTCGAGATGAAGGGAGAGGAAGAAAGAACAATTATTTTTGGTAAGGGTCAGTACAGAGAAGAAACAGATTGATTGCTCGATTGTAGGAGTTATTTCAATGGAGATGCCGATATATTGTGAGACAATAGATATTTTTATTTAGGCTATAAGTTTAATGTAATCATCCGTTCACCACTTTAATTTTATTTTTATTTCATTTAATTTTTCAGTCATGTAAAATTTATCTTATCGTATATTATTTTCTAGCATCTGAATTCCATCCAGTAACCAACACGAGATTTACGAATTAATTGGGCCAAACACAATTAAATCAATATTAATCAATTCAGTATGCCAATCCTATACAAGTATGCTGGAAGTTTGATAGATTAATAAAATCTAGTAGTTTGAATAATTAAATGACATTCCAAATAAATTTAATTTATTTTAATAAATTATTTTATTGGTTTGACTTGAGTTTAGAGTCGTGGTTCTATGGATAAGGTTGGTGGATATATAGATGTATATTTTCATAGATTTCATATATTTTATTAATATATGTAATTGAAAATATATTTGGCCTCGGAGCTGAACGTAGCAGTCCGTTGGTTTTGAAAACGGTTTTTTAGCGAAATTTCCATAATTGGCTTTGTGGGTAAAAAGACTAGTTGTAGTTTTTCACCGCATATCCAGTTTTTTTTATATCTAAAGAGAGAATCATTTTTAAAAATATTGTATTGACCTTCTGACGCTCGTACTATTGTTCATATTGCAATAAAAACAAATCATGGTTAATTTAAAGTTTTTAATGTATCGATTACACCAAAGCCGTGAAAAACAAAGGCTGAAATTCACAAAAATATCCCTGCTTTTCCTGATTCAATTACTTCCGTAACTCACAATTTTCTTTCCCCACGTAATTTCTCTTTATTTATGAAAAAAAAAAGTTGCCCTAGTCATTAAAATTTTTTAACTAACACAGTAGAAAGATTGATAAATGATTATACACCAAAAATAATAACGCTTAATGCATAATAAAATTTATGCTTGAGAATGACTAACACAGGATGAACCTACCTTATTAACCCTCTTTTAAGTTACGATCTTTTCACGAGTCACCAGCTTGATTTGATGTTTAATTGGGAAAAAGGTAATAGTTTTCTCATATCAAAGCTAAGTTGCCTAATGAAACATTTTTAATTTCTCACATCCTTTGGTTATTTTTTTTCGTATATCCAGTTAAAATTCCCTTTACAATTCTACGTTATAACTAACTTTTCCCTGCCTCAGTGAGTATTTAGATGAAACATCTAGTACAGGACCAAACAGAACATTTCTAGGAATTTCTTAATTTAAGGTATGACAGTTTCCATGGTAGCTCGATGGTAGTTCCATTTGACAACCAACGATTTTAAATATAAAAACAACCCGATGTATTTCTTATAAGTTCTCACGGTTCGATAATTTCAATATGTGCTGCTGGTTTTATATTTCTTCACTTTTCTCTCTAGAAGTCTTAATTTTCTTTTTTTAAATTCACTCACAATTACAGAGATTGTTAAAATAATAACTCAAGTACAAATGTTTGCCTATCATAAATACCAGGTTATCAAAATGAATGATATCAGCGTCCTGAATAATAACTATTTGGTGTCAAAACTTTAAGGCTATGGTTACAAAAACTAATTAGAACAGTCATTAAAATGTAGTTTATTTTCTACATATGGGGAAGGTATTTTTTGCATAGATGTTTTTCTTGACGAACTAATGATGGCAAATAATTAGTTAATTACTAATAATTAAAAATAAATAGTTTTCAATCATTTCTCTACTATCTACTAACTCTACTAAATATCTCAACGCCCTAATTAAAAATATTTTAGACTATAATTATATATTATTATGTATACTACAGTATTATTATCGCGGAGAAACCTTTCTGCTTCGCTCTTGATCTGTTTTTTTTTGGATAAGTTGAAATGTTCAAGTAATGAAAATGTTGTATAAAACCTGGTAATTTTCTAAAGCAAACTATAACACGACCCTTCGCCTTTGTTTCATTTTTGAAAAGCCATAACATTCTGTCACTTGATTACCAATCCTGTTTCGGACAATGTACGTGACACAAAGAACTTGGTGTGCGTCGTTCCTTAGCGATAATAAAACGTGATCCAGCTTGATTACAATCACTGTTACATGTCACTGCATCGAATCGTCAACTGTTCCTGGATATATACGTATATACAGAATAACGGTACTACTGTTTCGTGATACAATCAAACCTTACATAACCGATAGCTGTGTCTACTAGCTCATCACTTCATGGTGATATAAGATAAATTAATTAACGTTAACGTTACCTTCCGCTTGGAGGGGGTTGGTAATTGTACTCTATATATTAAGTTTTTACTGCTGATTACAATTACTCTACGGTTATAATTATATTCTGAGACATGATTCAAATTCATAGATAAGTTCTCATTTTCTTTTTTGAAGTGGTAGTAGTGTATCATGTATTTCATTTAAGTGTTTTTTTTCTACATAATTTATTTACACATTACACCCCACTGGTACCATCTTACCCGGAAAAGTATCCGAGCGAACAGGGACAAGCAGGACATTAGTCCAGCAAAAATAAATCAATTGCATTGGACTCAGCACATACCAACCACTACTGAACATTTCCGGACAAACTATTTTACCAATCCAATGCTTGGTATTCGTCCTCTAAAGGTAATGACATACAATTTCACATGGAGATCCTATTATATATAATACAAGAAAAATATAAACACCTCCATAAAACATCAGTAATTCTCATTAACTAATTAATTTAGTGTTATATTATTTGTGTGTTATAGTTGTTGATCTCATGTGGAAAACTGGCGTGGGAAATGATCCGCGATCAACAAGTATAAATCTAGTGGACATGTTATGAATAAACATTTCTTCACAGTTATCGATATTTCATGCCTAATCTCATCAGTAGTTCAGAGATATTGAGAAAAAAAAATGGTGAAAAAAAGTTGTGATGTCCTGCTTGGGAATGAGGCGGTACGAAACGATTTTCGGTTCATTTCATATATTACGCTGAGCCCTAATGTTGCATGAAGTATTGATAATTCAATAGTATTTTTCTTATTGATATTTTTTGTTATCTGTCCATAAGTGAGAAGAAAGCAGGTACGAGTTATATAAGTCTCGGTTTCAGAGTATTTAACGAATGATAGTTTCACTCTAATATAAGTACATGATTTGCAAACTTTTTAGAAACCTTTATGTGAATATACAACTGTACATGAAAAAATTACAAAGCAGCGTATGGCATGGTATAATACGAAATGGTATGAGCGGAATGCAGGGGGAAAACATTATGATGCTTCCAAATGTGCATATAAACGATTTTACTGATGCCGATTGATTTGGATTAGTCTAGCATTGACTAGGAGTGGCATTAGTCGGAGTAAGCTAGGGAAATGGGTGTTGCCTGTGAAGCGTCTTAATTTAGAAATGCGTGTGTGGCATTCGAAGTTTAAGCGTAAAGTCGTATTTCTGAGACACTGTGCATCAATGAACAATAGAGACAGTTGTGACTGGAGTCTCCGTTCAGTGGTTTGGTCTGTAAATCTGTTCTATGAGCCCAATCGATGAGGGAAAGGGTGACAAGAGATTGGTGGTGCTTTTGAGGTTGAATAAGTGCAATTATTAAGCCAATATTCTTTGTATTAAACAGTTTTAAGCTGACACCGACTATTACGATGTGTACCATAAGGATAATAGCTTCACAGGATTAACACAGTCAGTGTTAATGTCATTACTTTCAAAAGCCATTCATTACTTTTAAACCTCGACCTTGGAATGGCATTACTTTTCATTAATACTTTGAAAAGTAATCATAAAATACTTTTGACGGTAATGACATTAACACCGATCCTGTAAGGTCCATCCTTCATGTTTTAGGGAAGCTTAAACCATCACTACCTCTGATTAGCACATAGTTATACATGATGCGTACCAGGCCGCTTCATTTTCTTCTGATTTTACAACAATGACTGATCATATTCCACAAAATAGTTCGATGATCTTGCTTTCTTTATGTTAATAATAATAATAATAACAATGCCCACGAGAGCTCTAAAATATCCTGTTTCTTAATAATTTGATATTTCATTTATATCGTAATAATTCATTGTTATCGTACTCGTTCTAGAGCACTGACATGTTCAAAGTGTGAACTATTCATATTACTAATTCTTTATATCCGGTCTACCAGCAATACATTTTATGCCAATACAACAGTAGCCAATGGTTATAGTACCCATTTAAAGTATCATAAATATAATTAATGTAATAGGAAATGAAAGTCAGGTATGTTATTCGATTTTCGAGAGTAATTGTACCATAGCAGCCGAAATCGGTTGTATAAGCACAAAATAAATTCTGGTTATACCAAAGTGATACATTCACTAACTGTTGTTATACATCTCGTTAGCTCACACAAGTGAGGGTCATGGCATCCTAAAACTTTTAGAATATATTAAAAATAAATTGTTTATTGACTTTACTATAAATAAATAGAGAGGATTTAAATGAAAAATGCTTCTACAGGGTTCCAATTGCCATTACGGACACCAGGTGGCTAGTGCATCTTCCACTCGCCTTTGTCTAAAGTTTAATCTCAAAAGTAGGCACGAACTCTGTGTTTTTATGGGGCCCTTAAACCCATGGGTTACGGCCGATTCAGTCGGGGAAAACTCCATCATTAGTTACTCCGAATTAAACTTTTAAACGTACCGATAAATAACCGATATTGCCAGAACCCTCGGTAGCTGTAGCAGCGAAATAGTTTTTTTCTACTCATTCAAAGTTCTTTTTGAATTTATGTAATATTTATTCAGTTAATATCCACTATAAAGATCTAAACAGCTTCAATCTGTGTAACGACTTATTGATGTTCCCGTGATTTATGTACCTAATTATTATGTACTAATTATATTTTGATAAAAATTCAATGTTTTTATTTCCTTGTTATAAAATCTAATAATTATGGAAGTCATCTTTGCCTGGATGGTGCCGTAGTGGTGTGGAGTTAAGGAGAGGATAACAAGAATTCAAAAAACTTCATCCTCTCTGTAACTTAATTTATTTCCCTTAAAACTTTTTTGTTTTATTAGGCCATATTTTGGTTCGGGGGGGGGGGGGGTAACAATCGTGAGATAAATACTAAATTTGATACAAGTACAACACACGTGTTTAAATATATCTGCCTCATGTTTTAACAATTAAAGCCTAACAAAGAGATGAAACCACGCAGTATTAAAAATAACTATAAAAAAAATAACCAATAAAAAACAACAGATAAAATAAACAGATCAGTCAAAAGTAAATAATATAAAATATACAACCTTTTTAAATATTAAAATTATATAAACGGAATAAAATATATCTAGGTTAAATATCTAAATGACATGCATAAAGCTGCGGAGAGACAAAAAGGGTTTTATTTCTTATTGTCTAATTATTGTTGTGGCTCAAAAGTAATTTCAAGAAGTTCAAAAATGAATTGAATAAAATCTTCTGTGAACTCTGAGCTGAATAGGGCAGGGACCTGTGGATTCTCAAGTCAAACCCATACACAAAATGTTATAGGTTTTTGGCAACCGATGGTTTTGTAGTTGATTTGTTTTTGTTTGTTAAAATTAGCTTTAAGCTGATGCACCATGAAAAAAAACAAAGCTAAATATAACCGACAATGATGTAGCGCTTATGTGAAGTTGTCAATGGAATCTAAGGTGAGATGAACAGCAATAAAAAATATATAATATATTAAACTGATAAATGTGACCGTAGGTGTTCAGAATAAACCGAAAGAGTGGCACCAACCAAACTGTATAGTAATTATAACCATAAGTATTATATTATGTTCAATATTGACCTAATTTACAATAGTAAATTTTCTGTACTATCACAATTATTACCATTTATTTTCGAGTAAATTAGGAGTTCATAGTAAATTATTAGTTGGATCATTTTTTTTCTCAACTGGCTATATGTTTAATGACTAAATATTATTTCGGAATGTTGCCAATTGAAGCATTTTTTGACAAAAGAAAACGCTGACTCCATCATAAGTGTTTAGTCGCGAGATGACAGTTCAAATCCTGACAGTAAAATAATTAACATACTATTAATAAACTCATGATGTCTGCCTAATCCATTTGTTAATAAAGCTCCAACATTTTCAAATGACCTCACTTCCTATTTTCAGACGCTAGTTTGAATTCGGCTGTGTTAATTACCATTCATTCATGTGTTAATCATCAGTTTTTTCTAACAAATATTTCATCTTGCCTCCTTAAGTTGAAACAAAAAATGAAGAATGAAAATACAACTTAATCATAATTATGTATTCACATTGAAGATATTTAGTTTTGATGTAATGTTTTTCGAGGTATTTATGTTTTGAATTAAATAAATAAATATTTACACCACGGTGCTGAAGGTACAACGTTTGTTTTCAAATATCAAAGTTGAATTTTAACCACAAAAAAAATTAATATCAGTCATTTTCAAAATAAATGTAGTTAACAGGTAGGTGGGCCAATTTTCGGGAGCGCCTTGTGGCCCGGATACTAAGCTCTCAAGACCTCCGAAAATTCACGGAGTGATACAGAGTGTGGTCAGAAAAATCACGGGGCCATTATAATCGGTTTGAATATGATCGTGATAATTTATTAATTCGTATTATTTCTTTAATAACAACACTAGTGATCGTATTTATGCATTTTCAACTGAACTATACTATTACAAATAAATTCTATACATTTTCAAGACTATACTGAATTCTCGATCAGAACTATTAGCACAACACATATCAGTTCTGGGCATACCCGAGAACACTCCTGGAATAAGGACAGACTATTTGCCTTCTTTCTCTCTCTCTGCATGCACGCATGTCTGATATACTATAGCGTTTAATTCGATTAATTCTCTTTAACTCTTCAGGCTTTTTCAAGACACAGGTCAGTATTTATTAAATACTTATAGTCATGAATATCCCACCATTGTTAAAGACAAATCATAAGCTATGGTAAAAAAAAAAGTAAATAACCTTATATTAAAAATCTTATATTATTTACTAGAAAAAAAGAGTCATATTATTAATCCCATATTTGATTTTCCTTTTAGCCGAATCAACCTAATCATTATGATGATAGATTATAGCGTATATAAATATTTTCATAGTATTATTTGAAATATATATGTCACTTGTAATAAATAATCATGCCATTGATCATTAAACTTGTATCAAATATGCACCAGTTATCTTGTACTTTTTTTTTAATATCAAATACAAACTATATATATATTAGTTATATATATATATATATATTAGTTATATATATATATATATATTACTGGAATAGGGCTTAATTCGACATACGAACAATGTTCATTTCTGAAAGTTTTCATTTGTTTCTAATATAATAATATATTTATAATGTTTAAATATTTGTGTATGTGCAGATTTAAAAAGTTTTTTATTTACAAAAAGTTTAGTTCATAAAAAATGAGAAGATAATTTACACTTTGATAATATACATACTTTGGCAGGTTTGTTGTCCTTGTATTAACTACAGTAGGTTCGCTAAGAGAATGCCGTTGAAATTGAACCGTTAAAAAGTAGGCAGAGTAATGGGGTCTAATATGGACCCGTTATATGGACATTAGTACCGTCGAGTTAATATTGATAAACCTCCACCGCAAAGTTCCGAAGTGTTGACCGTGCTGAATCACCCAAGTTTTGATAATTACTTGGATTAGCGAATTGTATTTCGTCCTGATCAACTCGGCATTTCTACTCCCTTGTATTTAATGGCAAAAATGTTAACAGTCAATAAATTAAAAAAAAAACAACAACCGTGCATTACTACTGTTTTAACAATATTTATTTTAGTTGAACTTTAAATCTTCAATAGTTTCTGAAGTGAGACTTTAGGAATCTTGAAATTTACCTAACCCGACATTTTTTTTCATAAATATCTTCTCATGCAAATTAGCAGTCTAGATTCGATATTTTTTTTTTCATTCCTTATTGAGACGGATATCTGCATTCACTAAATATTTTTAATTTAGCCTTACCCTACATAACATTTTTTTTTTTTTAGTCAAACCTAAAATGGCCCCTGTTTCTTCTATTTTGTCTGTAACTACGCTGCATTTTATGCATAATATGAAGCAAAACAAATTATCATCATATTATATGCATTTAAATTAAGGAAAAATTTTGTAATTTTGAAGGTAATGACGCTAATTCTCTAGAAAAGTGAAATTAGATGTGTTTTTTCTCTTTCTAAACCTCTAGTTACTTATCTATTGAGAGATGTCTGTAAAGTTATATGTGTTGTCAATAGCCGACGAAAATTGGATTACAGTAAAATATTTATATATGTAAACAATGCAATGGGTCAAGGTTATGAGGCTCACCTTCAGGATAAAAGTAGATGAATTGGGCTTAGGGTTATGATGGTGATTTAAAGAATGAGATATTAGTAATCTTTAGTCAACAGCAGGAAGGTACATACAGGTTGATATACACATTTAGATCGGGCCGTAACTAAAAAAAAATAAAATTATGAAATCTTGCAAGTCCACTAATCTATGGATCTACTAGTCCTGATGGTCAGAGGCGATAGAGAAGCACAGATACTCACATGTGACATAGAGAGACCGGAGAGGGGAGGTGCTGCGCCCTGGGAGCAGATGGTCGAACTTGGCCCGGTGTGTGTCGGTCAGTAAGGCCACGGTCAGAGCCGCTCAGCAGCTATTACTCACTCTGCGTACAACTTCACTCCTACTCCCCTTTCTGCCTTCCTCCTCATTTCCTCCTTTTCAATCAACGGCAGGTCCCTATCGGCGTATTACTCAACCCCCTCCCTTCGCCAAGGGATCTGTTGATCACCCACGACTCTTTCCAATTTATCGTTCCGCTCCATTAAAGAGACATCCTTAGATAAATCCAAATTTCATTAATATTATGAGCAGATTACTAACTTATCTCTTCGGTTAATTAATAATGGGTTTTTAAAACATAAATGAACGACCAGTAGTTTTAAGCAAGTTAGAATTTGTTTAATCGAAATTACTTTGACCACGAGATTACGTAAGAGTGTCATATTTTAAAACATGCAAACATTCATTAAATTAATGCAGGACCAATTACCCAGTGGATTTCTACCTATTGTGCGATTCATACGAACTATATGTTTACATTTTTGAGATTTCAAATTTCATGTCATTTTATAATATATCGGCTCATCATATTAAACATAGTTGCAAGGCACGAGAGCACCTCTAAACTTAAACTAAAATACAATTAAAAGGAATACTAAAATATATACTTATATAAATATATTATAGAAACACCAAAACAAAAAAAGAAATAATTTATTACAATAATACAGTATATTATTATCGATTAAACCGTTCTTATCACGTAGGTTTCACCGATCATGGTACGACTCCCATACTTTGGGGGTCCAGAAGACTGAACTTTTTCAAATCGTGGGAACGGCCCATACGAAATCTGCAGAAATTGCCTGGACATAACGACAGCCCCTCTTTCTCCGACATTTTATCCCTTAACTAATCAATTTAATACATAAATGTGAATTGTGTCTGTGATTTGCTTTATATGGGCATTTCCAGGAGCTACTGCAATACCGGACAGACGCGCGACAGAGGTGAATAAAACCCCTAGCACTCAAGTCATTTCCCGATTATCGAATATTGTTGAAATGTGATATTTGTTGTGAAAAAAAAAAACCTGGCTTCTAAATTAGGTTACTGAAAATCCTACGAAATATTGAAACCAGCGAAAGTTTTTCCGTTATTTTATTTTATTCAAAAACTGATCAGTTTATATCTGAGTGTTATGGAACATTTTACGATCGCAATCAAAGAACAGAACTAGGCAACTCCTTGATCCTTGAAAAGGATTCAACACTTTTTCTCCATTCACATATTAAGAGCTGATCTACAAACCCTCACTATTTCTTCTTTAACCTAATAACCATAAAAATATACATAAACGTATAAATTATACAGTCCTTATAAGATAAAAAAATAAATCCATTAGCTAATTGGTGGGACATTAATTAAATGACTATTCACATGTTTAAAAATGTGGTACTTTCACCTAATAAATTATTCAAAGTAGTTTATCATTAAGTTCAGAAAAGAGAATTGATTATACGCTCAAATTAATATTACAAAAAATTAGAATCTATAAGTTTAAGGAAATGGAAGCCGTTTGTGAATTAGCAAGAAATTATCATTTCTTTTACAGCATCAAGGCTACAAAAACCTTTCTGATATTGATTAAATGATTATTGATGTAATAAATGTAATAATCTAGCGTGGCGTTGGTGGAGGTAAATAAATAAACGGTCATGTTTATCCGTAGAAAAGATACGTACTTTATATATTTCCTTACAGTTTATGTATTCGGAGACAGTTTAATATATCAGATATATTAGCGCATATTAGATATTCACAAGTATCCAACTATTTAAATAAAACCCCTCAGTTCACTGAACGTAGCAAATCTTATTTTTACTTATAGCTCATCAAAACTTATACCAGTTTGGAATTACCCAACATTCGTAGTTTTAATGTATATAATACAAATAAACGTTAGCATTCCAAACCAAAAACAAATTCTAATTTTCAATCTGAGTATCTTAAGTTAATCACATATTTGGAGTGTTGTATTAATGTTGTTTTTTTTCACATTCGCTTTATTCAATTGGCACTGTCTAAACTAATTTTGGTTTTGTATTTTATACAATGTAAAACGAAATATCTATTAATAATTGGACGAGCTGAAATTTTCTCTCATTGCAATTATTTATAAATTTCAACACAAAAATAAATATCAATAATACCGAAATGAATGTCAATCTTTCCTATTTGAGAAACCAATCTCTTCTACTCTGACCCGCTTGGTTATATTCACCATATTTTGACGTGAGAAATTTGTGGTTTGTGTTTGCTACAATTTTATTTATTTCATACGATTTACAAGAACGAAATAGGATAAATGCACACCCTTCTCATTAACGAAGAGTGTCAATAAAAATCATCGAATCTACATGCCTCAAATTCGCGAGGATTCGATTCTCTACATCAATTATTTATAACTAGTAATTTTCTATAAAGATAAATAAATATTAATTGTTAGCGTTCATTCTTTTTTTTTTATTCCTTTCCCTTTAGATAGGATTCTGAGAAAAATGATTTATTGCTGCTAAACTACTAGGAAATATTCTGAGAAAGATATTGTGATAGATTTAAATCCATGTCATGCACTCCAGGATAGCAATGCTTTACTACTGTGATGGAAGGCAGCTCAGCCCCAACAAATTGCAACCTTAATTGTTTATTTAATTGCCTAAAATTTAATTACAAATTTATAAAAAATCAAGTTTTTATTGACAATTAAAGTGACACTAGAGAACAATACATTGTTTATTAGTACGTTGGCAGCTTTACTCGCTCACCCCACTTAATGTGATTTGTAAATATTTATTTTTTAATTACTGATTTAATTGATAAATAATTGACCTTGCATTACTATTCCAAAGGGTAGATTTTATTTTTAAAATCAAGTAATTCAAGCCTCATCACTCCATATCAAACAGAAGCTGGAAACAAAACAAACCTTTTGATAGGAAGTTCATCATTGCTTAGTTTCATTACAATAAATGCACTAATGTTTCTACGTTATTTTTCTTGAAGCTGTAACTGCCATGAAAAACTAAAATATCGTGGCTCTAAAAAAAACGTTAGTTAAATAAAAGTTAGAGAATTTAATGTTTTAATGACTTTTTATTGTTTGACAAATACACCTTGTTAACCAGGGCGTTTAATTCTTAAATTTGATGCCTTACCTAAATTAATAATAATAATATTTAATTAGTTTTATTATTGACAACCATGTTGAAAATGGCTATTGTAAAACTAATGGTTTCTGGTCTGAAAAAAACCAAAGATATACTAAACTTTTTGTGAATTTTATAATTTAGGATGCACTAATTAAGATGTTTGATTTTCAATTGAAATACTTTAAAAATTGGTATGAAAAGTTGCACGACAGGAATACAAGTAGTATTCGAGTTCGATTATATTTAAAATAAGAGTATTCATCGACCGAAAATTTATTTTTAAATTTACCAGATATTGTAACAAAGCTACAGCTTAAATTAATGATTAATACCAGTTTGTCAAAGGCCACGTAATGTATTAATAGTTACGTAACGTAATTAAGACATTTTAAGGATTGTGTTGAATGGACCTTGATTGTTTCCATTCGTGAATTCCATTTCAAATATTCTTTGTGAACCAATCCTTTGTTTGGTCTATTGACGTATTCAATTCAAATATGAGCTTCGGAGGTCAAAGGAATCAAATGCTACGAGAATTAAAACCACTACCTCTTAGTTTACTACCCTCAACTACAAAAATAACTCATCGGAATTCAAAAATGTGTCCAGTATAACACTGAAATTTATTTTTAAAAACACAGTAGCTTTTGAGAAACCACAAATTCAGGAGATTGGTAACTACTTAAAAACTTTTTTAAAAAGATTAATTCACAAACGTACTAAACATCTGTTGCTTAATTAAAATAACCTTTGTAAAATCGATGTTAAATATAGAGAAGATATTCCAAAATCCAAGTAAAAAACCGGTTAAATATGGTTTTGCGACTCAAAAAAATTGCCAAAAAAATAACTTTTGAGATGTGAATAAAAATCATAATTTTAAAGATTTATCTTCTTAAATATTTTTTTTATATTGTGAATAGTATTATTTAACTTTAAAAGGTTTTATAAAATTTTCAAATTAGGCTTTAGTGTTGTTTTTTTCATTTTCTTGAGTAGGTTTTGTTTGTTGTTTTTTTCCTGCGATTAAAAAATATAAATACGATTATTGTATACATACATCTCTTCTATTAGGGAAACAAAATGACACAGATTCTAAAATAATTCACTCTGTTTCCTGAACCATATATATTGTATTTTGAAGTACGAAATTTGGGGTTCACGAGTCACACAATTTTTATCTATTCGAAATTAATTTTGATATGTTATCTATACCAGTTGCAAGTAACGTTGTAAGTGCGACGTTTTCCTTGAACTCGTTTGTATAAACTGTCAGGGGAAATGTTCTAACCAATGTTTTACTGTTAACTGAGAATTCTCAGTATTTTCAAACGCTTTTGAATAATAATTTTGAGAAAACAGGGTCGACCGGAAGCCCCATTGTTTTCTGATCTCATGTAAAATTTCAACTGACTAATAGGATTCAGATTCGTTCGGAATAGGCTGATCAGATTTGAAGTTATTCAGTTTTGTTAATTCAGTGAATAGTTAATGATGAAAGAGGCATTTATCACTATTAATGAGTCTTAAAAGGTACTAAACTGCCTTGATCTGAGTATTTAACTATTCTTACGATGATTTGCGAGACTAAATTAATGAATAGAGAATCTTTGTTAGCATTAATTTAATTTACGCTGTTATAAGTAATCGATCAATATTGCCTTCCAAACAGGCTCTGACAGGGAATTTCCTTTGATTACATCACGTAAAAACGAAATATTGTTAATCATAAATATTTTTAATTTACGATATAGCAGCAATGAATATATGCTGTTTTTAGTACAAAATACTGTTATGTTTAACCCCAAAAAGGTCTTTTTCTTTTCAACAAAAATATTTGTTTTGAAGAGGGATTAAGTTAAGTAATAAGAAGTAAATAATACTATTTATTTGACATAAATAAAATCATAACATATGTCCTAGCTAATTAATACAATTTTATGGTTATACCGAATAAAATCTATTGCTTAAATTTAGTTTTCTATGTATAATTCGTTTTTACTAAAAACTCTTATAAAACTGGTGATTAGTAAATAGAAATACACTACAACTAGGCAGGTTTTACTATATTTTTAGATCAATAAAATGTCACTTGAAGTGAACACCGCTCTCACTCTCTCTCTCTCTCTCTCTCTCTCTCTCTCTCTCTCTCTCTCTCTCTCTCTCTCTCTCTCTCTCCCTCTCTCTCTCTGTCTCTGTCTCTCTCTCTCTTTCTCTGTCTCTCTCTCTCTCTCTCTCTCTCTCTCTCTCTCTCTCTCTCTCTTTCTCGCTCTCTCTGTCTCTCTCTCTGTCTCTCTCTCTCTCTCTCTCTCTCTCTCTCCCTCCTTCTCTAGCTCTCTTTCCAGTTCAGATTCCCAGTTTCTGCCCGCTAAGCTGTTACATCCTTGGAAGGGACCTTTTCCACACTGATGATGGCTTCTGGGGTTCTACATAAAGTACCTGGTAGGGTTTACCGTGCCGATTCAGTCTACCTCTTTTCGGCCACACTTGCCTATGGGATCAGTTTTCACCTACCTTCAGATGCCGAATGTGATCATTCCAAGACAATATAAACTACCTATAATACCTATCCTGTACTTCTTACTCTGAACATAGTGCACTGACAGGGAACACCTTCAAAAATTTTATAAACAAACACGAATTATAAGCTGCCTGTCGACTAGACCACCAGCAAAAGTTTAAGACTAAGTATAATGTAAAAGCTTCACTTCTCTTCTTCACTCTATGAGTGTTAGTGCCAATATTAACACCTTGGAAAAGTACAAGCGTATTCTAACTACAATATTTATGGACTTAAACTTTAAAGCTTGAACGTTTTGTTTAGGTTAGAAGTAGAGGTAGAAGTAGAAGAGCTTGGATCGGTGTTTACAAAAATGCATTTTTTAAAGGCATAATCTTGGCTTGTTCAGCCAATTAACTTCTCTAATAATATTATCTCTTATATAATTTAAACTTCTCAATTCTGCATGGGAATCATCATAATAAAGTTCGAATTAATCTTCAAAAATATTTATTTTTTTACTTGATAAAAAATATCTTTTTGATAATAATTAAACCAATTTGGAGTTTTTACCATTTTCTTACCCGCTATATTAAGACAATTTTCGGCCTTTTGCAGTTGAGTTAAACATTTAGTGAATTTCAATAGACCAAGTTCAGCTTTTATATAAAGTATGCATCAATGACCTGACACGTTTATTTTCTAGGATAAGATGGTGGTTATGGCTGAACAATTGAGAATAAATAACAGCCAGGAAATAATGTTCATTTTTGAAATTCACTTTTCAAAAGGAAGCGGTGATAAGACAGTTATCGTGATAAACTGACAACTTCGTCCGTATCTACGAGGATGTTTTATTATTATCAGCATTGATTAACCTTGACATTGAGAATCGTTTCAATTGAACAATCGTTATTGTGAGACCTTTATTTTTTTTTTAGTCAATGCTGTACAATAATTATCGTCAGGAGACAGTTGTGGTAAAAAAAAATGACGAAAGTTGGCCTAATATCGCATATTTATTTTAGAAAATCAAGTGGGAATTCGAAAAAAACTCGAAATTGGACGATTACCGCCATTATTAGTATTTTCTTTTTTAAAAATGTTAGTGTAGCTGAATCAAAGAGAGCCCTCTTATTTTTCAAGATTTAGTAAAATTCTACTAATTGTGAACAAGGAAAAAATGATAGATCCTAGATCATCGCCAATAAATATATAGAAAATTAATATTAATTTAAAATCAATATCGAAACTCATCCAGTCAGAAAAAATAAATACGACGTAATATGATTTTTATTACATTCTAAGACGAACTACATGTTTGCTCCATATGTAACTGTGAGACAGCCAGTAAAGTATATTTTTTTATACTTAATACACAATAGTTTTGTTGTGTAAGTGTTCAAATTATATGGAAAAAAATCGTTTTATCGTTTATTTTTTTTGTTACTGATTATTTATCATAGACAATGTGTCTTCTGCACGTCATAGCTTTCGTTCGTAAGACAGAAGGCTGATAAGAAATTTCCTAGTAGCTCCCGGTGTTTCATTTTTCAAAAGTGAATACATTACAGAGCTTTTCAATTTGCCATAGAACTCCGAATCGAAATTTGGCCCACTATGCTTGCATAGTTTATTTACAATCTCAAATACACATCAATTTGTGCGATTACTCCTTGCAAATTCCTTGGATACGATATCATTTAAAGGAAATCGCCCAACTTAAAAAAAGTGTGGTTACATGTAAATAGCGCTAAACATTGTATTCCTCCGAACTAACAAATTTAGACAAAATGCAGTATTTTTTTTTTCTTTCAAATACAAACTTTTCTTTTCAAACGCCGAAAATATATTTCGACTATATTTAGAACATCGGAGTCACCACCGCTAGAATCTCCTTGAGCTAGAACGCTGATAAAGATGTGAAATAATAGGCGAGACTGTTTCTGACAGTTTCCTAAACATGATTTTTGCGAACAATCCACTATTTTGAGATATTAAACTTCATAAATATGTTTAATTAGGCCTGAAGGTATCGTTTTTGCGATAGGTCATATTTGTTTTTCAAAGTTAAAAATAACCAGTGTTTTATTTGCTCAATTCAAAATCATTTACGAATGCATGTCTTTTTCTTTACATGAATTGCATGTGCACTAGTAATGTATTGGTTTACCTAACCTAATTTTAACGTAAACTTATGGCCAACAGATAATATTATACACCATCATAACTACATACGCTCTCAACAATATGAACTGAAAATTAGTATTTCCACTTTGTCCATAAAGCTTTAGTCTCTCGGAATTTTTTCTTCTTCATTATACGTTATACAATCATTGTCTAAACATGTTTAAAAGTGATAGGGGTCACCTTTTGAGTCGTAGACTTAAAACTAACACACATCTAACAACATATCTTTACCTAATTTTCCCCGACAGTATGTTGCCGTCGATGCGAAAGGTGTGGTTGGGTCATCGTGTTAAACACTGGATTTGTTAGGTGCTGCAACGAGTCAAAAAACTTTATGTGTCTCCGGTGGATAAAAAGCCACCGACCGCACACCAAGGAACGGGTGCACCTCGGCGTTCTTTAGCACTCAAGAGAGGTATGTCTGACCACTCCACGAAATATTCGTTTATTGACAATATATCATCTTCAGTCAACGTTTTACCTTTTCGGAAATCATCAGGACTGAGAAAGTTGTCATATAAAATAAAATATATAACCTATTCATGTCTGTACCGAATCGGATCGGTAACTCTTGCTCACTTTAATTCGTATAGAAAACCTGCATATAATTTTCAATGATTTCCTTGAATGTGGAAATGTCAGCCCTGGTGATGCCTGAACAGGCGAGATTTTAAATTGTTAAACCGTTAAATGGTAGAGAATATTTCGGAGACGCTGAAGCTTGATGAACAACCCAAAGTGCAAATATACAGTAACGATTGTCCTTTCGGAATGTTGTTGAGCTTGGGATCATGACCAAGTTTCAGGAATTTCAATTATTAGTGAAGGAGATCCGCGATCGCTGGGGGGAGTTGAATATTCAAAGCTGTCAAGAAACTATAATTAACATTTCGAAACACCAGCTGGAAGGAGCCAATGAATAGGCACAGAAAATGGGTGGTTGATGGTACATAGTCTATGGTTATAATGTAAGACATAAAGTGATACATAATATATATTAATATAGTCAAGCTCATAATAAATATAGAGATATTGATCTTTCATGTTTTTTCATAATTTCTTTTCTATTTATAATCATAAAAAAAAAGAGGAGAAAAGTCAAATACTTATGTAAACGTGTCTTTTTAAGTATTAATACCTAGGAAAATAATGATTTTCTGGATGTCTCTTAGTAACTTAATTTCCTCTGCAGTACGAATTTCGTTTCACTTATAGTCCATTGTTTTAGGTCACGAATACTTCAAATAAATGACAAAAATCCTCTATTAAACCTAAGTACATTTCCTCATTGAAGATAAACATTAAAACAACAGGTGTACACTGTATCTGTAGATATAACCCAATTGAAATTTAAGGCAAAACGTTTCTCGAATCAACTGATTTTTTTATCTTAACAGCTTTACATTTTATCGTATTATTTTTATCAGGGTGTAGATAGGCTTTGACTGTTCGGTGTTCACGTGTGATAACTTTCTATAATAAAATTTTTCATTTAATTTTTTATAGTTTCCATGACATTCGTATTACTACGATCTTCATTTAAACATAAACAATATTAAAAGTAATAAAAATTAATGCCGTCTTGTGGAATCATATTGTAAAACAGGAAAATATTGAAATAAAAATAGATTCCCTAATTTCGGATAATATTAATAAAAAGGAAGAAATAGCAAACACGTATGCTAAGAAATCCACCCTATCCATACCTCCTGGACAAAGCCAGTCGTAAAGTGAGGATCGTGTATGTGGCAGCCCTGGTTAAATAGATAAAAATATTGTTCTTGTTTTATTTTTGAGTTTTAAGATTTTTTAATTTTAGTTTAATAGAAGGACAATTTCAAAATAAGTAATCATCGTTAAGTATAATAATAGTAATTAGTTTGTCTCCTTATGTGGAGGTATAAATGTCTTATCATTTGACTTTTTATTTTACTGTAGAAATAACTACTGAAGATGACAACTTAGAGCTGACAAAAGCGCTATTAAATTAAAGAAGAAGTTATAAGTTGTGGTAAGACAATAAAACTGTTTTATAATAAACAATATGTGTGCTAAACGTCCACGACAACAAATTAGTGGTAGAAGTATAGTATTTGGAAAAAACCCACTAAAATACAGATAAAACAATAAAATATACGTAATATAATGCATATAAGAGTACATAGATGAATGCTTTACAAGTTTTAAAACTGAAATACAGTTTCAACAGGGAATTTACCATACACGCTCCACTGCAGCACTGGCTGATGAGCTTATCGAAGTCGATGAAGTGGGGTTCAAGATCCGTAAATCCCGCTGGTGTCAAATGCGGACCTCAAAGGTGTGGCTAGGAGACGCTTCAGACCGTCTCTTTTTATTTAACCTTGGCAAAGAACAGGCTGCCACATTGTATGAGCCCCTTTAGCATATATGGACTATTTGGGCTGCGGGTAGATCTCAAAGAGAACAGAAAGTGGAATTTATTAAATCTTGTTTGGGGATGCAAAAGAGAACGGAAGAAAAAAACAAATATATGCGTGTTGTTAGTGATGTGAGCCTTCACGAACGCATTGAAGTGAGTATTTGTATTTGGGTTCTGAGTGTTAACTTACGAAACGATCCAGATTTGGAAATAAGTAGGATGATTAAATCATACAGCCGCTGGTAATCTGCTTGCCAATACAAGTCAAAAGCAAACCTTTATACAAAACTCTCATGAAAACTAACCAATTACTTTTGAAAGGTATATTCTCAGAAGATTGTCTGGACCACTAATAATACAACTCCTCCAGAAGGAAAGACATAGAAAGTCAGGGGCATTGATGTTATGCTTCATCGAAATCAGAATCACCGTATGCTAGAGGGTGATGTTCAATGAAGAACAATTGTGACATTTATATGTAATATATAAAGATGCTTTTCAGATATCCAGAAACGTCAACCACTCGGAGAATGCTTGTATATTTGTGTATTTGAACATATCGCATGAATGGCGGTAAATATGGCTTTATGTACACAAAAATGTTTTAAAGACATGTCAAGGATATTTTTGGAGGGGGGGGACTTTTTATTTTCCATAGAAAAATAATGCTCAACGTGTACGCTGATTTTAGACTCCCTTTAAAGTGTTGTATGGGCAAAGTTCAGTTTTTTACATCTATAATTTTACGTATATTTTATCACCACAATATACAAAAATGGTACTGTCACGAAACATTTTATTGCATAAAATAACAATATTGTAACTTCTATTATCTTCAATGGATTTAGACGTGAGACAGCTTCTCAATGCCCTATCAAGCTAGCGGCTGACAGCGGCGCAGGATGTCAGTAATGAGAAGGGCTATACCCTTTGGCGGTTTGTTGTTCTACGTTTGTATGAAATATGCTTCAGGCTTCTTCATTTAAGTGAAGGTGTCTTCATCGCTGAATCCTCCTCGTCATGCATTTCAATGCTTCAAATTTCTTGACTCTTCCGGTGATTATTCAAAATGATCCCACAGCATGAAAAGTGCTCTTTTATGGTTGAGTATGTAGTATGTTTCGTTTACAATCGGGGCCCGAGTTCATTGATGAAGAACCAATTAATATCATAAATAGAGGGCCCCCGACCCTTATCAATTATTTGATTATTATACACTGCTTATTAACTTCCACTGCCCTCTGGAGTAGTGGAAGGTTTCTCGATTTTTCCATTACCATTCTGTGCTACATCAAATACCTCTCATTGTCTATTTACTACTGATCTTATCACTTTTATGTAGATCACACCCAAATCTATCTCCATCAAGTGAGCTCCAATCCACTTCCATAGCGACTCAGGATGGCAGAAGAACTCCTAAAATGGTTCCTCACATTTCTGGACCTGATTGGGATTGTATGACATAAGTAAACAAATAAAACTTACAAACTGCTACATTATGGTTAAAATGTTAAAATAAAAAAGCAACTTTGGTTGAGTAAATTCCGATATTACTTGTACCGATTATCAAGTGATAGTAGTAGCTTTCCGACTAAGACGCGCTTTGTTAAGCCTGTTACACCATACGCGAGACCTGCAAAACAAAATGTTGAAGAAAGCATTAAGAAAAAACTATTTTTTTTTGTTTCTCGTACCATATTTAACCCGTCAATGCCATTTGGTTGTTAACCTATAATCCGGTAAGTGTCCAATGACCTCGACGGTACGAGTTAATGTGCGCTTAAGGGAGAATTGTGGTTAAACACCTGCTGCTGCTGATCATTGTCGGCCAGCCACGGAGCCTGCGGGCCAGGCTTTTTGAACTGTAGGCCGTGAATGGGTGCACCATTGTTCATCGTGTGAATCTGAAAAGAACTAGACTTTTGTGTTTGTTGTGTCCGGCTGTGTGGTTGTCATAATTGTAGCCCACTATAGTTAGTTATATAGGAGCAGTGGCACCTCTCAGGCAAAGCGAAGATTTTTATTACTTTTGAACTTGGTCACTTATAAAAATTGTACACTGTATAAAGAAAGCATCCATACAGTAATTCTTCAGTTACAGAAATTTAGTATTTAAATGATTACGTGGAATCAGTACAGTATGATTATATCCTTAAATTATTTTAAGCAGTTAAGTTTTTAACGTCTTGTTACTTTTTTTGTGGGAAAATGGACCATTAACTAAAACCACAGGTTGTCACTTCAATGATTTCTGCTGTATGAAGCTCGCTTTAAATAAAAATCTACTTGGTTTGGATGAGGCTGCGAGATCACTACTCCCTTATGCCACGCTCTGTGTATGCCAGAGATATGCAGCATACTTGTTAGGGTGGAAAGGGAGGGCTATTATTAGCTAATGGACGTTGTAACAAAATAATGACTACTAAAACAATATACAAATTAAATAAAACGAGTAGGGAACTACTAAAAAAAAAAGTATAATGACATAAAAACAGCCGTAGATTAACAGAAAAATAACATGATTAAGCTACGATTAAAATTCTAAAAACTTAAAATTAGCAGATTAATAAAAATAATTACTATGGAATAAAATTGACCATTGACTACTAATTTAAGATCCGTGTAATAATATTCTACGGGTAATTTTTTTTTTTTTTTTAAATATTCCATATCGATTTGAAATAAATAAATCATTTGAAAGACATGACTTAATAGTGATTTATTACATACGTCTGTTGAATTTGGACGGCTCAGTTAGATTGTTATGAGTCAAGTTTTATTTCGGACAGATGTGCGGGATAATTTTTTCATGTATACCTTGGCTAGAAAATACCACATACATTTACAGACAAACGAACTGTAGATTTCGTCGTGAAAATAGTTTTTTTTTTTTTTACAGTATAAAATAAATTGCTTGAACCCAATTTAAAACCGAATTCTTCTGTTTGTCGGTCAGATAATTTATAACCAACGCCAGGCTTCAATTTACTAATACGAAATCATTTTACAAAACAATTATACGTCCCTTTATTTTCCTTTTAGACCATGAAAATTATAATTAATCCCTTCCAGGCGAGGTCCGTTTCGGAACGTAATTGGTGATTACCACAAATAAATATCATGGATACCTTTTTCATCTGTTTCTTCACCAAGGGGTGATGGGATCCAAAAATACAAACGTTATTATGTTTACAATGCTTTATTTATATTTAATTAAGAGGTATATTTGACACACTTCCTAATATCTATCACTCAAATTATTTTATTATTTGTTATCTATAATTATTTTCATTGACTAAATAGATAGTTTAATCATTTAAAAGCTCTGGACATTTATCAATGCTAAAGATTTTGGTATTTTAGACAACTAATTCTCAACTATTTCAATATTGTGTAATGTGGTATATAGCTTCTATTGCCTAAATACTTCACAGTTAGCAATTATTTATATAACCGGCTGTTATCTCTCGATTAAAATTCCAATCTACAACCATGTGGTCCATCCAATGTGACAACAATGTGGATTCGGGATGCCCCTGGGCTGTTTGTAAATACCGTATGAATGAGGGAGTGAATGAAAATTGTAAATATGGTAGGAATGAGAACATGTATACAATTACTTATTGCCCAAAAAGGCAGATTGTCATTTGATCACAAAGAAGTTTATATATGACAAGTATTAAAATTATTTTTGGAAGGTTGTTTGTGAAAAAATTCATAATAATAAACAGACTCTTTCTGGTCTACACATATAATATAATTTTTTATGATACAAGTGCTTTCGGTGGCTAAACTCCAATTTTCAACCATCGTATAATTGAATCGATGATATAAGGAATGAAAAAAAAAAAATTAATTATGGTCTAATATTCAAATGCAGTCAGAACGTAATGAGAATCGTTCACTAAATAAATTGTGGGCAGGCGAGAAAGAGATGTCTTTGATAGTAGTCAAAGCTATTTATGAGTAGTACTAAACGTTTTTTACTTCAAGTACTATAAACGTGTCCAAGAAATGAATCTTGTTTGATCCTAATGTCAAAAAAAAGAAGAAAAAAAAAAAAAGGTAACAGTGAAACAAACAGAAAATGGCGAAGCTATAACATCTTGTACTTGTTCATATTTTCGGTATTTTCTGTAACTTTACCTTATAATACAGAAAGAATTGATGCACTTTAAGGCGAAGGGGAAGGCGAAGTAGATAAAACATAACAGAAGGGTATAAACATAAAAGAAAAAAAAGGAGAAAAGGGAAAGAAAAGAACGAATTTCCTAAAGAAGTTAACAGCAACAAACACACACGAGTTTATCTCAATTGTGCAACAGAGCGCCCTCCCCCCCCCCTACCGCTGGCAAGCGCATTTAGGTCAGTGTCGAGTGCATCTAGTGGTCTCTGGCGCATAATGCACTTTTCCAGGCCAGCATCTGGGTCAGGGCGAACCCTTGTCTTGTTCCCGCGTTTATCTCTAGAAATAAGGGAGGTCTTTCCCGTCCGAAGGAGACTCACGGCATTTGAAATGCTCCAGTATGTATGTTTTTCCTGCTATGCATCAGGCCCACAAAATGCCTAATTAATGTGGGTATTGAGAGGGCTTAATATTTATGTACAAAAAAAATATTACATTATTTGAATATTTCGTTCATTGCATCGTCACACTTCTAACAATCACTATTTAGTTGACTATTTAGTCCCAGTTATTTGTATGTATATTAGGTCACAACCTAAATAGTTCGCTTTTAATTTTGCGCCATTTTTCAATTTTTTTTTAATATCAAAAAATTATTTACTTTCGAAATAGCTAAGTCATTTTCAGAAGTTTAAAATAGGGTCAAAATATAATATTGACAAACTTTACTGCACGGTTACCTTTCAATCAAACCTCGCTTCAATACTCTATTGGTTCCCGTCACAATACAAACACAATTGTGACTTGGAACTTGATCACAACAGCTCTAGTAAAAGTATTTTGTTTTTACTTTATCACAACAGCTCTAGTAAAAGTATTTTGTTTTTCAAAATGAAGAAACTGTTGTCTACACCACCCTTACTTCATTCCCCTCAAATACGAGTATACTTAAGATGATGGCCTATGTGTTTAAGCAAGATCGTGAATTTCAGGGTTGTTACTATGACTTGCAAATCTCCAACCAAATTCCTGATTTATAGTCTTAGAGGTAAATCAAAAACTTTGTATATATGAACGCAAATGAGTTTCAACGACAGCTGACCTTGATTTGGCATAGATCACACATAATAAATACACACTCCCTCTTACCTACTCAGAATTCATTTTATATTGAACACTAACACAAAGGCTTTTGACGACTATACCACCACTTTAAAGTATTTAATGAGAAATAGAGTGGTAATTGCTTATTTATTAGTATCAATAGTCCACGATCAGCCTACCAATACGTTCATACGTACTTGGTTAGTTAGGAACGGCTTTGATTCAATTCACGTTTGTGAGATTTAAATACACAGTGGTCTCAAGGATGTAAATGTTCTGTTAACCTTCCGATAATGTCAATTTATTTCCTTACATATTGATGTTAAACTAAAATTAAGAATGCCAAACTGTAGGCAAAATAAAATACTGCTATATTTAAATAATTTACTGGTGGAATCTATTGATATAATATTACATTTATCTTCAAGCGAAAACTTCTTTTAATTTCTACTTTCAGAGCAAGTCAGACTATAGTTTGTAGCAATTAATATCTCGACTTCGTCAACAGCTATTTTAAAACGTTGAAAGCCTTTCGGTAAAATTATAAGGTGGAACTAGACCAGAGAGGGGGTGGAGGGGAGATATGCCCACAAAAACTGTTAAAACTTGTTAGCAATAAAAAGTTTAAGTAAGAAAAAAAGAAGGTCGACTAGAGCAAGATAATGACGGACTTTCAAGCGGTGTAATATTACATAATACACTAGTCGCTAAATAGATTCAGTTCGTTCAGACGTTACGTCTAGAATCAGTAATAAAATCTTCAATTCCAAGATTGCTGTGTTTTTATTGAAAATTCAATTGTCAAATGAGTCTCACTGTACAGCATGTGACACGAACAAAACCCATGGTGTAAAACTTATATGCCTTTAGTAATTTTTTGGATTGCACCCAGCAACATCTGAGTCAACACAAAATCTCAAAAGGATAAAATAATATCGAAGTGATGTAGCAAGGCTGAGTCCGATTCCGTGGCCATCCTAGTCCTAGAAAATTATGGCCATGACCTTCAAGTCTTTTTCATTTTATACGCCCGTTTAATTAATGTGCATTGTTTAGGATGTAGCTCATCTCTGCCTATATATTTGCGTGCAATGTGTGGCACATAAGTGCTATTGTTTCCCATATTTCGGATACCTATAAAATCGCTTCTACGATTGCCAGTTAATGAAAAATATATACGCCCTAGTTAAACCCGTTTGATTTTGATTTTTCATAGCTGTTTGATTTAGAAGTAGTTTGTTAGCTAAAACCTGTTAAGCTGTTAAGCCTAACATGAAAATAAAACATATTGTTTTATTGGTTTTAAATGCAATAGGTTTGTATAGCCTAATTTTATCAAGTCGTTGCGTAATCATCATAACTTTTCTAATATTTTTTTTTTCCCTTAGCTCCCAAATTTTTAAGATTATGGATAAGGGAAAAATAAAGGAATAATCTATTTTTTTCCCTTAACTCTCAATTTTTTAAGATTATAGATAAGGGAAAAATAAAGGGAATTTATTTGGGGTGAGTGGATCCTTTTACTAGGAGTACCTGCTGTTTTTATTTTTTTTTCCATACTTCGCATACCTATAAAATCACTTATACAATCAAAGACACCATGTTTTTGACTGAAAACTATTAGACGGTCAGTACTAAAATAACTCAAAAGCCAATAATGCTGAATGGAAGAAATGAAAAAATCTTAACTATCAGGCAAGGAAAAAATATTATTATTTTTAACAAACTTTGAGTACTTTCAAGGAATAAATCAAATAACCCGAGTTAGTCAGATGCTTAGTCATCTATGAAGAGTATTTCTAAATAAAGAACAAAAAAAAAGTTGAGTAATTATTTTCCGTACATCACTAAGTTTGTATTGATGTAAGCTTAACCAGTATATTTGATAATGAATAAAAATTTAGTACTTAAAAACAATTGAGTGTAAAATATTCCTTTGAACGAGAAACATATGCTAGTAGAAATTTTACGTATTATAAACAGTTATAAGAGAACGATAAAAAGTACATTAACTACAAGAATTGAGTTTAACTAAATGTTCTGCACGCTTGGAGGCATTTTATGGCTTTTCATGAGGTAACACACCCATTTATTAAGTTGTGTTTATCAGGTAACCTAACATAAACTTAGGACTAATGAGCAACATAGTTAACATTTTTTGACGCTTAGTTACCCAAAAAAAATTCAATCATCCCCTTTTACAATATGACTTACTCAAATTTTGTTTACCGATTTGTTTTTTGGGTGAGAAAGGATTGAAGAAAGCCAGCTTGATTCAATGGTATTCTGTAGGTGACAATCATATTGTACCTACTGTTTGTTACCTACACCTACCTACACGACCAGTTTCCAGATAAGTTCTATATCCATATTGAAGGGTTCATAATTGTATTGTGGGTAATCAGTTACTCCTGCGAAGCAACTCACTTCCGTAAAGACCAACAAAAACGGGAAACTAACAGTCAAACTGAGTAGTTCAAGTCCAACAGTAAACGTGCGTCCATTCGAATAAAAATAATTTATTTACGAAAAGTCGTTTTGATTTTTTAAATATTGAAAGATTTGTGAAACCTCTTTTGAATAAATAAAATAGCCTTTAGCACTCCTTAATGTTAATGAAGCCTAACCATTAAATCATGAAATTGTGTTCGAGCAAATATAATGGAGTTACAGAGGATATATAGGAACTGTAGAAGGGGTTAAGGTAAAGAACCATAAAAAGGTCCCAAGGTTTGTAAGGAAGAAGGATAACTGGGGACTGATGAATGCGACATAATGTAAGTGAAGATGAAGCGTTAGAAGCTGAATTACTGCTCGGAGAAATCAGGATGAATGGTCAAATAGGCAGACGGCACAGGGGAAGGACAGTGTTCCACCAGAAGAGCCATCTGGGGGAAGAGATATAAGCAGCAATAGACTGTAAAGAAACTTGGTAACGAAAAATTACTCCAGAGCTTTTGAAGTATGGAGGTGAGAAAGTGGTTATAGTACTACAGTCTCACTCCCAAAAGCTTTGGTAGAAAATTACGGATGAGTGGAAGATCTTAATCTTCATGTTTTAGAAAGGTAAACAAACCTGCTGTGAAGATTATGGGAAATCTCCCTATGACAAAAGCGAGCACTACAATTCTGGAGCATTGATAACGCACCTTTCTTTAGAAAGATTTTGAAGAGGAACAGGCTGCTTTCAGCCCTAATTGTCTAAAAAAGGACCGCATTTTCTCCTTCATAATGATAGTTTAGTAACCAGGCAACCAACTCTACTTACTGCGCCGTCAGGATAATAGGATTTGCTCAAACGTAGTAAGTGCTAACAAGTCAGCCTATCAAGCAGGACCCAAAAGAGCTCATAAGCTTAAATTGGTCAAAGTGGCATTTAGATACTATGATGGAATGTATTGAGTTTACTTTTCGTCAATGTGGTGATGGGCCATGTATAATAGATTTATATGAGGAAAATAACCCAATTAACCGTGGAGTATTGGCATATGCTGCCCACACTTGTCCCATCTGTTATATATACGCAGATGACATTATTATAGTTGCTAATTCCCCTGAGCAGCTTCAGTCCTCTATTTAAAAGTTTGTCCACTATTTTTTTTATTAAATTCCATTCCTCTCACTGGGATATAGTTGGTACGGTATTTAGGCTTCCATCTCTACAAACAGCTGACCCGCAACCCACACACGAGACTAAAAAGACAAGAACTAAACAGACGCTTTGGACAACTGTACAGACTATTTGAAAGGACACCCCGTCTCGCAATAGAAAATAAATTACTAATTTACAAACTTATACTTAAACCAATCTGGAAATACGGAATAGAGCTATGGGGGAAACCAAACAAGTCGAACATCCAGCGTATCCAATCAAAAGTCCTGAGAACAATAGTAAATGCCCCTTATTACGTGAGCAACAGAACCCTTCATAACGATCTTAATATTCCTAACATTCTTGAACTCATCCCTTCCAAGTTCATGAAATTCCTATCCAACCTCCCTGATACCCTAGCACAGTCATTGCACTCATCCCTATAATCCTCCTCGAAGACTGAAACGGCAGTAGCCTCGTTGCTTGCTATAAATGCTTAACAGTGGGGGTCCTGGCAATGACTAGTTTCTCCAATCATGTCCTGAGCGAACTTAACCGTAGAATGGAAAATTAAAAAAGATAGGGCTTACAAGCAACTCAAACAATGGGATAAAGTTGGCAGGAAATATGACCCATTTCACATAGCCTGCAATGGCGAACTGTTAGTGGTTAAGTATAATTCAGTGCACTTAGGTACTGTAATAAAATAATTGATCACAAGTAACTCGATTATGTTAAAGTGATGCACCCGTGATGCATTCTACCATATTAAAGACTAATTAGGATGTGACTATTTACAAAAGATGCTAAGCTCCAGCTTTTTCAAGTCTGTATTTCTCCCTATAGATTCTTAAGCAAGAATACTGCTAGTGAGGTGAGCCACCGGAGAATAGTGGCTGGAAAGACACGACGGAACAGCAAACAAAATGAAACATCCAAGTGAGCGTGAGACCATCAGGGAGGTTGTGGCAGAACGTCAGTAGAAGTGGTTTGGGCACGTCTGTAGGATGGGAGATGGATCATTTATCCTCGGGAACATATTAAGCCTCACCACGATTCACCATTCAACAGTTGCTTGTATGATAAGATAATCTCAACATCACTCTTATAATAACCTGCAGAGAAGTCGTACTCTTCCATTTCTTAACAGACCTACTGCGTGGCGTTAAACCACTAAAGTGTTCATTATCAAGGATCAGAGGGCGTTATTAGAAATATACACTATGTTTTTCTATTTATGTTAATTACCAATAAAATTACGCTTCGTTCAAGTTGTAATAAAATTAAACGACTGGTAATAAACCCGATTGCAATTCAACAATAGCTTTAATGGCGACTAGTAGGATTTCTGGGAAGTTCGCTGAGGGCCTTGAAAGTACTGCAAAGGGTTAGCCATTGCATAACTAGCATGAATGCTTCTATTGGCATTATCCACAGCGAAATTGTTTCAGTAAATTAGAAATTCAGGAAACAGCGCATAAATTTGCTCTTTTATTTGTATGCGGCTATTTGGTGGCCGGTCTAAAATTACAATCGGCTCTGGCCTTGAACGTCTATGATTCACGGTACGTCGCCTTGAAATAGTACCGGCCACAATTAAATGTGTCATCTATTTCCTAGGAAAGAAGTTTACCAGGCGAGCAGCTATGCGGGCCCTGTCATCGAGGCGTTTTGGACTTTTTTCTAATAGTCGGAACTTAACGATCGAGAAAATGTTCAATTGTTTCTTTAGAATTACAGATTCAAGATCCAGAAGAAGAAGTATTACAAACATAAATTCAAAAGTAATCAAGAAACAATGTTTAGAAAGTCAATAATAGAAACGCCCCTCCTATTCCAAATTTAATAGTTTATTGAAACATCTCCATTCAGACATCGTTTTTATAAAATTGATTCACTCTTAACTTTCCCATGATTTATACAAAATTCTTTTTAAACATGCAATTCAAATACTATTAAATTCTTCACCCAACAAGAAAAATGACAATACGATAATAAACAGTTGTATGCAAGTGTAATGCTAATGTGAACATTGATAAAATATTTTTAGAGAGACTCTAAAGCTTGTTTCGAAAAAAAATTTTTTATACAAAGTGTCAAATTTGAAATATCAGATATCTCTTCCGGGTGTTAACTCTTTAATATTTTTTTTTTCTTTCATAGCCCCTTTAAATTTACAGATAATTATATATAATTATAGATCCTCAGGCGAATCTATTATTTTTGTATTTCATGCATTGCGTCGCTACATTATATACAGGTTTTGTTATTTTATAAAACTTATATAATGAGTAACCAAGTATAATGATATACATTATACGTGACTGGACTAAACTGACTAATAAAGGTGATGGGGCTCACCTTTTTGATCAACCTTAAAACTAACTTACATACTAATTCTTAACCTAGATTTTCCCCGACAGTCTGTTGCTATCGATGCGGGAGGGGTTGTGGGGTCATAGTGTTAAACACTTTTAATATTTATGCTATTTGCTAATGTTTTAAAATTTAAAAACGAAGTTTTTCGATGAGAGTAACGGTAATACTTTCTGGCATAAGTATCTAGTTTTTATTTTCATTATTGTTAGTAATCATTTAATAAATACTTATAAGAAATCCCATTTCCAATGGACGATTCTTAAAATTAATTAGTTTTTTTTACAACGCTCACTAACTAGATTTGTTTAATTGTAGGGCTACTATTCCTTGATCATGGTACTTCAAAATCTCCATTTCTAGAATTCATAAACAGAACTGTTTGCAAATGAACATGGTGTATCTTAATGCAAAAACATTTTCAGTCTATTTTTCAGTATGAGGATTATCAACGTGTCACTTGTTTGCATAACAATCTATCCGGGAATGTACCAAATAAATCGTGCTATGTAATAATGTTATGCATGAAATGGAAGCAGATTCTATGCTAGATCCTTGAGTTTTAGGCCAAGCTCACCCCCAAAGAATGCCTGCTCACCAACCTGTCCCTGCTTCCGAGTTCCAACGTTGAATCGACCTTGTCTTATGAGATCTTCGAAGTTGTCTCGTCCACAAGTTTGCAAATCAAACCAATCCTTTCCATTATATTTTAATTTGTATTGTTTCAGAGCTTAGTATTCATAGTTATTTTATGAATATTTATAGATCCTTTTTCGATTACGATGCACGTTTTATATTTTACAAGCACCTGTTGAAAAATCGGACATACTATGTATGCATGGCAAGCGTTGTGAACTGGATATGGGCTCTTGGTGATGGCTTCTTATTTATACGGACAGATGGATTCTGATCTAACAGTTCCTCTCTCGGGAGAATGACGTTCCAACATAAACCTTGTCTCATGGTTACAATTCCACGTTCCTTTGCAATTGTCTTATTCTCTGAATGACCTAAATATCAGCGTACAATTGTCTTATTCTCTGAATGGACTAAATATCAGCGTACAATTGTCTTATTCTCTAAATGACCTAAATATCAGCGTACAATTGTCTTATTCTCTGAATGACCTAAATATCAGCGTACAATTGTCTTATTCTCTGAATGACCTAAATATCAGCGTACAATCGAGGCTGTAACTACAACAGTAAGTTTTAAGATACGAGCTGGCAATGATTTCGACACCCTCTGAAATTTTTTGTAGTGACCATCCAACTCCTTCCTATATTTCATTATGTCAAGCAGTTATTCATAAACTAATACTGAAAATTTACAGCAGAGGGGGCCATGATAATTCAATTTCATTAAAAAAACATCATATGCCCTTTTATGTTCCGAGGGCCCTTTTTATTGACCATCTTGCATTGAACATTTATTATTAATACAATAAAAATTCTTCACAGACATTAAACACATCCTCCTTGGAGACTAAAACGGCAGTGGCCTCGTGACGTGCTATAAATAAGTGACAGTGGGAGCCCTGGCAATGGCCAGTTTCTTCAATCATGTCCTGAGTGTCTGTGGCTCTCACGCTCCTTGGAGCCTAGACTGGCTCTTATCTGGAGGCTTCCCAAGACTTAACTTCTTCTTTAGCGTGCGAGGGAGGTGGCAACCATGTGGACTTGTGAGGTCTCTGGGCTGTTTGTAAACACTGTATGAATGAGTGACTGAATAAAGGATTGTAAATATGGTATGAATGAGAACATTGATCGCAATTACTTACTGCCCAATAAGGCAGATTGTAATTTTATAGCAATAAAGATTTTAATAAATATTAAAAAAAATAAAAATCTAAGGATCTTCTTCCTCTGTTGATGCTGCTTCACTTTCCTCAAAATAAATGACATTATCAGGGTAGTTTGTATTAAAGTCATTAAGTATAACCTTCTGTTTTCTACACAAACACAAACATACTGAAAAAGAGATTTTACACTTCCTCTTTCTTACTTTTCTTCTAAGGGATAAATAGTTAAATCAGAAACGATTTTTAGCATTAGTTTGAATGGTATCAACACTGGGTTATAACCTTTAGAAGCAAGCACATCCACATTTGTCTTATATTTCAAAATTACATATTGTTGTTGGTTTATTTTAAAACAACTCATCAGGACGTTTGTCCTAATCAAATAAGACACCTGGATCGCGGGGCAGATGGAAATTTGAAGGCTCTTGCCAACAGGTCACGATGTTCTTCCAAATAAAGTTTGACCGTTTTCTATAAATGCTTTTTTGTTGGTTTTACTTTTCATAAATCCGAAATCCCGATCACAATGCCCAAAAGTAGCCACTAACCGGAATAAATGTGCGATATCCACCTGATATAATTTAATAAACTACAAGTAGAAACGCATCGCAGTTACATTTTAATTCTGTATAGTAAAAATAATATTTCGTTTATAGGGGAAAATCATTGAGCACCTTGCTAATGCAGTTCAACAGAAATGAAGCAGCATAATTTGATTCTTTCAAAGACCGCGTAAAAGTACGACGAATTGTCTATTGTAGAATTTCTTGCCGACGTTAAGCTTAGGTAATGGAAGGTTTTGCGAGTAATCAAACTCTAAAACAACAAGAACTTCATTGCATGATTTGGCTTAAGAAATATATTGTCTTTCAATTCATCTAAAGAATTGTACAATGTCTTTTTCTAGATGATCTTCAGCCTTTTTTTGTAAAGCTTGTACTCCAAGAGGCAAACATCGGAAGGAGTTTTACTCAGATTTCACATTCTGTACAAAAATCACTAATGTCAGCCTTCGTGTTAGTAAATGCAAAATTTGTTTTTCTAAATACGTTTTGTAGCTCAGTGTCAAAAGGTTGCCAGTCTGTCCCTTAAAAATGTTTTAAAATTTGCGAAAAAGGATTTAATGTTTAAGTTTGGGTTTTTGAAGTATAACTTGTTACTCATTGACTGGTATTGACTTTTTTTGTAGGGTAGTTTTTTTCAACTAGGCCAATCCAAGCTCCCATACATTTGAGTCTAGTTTCGAAGGCCTGTTGGCGTGTCTCCTTCATCAAAAGTCTCATTAATATTTTTTTTTTATAACGAACCTTAACCTTTTGGGGTTTAATTGGTAAACTTCAAGGAAAAATGTTTTACAAATATGGACGCCATTCTTTTTACAATGATATTTACTCATCATTGATATAGTTTTTTTTGGCTCCACATCTCTTTTGAGAAGGGGATTCATTAAAAGCAATTAAAGTGTCTTGAGCTTCTTTGCTTTGTTTTAAATAAAATTGATTAAATTAATCACGAATAATTGAATTGAATAGTGATCTATATGAACATCTACGAATTGGAAATATTTTATGTTTACTTCTCAATGATTTCTAATGATTTTTTTTTAAAGAAAAGTTTTGACCTCACCCTAAGGTACTTAGTCTAATGCGACTAAAACTTTATTATTAATTACAATTCTTTAGGCAAAGATTTAATTAATAAAATCAAATGGTATATAAATTATGTTAATCATACCTCAATCCTGTGCCTTTGTTTTTCACACAAAGGCTACTTAGATTCACAGAACTTCATTTATTAGATACAAGAAGCCGAATCTAAAATTCATCCTGCACCACTATGAATTTAAATGCTCCAATTGATTATTCTTTAGTGGGTAAATATGCACACATTTTTTGAGGACTTTTCCATAGATTATTTTCTTCAACGTAAAGCTATTTAGATTCGTGAATACAGACATACTTGAACTTGAACACTTTTTAAATTTTAGTCAATAATAATTTAACACTGACTTTTTCTAATAAATGGCCTCAAAGCACTGTACCGTGTGGTACTCATTTTTATACAAGCCTGATTTTCATTTACACTTTGTTGAATACTTTTTGTTTTTGTGCCACGTAATTTGGTTCACTTTTTTTTTTATGACACTATTGATATCATAAATACGAAACCTTAATCTATATTTGCTACTCTATGTAGTTATGTATTAGTAGTAGTTATGATTGGTATAAAAAAAACAAAACATGCACTGCAACTTATTTCGTTTAAATAGAAAACTACTAGTTAACAAGAAACTTAGCAATTTCACTAAACAAGTGCATCACAATTGATATTTCTCCATTGTTCTGAATTATATAACAGCCTGACATATTCGGTTTAATATTTCCAAATGCACTTATGTGCCTCGCTTTTTTTCTATATATCAATGGTCTCATAGACCCATGACTATGCATCAATTAATAATATACTAATCGAACGAATCATTTTATCAAAGGAAACGGTAAAACCGGTCAAAAGCGCATTGTGCGAGCTGATTGTTTACCGTTACAAAGACGACAATCAGAGAAATGCAGTTCATACCCTGATGAATCTTCTAATGACCGAATGAAACGACGACAGCTAAAAGAGCATACTTAATTACGTGTCATTAAGCGGATTATGAAAGCAGTTTCGGTGCCCTGCCTTCGAGTTTTCTTAACAGGAACCGCTGTGTGGTGAAATATATGTCACTAACATTCAGGAATTGCCAAGGTGTACTAAACGTTTGTGGGGAAAAAAAACTAATAAAAATATTTAAATATTACTCGGTTTCTCATCATTATTATTTTGTAGTTCAGAACGTTTTCGACAGTTCGGAACTGTCATCTTCAGTTACTGAAATAAAAGTAAAATGCCATACGTTAAAAAATATTGAGCATCCATTTGAATACAAAGGAAAAAAAAAAAAAATATATATATAACAATTCAAAAGTTCCCAACTCCACATTAAACGCATTTAATTAATAAACTCCCCCTTTATCATGTATAAAAAAACAATCTTCAAACTTCAATCAAATAAACAAAACTACAACCGGCATCAAATATTAACTAATAAATACTGCCATATTTTGACTTTTGTAGTTTGCACTGTCACATGTTTTTGAAGTAATATTCAATTGGCAAGCTGGATAAATTTCTTTATTTCTGGATGCAGAATTTATTTTCCAACCTGGTGTTATCGATAAATATATTTACCACTGAAATTATCTTTTTGAATATCTAAATACAGTCCGAACAGAATACAACAAATGTATGACAGCTTTTATTTATAAATTTGATATGCTTAAGTAGAAGCACTACTTAAAAAAAAATATTGTAGTAGATTCAAGTAAATAATTTATTTTGAATTACTCAATGAGGTACCCCCTCCGGTATTTTAGCTTCTGCTGGCTTAGAATAGTTCAAGGTTACAGATCCAATTCGCCAAGGAAAACTACAATATCAAATGAGATTAAATTATTAAATTGTCGCCCATTCCGTCACTTTAAAAGATAAATCATTAAATTTATCTTATGATTCTGTTCGAACGCCGGAATTTTGTATAATTTTGACACTAAAAATAGTTATTGAACTCTTCATGCTGGTTGTGGACTGTATATCAATTTAAGTAACGCAATAAGAGATATTAAGCATTGTTATTTTACTAAATAAATTCTTCACTCACGTGATAGACTTGAATTATGTCATAATATTAAATTATTCAACTGGGAGTTTACAAAGTAGACGTAAATATGACCCAGAGACAACGAATTTGTGGGAGAATCGCCTCAAGTTGTATCACTAAGCCAACCAGCAAATTCATCAACTCAGTTAAATTATTCAAGGTCACATTTGACAGCTCATCTGGAAAAAGACAAATGTTGTTTGGCAGTAACGCGCAATCGCATACTTCAGAAGGCGGCTAGTATGCGCATATTTTGATTGATTATCATTCTCGCTACTCCTGATCTCAGAAAAATACAAGAAATGCATAATTTTAAAGTTGATCAAACAACGTGCGGTGCTTTGATTATGACGATAGCCATAGTGTTTGATTTTAGAACAGATACAAAGATTGTCTGATTTTCAAAGCAATCAATAAAATAAAATGAATTTCATAGATAAATAATGAAATTTAAACAATCTAAAAAAGGAATTTAATAGATTAAAATGGTTGATTATTTTTTGGTGCTTAGAAAGTATTTCTTGTATTCCTAAAATTGTTACTTGGATTTACAATTAAAACGAATTATTTTCGGTTAAAAATAACGGGTAGATTTGTTCCCCAATTATTTAGCAAGCTTTTAAGAAACCGGTGACACGTCTCTTAATATTTTTCCTTGATTTTATTTTTTTTTGAATCATTACTGATTGTGATAAAACCACAATCCGCCTTATTGGACATTAAGTAATTGTGATTAATGTTCTCCTTCATACCATATTTAAAATTCTTCATTCACTCGCTCATTCATACAATATTTAAAAACAGCCCAGGAACCCCCCACCTCCCTCAGACGAAATGGTCTTGGGAAGTCCCCCACGCTCCTCTGTCAGCCCGGTCACCGGATAAACTTATAAAAATAATAAAAATTAGTTCCTCATTGCTATTTTTATGACAAAAATAGGGGACGGAGATGATTCTTGAATCAAGTAGTAAGAATATTAATTGAGCAAATAGTCTGTTTAGGCAGAAGTCTGTTTTGGCAATATATATTGTCATGTATCTTGTAAGGATATTTTTATGATTAAATTAAATTTATGTATTAGAGTTGGCCTAATAAGGGAGTGAGTTTTTGTTTAGAATTACATTCAGGTACCCCTGACATTTGGTTATACCTTCGACCTTGTTAGAACACTACTTTTATCATATTGGGGGTATGGCTAGCAGCAAGCCAGCAGATTGAACAAAAAAAGGCTGAGTTAATTCAATCCTCATCCAAGCAACACGTGGTGTACTCTCCGAGGAAGTTTTATTTGTGTTCCAATTCCTCGCTTAGTAAAAATTCTTTCTATACAATTATCACCACAAGAGGGAAATTAACCCGAGTATCAGACGCTTGGTTAATTGAATTAATTTTACAATGAATAACTTTTGATCTTATGCCTTTTTTTCGTTGTATTTTTTATATTGGTCGCTAATTATTCCTAAACATTTCGGCCATCCCTAGCATAGAGAAGAACTTAATCAAGTAGTCTGAGATCCTCCATAACCATGATTCTGACCTTTGCCTGAGGAAGATATCTAGTCTCCCTCAGCATGCAAACAGCAACCAGGTACTGCTAGAATTATGCATTAATGCATAAGAAGGTCTAAATGTCACTGGAGTCGCTGTTCGTTTTAATGGAAAGGGCACCGTGTTAGGACCTACCGGGCTACACGCAACGCTTTCATACCGTTCCCCGAAAAAAACTGGCTAGAGATGAGGTCCCTACAAAACCCGCGCTACTTGCCAATATCAATTGATGTTAATCACTGCTATATATATATATATATTCTTATTAAGATATATCTTCAGGCTTCTAAAGGTCAAATATAAATACTTGGGAAAGAAACGTCTGTGGAGATAAGATTAAAAATAATAGTTTTAGTAGCAACGAAATATAAATATGGAATTATAAATGATATAGATATATCATGACAAAACAACAAAGAAAACTTTTTTTTATTAATCCTGAAACATTCATTTAATAGTAAACATTGCCATCAAGAGTTGGATATTGGTGATACGGTTATAACAACTCTAGCGAACATAGAATTAATTGATAGGAAAAATTGAACTTTTTACATGAAGGCAAAATTGTTAACTATAGTACTATAGTGCATTATACTATATGAAAGTGTTATATATAGGTTTTTGTTCACGTCCACGTCCAGAATAAGAGAGCTCTACCTGGAAAGGGGGACTGGTGTGCCGCCGGGACTCTGCGAGCTTCGTAGGAGCCCTGGGGTTTGATTAATGTTCGATTACCATTATAAAAAAAAACAAGCAACCATTTTCCTCTGCTTTTTTGTAGTTTTTAATCTGAATATGAGGTATTGTATATCCTTTTGGTTCTTTTCTATTTTAATTTCCTTCTTCCTAATATATATTCCTAGGTATTTGTCGAAGTGTTTCTCATCCATTTCTTAATTGCTAAAGTTAATACTAAATTGCCTATCAGAAATTTATTACGTGATTGGTAGATTAACTAAGTCACATACACTACTGTAATAGATTGCGTCCGTGACGCATTCTACTGTGCACAGCAGAACCGGCGGTTCTAATTCTAAATTTGAAACATAATGAAATTTGAATTAATTTAAAGTATTTCAGGAGAAAAAAAGCTCAGATTTAAACACCAGATATGATTATATAAATGTTACTAGCGATGCCTAAAAAATTTACTGTGCGTAACATTCTCTGAAAACTTCCAACGTTTTAAATAAAAAAAAAAAAATGAAGTTTACGAATTTATGTAGGATACCGGCTGATTTGCGGTATTGTAAAATGTTTAGTATTTTCAACAATGAGTGTTTGTCGCAACTTTATCGCAATGAAATACCAATCTGATGGCAACCTCACGAATCTCCCGAACAACTTTCTATGTCCTTAAGTAACTTCTTCAGTCACCACATCCCGGGCGTGATGTTAAACTATTTTCAATTTATTTAAAAACCCACGTTTCGAATTATATTGTTTTTAATGATTACCACTTTGAAATACGTTTTAGTTAGAAATTATATGCAGTAGGATATGGATCAAACTAAATTTTTTTTTATTCCCACCAAGGTTATGCTGAAAGCAGAACTGTACCTAATTCTAATAACTTTTTCAAGATGTCAGAAAGTTTCTTTCAATTTCGCCTTTTACCTTACTAAATTAAATATAGTGTGCAATAAATCATTATGAAAGTTTTATATAATTAAATTAAATTTCAGAAAAAAATAGTTTTTTTAAAATCAAAGAACCATTTTAAGCTAACCATTCTTCACATTGACCACTGCACCCAAAACTCCGAGATTCTTTGGTTTTATATACCCTTTGGTTTTTAAGACTTGTTCTACTCCTTGGTCGACGGAAATCTATTGCAGATCTGAGACTTTTCTGATGACGATCTTTAAATGTACCAATATGAGGCAACAAAATTTCCATCTGCATTGGAGTATGTTAGTGTCCACAAACAATTATATATCATCTATCTCGTTCATTGATATGTCGTTCTTTAAATGTGATTCACTGGTAAGTTCCAGTGGATGTATTAACATTGCACCTGGGCATGATGGATAATTGAGAGCAGTTGCCCGTCACTAATGCAGTCACGGTTAAACATTTAAAACATGGATTGCAATCACAATAATTAGCCTAGGGATAGGACTCGGTTTAATTGTTGCCAAGGTGACGAATGAAGGTCAACATCGTCTGCAGGCTTCAAGATGGTTTATTGTTCCTCTTGAAGGTTATAAGGAACAGATAATATTTATCTATATTTATGTTGATTCATAACATAACTTCTGTAGACGTAACTCCGACGCGACGTTGCCGTAACAGTTCGTAACAGGTAAAATTCCCTAAAGAATACGAATTAAACATGATTAATTAATTCAATTTGTAAATAAAAATACAATATATTTAGTCATCTATACTGTAATGTGTTTTAAGAATCAAAATACATTTATAAATTATAAGCCGGGGATTTCGCTTACTTGCGATATCCCACGAATAATTGTTTTTATTGCTTCTACAGTTGTAGGATCATCCCGAGACCCATTAGTGACAAATTTGAGTATTTTGTAAGTTGAAGGATATTTTTTTTCTTTTAACAAAAAAGAAATAATGCTAGGTCCTAGTTGAGTATTAATTATTTGGTCAATCAATATATAATAAATCAAAAAATTAAATACGTTCAATATAAAAAAAATATTAAATCACGAACGTGAGCTGTTAAAAAGAAATTTCCAGCTTATTTTCTTTTCGTTTTCATTGATTTGCCTTTTACTACTCTTTATTCAACTTATTAATCAATTAACAAATTAATTGTATACTATTTTAGTTAATAGTAATCTTAGTTAGATGTTCGTTTGTATGTTTTTTTTAGTTTCAATTTAGCGAATATCTCTCGCTAATAAATCAATTTTGAGAAAATCACTTCATTTGTTACTTAGTGTCTAACGATTTTTTATTTGTACTGGAATCGTTCCATGTAAACTGTTCTATAGTCATGGCTATAGTTTAATTTTAATGATATTACATCAATGATTTATTTTAATGATATATACATCATAATATATTTATACTTATTAATCCCATTTACCTTTAAACTGTTACCCCATTAATCTAAAACTGTTCGATTGGTGACGATATATTCCTCATAAAGCTATTGCTAATCTGATTGCTTGCATAATTAAAGGCAATGGTTACAATCACGCTGACAGGACGAATGTCAATGCTACAATAATGTCACACACGACTGAAGCACCTGATTGTTCAAGGGCTCTTTGTGTCAATGGAAACATTCAAGTTAAACGGATATCAAATGTAATTAATTACAGATTTTACTATGGTCTTTATGGAAATGATAATAATAATAATTATATTTTTAATAATTATTGCAGTGTTGTGTCTTTTGGCATTTTTTTCTAAAAATTGACAAGGCTCATTGTACATTTTTGTTTGTTAGAGTTTATGCAGTATTTGTAATATTGAAATATTTATTGATAAAGAAAGTTTATTTGTTTTGTTTTGTTTGAAATGGAAAAAAAAAGAAAACTCGTCATATTTAAGTGTTGACATAGTTAATCTAAATCAAACAGACTGAATTGATATCGCTGTAGACATTATCATCAATCCAAATTTTTCTGAAAATTTCTTTGCTGTTGTGTATTCATCTGATAACCAACAAAATGTGAAAGAAACATAAAAATAAGCTGGTAATGTAACTTAATTATCCATTTGGCTACTTTGTGGTTAATATTATTTGTATATGTCATACCGTTTTGAGCGAGCAAAGCTATACCTAGATAAGCAGTATGATTTATAATTTAACTAACATTGACTAAAGGAAAACGTTACTTGAGGAATAAAGCAGGCTGAATAGTTTTCGACTGTATTTTTTATTTTTTTTATAAATCCCACAAAAGTAGTACAAGCTATAGGCATGAAGGAAGCTTTAAGAGAACTTAGCTATGGGTCACTTAGTGTTCAAACAGAATTTTGACCGAAGGGCCGGAATCAACGGAGCTCCCCCCAAGAGACCAGAGAGCGCAAGAAAGCCACAGACGCTCAGGAAATGAGTTGGGATGATGGCCTGTACCAGAAACCCACTACCTATTTATTTGTTTTATATTTATTTACAAAAGATCATGAGGCTACCGCCACATTAGGTGAAGAGAAGGATTGTAAGCATGAGTGTTACTGGATTAGCATGTGGATAAGTGGATAGACTTTTGTGTAATTTGGTAAATCAGGACAGTTGGTACATGGAGATCTCTGTGAAGGTACAAGTTCGTTATGTAAAAGGGTCCGTTGACTCTTATCTAGAAGATATGAAAGAGAGGTGCATCAGTAATTAAATAAAAAAGCCATGGTTAGAGCAGAGCAACAAGCGACAGTACAATGAGAGAGTGAGAGCCGTGTTCACTGTAATAGCTCAGAATTACTGCCTTATATAAGCAGATCATTCCTGCCTACAGGGAATGAGAGAGCTGTTTATTTTGGCCAACCAGGGGCTGCGCCCTTAGTGAGCTCTTGCAGTGTCGGGATTGTGAACTAGTCTTCTCTCCCTATACTGATGCCGAAGATTTATTGATATGGAAAAATAGTGGGGTGTGTTTTAGTCCGAGAAAAGGGTAATTTCTATTTTTTCGTGGTAAAGAAGTTGGTGCAAAAGTAGTAACTGAACAAAGGAAGTATGATAATGAATAAGTACAAAATTATCACATAAAATATAAAGCCGCTTAAAAATATTTGAAAAGCTCTCCTTTAAACAAATAATCGTTTTTTTTTGTTGTTTTTTTTCCCCTTAGCTCTCAAATTTTTAAGATTATAGAAAAGGGAAAAATAAAGGAATTTATTTGGGGTGAGCGGATCCTTTTACTAGGAGTTCCTGTTTGAAGGTGGAGTGAGGGAATTAAGGAGTGTGGGAAGCCTCGGTAAAGGTTGATTATTGCGGTGCCGTGGTGAGAGTCCACTGAAGGCTGAGCCTAGAGTCTCTCTAGGCATGTAGTGAAAGCTCATTCAGTTGGATAGCAGTGCTGGGTGCCCGTCAGAGGCTTGTTGTTGGTTGGCCAAATGTCCACCATTTGGTCTGCTTTCCCAGATCTAGAGAGTTGCCATCTTGCCGGTTGTGGTGGGGGTGTCAGGTCTTGGAATAGGGGGTTTTGGCAATGTTTCATCGAGTCGAAGAATTTGATGTGTCTTCTTCTGATGGCTTTGGTGATGGTGGGGACCTCGAACTTTTCGTGGATGTCAGGAGCCTTCATTTCACGAAAAGGGGTATGCCATAGTGCCGTGCGCAGGATGTTGTTCTGGATGCTTTGGAGTCTAGTTGGTGTGGAGAAAACGGAAAAACGGGGTTCCAAACAAAAGTGCTGGCCTCAGGACACTCTGATATATGAGCAGTTTCAGCTTCAGGGATATAGCCGGGCTTGTGATGAGATGCTGGAGAGAGTAGTAAGTCCTACGTACTCTTTTCAGCTTCTTCTGCAGGTGTGTGCCGAACGTCATCTGTCTGCCCAGGTTGATGCCTAGGTAGCATATGCTATTGGCAAGTTTGCAATCAGTCCCGTCTATGTTGAAGCTGGGTGGAAGCTTTCTTTTCCCGTGCTATCACAAACAAATAATCGCGAATTTTTACGGTTTTAAATACCCATGCGCTCATTATCCATGGGATGGGAAATTAAAATTGTAACGATCTTGATAACGAGCGCAACTGAGAATAAACTAAAAATTATTCATGTGATAGAGTGAATAACAGCTAGGGCCAGGAGATGATAATATTAACCCAGCCGGTCGGGTGCCTAGCGTGATCCGTGTCGGAATAAGTTGTCAACAGTGTATACGACTGTTGAGCCGAAACACGCCAAAGCTCCATATACATAAATTTCGTTTGACCGGTCCGTCTCACCCCCTCCCCACCTTCCGTCCAGGACATAAAAGTTATCTCGAGTGCAGCTGGAGTTCCTTCCACACGTCACCCCATTGCAAGTGCCAGGGTACCTCTACAGTTCTCTACAGCCACGGACTTTTAATCCCCCTTCGCTTCCCTATCTTAATCATCGACGAGCTCTGTTTGTTATCACTCCCTTCTTATTCATTGCTCCTGTTCTCACTGCTCAGGTAGAGAAATGTTAAAGATAAGTTTGCTGCCTGTGCAATTAACTTTGAACAGAGCAACTCGAATATTTCTCAATATAGCCAAATTGTGCAAATGGGTTTTGTTTCGAGATGCATTTGTTTTGGCGCAAAGCACTCGTTAATATACTTAAACCAATTGTTTGCATATTCAAACTCATTTGAGGATCCCACCGAGGTGAACCCGAGATAGTACAAGAACGAGAGCACAATCAAGGGCCGGGGTCCAAGAGGCACCACAGTCCCACATTTGAGGAGGTAGTTATAGTGTTTCATATTACAGAAGGTATCATTGGAGGATGTAGATAAAAACCTTGGCCTTTTAGAGCCATTATTGCTTATTCTTAGACTGTTAAAACATTTAAAAAATGTGGCAATATCCATTAGGCATGAGTAATTCTCAATAATTAGTTGGTTAAAATTGAACTGTATTTTTGCATTTATAATTTTCAGTAGGGTATCAAATTAAACACCTAACCGCATAACAATGTTTATTTCGTGTTTGGTTTTTTTTAGCTATAACTACAAAAGTGATTAAAACTCTTGTAAAACATCGTGTGCAAAATTAACTCAACTAGTTTTTTTTTGACATCGGACATGATTTTTTGACATCAGTATCAAATATTTATAGTGTTATTTACCTTATATATTGTTAGAATAACAATTAACAGTAGGATACTTTCACAATACAAAGAATGTGTCTTTACACACATAACACTTTAAATACAAAGACACATTCTTGTGGGTAAAGTCGTATGGAAACTCATATGGACACGCAATGAGAAATGTTTTTGTTGCTCTTTTCATTTAAATAACTAACATTATTTATTAATAAGCGTTAGCTATCATTTGTTTAAGCGGCTTGAAAATACTTATAAAGACTCAAGGATACATAAAAAAGTATTTTATTTGGATCATTTGTCAGAACCGAATTTTCCTCTAAACTTTTGGACTTTGGCCAGAAACGTTATGAGTTATCTCGAACAAATATCAAATACTACTGTACTACTCTAACGGGCTATTATATGATAACTTTCGGCAGATATCTATAAAAAAAATTATATAATATGATAAACAAAAATTAAATGTCACCGGGTCAAGGATTCGCCCGTTGAATAGTCGGTTGTGCCATTTCATTTAAACGAATAGAAGTATATAGGGATCGATATCTGATTTACCTCCGAATATATCTAATGTTTTTCGCAGTACTTATCTCAATCTACTTATATATAATTCATAAGGGCAGATAATGGCTTCAGAATGAAAATATGTTGAGAATGTCCCTTGGCATTTACGAAGACATAAGTATTAAGACTCGAGATTTTAATGTTTAATTCATTATCATATAATCGTATAATAAATTATAAATAAAAAAAAATCTTAATAAGTTACCTTTCACGTGAGAAAATTACAAATTTGTGAAATATTGTTATAAAATCTATAGTTAAATAAACAAAATTCCGGAGTCCAGTTTAAATGATATTACGGTTTACAGATAAAAAGTCATTGCTAATACCACACTCATATATGCTGTAATGAGATTTTTAGAATGAAACTAAATTTATGTTTTAGAAGTAGGTTGATTTAGGGAGTCAATTTTTAGGAGAAACTCGACGTATACTGATCTCCGAAACCCCCAGGGTTTGTTGCTTGCATGAGTATGTATGTGTGACAACGGAGACATAACACCATCCAGCAACATATGCGTACTTTTAGTGCGTACACTAACGCTTTCCGTAATAAACACTTTTTTTTTTTGTGTCTATTTTGAAGTGGTTTTCAGACATCAGCAGAGCCTTTCCTTAATATCCGCTTTCTGTTCCTTAAATATACTTCTCTATCCTATTAATGCCTCAGAGAAGAGATTAAATCACATCCTCAGATATTAAGACGTCCGAATAGATTTTACTTTGTCTTATTATTTTTTATTGTAGTACCGTTATTCCATATTGCTAAATTTCTCCTCGTTCTAACTTGCGGGCAATCATATGTTTGTTCATCATTTGATTAGTTTACATTTTTAAAAACTGGTACTACTGATATTATCTTATTATAATTTAATGTTTTTTTTTTATTCGTTTATAAGTTGTTATATATTTTGTCTGTTTGAAAAGATTCCTTCAAAGGAAATGCTCAATGAAGTTCTGGGTTCTTCGCATCTTTACAAAAATGGTTCACGAAGACATCATTACAAGTAACCATGTGAAATGGCTGTTATTTATTGGACATAAGCTCACAATAGTTACGTGTTCCTAAATTTCTCTTTCCTTTTGTATTTAGTTTTAGTCTAGCTTTGATTAGTGTTTCCAATCGTTTGGTAATGACTAAAGAACAGTAATGAGTTAACACAAAAAGATTAAGCCATAATGAAGTTGCCTATTAGTCATAGTTTAATAAGTTTTGTTTTCTGTTTTGGCCATTGATGTGACATGTATGACACAGCTTAGAAATTTTACTGACGTTCAGTCGCTGTTGTTGAGGGCGTGTTAACGCTAAAAGATCAATATTGTTTTAAAAAACTGAGGTCCTGGCAAGGGCCGTTATCAAGGTGTTGGCTATCAGAGAAATTCAAAAAGGAGACAATATCTAGTGACTGTATCAAATCAATTGAACGCTTTAGAGCTGAAGTATGAAATATATTAATTAACTGTTATAATAGATAGCACAAAACCCTCGTTAAATGCCCCTTTTGAACGCGATAATTGTTTTATATACATATGAAACTATCAGAAAACTGTCCCTGTGAAGTGGGTTTAATAACATATTGACAAAGAGAGGGGAGTTAAATTATATGAGCTCGCTCGGCCGTTTGACTAAACCCAAATCAAATTTATACATATGTTCGTTCCGGTGCTAGTGTTGCCTTTGTTTCAAACACTACTTCAGCCACAAAGGCCTAGGGTTATTGGCCAATCAGAAGCCGTAAACCAACGCTGATGTTTAGTGCTAGGCCGTTGTTGCATTATGCTTTAGCTAGTGTGCATCCGACAGCTACCCCCCCCCCCCTATCCACACACAGCTGACTTTCCGTGCCAAATTATATAGGAAACTAGCCATATGTGGTAACATACAGTTCAGACTTCGGTTCTGAACTCCAGTGGCTACAAGCGTAATATTGAAGTCCGTAAATCTTTACAAAAGCAATCAATTAAATAGCACAGTTATTAATCCAGTACACTTGCATTTTTTTTTCAGTTTATGAATATTGGATTAGTTAATTATGGATTAGATAAGTATAGGCAGTTCTGTCGTAAATTTGTTGATCATATTAAAATGCATACAGGAATATGACAATTCTGAGGGAAAATTGGAGAGTTCCTGGCCAATTATCATCCGGCGATATTTCATGTAATTGTCTTCGGTATATTGTAAATAACTCGTGAATGAGTCAGTAAATATAAATTTCTAAATATAATATTTTATCGCAATATCTATTGTCCTTTTAGGGCAGATTGTAATTTTATTCAAATAAAGATTCATAAAACAATATGAAGCACAAATGGCCACTTTTTCAAATTCAATTTAGTTTCCTATGATTCCCGCAGGTTAGTTGGTAGAGTTTATTAAGGCGTAGAACCACTAGACCATCAACGCCATTGTTTCGTGCACTTATGCTAATTTAAATTAAAGTAATGAGGAACGGACCCCATACTTCCAAGTATTTCATTAAAATCAGAAAGTAATCAGGATCATTTTTCGATTTAATGGAAGAATTCGCATTTTAGAAGTCAGGTCAAATGAATCGTTTTTAAGACGATGAATCATATTTTTGGTGTATTGTGGGGGACCAGCGATTAAACGAAGTATTTGTAACTGAAATCTCTAAAACTTGGCCGGTAGAGCGACTTGACTCCAAAACGATAACTGAACTCACGTCTGATTAAAAATAGGTGAAAAGTAAATTTATTTCTAGGACTTCTGAAAGTCCAAGATCGAAAATAATTTATCAATAGTTCATAGGCTTATCATGTTCTAAATAGATTAATTACTTCAGTTGTCTTTTGATATTTAGTATGCACTTTCGTATCTCCGGAGCTAATTAAGGTATCAAGAAAACATTGAACAATTTTAAAAAGGTGATCTAAATAAAGGCATTTGTCACTAAACCTGTCAAAGTAAAATATATGTCCATTTACCCTACAAGTTTTGAGGATAGCAGAATACAAAAATGAGCTCATTTTTTTTTCAATATTATTGTCAGTTCGTGGTAGGTCACTATAATTGGGAAATACCAGCCTGTGTTCTTGATTTTAAAATCGTCATATCTCCTTGAATTAAATGTTAAAGATATAATTTTTACCAATTTTATAAAAGTGTTAGGGATGAATAAAAAATTCCTTTGTGGTGGAAAAGGGGCTACTTGTTATGCCCGAGCTTCCGTTAACAAGGTCGAGGATAGTAGCAACAGATCGGTGTCAATTCCGTCAACACCCCATCGTCAACAGATCGATGTGAATAGCCGTAATTCCCTTTCTTCCTCGTCGTTTAGTTCCTTTCAAAGGGCTGTTTCCATCATCACCTGCTAATCACTCAATGCTACTATGAAATATTTCATTATTCAAATTGACATTTTATTATGCCTACTTTTATAATAAAATGATATCACAAGATGATTACCGAAATCCATTTATAAATGGACAGATAACGTCTCAGTTTACACATTGAAGAAGATCCATGTTAAAGACATTAATTAATTTTTTATAAATTTCCCTCTATTCAGGAAAACGGGTGAATGAAGTTAGGCCCCTACACTATCCTTTTTTTAATCATTTTGAATGATTAAATTGATCTGGGCTCTTCAAATGATCTAACAAAGAAGAGGTCTCTGCCAATGGTCTTCAGGCCACGACGCCTCAGCCCTCTCGTGGAAGAAGAGTTATAAAATCCAAGGTCTCATGGCGGGGCAGAGTTCAAACTCAATAACAGACGGCTACTTCCTCATTCCCGCCGTAAACCTGGCACTGCAATTATAATTGAAAACATCAAGGATATTGGAGCGACATCAAGTCGAGACGCTCCATGGGGTCGGCATCATACCCTTCGGTATTGCACACCCTTTGAACTTCCGTCTCAACATGGTTCATTCTTCGAGGCGAAAAACTAGCTCGTTTGCAGAATTATGTGGTAAATATAGCTCTTGCAACATTTCCCACCTACTAGAATCATAGACCTATAAACTCTTTCCTTATTAACAGTACATCGAACTCATTCGACAATGAGTTGGTCACTACTATTGACATCATAAACTTTAAGGCTTGGTCCGTCACCAATTAAAAAAAAAAAAGGTTGTCTTTAAGGCGTTTTGCAAAACTCGTGCCGAAGGAACACAAAGTAACATTTCAAATTTCGAAATATCACGAATATAAATTCGACCTAGAGAAACCAGGTGAAGTTGTCTGATCAATTTTTCGATGACCTACAACCCTTAGGGTAGTAACTCCTAAAGAACACTTCTAAAAAACATTCTTTGTATTTATCATTAAAAATAATGTTTATGTTTTCTTTTTTAAACTCTGAATAATGGAATACCCCCAGGATAATTTCATCTAAAACAAATTCTATCAAAATCTATGATGATAAAAACAACAACTAACGTCATCGATGTTTCTCTACGTATTTAATTTCTTCCTAATAATGGTTTAAACTATAATATTCGCTCAAATAGAACTTATTCTGAGAAGATAGAATGTCTCGATGTTTTTAATGACAGTTCTAATACCATAGTCTAATTGCAATTAAAAAAATGTAAAAAAAAAATTGTGTATTATTATTCAAGGCTACAAGATGCGTAATTTGATTTGTTAGTCAACATGAAAGGATATTTTTTTTAAAAGTAATTAACTATAACACGTAATTTATCATTGGTCTGGTTTTATTTGTTGCTCGATTGGTTTATAAAGGGAACTAGCGTTCAAAATATAATATTTCTTCGTAAAACACGGAATGAATTAAAATTCGAATTCAATCACAGTTTCAATAACTTTGCATAACTTCAAAAACGAAAAATAACATTATAAATCACGGTGATAATATGTTCAAGTTTATATCTTACTCAAGTAAACAATTAATTAAATATAAAAAAGTATAATCTAGGCAGTAAAATTAACCAATACTTAACTATATCATATGGAGCATGAGATCAATGAGCATGCTCATCACCATTTTATCGGATCATCAACGTACACTGTTTTGAGTTTGAGACGTCCGTTGAGAACCACTCCGGCAAGTCTATAATTATCTGCTCAAACCCTTACAAATGATGGCTAGTCCATCGAAAACGTACCGGAAAAAAAGCAAAGCTGAGGAGAGACAAAAAGCGTTTTATTTTGAAATACACTGTGTGATTTTCCTCAAGTGTAAGCGGACATGCAAGCTGCGTGTCAGTTAGTGCAGGCATGAAGCAATGACATCACTGCGTACAGGACGTTTCCGTTTGCCGTACCGGGCCAAAGTATACCAACTTCTTCGGTATGCTTAATCCGTGAAATCGGATCAACGCCAGTTCGCGTTTGGACAATGGGCGGTTTCGCAATGACGGATACCAACCTGTAGGTGCAAGGCTGCGAAAAACCAGTCCTGTGTCAGTTGGTCCCCCAGTGTGCCAGCAAGCGTGCTGGTTGTCCTACCACATGTCGGGTTTCGGGGGTCATCACAAAAGGGGTGCCACCTTCATATCTACTGTTACCCCTACAAATATAGAAGGCGTTCCTGTGGACAAGTCATTGACAATTGAATATTATCATTGAAAAATACAGCACACATACTGTATCGTACTGTAAAATACCAGACTTCAGAGTAATTAATTAGCTGTGTGGGAAAAGACTTCCGAAAAAAGAATCGAGACACTTGGAACGGACGACATTTGTACGGATGCATACGAGCAGTAGAACAAAGACAAATACAAATCACTCATTACAAGTACGACCACTCACCATTTGATTGAAACTATTGGATGGAAGACAAACGTGACTAAAAACGGTAATATCAAAATATGGCACATAATCTATGCGTGGGCAGAGCTTAACCAATGATTACCTTAAAGAGGACTTTTTATACTTGTTTCATATATTCTAACAAATGATGCAGTTACCCCTTTATTTGTTTTTGTATTATTTCATTTTTATTTTGTAAATTATTTATTATTTAAGTATTACGTTTTTTTTACTATTTTGTATGCTCAGCTTGAATTTTTTTTTTATGATATACTAAATCGTTTATAGTCTAATAAAAAATTTTAGAATACAGTTTAATTATCATAAATGTTATATCTAGTAAATGGAACATATTGTTCTACTATAGTTATTTAAAAAAAAAAATACTTCAAACCTGCTAGATAATAAACATGTAAATAAACTAAAACCCGCCTGACTTCAAACTGACCTTGGCAAGCAACAGGATAAATTAAACCTATTAGGCACCTAGTTAAGTTTCGAGATATCTTTTTTCTTTTCCGGGCTGGATAACAAGTTGTTGTTTTTTTTTGTATTAATTCAGATCAATTAGGGATGAACATTATTTCTTAACCATACCAAGCGAAATGCCTGAAACGCCTACAAATGAAACCGAACCACGGTCAACATTTCTACTTGAAGCAATACAGCCCAAAAAATAATTGCAACTGTTTTGTTGCCTTTTATTCTAATTATTTATATATTGATTACTTCTGTTTTTACATCAAAAATTAAAGAAATAGTATAGAAATATACGCTTACGGGACTCCTTTCGTTTCTTAAACTTTATTAAATGGTAGCGGAAAATTAACTCGACACCGTTGATAGAAAATATCAAGAATATTGACAGCGAAACGTCTATTGAAATAAGCGATCACCATTGTTAACCATCAAACTCAGATGCTTTGTACTATTTTGTGTTGAACTAAGTTAGAGCATATCTCACCCATTGCTAAGTGGAACCAGTAGTTTTCAAGTTTATTTCTATCGTTTCCATCTATGGCATAACTCTTACCTGCGCCCAAGCTAGCAAGAGCATGCTATGAATTGTATCTGCATAAGACTACCATTTAAATTCTTATAGGGAGTCGTTTTTGAAAGATTACGAAAGCTCTTAATGATCCGTAGGAAGTTTGTTACAATGCATATGTTTGTTCTGTATTTAGGTTATAAAACCCGTTCCGATTAGGTTAGTCATGAGTTAAGTATTTCTGCAAGTTCATCATTGCCCAGAACAGCGGAGTCATCAGGCGAACCAGACACTTACTACAGTTACACTACTCTCACACAGAAACTGTTCTCAGTATTTGCTATCTTTCTAATAGACTGTTCCAATGCTAAACTGAAAGCATACAACGCCTTACTTAGAGAGTATAGTACCACTTACGCTTCACTGGTGAAGCTAGAGAGTTCTGTTCCAACCAAAGAGATAGTCTATGGATCCGTTTCGGATTGTAAAGCTGTTATAATCCAGTTACATTTCTAGTTGAGTAAATGGCTTCGCTTTTATGCGTTGTTAATAGGCAGATCTCAGACAACAAATTGATTCTAAAAGCTCAAACTTATTTTCTTTTTTAATCATTTCCTATTTAAAAAAATAATTGTATCTTAGTATCGTTATATGTCTATATTTTCAGTACTGTACCCTGTACCGCTTTACACATCCAATATTGTTAGAAACTAAGGTTTTCCTCAGGATAAAAGGCTCACCTCCCATATAATACTTAAGACTTAAAGCTTTGGACAAGTTTACAGACTGCTTAAAAGATTCCCTAATCTCACTCTTGAGAACAAACGGTACATATAAAAACAGTTGTTAAAACCTATTTGGACATGACTAGATGTGGCACAGCCGAACCCTCAAACATCAAACGAATTCTAACATTTCAATCAAAAGTCCTCTGAACTTCTCAGTGATCTTCATGTACCTACAATGTTTGATCTCATAACCTCAAGATTTACCGAATTCTATGAAAACTTATCCGTACATCCATATCTTCTAGTCAACTTCCTTATCCCGTAACAGTCACCCTTACAACCCCCTTCGTCGCCTAAAGTGGCTGTGGCCTAACGATCTATTGTGAATATATAAGTATGTATAGGGTACTTGTACTAGCTACCCCTCCACTCTGAGCGTCTGTAGCTCTTTTTCCCTCTTTTTGGTCTTCGCTATACATAGAAACGATCGGGAAGAGAGGTGGGGAGCATTATTGCCCCAAATTGCCCCCTAGGTAGTTTATGTACGTAGACGTATAAATATTGGCATCAGTGTGAACTGTACTTTAATACTGTTAATTGTGTATAAGGTATGAATATCCTTTTAGATCACAATATTACTATAACAAATAAAGAGCAAAAGTCCTGTAACAATATATTGTCCTTTGAGGCTTACAGTCATACATGAGGATGTGTCAAACTACTCTTTACGAAATACACACTGTTCACAGAGCCCACGTCGATCATTAGAAAAGTATTATACAACAGGCTGCGGGATGGCTAGGTAAAATACATGTTTCCTAATGTAGCAAAATAATATGATAGGTATATTTCGCAATCAACTTGTTATTTTCTTCTCTGTTTGTTATACCTTAAGAGTCTTTATTGAAAACAATATAATTCATGAAGGGGTTGTTTAGAATCTGAATACGTTGAACTAGGTAATAATAAAGGAAATAAAAAAAGTGGTGCTCAACTTGACCATCTGTCATTTCAGACAACTTAAGTAACTAAAGGCGTGGTGTTGAAGACAGGGTTTTCAAAGTGGTTTAGTGAACCAAAGAACATGTATCAACTTCTGCGATTATGTTACTATAGATGTAAAAGTTTGCATAAGGTCTGATAATTAAAGCTTTGAATGTGTTAATTATCAGATTATAACAACCTGTATTCACTAATCTGTTTCACTACTGAAATATACATGATTTATTTCGATTTTCGGCCACAAATTAAAATTCGAACATTCATGAATATTATCTATGTTTAAAATGACTGGTCTTTTATCATTGGACAGTTGCCTAATATCGGTTGACACGATTGATTCCAGATTTTTTAGCAGGCTCTGCTGCATGTATTGATAATTAATGTAATAATTATTTTATTGATTTACGTACAATAAAATTGATAAAACATGACCAAGGAAATGAGATGGAGTTCATTTCTCGAAAGAATTGTTCTTGTGAGGTCTTTAATTGTTTTTATTGGTGGTGTTCAATGAGCTCTACGATCGTTATTGCATGTTGAATAAAACCAAGAAAGCATGACTCGCTTCCTCCAAAATTTAAAAAGTCTAATAATTAAACTGAAAAAAATTTTTGAATAAAAAAAAAAGCGTATTTGAAATGTTCTCGAAAAATAATACTGATTTGCACAACTATAAACCAACCTACTTGCTCCTACGGGATAGAAGTCTGGGGGAGTGCCAAACCCACCAATATTTTTTCTCAATCATCCGTAAGACAAGCCAATACTCCCTTCTATACCGACAGCCGTACCCTTCACGCCGATCTCACATACCCATTCATTCAAGACACCTCCCACTGACAGAACTTCCCGCTTCCCCAGCCATCCTAGCCCTCATGCTAATGCCCTATACTCCTTTTTTATCCCCGTTGGCCTCGCCATAAACCAATAACCATAAACCATAAACCATAAACCAAGAAGCATTTTGTTTATTGTGAACTGTATTGATTTGATTGTATGCAAGTGAAGCGGGGTTCACACACCACGATTGGTCGGCGCCAAAAGGTTCGTTGTAGTCAAGACTTAGTAAATTTGTCCACACTGCATAGTTACCAACACCAATTTTGGCAATTATTTAATCAAATTTGTGGCAGGAATCATGGAGGAATTTTATTATAAATTCCTCGTTACCAGTGACTTAAGGAACTGACTTTTTTAATTCTCCCAAATGTTTTCGGTTGACGGTCCTGAGCATTTTTGTTTCTCGCTTTCTCTCTTTATACTTTTGCACCAAAACGTAATTGACCCGGTTCATTTTGTCCCAACTACTATATTCCTTTAATTTAACTCACCATAAACACGGAATGCTCTTATGTAAATTAATGAACTCTGAAAAAAACTTACGTGTAGATTGAGGAGGATATAATTAAACGATTATCTGATACACAAAAACAGGACAAGATTTGTGGTGATGTTTGAGCTGGAGTGTCCAGACATAATGAATGACCTGACCGAGGTTGTTGGAGATAATAGCTCTCTTGGTCTCAAACCCAAGCTCAGGTGCACTGATTCGCGCAGAAGCCATTGCGTATAAACTCCGCTTTAAGCCCGACTGATAAGCTCCCCCCCCCAAAAAAAAAATGTAACAAAATTGAAATTTTAAGTATTCTGTATGGAAACATTTTTATACAGACATTATATATAAAAATAATATGTGATTTCTTACTACACACGAGCAGGTAAATTATCCAAGAATGAGTAAAGATCTCCTATATGACAGGACGTTGTCGACTGTATGGTGGGATAAGCTTGTGAGCTACATGTCAATAGGCGGGGTCGTCGAATCTATTACATTAGGAGTGGGACACGGGAGGAACAACAGATCGAAATGAATTGATTATTTTACCGAAACGAGTTGATGTATTCACCAGTGTCATTCCCCATTAGCTACTTAAATCATTTCGCCGAACAATAGACCGAAAAAAGAAAAAATCATCTTTCCCAGGGTTATGCAAAGGAAAAATGGAGGCCGCGATTCGTACGATAGGCCGAGCCATTACGCTCTGACAACTTGAAGCCTCTTATTGTTAATATTTTTTTGCCTGTTATTATAGATATTATTAACATTATTGTAACTGTAATTTTTGGTTTTAAACAAAAACTTATCGTCAATAATTATTCTGTAGAACCTTTGAGATTAAGTATGTTTTTCCTCTGTTACTCTCCTCTTTCGCATGCGAGGGAGGTGACAAACATGTGGATTTGGGAGGCCTCTGGGCTTTTTGTAAATATTGTATGAATTAGCGAGTGAATGATGAATTGTAAATATGGTATAAATGAGAATATTTATCTCAATTACTTATTGTCTAATAAGGCAGATTGTAATTTTAGCACAATAATAAAGATATTTAAATTCCTTTGTTACTCCAAAATTATCAAATCTCATAAAAGTGGCTATTACCAAAAAATTTCTCTAATTTGGTTTATTGCCTTTATTTTTAAAAACCCAAATTGGTAAATAAGTTTTTTTTTTCCAGTTCCCCAACAAATAATAATAAACTCATAATAATTGGATATGTTAGTTTTAGCTAAAAAAACACATTTTAGATTTGTTACCACATTTAGACGGGTAGAGTTTGAATCTATACTCATGCAGAGAAACATTTCTGTAGCCCCGAAATTTTCTATTAGAAAACCGAATTCTCGTTTCTGTAGAGTGTCAATTTTGTGCCTACAAAATGATGTGTTTTTCTCGTATTGAAAACTTAAGATTTTTGAGTTGTGACGCGCGTTAGCTAGCCCATGAAACATAAAATGAAATTAACTAATTATCTCTGCCCAAAAAAAATTTGGTCTTAACCAAACGTAAATTAATAAACAACATTCGAAGGATACTTTCCGATCAAGTTTACAATAATTGAAAGAAAATTCACTTTTCATCTTAAGAAGTCAACCCGGTCCCTAAATGGACTAGAAAATGGAAATTCTTATTATATATCACATATTCTTGTTAAGGATGTCTTATGTTTCGTAACTATAACCTAGTATCCTTTATTTCAGCCATTCACAACCCATAAACTTTACGAAAATGTGTAGAACACTTTGGCTCCTTTACCATAAGTTTACTTGTAATATAAAATGAGTTTTAAATTTATAAATAAATGATTATACTATATATCACCTGAGACAGATCAAGTTGTTTGACTAGTTGTAGCTACTAGATATGATATGTCATCATAAAGAAAATTGAGTTCACATCACTTTTTGTATAAATATGCAACCCGCTGGGTCTAGGCTCACCGAGAAAATTACTTTCTAAAAGTACAAATTGAAAATTATCTGGAATAATATTTGAGTCCAGACTCTGAAAATAAGGAGAATCTAATTCGAAATCCAATAAGTTGCTGCATATCCCTCTCGGTTCTTTCAAGATCCTCACAGTTAGCGAACATGTTTCCTATCCGCACGCTGAATGATGACATGTGATCTTGTAACTAAATTCTCACTAATCATTTAGCTGTGATTTCCACGACTTGCAAAAATGGCGGCTGCCTCATATTTTCCTCTGCATTAGGATTGGCTAAATTCAGGAATATTTATGCACCAATATGATAATTGAAGCCGGCCCTGACTCGACAAATAACCTGTTTTTTTTAATTCGCTGATAATTTCCTCCTTCTGAAATATTGCATCAACTTAAAACAACTAAAGTTGCCGGTCATCAGTCACTAATTGAATAAAGTGATCTGATTTAGAATTTCAAACTGAATGGAATGATTCCGGTATAGTACCCTACGAGCGATCTACTCTCAAATACTCAAGATGCAAACGATTTTTAACGTATTTTCGTTCTCTAAAATCCACTCTTTTATAATAGTCCTAACATGGGTTACATGTCATTAATCAAGACGTCGAGACTTTTGATCTGATACCCTGCTGAATGTAATAAAAAATAAGCTGTTTATTACTACCAAGTAATTAATTATTGATCACCCGTGCTTATTTCTCATCTCATTTATTTTATTTTTACCATCATAGATTTATCAAAGACTTTTTCGTACTAAATACTGTGCCAAATGTTCAAACTTGACTAGAATTAATGTCGCTAATTCGAAATAATGGACATTTTGAATATATTATTGTAATTATACAACGTTAAACTGTCCGGATATTTAGTTCTCTTTAATTTTATGACTATATTCAATATGAGAAACATATTTACTGTTTTCCTTACAAGTGACTAAGTAATAGTAGGCGATGGCAGTACTTCCGAATCACTTCAACTTTAAACTATGATAAATATCTAATAAAAAACTATTAAGTATTTCATTATGTGAAACTTTGTGTCAAAGCGAAACCTCAAAAATACAAATATGGACAGAAAAAGCGATATGAAATTAATACATTTGAATCATATGGAAAATGTAGAACAATAATTATTATGACGATGTTTGAATTACTGAGTTTAGCCGCAAAATCATTTTTATTTTTGTGTGTCTGTTTATTTACTCACGCCCTTAAAGGACTACTCCCGTTCTTTTTAGCTGGGGATTTGAACTCCGAATCTTCGTATCATTCTGATATTATACTCTTTATTGGGCTATAATTACAATATGCCTTTTATAAGGCAATCAGTAATTGTGATAAACGCTCTCATTCATACCATATTTATTCGTAACATTAAGAAGACTTACCACTCCACCGTACTCTGTACCGTAGGACTTTGAATGATGATATTGACCCATTGCCCTTGGTTGGTACAAGATATTGCTTTAAAAGAAAAAAAAAAAAAAAAAAAAAACTGCACTTCTTCATTAGGAAAAAAAGAAGAAAAAAAAAAAGTCCTCGATGATCTGCTACTTGTATTCCTTTTTATTTATTATTTTTTTTCTAAACGTTAATATTCCCAAGTATGTACCAACCCATCCAATTTAGTATTATTTGTGTTCTTATTGGATTGAAATAGACATTTTTCATTTTTTTGCAAGTTTAATTTATCTTTGGTTTTTATGCAATCACCGTATTTAACGAAGTTATCTGTCAATGCCGTACGAGATACCACTTTAAATTTAGCAGAGGTTATGCCAATTTAGTAGGCAATAGTATAAGAGAATGTACAACGCATTTTGACAAATTATAACTACTAACTATAAATCCTGTTTTGAAACATTTGTTTTTAGTCGGAGTTGTACTTGCAGTTGCTACCGGCCACTTTCAGCTATCTAACTATGTAAAATAAAACCCTAACGTTAGTTAGATTAGCAGACACAATCAAAAATACCAAAATGTACAAAGAAAACAATCCAAAAGCAGCGACGAGTTAGCCTAGACTCCACCCCGTAACCTCGCGGGCGCACTGCTGAGCGAGTAGGTGGTACAGTTTATCACTCCTTCAACCTTGGAGTTTCCGGCTGCTAAACAGTTTTGAGGCTCTTGGAGATGACATTACAAATAAATTCTTGTACAATCTGTCCGGTAAAGTTGGCTATAAGAAAATAGAGCCGTTTTCATTTTTCACAACATGAAAAAATGTGATCTAAGGGTAATCAAGCTAAATTTGCTTATATTTCTAGTAAACGGAATTGGGTTATGCATATATATCGCTCTCCACGTCCAAAATGGGCCAATCGAATGGTAAATAGCTAAGAATTTCAAAAAGAAATAATTTCATTAGAATTAAATACGAAAATTTATTAATCAAATAAATAAACTTATAAAAACAGATGATTAATAGAAAAATAACGAGTGCTTTTGGAATTATAACTAGGTTTTTCAGAGGCTTGAGAAGGGTGAGAGGCAGAATAGGGTACAATTAGGATTGTAAATTGTTTTGCTGTGCATTAAGAAAAAAATTAATTTCGAAGACGTTAGAAATCAGTATGTGATATTTTTGTTAGCCTTATTTATCTAAACATCAATTGAACATGTGTTCAATAAATTTAATTAATCGCCAATGGGAGTTAAGTTATAATATTTCAGTAGATGTATTTCCTTACTAGAACAAACGGACTGTTTTGTAGTTTACTCAAGTTCAATGCAGTTCTAATATGACAAGGCCGAATAAAATGCACTTATTTTTTAGGGTGTCATTATTTTTAAATAATATGTTTAAATGAAATAAATATAAGTGGTGTTTCAGAACCATTGTAGATAAAGAGAATCTTATAGTTTTATTACAGGAAGGCTTACATTCTGCTTAAGAAAATATACGGATTAAATTGGACGGAAGAGCAATTATATAGATTTAATAAAATAATGTATAAAACGCTCATATATTTACTGTCTTTGTAGATAAATCGAATTAGATTATCATTAAATTATTTATTCATAACATTTTTCACTGAAATGTATTATTATTATTTCGAATTGGTCAGGATGGGTGCCATTGTTTTATGATTTAATTAATTGTTTAACTACCATAAGGGTGCATCGAACACAAAGGAAAAAAATGTTTATGAGGTAACAGCTGAGGATCAGGCATTGTAAAAGGGTTATTTGAGAAAAATGAGCCTGGGGCCCATAAGTGAACCAGTATCTTTGTAATATAAGAGTGTTTTGTAAAAGAAAATTGTATTACCTAAATTGAGCAGCTGTCTATTTTATTATATATAGTTTCAGATATCAGGAATTTGATTATTTCAATTTTCTTTTCTATTTTTGTTTTTGAAATCTTCGAACTAAAATGAGCTTATCACAAATCTGCTTTCATAATCAATACCGAGAGGATCATTTTGACAAACGCCAGGACATCTAGTTGTTCGTCTAGATTCTCTAAATTAAGTAATCGGTTCCCTAAAATCCTCGGAGCGTACTCAAATTACTTTTGTATCTAAAATGTTGGAAGGAGAACTTCTAAGTTCAAACCTTAAGTACTTTGGTGCTATCTTAGAGTTACAGTAACATCGTTGGGAGAACTGAGGACGTCTAGAATCTGATACTTAACGTGACCTAGTTTTTCTTTGAGTTTGTCTGAACAGAATAAAAACTCCACATTAACTGAGTTTGAATAAATCCATCCTACGAAAGTCAATAGTCAGAAATATAAAGTGAGTTTCCTTTTATTATTTTTAAATGGTTTGTTTTTTTTCGCATAGAAGTAAAGTGACTGAACCTAACAAAAAGTAAAGAAATTTCTTCATTTTTCGAAAATACAATTTATTATTAATTTTTATAGAAAACTTTACAGTTAAAACTTTACAGCTTTTAGTTAATTATTTAATATTCAGGCTGGAAGAAAAACCCAGTCGGTTAGGTCACAGTACCAAATGATGTTATTTTGAGTGTTAAATTTGAAAAACTGTAAACATCAGTGGACTGTTCAGATGCATGAAATATTTGTTGGCCACATAGTATCACTTTGCTAGCGTGCGTGTCCTTTCAATGAAAATGCCTATTATGCCTACCAGACAGGCTGGACTGGGGTGCCACCAGCAACCTGGTCGGCCTCAGGGCAGTCCTTCTTTCTATTGTGCTCAATCAGATCGACAAGATATAAAGTTGCTAGGTTTAATAGTATAATAACCTAAAATAACGTTTAAAATATCTTTCCTGGCTCGTAAAATAAAAATAAGTAGAAAATCGCAGTTTTAAAACCATAAACAAGAACAAATTACCTAGCATGCAGGTATCAATCAATATCTTATTACTTAAAACAAACATGCCTTAAAACAAAACATACAAAAATGAACCAGAAATGTTCAATTCATCTAAACTTTTCATCACTGATAGCTTACTAAACAATCTTTAAAAAAAATCCTCTACACACAAAAATCTTTTTCATGCCCATTATCATCGTTATATAATCTACAAAGCTATCTTGTTTTTGATATTAATTATCACAGTATTCCTACAATGTGCTTAAAATAATCTAAAAAGTTTTCTGAGGCTCAATATATTGCAGGTTTATAATATTTCAGCTAGTCAATATCAAATATTTGTTTTACTGTTAATAGCCCGTCACCCATGTGTTTTTTCCATCAGATTATGAAGACGAATTTCTTAATATTTGAGTATATATTACTTTTTAAGTGTTATATCATTGCATGCCAATGTCTCTGTAATATAGCTGTTATTATTTTCAAAGCGAGAAGAAAAGTGAAAATCAGTCAGCTCAGGGACTGACTTGAGCTCCGTCATTACCTAAGAAAATGAGTATTTAAACCTGTGAATAGATAGTATACATATGAAATGTGGGTGCAGGAATGTGTAATATATGTAAAGGATGTGCGTGAGTGCAATTTACTAATATATAGTCATAAATGAGATATTTTTTCGATAATTAATAAATATATAGTCATAAATGAGATATTTTTTCGATAATTAGTAAATATATAGTCATAAATGAGATATTTTTTCGGTAATTAGTAAATATATAGTCATAAATGAGATATTTTTTCGATAATTAGTAAATGTATAGTCATATTTTGCCAACAATTATTGAGTGAAGTCTTAAAATATTTTTTCTTAAAGTTTACTTATACTTGTAAAGTAGTTTTAATGGCAGTATAAATATTCCCTTAGAGCCTGAAAATAAATAAGTTCGATTCGGGCATAAGATGCTCAAATTATACTGTCCGCATCAGGCTCACATTTAAATTAACTAATCAAAAGTAATTAGTATATAAATTTATTTCTTTATTATTATATTAGTATATTAACTATCAAGAGCAGACCGTGTTTTATGGTTTGTTTTCATTGCTAACATTAGTTGTGCCACTTGCTGCTGTTTGACTGTAACGTTATTTTTTTAAACTGGAAGAACACGTTTGATTCAGTAATTAATTTCAAGACAAGTAGATAAATATTACGCATAGCTTAGTGTATGAATGCATAAATAAACACTCATGTATTAATCTTGGAAATAAAAGCATTCATAGGTACTAAGTGGGTTATACTACAAAATTTTAAATATTATAATAAGTAACATCCACATTCCAATAAATAGTAAAACAGTAAAATCAACACATACCCTAAAAACAATAAATTTAATAAAAAAGGTGCATTGTTATGGATGGATAATGGTTTTTTTTTTTTAACTTAATCCAAGCACACAAGAACAGAATTAACATATTATCTCAAAAAGTTTTAGGGAGTTATGACAATAATAACTTTTAAGGTCTGAAAGAAAGATTCATAACATTAAAGCCCATTTTGACTATCCTTAAAATTCTGAGAATGCGAATGTGGTAATTCTATAGATTCACACTATTTAAAACAACAATAATAAACGATTCTTGTATTATTGCTATTATTATTGATGTATTAAATAACTATGTTAATACTTTGAATTTAATTATGCCAGATTAAGCACTTTCACTGAAATAAGTCAAATGACTGCTATCTATAAACTAGATTGATAGATAAACAAACAGAAACAAACCAATATTGGAATCAATAGTAGTTGTTTTATTACTGTTTTAAACAACATAAAAATACTAATTTGATGTTAATTAAGGTTATTATGTCAATCTTCAAGATCTATGAAACCATAAACGTATACATAACTTATCCAAGCAAGTTTCTGACATATAAATAGGCTGAAATATTAATAATTTTACAGATAAAATCATTTAGATGAATTTTATTAAAATGAATGTGTTAATATGGTATAGAGAAGCTTTTAGGTTTTCAAGGTCACTTCATGAGGCAATGGAAAAATTTACAAGGGCAAAACTTTTAGTTAAGTGATCATTTCTAACAAATACAGTGCCTAGACAACAATTTTGATGTTTTAGAAAGTCCTATTTGCTGGAGGAGTAATTTTCGGTTGAATTTTGCATCCTTACCCAGTGACCTAGTGCCTTGGAATGGAACTAGGGCACAGAGAAACTGCACCAATGCAAATTCAAACCACAACTGAAAAAATAGATTTAGGGCGGTGAAAATATAGGGGAAATTAACCCCCTGCTGTTCAAATTACAGTTGTCATGGATATGGATGGATTCAGTTAAAACAGTACACTAACAGAGGGCTTATATGATTGGTCAAAGGTCCGGCACAGTTGAAGGTCATTGGGTGGAAAATTAGCCTACTAACCCACTTTCCAAAACCTGAACATTTGTTTTTTCTTTTACCCTGATAGTTTCAGGTTATGAATCCGTTTTCGGGTAGGGAATGTCTGATATCCTCTCAAAATTTACCCACCCTGACTCACTGACCTAAATAAGCCTGTTATCACATAATCCTAGCTTATTGATTATGGTGTAAACAACAAGGGTACATTTTGAGGAGTAAAACTGATTTTGTACAGAGGAAAAAAACTGATTACTCCCTCATAAACAGAGAGGATCCCTCATAAACCTGATTTTCTCTCAATGTGAATTATATTTCAAACAGAATTTTATGACTGTAGAAGTACTTCTGGATGTAATGTGATTTCCCATCTGATAAATTTCTACTGACAAAAATGAAAGGCTCAATTGGTGCTTGCATTCACTGTGAGAATGTATGTCAAGTACATTTACTAAAACGCATTTCAAACGTCCATAACTGCCTCGGTGGCTTCATTATACATACAATATGTGAATTTATAACTTAATTTTGTCAAAACTATGCAGTAAATTAGCCAGTTGAGAAAGTAGAAGGAACCAACTGATAAGCTTTGAGGTTATGTTTATGAGTACACATATTTTAAACTAACACTCAATTTACAGGGGATAATTTGTTGTTGTGGTTAAAAAAATGTCTAAGCCCTTGTATTTATTACATTTGAAATCATTCAATAGGTAGCTGGGGCACTTGAGAGAAATGAACAGAGCATGGGCTGGAGATTGTAGGTTCTACAGGGGTTATATGGTTTCAATAGTATATATCTATTTACTTACATTGAAATGAGGTGACATTGTTGTGTATTTGTGAGAATAACGTTAGTTGTAAATCTATAATACAGTTTTCATTGTGCAGGTCATGGTCGGGAGGTGGTGGGGGCAGGTGACCCCCCAATATATCCAAATATCCAGCGTACATTTGCACTATGTACAGGGGATATGTGAGCGGTTTGCGATTGTTTGCTACACATGACCCGGTTGCCATGGGTCGCTATGGGAAGGTACCTGTTGCCAGGTTATGTTGTCGGCCGACGGACGGACGGACACGGGCCTGTCAGGCAGTAGGGGGGCCGGTAACGAGTGGGGGGGCTGGGACGATCGAAAATTGACCAAAATCTGTTGACTCACCTACGATTTGACACATGATTTTGGCCCACTTGCTAAGCTGCCGCCTCGCTTTGCTCCGCCGCTCCTCGTCCGATTCCGCCATCTTGAGTGCCCCCTCCGGGCTTACGTCACTCTGACGACACTAGTGCATCGGGAAATGCACACTGGCACTGGGTGCAGTGCCCCCACCTCCCGCCTCCCCCCACCGCCCTTAGCCCTCCTCGCCCAAGGATTTTCAGCCTTTTCGGTTTTCTTATCTCCCTCAGCGACTTCCTATCTCCTCTCCACCTACCTAAAGGGCACACAAAAAAATGTATAAATTAGAAGTATTTATCAACAATACATGGAAATGCATATACTATAAGCATTTATGGGACAATTTCAATCAAACACCATAAGGGTTTCTCAGCCCTACTGAAGTAAGCCTATGAAAAAATCCACAGCTCTTCTAGAGTCTCAAATCTGCACTTCAGATAATAACTTACCCTATTACAAAACTATATACGATACCCAAAAAGTTATTATAGCAGTTGATTAAAGAATCAATAGCCTAGACCCAGTTTAATTACGCAAAAGAATGTCTTTTAAATTGTTATAGGATAATTTTATTAATTTTGTAAAATGTATATAAAATAAATAAAGGGCATTAAAACTGAATAAATACTACTGGGATTCGGCGTGATTTTCTTAAAAAAATACGAAATGACATTAAACACTACAGGAAAAAAACCAATTTTTTTTAAAGAAGGCCCAAATTATCTCTAATTGTTTTTTTTTTTTTTTACATAAGTCAATATTTTGTTTGTTCAGAAATCTTCTGCTGTAAAAAAAAATCATTATTTGTAAGACAACATATAAATATTGTTATATTTTTCAAGTATAAAAAATAAATCATTAAATTTAATAATTCAAATAATAAAACAACAGAACTATTTTTAAGAACATATTTATAAAATTTATTGAATAAATGGAATTGGATGGAACGACAATAAATATTTTATGTCTAGTTTTGGTACCCAAATCTTTATTTTTGGGAATATCTTTATGATTTACCTACTTTGTCATGTTTCAACTAAAGGGGGAGGGGGTCTGAACTTAAAAGCTTAGATTCTGAGCTGGTTCTTGAGAAATTTTTCGGAAAGTGAACCCGAGTTTTTTCACGAACTTCATTTGTACAACGATTGTATTCTGACTAAAGCAGTGAAATAATTCTTTTTTCTGGTCGTCATAATTCTTTTAACGGAGAAATTTCCGGTTATCAATGAGTAATTTATTTGTCCCAAAATCATTTTTATATTAAAACAAATATATCTTAGTTGTTTTCTTATGCTAGTTAGGTCAAGTCATCCATGACATTGTTTTAAAATAAATTATAATGCAATCTTATATTCGAAAAATCTATATCCGAAATATAAACAGTAATAAATTAAGAAGAAAACTTTAAAACTACCTTATCAACAATTAATAATTTAATTAGATAGATATAAAATGCGTCAGTGAGGTCTGAGTGCATAGGAAGTATTGGAAAAGGGTTTTTTTTTTACCTCAGAAATATGAAATGGTGGGAATAAAAAATGTAAAAGATTAAATTTCAGAACAATTTTGAGATTTAATATCCCTTTCTGAAGTAAAAAACTTTATGATATAACATTTGAGCATTACAGATGAAAAAATAAAAAAAATAGAAAAATGCTTTGTGGTTGACTGCTTTGAAACAACTTACTGGTAAATATTTAACAGGACATTTCTTTTATCGAAATTTTGTTTTTTTTTGGCCTAAGAAATTTTTTTCATTTAATGCTGTGTAAGTAAACAGCCCTGTTTTGTTGAGTTGCCTTATAATTATTTAAGCTAACTATAATTTTTAAAAAAAATGTGAAACATATAACTCAGAAGTAGTTGTGACATTTAAAAACAATTTCTGTCTCTAATTGCAAGCCCTAAGTTGTAGTTATCATCGATATTTAATTTTTCATTCTCTTAGCATTTCTATTGAAAAAATCCTCAATATCTCATAATAGAAACAGAGAATGTCAATGCTGCTACAAAATATTTTATAATTATTTACAATTAAAATCCATAGAAAAAGTATATTGTCCAGTATATCTTAGATCGGAATTTATATCGGAAAATCGTCAACGCGTGCAGGCTAACTCAGCATTTTGTATATCAGTGATTTTGAAATGGTCCCGAATCTGCCAGTAATTTGTTTTCCTTTGGCTGGATGGGATATAAGTAGCAGCAAAAATTACTAATGTAAAATAACTGACCGCTTTAACCTTAATATTGGTCATTGCAAGGGTCGTTACGACGTCGACTCACCATTTCACACATGTCGGTAAAACCTATGCTCACCCCATGGTTAATCAAACCATTGAAAACGTGGTATTTTTGTTACTTAAACTCTAAACCGAAATGTCAGTAATTATCGTAGTAAGTGAAGGTTCACTCAAAGCATAATAATTTCTAAAATTAAAATAAAATATAAATCGCGCGCTATGGACCGAATGCACTGTTTTTTTTTGTCAATGAATATATGAGCGAGTTATGTTAGTCAGTGAGTTAAATTAATAAGTTAGTGGCAGTATTATAAAAATATTTTTCCATCTTACTGAAGAAATTAATTTATTTTTTGGATCGTTAAGACCTCCAGCCAGTAAAATAATGATGAAAACCTACTCAATTATATAATTACAAGTTGGCCACTGCTGTTTTGCGCTTCACGGATAGTGGTGTATTTCGGTTCAATGCTATGAAATCTGAATTCCAAATAGTATCTATTCTTATTTTATGTATCAGAGCTAATATCATTTTTCAAAGAAGGGTTTACTACCTGAATATTTTACCCTAGTAGTAACTTAAATTAAGCCTTGCTGGCTTCAATATTAGTAAACTTTTATGTACGAATCCGTTCGTGCTTATAACCAAATTTTATCAAATAGTGCAATTTTTTTTCTCTGATTCAGAAACGTTTCTTAAAATGATGGTTTAATCCATGTGTCAAATTAACAGTAGTCAAAGGGGTTTTCTGAAGCTTAATTTAATGCAGATTTTTGTTGTATGCTGAAAAGTGGTCCAGAGATGAAATTAGATAAAAATATAACATCTTATTTTTATCAGTTCTTGAGAATCAAGAAAATCAGCTTTATTTTCTGGGTGATAGTTGGAATAACGTCATTATAACATTTCATTTGAAAAAAGTAAGAGCTCTTTTGGGTAACTTTTGGCCCATATTTTAAGCATGGCTAATTCAATATCTGTCTGTTCATTTTATTTCCATTCGCAAGAGTTTACGAACGCGATATGTTTACATTATGTAGGATCTATTACCATACAATAAAACATTTAAACCTTGATGAATGTGGGTTGGACTATTTGGCTTTTCCCAGAACTATCTGCCAAAATGAGTCACCGAAAGCAACACTATGGACTTATTTGTACTTTATAGTAATATTAAATTATTTTCGTTAATCAATAGTCCTCTATATAGATCATTCAGGCCACGGCGAGTTTATAACAATGGATCTTGCTGACTCAGTAAACATATTGACAATCATGATTTCGTTTCTGTCAAAACCAGAAACTTCTATATACTTTATGCGTCTACTTCCAATTGTTGAATCCAAAAACCTTTTTCCTATACCCCAGTTTGGTTTCCGTCAACAACATTCCACTACTCAACAAGGCCTTTGCGTTGTTGATCACATTTCCTCAGCCCTTGAATCCAAACAGTATTGCACTGCTGCATTTCTGGACATAGCTCAAACTTTTGACAGGGTTTGGCACGCAGGTTTGATTAACAAGCTCAAAACATATCTACCACAGATCCATTTCCTAATCCTAAAGTCCTACCTTTCAAACTACTTCTTCCAAGTCCGCTGTGGGTTAAAATATTCTAACTAATATCCCATAAAAGCAGGAGTTCCACAGGGCAGTGTCCTGGGTCCCATCCTCTATAGCATATACACCGCTGATGTCCTCTCTACCCCCTTCTTGGCAACATTTGCAGATGACACTGCAGTCTTGTCATCCCACTCAGACCCCGATATAGCATCCCATAACCTTCAAAAACACCTTGATGAGATCAAGTATTGGTGCAGCCAATGGCGGATCAAGGTTAATGAAGCAAAATGTTCCCACATTACCTTCACCCCTTGTCGTAAGTCTTGTCCACTAGTTTATTTTAATTCTATTCCTCTCCCTGTATCCAAGACAATACGCCACTTAGGCTTCCATCTCGATAAACGACTGACCAGGAACCCACACACGAGGCTAAAAAGACAAGAACTAAACAGACGCTTTGGACAACACCACTGACTACTTCAAAGGACATTCCATCTCTCAATAGAAAATAAATTGCTAATCTACAAAGTTATACTTAAGGCAATCAGGACATACGGAATAGAGCTATGGGGGACAGCTAAATAGTCGAACATCAATCGTACCCAATCCTTTCAATCAAAAGTCCTGAGAACAATAGTAAATGCCCCATATTAAGTCAGCAACAAAACCCTTCATAACGAACTTAATGTACCTTACATTCTTGAACACATCCCTTCCAAATTCATGAATTTCCATAGTAACCTATCCAACCACCATAATCCCGTAGCACAGTCATTGCACTGCTCTACTCATCCCTATAATCCAATCCTCCCCGGAGACTGAAACGGCAGTGGGCTCGTGACCTGCTATAAAGCCGTGACAGTGGGAGCCCTGGCAATGGCCAGTTTCTCCAATCATGCCCTGAGCGTATTTGGGTCTCGTGCTCTTCGTCAGCCTCCATCGGCTCGTACCCGGTGACGCGGCTGACGTAGGAGCGTGGGGACTTTCCAAGACTCCGCTTCCTCTTTCGCATGCGAGGGAGGTAACAACCATACAGCAAGGGGACTTGGGAGGCCCCTGGGCTGTATGTAAATATGGTATGAATGTGAACATTTATCTCAATTACTTATTGCCTATTAAGTATTAAGGCAGATTGTAATTTTATCATAATGAAGTTGTTTATAATAATAGTTTATGTAATTCTTCTTAGTAGGCATCCGACATTAGACTTGACGGTAATGACTGAACAATCACAAACTTACAAAAATCTTGGTTTTTGAAATTATCTTATTGCTACAGGGGATGGTTGTTAAACAATGGTTTAAATTTAAAACAGAAATTTGTTTTTAAATAAAGCTATGCATATATTTCTAAGAATATCAGGAAACCATTTTTTTTAACTAACTTAATAATTTATATTGACTGGATTTATTGACAGCAATTATTGTTACGGTCAGACGGACAGCAAAATCCAATCCTGGTACGGTTTTAGGAATGCTTTAATAATTTTTTTATTTTTTTTTAGATTTATGTGTTTTCCAAACATACTTCAGTAGCTAATTATTCAATTATGTTTATTTCACCGTCTATGAACAGAAGAAATGACAAAAAGTTTTTTATATTTTTAAGAAATAAATTATGCAAAAAATGATTGATTTAAAAATATTTAGTAATCATTACCCCCTCCCATTCATCCTTTTTTTTTTATTCGTTACAGAAATGGCAATGTGGAAAAACGTGTATTGTATAATTATTATGATACAAACAGAACTGAACCATTACACGCACTGCCAGTTCGAAAGGTTTCTACAATTTCGATAAATGATCGCTCATAATAACCTTATTTGTTAACTATAATACATACATTCACCCTTTGTTTTATTGCACTGACTGATTTCCTCAGCAGTAACTTGATTAGATGGAAACAATGGACATACTCTTACCCATTGGCGTGTCCGTGTGAATGGATATTACATATTTTTTTCAACTCTTACATTTTTTTCATCAGTGAGAATGTATTTATATGAAAAGTTCGTTTGCATATGTTGAGAAACTTATTAATTTGAAAATTCCCGCGTCATTCGTAAAAAAAACTCTCCTTAAATATTTCAAAATTCAAATTTTTACGAAGGTTGCCTCTTATACAATTTGTCAACTGACAATTTGAATTTATTTTAAACAGATGGTTTTTCAGTTAGAGAAAAACACTATAACAGGTCATGAATATTTTTACTCTTTAAGATATTTTCTTTAAGACTTTTTTAATAATAATGAAACAATGTGCTGTAAGGCAGACCGTATAAATTTATTGTAACGTGGAGTTGAGGCTTTCCTTTTTAATGCTTAATGGCTGAAACAGAACTAGTAATGCCATATTATTAAACTATTCTTAATTAAAATCACCCCTGATAAATATTACTTACTGATAATTAATTTCCTAATTTATTTTTCATGGGTTTGGCTTGTACATTACTTTGATCGTGTGATCGATTGTAACTAATTAAAGTCCTGAAAAAAGCATAGGTTTGAATATTTTTTCACATTCTGTATGAAGGTTTCGGAAGTTTTCGCGTTTAATTTTATCAGTGCAATAGCTCAAATGATTTACGATGCGTATCAGTTCCAAGACTAAAAAAAACAAAACTAGTATCCATAATTCGGGGTTTAATAAAAAAACATCAGTAGGAAATGATAAACATTTTCAATATCGTACGAATTAACGGGACGAGTGTAGAAATATCCTATGCATTTCCGTATGAAAGTTTAGAAAATAATTTGTACATAATTCAACTCATCTACAGAAACGTATCAACATTTTTAACGCACAATATAATCATGAAAAATCTCAGAATATATTTTTAGCCACATAGTCTTATAATTTCTTCTTTCCATGTCTCGTAAATTTCCAGTGACCTGGGGACTACACAGGATTCTCTCTCTCTCTCTCTCTCTCTCTCTCTCTCTCTCTCTCTCTCTCTCTCTCTCTCTCTCTCCCTCTCTCTCTCTCTCTCTCTCTTTTATTATTTAATGGTAATTTCATCTTTATGTTTTTTATAATTTTATATTATCATAAACAGTAATCGGTAATAAACCTTTTACATTTTTACAATCACATTTCTACTCTTATGAATTTTAATTTTTATATTTTGTATAGGTTACAGCTTATTCAAAGAAATTTTATTTTTTCATCAGCAGGTTATACTTATCACATTCAATCACTTATTCATATCGTTTGTGTAAATATTAATTATTCGATAGAAAATAAATATGTTTTATTTCACTGTACCTATAATAGTGGAATATTTCATTATCAAAAAAAAAAAAAAAATAATAATGTAATGAATTACCCACTCAGTGTATAATATAATCACACTGGCAACATTCACTTCCCCTTGATAAGTATGTATATGATGTGAACATGAACATGTATATGAACTGAAAATTATATTTAGCAGATAGGTCATGGTGAAATTCAAAATCAGTATCAAGCTTCCCAATAATGAGATAATGGTATAGAGTTGATCTAGTGATTTTTGTTTTTTAATTGTCAAATGTTCGACGACCTATAAAAAAAAGTATGGGTGGGAGCCCATAAGAAGGGGTTGGGGTTTCTAATGCTACTTGAATAATTGTCTTAACCGAATGTAGAAATAAAATCACTTATGACAATAATATTGGAATCCAGGACCCGCACCCATTTTGAGATCAAGCGACAGAGATATTTTCAACACGAATTTGCATCCATTAATAAATCGATTTTCATTAAAAGGAAATATAGGTCATTGATATTAAAATAAGTTACTCTTACTGCTGGTTAATTCTAACCCTTCCTTTGAAATTTTGTCCTGTTTACGGGCGTACTCATATTTTCTAAAGGGAAACAAGTTTATAGTTTACTCTCAAGAAATTTAGTCAAACATAAATACGGCCACGATGTAGAATAAGTGTCGAGGCCACTGACAGTAAACATAACACTTTTTTAAATATGTATTTATTATTAGCTGTAGGGATTTTTGTGAGGGATGTAAGGTAAAATAAAAATGAATGACTAGCATGCTCTTAAAGCTAGTTCGTAACTCACATTTTGAAAATACAGAAGCTATAGGTACTCTTTGCTGCTGGAGTGGAAAGAAAAATGTCTTGTGTTTCATTGGCCTGCTGAAACATAAAAATTATCATTAAATTGAGACTTTCAATAGCACTTAGTTTTTTTTTTATAGAATTTGGCGAAGAGCTGACAGTTAAGATATATTATATTACTAAATATCTTAACAGTAGTGGAAAACTGTTTATTATGAAAATATGGTACGAAATGTCGTATAGGTATATCTGTTACTACCCTGTGGCACGAACCCTCTAACTTATGGCCGTGGGGGGAGGTTTTAGTCTAATTGGTTTTTCAGAGCATGGCCTCTTCGACAATGGAGATAGCAGGGGTAGCTCGTCCACACGTTCAAGTTATTCATTCGTGAATAATTAAATACTCCGCGAATTTTCCGCTCATGTATCAATGAATAATTGGATTCGTATAGAACTTAGTTTACCGTTCAAATTAAAAATTAATCCTCAATAGCAAAAGATGTGTTCAATATGTCATTTCGAAAAGACCTCAAATTTGAATTTTTCAGGAGAAAACAAAGCCCGAAAACGGTCAAAAGTACTGAAGATAGTCACATTATTTTTTTTATGAAATTATGTTAAAAGAATTTCATTATGTGCTAAAATTTAGAATTTTAAACATTTTCTGAACTGAATAACTAAAAAAGAGATTTAAAAATAAAAAAAAAGTTACCATTTTCAAAATTAACTGGTAGAAAAACAGAAAGTAAATAAAAAATACAGTAAAAATTTTGTATTGATAAAACAAGCATAATTATGGATGAAAAAAACCTAACATTTTTAGTGATAAATATAAAGATTATTTTTTTTAATTCTTCAAGAATTTCTTCCTCAAAGGTAAAAAAGAAAGTCTGACATGATCATCTTTCACATTCGTACAATGAATCTTCACTATAAACACATTTCCCCCAAAAATGCACTTCAATTAAGATTTCCCTTTTAAAAAAACATAATTAAAAAAAATTTATGTAAAAATTAAGTGATAAATTATTAAAGTGACAAACTAAAATGATTTTTAAAATTTCAGTTCACTAAACTACTGAAATATTTTACGTATCATTACTCTAGATCTTTAATTCGATTCCATTTTTTTTTTTAATTCTAAGGAAATATTGATTTTTAATTACAGAGTAATGGATTCGAACTATTTTCTATTGCCAAAAAATCAATCAATTAATAGCCTTTTATAATCTGCTATTGTATTGCTTTTATTTTTGACTTATTTTCTATTGGTATAATAAAAAAATCGTATACTTCAAACATGCCTGTTCCCAAAGTAAATCTATTTATTGTTTTAACCTTGTCGTTGATTATTAACAAATCATTTTTTTTAATATTGGTTACCATTTATTTTTAGCGTCCTGAAGTGAACCAAATGTGAAACATACCACGTCCTAAGGTCAGATCTTGTATTCACCGGAGGCAAGGAGGATTTAGAATTTTTCACTAAATCAAAAAATTTAAACATCAGGGATACATTATGGCTTATTAAAATATTATGTTACCTCAAGTTTTTTAACAAAATCTTTTGTGTCAAATGGACCAGATATCCCTGTGTACCGTCTGGATCCTTGCCCATCTATGAGACTCTTTAGGGGTGTTTGGCAAATCACGTGAATGCTCATTGATAAAAAAATTATGTTGACTAATTTATGAACCTTAGTATTGTTTGATGGAAGTAACGTTATTTTTCCTAACATGAGAGCTTCTGGTTTAAAAACATATGGTTCAAATTCTTAGTAAAAAACTTTATTAAAAAAAAACGCAATGCTCTTTGATTAAACCTAGTTAGGCATACGAAGTTCCCTTTTGTTTCTCACCGTGAAATATCGTTTGTTTGGTGAAAGATAAAGGAAAGCTTATATTAACACCGATAATTACTATAAATATGCACAGATATTTATATAGTACTTTGTTTTCTCGTAAAATTGTTTGAATGCTACTATTTGATATCAAGAGAAGACTTTTCCATCTTCCTAAATCTAATGGATATTGACTAGTTAATAGATTGTGTTGTTTATAGATGTGTAAGTCATAGCGTCTTATCAATGTCCATCATCGCCACAAATGTCCTGAGCGTCAGTGGCTCTCTTTACCTCTCTCTGGTCTTCGCCACATGGCAAAACGGCTGGAGAGAGGGTTGAGGTTGGGGGAGCTCCGTTCCTTCCACCTGCTTGCTGAGGGAATCACCGAGGGAGCTCTCGTGCACAATATTTTTGTAAATATTTTATGAATATTTGCACGAATGGAAAATGTGCATAATTAATGTTACGTCCCTTCTATGAGTTCTACGCCCCTGAAGCATACATCCCAAGTAATTGCGCTATATGAGCAAAATGTAATTTTTCAAATAAAAATCTAAAACAATAATAACAGAACCTTTAGGTATTTTCCACCAGTGGTGAGAATATACCGACCACAGTAATCTGCTTTATTTAATAATTGAAATATTTACTCGTGAATTCCTTCCGACAAGTTTACGTGATTCTTTTAATTATTTTTGACTTTTGTTGCAATCAGAACATAACATTGCTTTTTGGATTCCACATACCACTCTTGAAGAATCCGAATGAGAAATGTTTCTACAATCCATATGCTGATCGCAAAATAGAAAGCCTAATAAAGAGTTCCTGAAGTCGAAATATTGAAAGACGTTGCAGGGTTGCTGAAGTTGAAATATTTACGAAATCGCTAAGAATGCTCAGATCTTCTAATGAAAAGCTCTAACTATTATCAAAGATGGACCACTTTACCCAAAATATCGTTCCATTCACACCAATCTAAAAACTCCCTTCAGCCAGGACTGCAAGAGAAGAATATAAGCTTTTAGGACGAACTGCTCTGACACCCTAACCCACTAGTACAGGGACTGCCTACACATCACTTACCTGGTAACATTTAACTACGACTGAGAAGACGTTGGATGTCCACTGTCAGTCATGATGTTTTGTCATATTTACATCATATTCGATCGTTGTGATAATAGTCACGCTACACCATATGTAATATTAAAATCTAGCCTAAAGGAAAATGATATTTTAATAAATTTTGAGTAAAATACACCTTAAAGTAATCATTTCCATTATGGGTTATACATAAAGCTTAGTCAGCTTACGTCTGTCCGTCTCCCAAGCTAAATATACCCGGTCATCAAGGGAGTTAACGGAACTGAAAACAAAAAAATCGGTCCATTAGCCAATCCTTTTCAATTCAAAACTCATTCCGTGACTAGTTTTTTTTTTTTTATTAAAATGCAGTCATATATAAAGAGGGGTTGGGATGCGCACCCTTGCATTAACAGACTGTGAGAGTGCAGGCTCTGCAGATGACGAAAATCCATTGAGCTCCTGTTTTTTTCTGATTTATTGAATACCTTATGCCGATGAGAGAGTACTGTGGATGAAGCCATGGATAAGTGGAGGCTTGTGTTTCTCTCACGACTGTGACAGAAATTCTGGGATTCAGTATATTCTTCTTCAACTCCACAGTCCTACCAACCTAGAGCTAACTTTAGTTCGCATTTTAAGCCAGGCGGCTGCAAAGTAACCTTCACCAAATTTTGCAGGAAATAGTGGTTCAGAAAAATTAAATCATAAATTACTTATTGATGATAATTCAAATCCACCAAAGACCCAATTCATATTTTAATATTCAGGGTGTGAAGATAACTATGATAACCGCTAAGTAATTGAATAAGGAACCTCTATTTTATTTTTTAAGATTCCTTCAATTTTAACTCCATCAAACAAAACAATGAAAACTTCTTTAAAAACTTTCGTGCGTCTGCATATAACAGCGGTACTGCTGAAGATGTCCAGTCCTTCTTCAATATGGGTCTCCAGTATTTATTGCGATGACGAATTTCAGCACTTAATATGATAAAAAAAAAAATACTATTTTAAAGTAAATAACGTCCTATTTTTGTCTTTACAAGCGATTTCAGAAGCCTATACTTTCATTCTTATTTGCTCAGAATGATTTTTATGTTAATGATGTCTGACTTCCTATTTCGGAGAACACCTATCCCCCTCCAAAGACAAAAAAAAAAGAAGTATTAACTTAATCTAAATTCATAATCAGCAATTGAACCATAATAATATTGTTTAAAGTATCAAGTACTCAATTAATATAATACGAATATTTCATAAAAATTTGAGTAAAACGTTGTGATCAAATTTCGTGACATTAGAGTGATTAGGAGACTTGCCTTGAACTAAGCTCCAATAGAAACGTTAGTGTTTCCGGTTTTGAAAAAAAACAAACTTTGGTCACACGAAAGGGCAAGGCGAAGAATACAAAGTTGAGAGGGGACCTCCCTTATCTGAGCCAATCCTATCCGTATTTATAAGTCACGAACTGGCTGGCCCTATTTAGCAGTGTTGGCCCGTATCGTATCTGTTTATCTTATCATTATCATCTTTCACTATAACTGTTTAAATGCGATAGCAAATCGATACCGGTACACACAACCTTAAGGGTACCGTTTCAAATAGACATTTATTTCAAAAATGTGCTAGAATCCTCACGTTTCGGCATTGAAGTTCTAAATAATAAGTCGATGTCACATTAGGATCTTTTGAATATACTATGGTTGCATTAAAAAAAACATTTACGAGCATATTATAGTTCTTTTCAAATTATTGGTGGCGCTGTCTATGATTTAAGCTACTTGACGACGAGGGTGCTCCAAACCTGACCCAAATACTCCTAAGGCACTCGATGTTCGATTCATTGCACCAATGGTACTAAATGTGGCATTTAAAAACGTAATTAATGGTTACTAAAATGGAAGACCGTAAGTTAAAAGTTGATTTCTTGATAAATACCTCCATGCGCGTTATGTTAGAGCTATCTCTATTCATAAACTATTTCTTGTAATAATTTTTAGATTTTCCAAAAAAAAAATGCATTACCTCATAAATTCAATCATATTTTTTTCCCAAAAACGGCAACAACTAACCACTAAGAGATTTGTTGATGTAGACAACAAATTTCGTAGCCAAGTTCAGCAAGAAAAATATTTCAGTTCGGTATGAGCTCAATCTTTTTTAAGTGAAGCGTAAATATGGAATTTATTGGGTTTTTTTCTATAATTACGTGCACTCCAGCACACCCTCACCTAGTCCTAAATATTTGGGACCAGTTCTATCTTTTTATATTGAAAACAACGCACCAATAATAATATTCCTTTCCGAGGTACATCAAATGCTAATACTAATTTGTTTTTTAAAGAATAATTAAATTATGAAAATTTATTATTAGTACATATCCATAAATTTTTAAAACTTTGCAAAAAGGATCCAGTTCTGAGTCACAAAATATGTGGAGTAGTACATTACATTCTTACAATTTCATAATTATTCATAACGAAGTTCCTATTTTTTTTTTTTGGGGTAGAGACTCTTAATTGATGATAAATTTGATTGTAAATCTAATTCTATTTCACAAGTCATTATCCATTCCATAAACATAAATACTATGTTTAGGCTGGAATTGCTTAGAATTATTTACCGACCTACAGGTGTTAGTTGTAATAATCATTAGAACATACAATGAGTTCTAAAATGGACGTTTGAACTAAAGAATGACTTTATGTTTCGTTTAGGAAAAAATATTTAGGCCAGTTATCTGCAAATTGAGCAATTGCTTCATTCATTATCCTTATCTTCATTTTTTTTTTTTTTCTTCACGCGAGATAAATTTGACAAAAATAAATATGCATAGGTTCAAATTTCAGGTTGCATAATTTCGATAGTCCTGATTCACATGATGTATATGGCACATCTGTGTTTGTAGGCAAGTTAATGCTTAGCCTTATTAATTGAAAATGATTTTGTTTCTGCATAATAATGTGAAAAAAAACATAATCATTCTGTGTATATAAAAAAAAATGAGTTTTATCTTTGATAAATTCTACTAGCATTCAGCTCTTCCACAATGAGAATTTTTTTCAGATAAAAATTCAACCCCAAAAGCGATGCTTCATTACAACTAACCGTTAAATTTCAGAAGCATGATACACGTTATTGGCCAGGGAATGCATGATTCAAACCCGGGTTAAAAATATGAATACAATTTCAACAACTTAGTTATTATAGATAAACTGCGAGGCACGTATAAATAACCCTATTATTATTCAGGACTTTAATTCGATAGCCTACTCAATATGAGTTTATCAATTTCCCAATAATTATTAGCGCATTATCATGATTAAAATTAGCAATCTTTTTATAAAGTCACGAGATCTCTAAGAATAGTAAATAGAATTAAAAACACGAGGGTTTCTTCTTGAAATATAAGTAACATAATTACAAAAATACAACCACTCAAACAAATCACTGCTGAGATCAAATATTTACTAGCATTACCAGCTTTTAGAGACAAATGTAAATATATTTAAGTCCCTTTGACAGAATTATCGATCTGTTTTCCTCGCAATTGAAAAATTTCTCTCGTGCCCGGAGTCCGTTTATCAGTTAAGTCCGCGCTCCGGCTTGTGTACTTAATAAGGCCCTGATAAAAACTATTTTTGCTATCCGCATTTCCTTCCGGATTCCAATATGTGGAAAAACCTATGGATCTCTGTAAAAGAAAAAACAGTCCTTTTCCTCCCCCCTGTACATATGCTGATATGACAGCTTTTTTACTTAAATCTAAATTTAATTAAACACTGCTCATTTTTCTGAGCTATCGAACAGCGTAGGCATAACTTATGCTTTCTAAAGGTCACCAAATAGATTTCTCCCCATTGCATACTTCGCTCGCTGGGATTAAGAGTTTATTCATTGTTTATGAGTATTTGTATCTTACCTTAGTGCTGTATTAAATATATGTACCGAGACAATTTTTTCGTGATCAGCTCGTTAGGGCTAGGTAAATGTTCGGACTAGGTAAATTCAAGTTAATACCAGATGGGATATCTAAATCATTCATTTCTAGGAGGAGTGAATAAAACCATAGAGTGATTTATTGACAATAAAAAAAGAAAATTGCAGTGCGAAATTTTTGTCTCTAATATTTTTCACTATGTTTTTCATTTTCTTAATGTTTTTTCTTAATTAAAACTATAATTTAATATTTTGGAGTGACCTCTTTTCTATTATACAGAAGAGGTAAATAGGTTTACTATTTTTTCAATCGGTAGACTTATACAAACTACAATCTATACCACAGGTACCACCAGCTTCTGTTAACGGTATTTAGTTTTGGCCTCCTGTTTTGAAAAAAATAATATACAGGTGGCGAGGTCTTCTATAAATATCCAAACTGGATTTTAGAAATGTCAAATGAAAGTCTTGGCCTAAACTGGATCAAGTGAACAAACTGAATGGATGTATTTAACACGTCCTAAATTAAACCTGAAAATAAGTTCACAAGAACGACATTTCAAGAGTAGTAACCTATTTGTTGAGATCGATTCACTTCCAAACTCATATGAAATTTGAATAATGAAAAAATAAATTTTGGGATAAAATTAATAGTGCTAACGGTAACCTTGGTTCTGTCCTTAAATCCTACATGACGTGATTATGAAAATCCTTTGAAACCTTATTGAATTTCATCATAATTCTCCTGACCTTTTCCAGTGTTAAACGGCGTAATTATGATATGAAGCAAAAACACCTCAGAGGATTGAAATCAATCTAATCATGTTCAACTATGTGGCCCCAAACTTTTCCCATTTCCTTTCAAACTGAAATCCACTTAAATTTTGATTAATTTTACGAATGTTTATTTTCAAAAGTGGCGAAGAGCAACGAATTGAAATAGTAATTTTGTAGCTGAATTGCGTATCATAAAAGCCTAAACAAATATTTTTGGTGCACAAAAAAAATACGGTCTTAAACAACTGTCAGTATGTTCAACTCTTCATCATAGGGTGTGAATTTGAGAGTTTAATTATTTTCACAGCGGGTGGTGTTCTGATCTTAGAAAAAATTGTTGATGTCTGGAAATTAAATTTTACATGCCTTGAATAATATTGACAGTGTATAAGAGTGCATTACCAATAAATGAAACAGATAACATTTATGGCTTTGATAAAATCTTTGTAACTTTAATCAAATGGCCACGCATTATTTAACTGCACATCCATAGAAGGCACAAGTTAGGCAAATACGTGCAGGCTGTTTATGTTCTATTCTCAACATCAGTCAAAACCGTATTATCCCTCCTAGTGCATTTATCGAAAGGCACTCAAGATGTCACAAAATATTCCAATCATTTCGTAAAATTCAAAATTATATTATATCATGACCCAAGACAACCATTTAGAGAGTGAACAAAAATGAAACCCTAATAAATAGAACTAGTAAATGCCCCTTATTACGTCAGCAACAAAACCCTTCTCAATGATCTGAATATACCCTACCTTCTTGAACTCATCCCTTGCAAGTTCATGAAATTCCATAGTATCCCATCCAACCACCCTAATTCCCTAGCGCAGGCATTGCACTGCACCACTCATCCCTATAATCCTCCTCGGTGATTAAAACGGCAGTGGCCTCGTGACCTGCTATAGTTAAGTGTTAGTGGGAGTCCTGGCAATGGCCAGTTTCTCTAATCATGTCCTGGGCGTCTGTGGCTCTCGCGCTCTTGGTCAGCCTCCGCTGGCTCTATCCAGTGACGCGGCTGACGTAGGAGCGTGGGGGACTTCCCAAGACTCCGCTTCCTCCTTCGCACGCGAGGGAGGTGACAACCATGTGGACTTGGGGGGCCTCTGGGCTGTTTGTAAATATCGTATGAATGAGCGAGTGAATGATGAATTGTAAATATGGTATGAATGATAACATTTATCTCAATTACTTATTGCCTAATAAGGCAGATTGTAATTTTATCTTAATAAATTGTTGAAAAATAAAAAAAAAAATAAATAGAACATTATGAATCACAGTGTAAGCAGAAAGGGAAACGAACCTAAATCAATATAGGTTAGCTGGTGTGAAGATGCCCAATAGCTAATGACCCTTATTGTTTAATTTCTAGTTCTGGGTTTAGATTAAGTGAATAACGGTCAATTTCGTCTTTCCACTGCATTAGTACTTTATCTCAAAATAAAGCTTGGTAGAGTTGATACAGGTAGTCTCTAGTCCAGCAAGTCGGACACCGCCAATATTAGCAAGATTCTGAGCACTTGAGAATGTGAGTGCAGACTACTAAAAGTGAAGACAAAATAAAAACCCTGTGAAAAGACCAAATTGCACTTTATTTAGACGATGACCCTCGTGGTTGACTTGGCCTAAATTGAAAGAATTAGTAGTTTAAATCCAGACTAACTACATGTTTAAACAATACGTTCATTGTTATTTGAGCCTGCACGTTGGGAATTCTGAGGACTTTATGTCCGCTTCGACAACTGCTTTCAGTCATACTCGTATATCATAGATAAGTTGTCTCTATCTTTGGTTGGAAACGCACAGTAAGAACACGGAATTTTCGGTTGCGTAAGGTCGGGAGGTTGAATCAATACACACACGAGGCACACGCACTACTGCACCCCCTCCACAACCCTTCACGAGCCTCACTCAAACTATGCACCCTAATATCGACCTTGCATTTTTAAAAGGGCCGACCACGCTGTGTGATTTTCAAAAGAAAAACTTTTCAAACTCCCCTCATTTAAACCGCTGTTAGTTTGAGTACTGAATGCACCCATGAAGATCCAAGCTCTATTCAAAGAGTATTATTAGAACTCTTTTTTTTTTTTTTTTGTAGTTTTCAGTTTGTATAACTTTTATCGCTTATAATACTTTTTACTGAATCAACCCAATGTATTATCGCTGCTCAAAACTCTTATTAGGTCAACAGTCATCATTTCCGTGGTACATTTGGTATGTACATTTGAACCACATAAGAAGTTGGACCATCATCTTTTATTTACATTCTCGGATTGTACCGTGTGTCAGTATCTATAACCAACTTCTGACATGTGTGTCTTGTGTTCATTCTGGGTCGTTGTAGCTTGCGGGGTCTGCTCTCGCACTTTTTCTATCTTGGCCCCAAATCGTCGGGATGGGCTCCTCAAATGAGTTTGAATAAACGTACAACATTGTTATTGACCAAAGGGTTTTACGACGAAACAGACCTCACAAAACGAAGAAACCGTGCAAGAATAGGGAAATCTAGATCTAAAGATCCTTTAAACAAAGTATGATAGGTCCTCTTGGTAACTTCTTACCAAACTATACAAAAACAAGAAGCAAAAGGGCAAAATGAGGACGTATGTCTTGTATACTTGAATACAAAATACTTGAATTTAGGCCGCAGCTCATTTCCCAGCAAGCAAACAACCCTTGGTTTTTCCTTATCAACCAGAAGGTGAGAGTTTGGCAAAGGCTGAGTCAGAATATATATTCATATATTAACACATTCTAGTCCAAACAGAAGTACTCATATTAACATCAGTGAGTAATACATTAATATTAGTATATATTATATATATCACATTTGTAATATAGTAAAGGCAGAAGCAGCAAGTTATGAAAATGACATTTTCTCTGACATCACTCATGGACATATATGCAATAGTCCAAAAGTTCCATTTGTTATAGGGATACAATATGTAACTTATATTTTAAGCCCTTAGGGTGGCATATACTCAAATGTTGTTTAATGTTATTCGATGGTTTTACTAGAATGGAGATTCATCTATGCTAGTTTTTTATTTGAGAAGAACATGACAATAGTAATTTAATAATCACGTTTTTATTTAAGACGTGTTGATAACCAAATCACCTTCCTAAAAATTGATGTTTTTGAACATAAAGCGAGTTTCTTCGTTTTTCACCAATCTACGAAAACGGAAATTTTCACTTTACACTAAATAAGTTGACAATTTCCACGAAAAGATGATTTTTTTTTTGTGTGATATGATTGTGATTTTTAACCCAGTCACTAATTTAGTATCATACAAAGTTTTGATAAACAGACACACAGTATAAATATATAATTTTTTTAATAACAACTGTTTTATGAGCACAGTAAACTACAGACAGAAAAATACCCCTTAAAGTCGATTTAAACCAAAAAAGTGATTAATGAAATTAGTGTGATATGATCTATTTCTCGACCTTCATCTTAGACCTCTAGAGATGGAATTAAACCTGAAATCCATTGCATTTATTACAAATAAATTATTAAGGGCAAATAATTAGTATAGGTCCACAGGTCATGAATGGTCCAAGATCAAGAAAATCCTATTTTATGACATTTGGGGCATATAGCAATCTTGACTCATTCATGTTTAAGATTGTACGTATTTTATTAAGTACTATTTGCAACTATTGGCAGTTTAGGGGTATCTGATAATAAAAACTGAAATCCCTAAATTAATTTCTGATGTAATGTAAAAAGAAGCCGAACACATTTAGAATAGGATAATAAATGCATACCGTAAGCAATACTTATGTTTTTGGACATCCTTGATGAAAAATATTGATGGAAAAAAAATATCAAACGATTTACCTATAAACTATCATGGACCGAGTTTTAAAGAAAATAATCTAATTTAACTTTTACACATTTTTTGACTGAATTGTCTATTATTGTCTGAGAATTGGTCCTGGCTAAGTTCTATCTAACTTATCCCTCTTCATGACAGAGACACATTGAGGAAAAAACGTGACAAAACTTTTAGGGAAAGTGGTGCAGCCTGGTTCTGTTATTGACAGCTATTGTTACTGGCCCAATGATCCGAGGGATTGCAACCCATTTTCAAATTGTTTTGTCGAAAACACTCCACTCATTTCGTTGTTTCATTTGATTCAGTAGAGCGTCTGCTGCTCGATAACGCCAAAATTCCACAGATATAGATCCTTCCAGCCTTGAGTTAATCACGATTATATCATCATGAAAAACCATAAGTTGCCCCTCAACTGGTGTACAATAATTGTAACATTTTACTTTGTCTTCTTGGGATTTTCGCTGGATAACTATTATGCTGGTTTACTAACTTAGAATCCTTAATAATACTACACGAGGGAGTAAATCCTGAAGAAAAAGAGTAGAAGGTGTTAAGTTATCGAAATTTTTATCAACAAATTAGATTTATTTATAAGTATCCGGTCGATTTTAAGAGAGTGAGTTTTCGGTTTAAATCATCTGTACAGTTTATTGAACCTGATCAGGTGCCGAGTAATTGTACTTGGCATTTTTTGGAAAAAACATTTTTATTATTGTAAAGATAAGTTGTCAATAAATAGCCGATTGGCGGAACAAAGACATAGCTATTCAGATCTTCGTCAATCCTTGGTGTTCTCTCAGTGGAAGTTTTATTTCTGTTATTGCAGTGCTTGCTTTCTAGGCATCGTTTCTAGCCACTGATTGTCAAAGATAGCAGACAAAGCTAGAGCATTGCTGCTCCAATTATTTAATATTGCTAAATTATCTTCTTAACAGAAGGTTTTGACAAACAATATAAGCCTTTATATTTTTCTAGATCACTTTATTTGTACTGTTTAAAAACTAAACTATGCCAAGAAAAATAACTAAACTATCTGGATTTAATTGAAAATAATGAACAAAATATTTATGAATGAATAAATTTAATATGTTAATATATCTTCATATTGATGTCATTTAGTAGGTGGGCCAGTTTTTTGGGTCGCCTTGAGGCCCGAATACTAAGCTCTCAAGACCTCCCGAAATTCCCGGAGGGTTACAATGTATCCTTGGATGAATCTCGGGGCTACGTAGCTGAATAGTAATATATATGTTGCTAAATGTTTACTTGAACAAATTTACTAATAATGATTTTTTTTTCTCTCAAGAATCTCACAATTTAATGTCTACTCATAACTTGGTTAATTTCTTGTTATTGTGTCCTCCCTTTCTTAGTGTACAGATTGCTGCATTGTGTGCCTACAAGTAACGATTTTCTTATCAAAATAACATTTTCATAAAAACCGTCAAAGATTAATAGATATTCTTAGACATTTTAAAATTTATATAGCTCAAAAAGTTTTGTGACCTTGATGTTTTTCTAATTGTTGATCTCCATTTTTATTTCTGATCCTTTTTATATTGTTTAGGTCACAGCCAAATTATATGTGTTTTTATTTTACCTGGGCACAAGGATTCTAGGATCAGGTAATTGAGGATTCTTTTTATCCATGATATACCTCCTCCATCGGCTTTCGTTCTTCCATCATTATTAAATTTTATTACAGAGCCTTTCAGCAAAACAAGCAACACATAGTGTACTCTCGGTATAAGTTAGATTTTATTATTTTAATTTGAATTGGGTTCCAGACGTAGTACATGTCTAATCCTCCATTAATAGTCACCTGTTTGCTTCCTTGACATCCTTTCTGTCCTGTAAAGAATTTTTTGACATGCCTGGAAACCAAAAGGATATCTCTTGAACCTTTTGGAAAAACCAATGTTATTATATTGCGAGTAAATAGCAGATTGGCGAAACAAAGAAAGCGCTGTTCGAACACTCCACAACTAGTCCATACCCTAAACATTACAAAATATTCATTTTAATGTGTCTTTTATACGTTCAATTGTGATAATTATTCTGAGTTGAGAGGATTCTGTTCACGATACAAATTCCCATCAACGAGTTTCTTCACATTATATATGATGCTATCGCAGAATATAGACAATTAGTAGTAATTAATAGAAATTGGTCAAATTTGTTACTATGGGCTAGCTATGGGGATAGTTATGGAGCGGGCTAGATGGTGACCCTCCTGGAGCCCGGCCTTGTCCCGGCCCGGGGGTGGGAGGTCCCGAAGGACGGTGCTCGGTTTCCTCAAACCGGGGCTAATTTTATCTCCTAAGCTGGCGAATATATTTCCAACCAAATCTAGCCTTGGTGGGCCGTTCTAGTGCTGAAGAGTAACTGACAGTTTGCACAGCTGGTCTTCCTGGACATGAATATATATATATATATAATATATTGGATATATTATTGGATGTACAGCGTAGTAGTTATACGTTATAAGTTACTCAAAAGTTAGTTATTAAAACGAATTTGTTAGCAGGAGAAACACAGCACGCCTGGGGCTATGTCGCTTAAAGACAAACAATTATTAAACATAGAGTTGGGTATTTATTAGTTGTCCCGCCTAAAATTTAAAGTAAAATAAATATAAAAAAAAAGTTAAACCGGAAAATAAATTATAAAAATGAGTATACACATAAAAGACACATATTTATCAGGAATTCAAACATAACTGGTTGAAACATTGCTAATATGCGTTCCTCCCAAGAAATATTTTTAAGACCCTACTAGAGTTTTTAAGATGAGACAGTTCTGTACACATTATCATATCTCATCACAATAGTATCAAAACTGATAATTAAAGATTAACCCTAACTAATCAGAAGCCATAATTTTCATAAAGTGTGGTCCTCAACTCAACCACCATCTTTCCAGAAACTCTACACTAGGTAGATCCATACCTAGTTAACAAGAACACGTTATCAAGAAACCAGATAAAGTAAAAAAATCGAATACAAAATGTACACGTATTATAACAAAAACCCAATTAAGTCCAAAAAACAAACTTATTCCCTACAGTTATCCGATCACTCATAACCTATTGATCACCAGTATGAAGCTCCATTTGCAAAACTCACTATAGTAAACTTGAATGAATCTAAAACCAAGATATGCGTATCATCAACAGTTACCACTATGCTCAACGACTAGCAATTTCCCACAATTCAAGAATTTGTTCATTCACAAACAGAAAATTATTCAATAAAACAATAGCTTGGCAACTACAACAAAGATTCTCTCAGAATATAAATTCACAAATGAACGAAGCTTGTTTTTCTAATTTTAAATATTTGTATTTCATTGTAAACAGTCATTTAGATATTGTAAACATTTTTCTACAATTTGTAAATATTTAATTTATAAACACTTTCTTTTCGGTAATTTTGTAAATAACGTTTTGTGTGTTTTTTCTTTTGTTTAGTAGGTTTTAATTTTATTTTTCCTACTATTAAAAAAAAAATGACATATTTATTATATATTATTCATTAAGGTTGCCAGATCAATAATCTGTAACCCTACTTAATATAATAAATAAATAATGGATATATTTATTGTATTATTATCAAGTAGTTATTGGATTACGATACGATTTAATTTAATATGGTTCTGGTTCTCTCGGGGCATTAATTGAAACTAGCACGCGAAATATCAGTTTTCTTTCTAAAACGATTTTAATGACTTGCTGTGATAACAGAAAAACAAAGATAGATTGATACCGTATTCTATATTGTAGAAAACATTTCTTTTTTTATTATCAGATAATTAATAATTAACAATTTACAAATATGTTTTATGTCATCGGGTAGAAAAATAGAATACCGATGTAACATTTCACGGTTATAAGTAGAACAGTGGATCAAAAATAATTCTTTTCAATTAAGCTTTTATATAGACATCGCTTAGCAATATTACTTATAAGTTCTTGTCGAAGCAATCTTGAGACGATTTAAAAGTGTTCAACATTAACACAAGACGAGTTAAAAACATCAAATGCTTCCCCAATCAAACTAGGTTTTCAGAAATCATAATAAACTGTAATAGGTTAATAACATTTATAAATAATGGCTTTGGGTTTCTCATGTACATATGTACATTTAGGTGTGAGATGGATTTCATCAATAGGACTTCACGAGTTACAACAATTCAATATATAAAAACAGTAAGCAATAAAGCTTTGAATAGCATTATATGGTCAAATGATCAAACCGTGTAATGAAATAACAATCAAGATAAATGTTCCCGTGAGAATGAGATATAATAAAATTACAAGGTACGGGATTTAATTGTTATTTAAAGCTTCTAATAACTATAAAATGTAGTTTAATGTATAAATGAGTTTAAATCATTCTGCAACTTTTGTCTTAATGAAGCCTGAAATTGGTGTTATGTTGAACAATTGAATGATATGGCAGTAGAGCTACAACTTCAGATTAATGTTTTAAGGACCATGATTATACTTCATTTTTGGTTCAGGATTTTATTTTATATTAGCTCGAAGTTTCGTATAGCTCAAGTGGAAGGTAACATGTAATATATACATATAATGCTGAAAACGTAATGTATAATAGCTACATTTAAACAAGGTATACATAGCTGCAATTTATGGAATCTAAAGTGCATCTAGAAGCTTATTAATTACTTTTTCTGTGGGAAACGCTGTAGTTAATTACGAACTGACTGCAACAATCCATTTTAACACGAGTGACTCTTTTAAGTATTTACTTAGAAGAAAAATAAATTTAATTGAAGAAAAATGGAATTTTTCATTGCTAGCAGCTTTAAACCTTTTTTTTTCTTGGCGAAATACAGTTTTACGACACAAACAAAACAAAATCCTACATTTTATAGATACCGGTGAAGGTACCTTTATAGGGCTCCAACCCCAAGATCAAAAATTCCACTTTTGAATTTAATTTCCTTGAACTGAACCGACTGTTTTTCATAGGTCTTTCATAATATATTTTAAATATATTTAAATTAACCTTCCAAAAATCAAAAATACCTTAATTAAATAGATGCTTCCAAAAAGGCAGGGACAGTCAGTGTTCATCCGTCACTTGGGAGTCCTAGTTTTGTCTAGAGATCACGATTTGAGCATGCCTTCAAACTCTGAAATTGAAAAGATAACAATTCACATTATTGGTAGTACTACGTGTATTCCAGTATACGATTAGAAAATAAAAAAGTATGTAGATACTAATGTATGCAGATAGTAAAATTTCTGAATAAAACTATATCAGTTACGTCGCCAATTATTTATCAGATCAACTATTTTCAACAGTGAAAAAAACTTGTTTACATAAATTAAATACTTAAATACCGAGTTGGAGGACTGAAAATTTCAAGATATGTACATACATTAGAGTTAATTTAAAAAAAATACAAATCCATAAAAATTAGATCGTTCACAATTCCTGGAATAAATATATATAAAACATTCGATTCTATCAAAAATAAATATTTTGAAGTTATTACAATAATGATATATGGCATTATTATTACTCACAGTACGTAAATGGGTTCTTAGGTGAATCAAACACAGCAGTAAGCATCTTTAAACAAACAATCCATTGTATCCTCTTTCTTCTTGCTCAAGATGAGATTCTATTCAAATAAACAACATTTATAAACATAAAATTAATATTATCATCAAGTCACATTCATAAAAATAAACTTATTTCAGGCATAATTATATTTTTGTAGTGTATTTTCAAGAAAAAAAAACACAGTACAGCTATAGTAAGTGGTTTAGAAATGTCAAAGAAATGATACCCTTACGGACAAAGCTCATATCCAAATACTATTCTATTTAATGCTACTATTAAGAGTTGCACTCAAACTTTTAATTTGTAGAAGTTTAGAAATTTATATTGTGTTAAATTTGATTTTTCAAAATGGAGCAAGAAGTTTCTTCCAAAATATCTGTTTAAATTGATATGACGATAAAATGATATCGCTTGAAATCCTAATTTATTTTTGATATTATTGTCTTCTATATAAGTAAATGCTTTTTTCTTGTATGAAATGTAGTCATCACGATAGGTGAACAGGCGAAACGTTGGCTTATGATGTCATATCCATAATATGGATATTTTTAGAGAGATTTCAGGCTTGTTTTTTGGGATGGGGGAGTCCAATTTGACGAGATATAAATTATTATTCTACTAATCACAGATCCCTTTCAAAATGAACATCTGAAAAGGGTTTCGATTTAGCTTCCAGCTATCAGCCCAGTCCTCTATGAATTGTCTATTTTCCTTTTTTAATGAAAGTCAACCCGCTTGTCGAGGTCAGAACGGTCACGTTTCGGAACGAAGGATTAGCTCCTAGATATTTAGTTCTATAAAATCTCAAAGATAGTACGCCCTCCCACCTATATAGCAATAAATCGTTTCAATAATATCTCTTGCCTAATACTATGTTCCGTCATATAATTTATGATATTGTATTCCATTGAGTCATGTAACCATAAAAACATATGGTCATGCCATTGGTAACAATCAACTAGTGCTTTTAGACCCAAATTTGACCATCATGTGGTTATAATATAGGATAAAATAGAAAAAAATCTTTACTTTTTATTCATGTCCTCTATGAACAATAATAATAATACAAAAATGAAAACATATAGCTCTGGTAAAAAATAAAATAAAAAATTCATTGCATAGGGAGATGAAACAAAATAATAGTAAAAAACTACATTATATATCGTTCAACAAATTGTTTAAATTCAAAATAAAAAAATATAATCTCCGATTAAATTTTAAAAAAAGAAGAAAAAATAACAGTAATTAAATTAAATTCAGAAATTTAGTGATTACTGTTTTACCTACCAGTTCTCAGAGAAAAATATCACCATTTACTTGGGTCCTTCTATCAGAACTGATCACAAGGTTTCAAACAATAGGCTGGACATCTTGGTAATAGGCAAGAAAAGAAAACAGGGCAGATATAGGAGATGAAAACTTTCAAAAAATAACCAAACATACCAGGGTTAAGAAAAAGAATTAAGGAAAATCTATATATTGGAGAGTTGTGTGATTTTCCCCACCATTTCCTCTAATGGCTTGATTCAGGAGGACATTATGGAATCCATCCGTTTGCTAGAGAAAATCCTGGACAGGGTTTAGGAAGCAAAACGTGTCAAAAATTCAGCAATATAAAATAATGCAAGCTTAACCCTTGCTTGAACTATAGTCCGGGGTAGGTGAATATTCCCGGAGAGCTCCGTGGAAATGTGAACTTCGTAAGTATAATAATAAAGTATAGAAAGATCCTAGATCAGCAAGCGTCTGTGTGAATAGTAAGGCGGAATGAGAATAAGAGGGTTTTAAAGTACTGAAGTATGCCAGATGTAGAGTACTAAGAGGGAGAGAACTGCAGAGTTTTTATATTATTCTGTATCTCTCACTGAGTTTTCATAAACATTCACTAAAACCGCTTCTCAATTTAAAACAATAGTCAAATGTAATATTTAGCAATTAATGACTCACTAACTTATTATCTTTTTCTTAGTGCATTAAGAAAAACTTGCCCATGGCCTGTTGAAACCAGCTGGCCAAATTCTCTTATTGTCCAAGTCTTCAAAAAAATTATTTCACCACTCAATTTATAAGTTTTGTATTTACTTATTGAATGTCTGCAAAAGAACTGATAGATACTATTATTAACTAAAAATAGTTTTATCTCTAAAAAAAAAACCCTATTCAAGTGGGTCAATTGACAGGTAATGGGCAAATATTTTTCACGTTTAATTTTTTTTTGGAATACTTCCCGGCATCATATCTGTAGGTATGGTTGCTTAACAAAATTTTCCTTAAAACATGTTCCAGAAAGCTTAACGTTTCATTTGTTTTTCCACTTAACCATGCTTAAATCTTCACATGATGTTTCTGTACCTTTAAACAAAATGAATAAATGAGTGTCTTGATCCCAAAAAAACGCTACTAACTAGTTTAGGGGAGTCACGTTGCAAAACAAGTACGAAAATGGCCTGTGACAAACTAACCCTGAAATGCTGAGTTCCACATGCATGCTGGCACATATGCAGGTAGCAGCATGTTGTGAAGTCCAAAAATTACATTCCTGATTGATTCAATTTTTTGTACCTCCCCTTTTTATAGAACTGACACACTGGCAGACCGAGTGACAAAAAAACAGCATGTTTTTTTTTGTTTTTTCCAAGCTCTCTAGTTAGAATTTTCGGATGAGGGATAAATATAAAATATTCAGGGTGATCGGATCCTTGTACTAGGAGGATCTGCTTGAAGGTGGTGTGAGAGTACTAAGGAGTGTGGGAATCCTCGGTGGAGGTTGATTATTACGTTACAGTGGTGAGAGTCCACTGCTAAAGAACAGCATGGCAAAACTCCAAACATTTTTAAAAGGGACTAGCCTCCTGGGCCTCTACTGATACAACAATTTGGCGGTACACGCTCCGGATTTCGGTTGATGGCTTGTTCTCTACCGCAATACAATCATAATTGAAAAACCCTACCCCTACACGAGTGGGTTATGGTAGTCTCAATTGTTCGGCGATATCATATATAATATTAAAGCAGATTCAGCTGACATTGGTATGATAAGTTCACCTATTGTTCGTTGCTGCACCGCTCTCGGCGCACCCACCCACACTGACAGCCTGGCAATGACATTTGCAACCTCACTTAACGCACCGTGATGTATTCATCATTACCACTGCACTTCCTATTCATTAGTGGAAAATTATCGTGAGCGCAATATTTTTTAGAATATGATAGTCCTATCAATCCTTGCAACTGTTTCTTTATTGTAGCTGTGATTTTTTTTTCAGTGTATACATAAAGTCTGTTTGGTTTTCTGAGTGACGCGGGCTGTTGAAAGCGCTTAATAGTTAAAGAAAATCTTATGAACAAAAACTAACAATCTGCATTGCAATAACAATTAAGGACTTCGCGTAGTAACGTCGAAATAGTAAATATGAAAAATACAACGTATCATTTGTAATACCACTGGAATCTGTAAACATTTTCACGAAAAATTTCAAGTAACTAAAATACTAAAACGGAATTAAATAAGTAATTACCATTTTTCACTCCCACAAATTTATTCGGAAAATTTTTGAATTTTTGATTTTGGGGCCAAATTTGATCGCCCTATAATTTCTGTCTAAATTCCAGCTTAACATTAAACCAAACACATATTTATAAGTATTAAATAAATGTATTTTGGACAATTAGTTGTACTTGAGAGGAGGTTTTTAGCTTTGGAATTAAACAAATTCTGTCATACATTGGGCAGGTTATTGTGACATTATTATTACCGCAATTAAAACGTGCTGTATCCATCCATACCCTGTATTTTGTATTTTTACTATCAATTGAATTCAATTGGTGACCTCGCAATATCTCACTTAAAATAAAAAAAAAATTATAATTTAAAACAAAAATAAATTAAAATATGTTATTTGCCTCTGTTCTATCGGTTTCTCAACTAACAACGCTGAGGTTGATCAATTATATTATAACTCACATCTTAAATATGGAACCGTACATGAGGAATATTTTATAAATAAAATTATAAATACTATCTCTGAAGACAAATTGTTCCATCAAATAAAGCTGCAATCTATAGACATACATCACCAAACAATAAAAATTCGATCGATAAAATGTCGAGTTGAACAATACTTGAGTGTTTATATTCTTGAATAACAACCCAATTTTCTAGATAGCGTTGATAAAAAAAAAAAATCATCGATTCGGTCCAATGACAACATTTTTAGAATTGATACTGTCTCTTTAAGTTATGAGTGTTGTCGTTTCCATCGTATGAGCGTATTAAGAATTTCAATAACCCTCACATTTACGATAAAACCAAAGCAAATTTTAAGATATCAATTGTTTGTATGTATTTGGCATATGTGACTGTACTTCCGAAAACCTTCCTCTGGCAGTTGTTTATACTTTTGCAGTGTTTCTCTTAATCTTAATTGAATAAAAAAAGAATTTATGGAATCAATGAAAAAACTTTTTTTTTTTTTTGTAAAAACCAAATGAAAAGTATTCTTTATTCTGAGGCGTTTGATCTCTTAGAGTAAAAAACAATGTGGGGGGACTATGGACTCGCATCACGATAACAGAAAATTATGTCTTATATTAAACAAAACAGAAAAAAAGGTTTAATATTATTAGCGTAACTCTCAAAATAGTAAGAGGATTGCTAGGAAAGAAGAAACTTAAGAAGAATCGGAATTGAAAGCCAAGAGGGAAATAAATGATGAATAAATCAATGAGGAGATGAGCGATCACAGGAAGTGCGGATGAGCTAAATCTTAAGTTACGTGGGACTGTATAAGGATTTGTGTTTGAGGAGTTTTTTTAACGTTTGTCGATTTTTAAACGTCACTTCACAAGCCTTATGAAGATCATGTTTTATTTTTTGATCAAGGACAACTCTCCAGTCGTAAAAATTTGGAAGGTTAAACAAGTAAGGAGTTTCGGGTTTGGTTAATGAATGAGATGACGGGTGCCACGTTAGTCGTTCCCCGCAGCAGTTTAAAATGCACCAGAAAACACTGCGAACCGTACCGTCGAGGTATAATCAACTTTTAGAAAGTAAGTTGTCACGGAACATTGCTAGATTCGGTAATTAACACAACTATAAATTATCCGCTCGCATAAAGCAATAAAATACAGCTAAAAAAAACAACTTAAAGAATGAAGACATAACATGAGGACACGACCAGGCGAGCCGTGAACTTTGGGCAGATCGAAAGCTACCGAACACGCAACTGTACTGTGGTTTCTGGCAGGAGCGTCTTGATGCCGTTTGCCGCAAAGCAGATCGTTCGTCGAGTTATGATTTACGATCTTCCCTGACGTCTTGATCCCTACGGAGGATAGGTGGGATCGTAGGCCCGATTACGAACTGCGAATGACGTTCATTATTGAGCGCGTGGAAAAGGCGATAATTCGTTTCTAACTGTGCTTCCCAGATATGTTCTAATAGACACTCCTGGAGAGAGAAACTCATTATTCCAGCGTTTAGGCATTTGTCACTCTTTATGATTTCACACGGTGATTCCCGGATGATATAGGGTGACAACGCGTAAGCTGTGTCTAAAGTGCTTCTGAACTCTATATTTTTTTCATAGTTTGAACCAAGCAACCTTTGTTGAGAATTATTTTATAGATTCGTAATTATTTTAAATGAGTAATTTAAGTTATAGTATAGGTTCTTCTAGATTGGATCAAAAACATGAAGTAGTCAGGTGTAAATCGAGTAAAAATTATGACACGGTATCATTATGTTGAATTATAATTTTCCATGCAATAAAACTCTTTATTATTATTTATGGATTTTTTTTAAACTATACATTGTCATTAAAATGATAATTTTTACGATAGCATGCATATGCACCAGCTCAGGAGTGTAGTATAAATTAAAACGACGAAGCAATAAAAAGTAATACACTACAAAATTGATTCACTTACCACAATTTTGGACACTCTAGTTTAGTCTCTCACCTGTGGTTATTGGTGGATAGAAAAGAGGTTTACGAAGAACTTTGGTAAGTATTAGAGGATTAGGCCCTTATGATGTCTGAAAAACCCTCTAAAATACAAACATATATCTAACTTGTACTAAGAGAACACCCCATGTGGTGATGTTGCGTCATATACTTCCGTCATAATAAAGTGTTGTCCCCAATAGGTCCCAGAATAACCTTTTGATACCTGTGCAGGCCATTTAAACACTCAGATGATTTCAGCTTAAAACTCACTTCCTTAAATTTAACCTAATTCTCAGAAATAATTTTAGTTTGATCCTAAAAGTGTTATTACATTATATATGTCCCATACAATGCTTTTCTTACATGAAGCGCTTGTTTTGATTCTAATTTGATTTTTATTATGCTAGTATGTTTGAATTTATTTACCAATTTTTTTTTCATCACGTGCTTTAAATCACCATGGTTTTAAAAAACCGCTACGTTTTCTTTCATGCTCGCAGGAGCTTTAAAATACTTTGAGACTTATTGGTAACAAGCGTCCTGAAATATGTGCCCCCCCCCCCTACCATGCGTGAAATGATACGATGCTAATCTCCTCTCAGCACCTAATAAATAGCTAATTTTCATTTAATGGCCCCGTTCTCCGTTTTTATTGCATTTTATGACGTCCCGCGCCGCCTTGATAGTCTATGCTAATGCCTGGTGCGGACAGATGTTGCTCGAAGGCTCAAAGCTGCCCAAAGCATGTCAGGAAGGCGTAAAAGATGGCGGGCCGCTCTAGGTTGTGAAACTGGTTGGCATTGGGCTGGAGCTATTGCGAAACCTGGCCACAGCAGTCCTCCTAGATTCCTCAGTCTCAGGCTTTAGAAACTAAAGCTAAAATTGGGCTTTCAGGCAGCCGGAAATGGCTTACACTGCAACGGTTATTCCCCCATGTAGTAAAAATAAATTTTATATCAAACACCGGAGTATAGACAGCTATTGAACTACATAAATCCACTATTTTTACTGTCCACCATGTTTACTGTGCCAAAATATATATTATTATATATGAATATATTTATTATGCATCTTAGATCTATTACATTAGATATATTATCAAACAGATATCATTAAATATATTTTACAATTTTATTATAAATTATTTAGGAATAAAAGGGTTTATATTTCTTCCCGAATCTATATAATTTCCCCCAAGAGTGTATTGGTTGTTTTTTGTATGAAATGTACAAAAAATATTGCCCTTTCCAAATCTACTGAATGAGTTTATCAAATCACATAGGTTTCTAAATTATTTCGTGTTAACAGAGTTACCTTTTAAAGCAATATAAATTCAGCATTTAAAATCTTCAATTTATGTTTGTAGTAAATTACCAATGTAGTTTACAACTATCAATTTATGTGAATTAAAGGATACTATCATTGACAGGTGTTACATTTTATACTTTGGATTGCTGAGTGATCTTATTATGCATTATCATATGTACGTGTAGTGACTTGTATTGTATGTAGGTCAATTTAATTGTTATGTACATATTTTGTTTGAATTTTATTCCTAGGCAAAACGTTGGCTGTCGATGTTATATCAATAGTAAAAGATACTATGGGTTAGACTTCAATGGCTTTGTTTGAAAAATTTATTTAAATAAAGTATCCATAATAATATACAAGTATCTGTTTTTGAGTCTGGCTAATATTATTAAAATATTAGGGAATTAAATATTATAAAAATAAGGTTTTTGATGTGAAAATTTCGCTTGGAAGCTGGTAAGCAGTAACATAAAAAGTTCAAATTTTCATGTTAAATTGTTGCCTAACCTATAAGTCAAACCACCCAAAAACATCAAAATCATGAGAGACAAAAAAGTGTGAGAAGTTCCTCTCTTTTGAACATCAAGAAATATAGATATACTTCCCCTACAATACAGCCACATTAAACGTGACATTTTCTTTGATTTGATACTTTACAGTATACTGTTATCAATCAGTCTATTGAAACTCATTATCATAATAAAAATTGCATTTTTGATGTAGTGGACTTGTTACTGTAACCGCCCGAGGGTTGAGCGCCTCGAATTCATTTCCGATTTCTTGTGGTCATGCCTTTGTTTGTATGTTTAAGGAACACACCCCCTGGTTGTAATTATTTTTTATGAGTTTATAAATACCCACGAAAAAAAACTGTTTAACGACATTCTAAAATTTGGCTTGCATCCACTCTGGGCTATGTCGAAGCACGGTGTATTATAGTTCCCGATAAAATAATTCAAGCCAAAAAAATACAGTTATCACTAGATGACTTAATGGTTTCTCATTAGGAATGCGTGAATATGAACGGCTGTTTATCATATTTCTTTGCAGCTAGTGATAATACAAAGATAAATCACAATGTATCATATTTGTACCTGGGAACAGTGAATAGAGCAAGGTAAAACAGTTAATGTCATTCAGTAAATATAAAATGTGCGCTGATGACTAAAGGTTATTTATCAAATCGTTTCATAAGACGTTGTCATGTTCTAGTTCAGATTGCCTCAAAATTCAATAGTCATGCATGCGTGTCAAAAGTAAATGGCGATAGTTGGTCAAGAGTCAAGTCCATGATCAGGGAACAGCCTTGTGCATGGCTGCGCCCACTTATCCGCCTAGTTTCTTCTAATTCTGTCTCTGAATATTCTCCCGACTCACATGTAATCTCGGTCCTTACATAAATGCACCGGGTAAATAAAATAAATTAATACCCAACGTATTTATCGTTTTCTCACATATTATTTTGTTATAGTATCATAATTTTGAATGGAAACAGCTGTAATTAAATAGTAAAATCTATTTTGCCACTAGATAAATTATAGTTATTGTCGGTACGTTTATTTGAATCACAATTCAGTGACAAAGATGTCCTTAGACCTGTTGTCATTGAACCCTTTTGAATTACTCATCCCTTTACAGTGATCTCAATGTGACAACTGTCCTTTGATACCCTCAATATTTTCCTAAAACATTTCACGAATACCTATCCACTTATCCTAAGTCTCTTGTTAAATCCCCGAGACTAGTACGTAAGTATAAATGAATTCTCACATCCCAATTAGTAACGCTGTACAAGCAAGTTGTAAATTTTCAAGTAAACATCTTTATTTACAATTAAATATTTGGCTTCCACTCTATTACATAAGGAAATACAATAGTAAAGAATTAGTTTTATTCATTTTTCTGGAAAATACAAAATAAAAAAGCTTTAAGTCTGAAGCGTCAAACAATAACGATTTCGTTTATATCGAGGTTATGTAACATTTAACCTATCATTAAATTGTTTCTAGTCTAGCACTGAGAAATTCAATATAGTGCACTATTCATATTGATAGAAATATATTTCTCCTTTACTAACCAAGCATTGATTTAATTGATTGACTATCATCATCATTCTTAACATCATTCTCTAAAAAAATAAAAATTGTGTTAAAGTTGCCAACATTGATAATAATTTTTTATATGATGTTAGGTTTAATAAAACAAAAAGACCTGAGTAGATTTACTTTTTTAATGCTAATTAGTAAGTAATATTTAATCTTGGCGTGAAGTATCGCTATAACACAAAATAAAACCATTGTAAAATTTAATGCCTCATGTTCAACCAAGCAATTAACTCAACTACTAATGATGATACTGGTAAAGTTATATTTTTTGTTGTTTTAGAGAAAAAATATATATATATCTGAAAAGAACAATCAATTATATTTTAATTATACTATATCTATTTTATCGGCTCTTTCTGTAGAGATTTATATTTAAACTTTTTTTCCTGTTGGGAAAGAATTGTTATAATTAATATCACTTTATTTTTATCGAAATATCAAAGGGTTCATCATCTAACATAAGAAACAGCAAGAAGAAGTAGAATCAAGTGGTTTGAATTACTAACCACTAGAATAAATTGTCCACAAAAAACGACATGAAGAATGTTAAGCTTAAATGACAATTTTCGGACATAGACTGGCTCAAAATTATAAAAGCAACGCAGTAGTCAGGTAATCCTAGCACACTTCCTTTCCACTCCAAACAACGCAGCCAGGAAAAGAGATATATGTAAAAATCATAGATGCATCCGGAATGGGGAAAAGGGTGTTGATTCAAAGGAGGGGGGTTATACACGCAGGGTGATTAGGACACTCGACAAATTCAAGCGTATTTTCTAATCCGGCCCGGAGGACCGGAAATGGAGCCTGGAACGACTTCCTCATCCTTGCCAGGGCAGGTAGAAAGAAGAAGGGGAGTAAAAAAAAATGATCAACTCGATTTATGGATTAATTAAAACCGAAAATCGCCACTGGCGGCAGATGACGGAAATAATCTTCTGTCAAATCCAATTTTCACAAGGATCGGCTCATTTCGTTACTTAATTATCGCTCCCAATTACAAGACCATGTCGTTTCGCCTTTTATTTTTTTTCATTCTGGAATCATTATATTCGTTTTTTTTTCTTCTTTAAAACCCCAACCGACGATGCCTCAATAATTATCCAGTAAAAGAAGGAGATTGGCGATTAATTTTTTTAAGCAGTTCATCAATCACGCTTTAATATACTATGACGGTTCAAAATAATACGGTTTCTTCAGTCTGATATTTTTTTTTTAATCTATCAAGTACAAGTATAATAGTTATTTTCTGGTTCTTGTACCTTGAGTAACATCATATTTTTTACAGTCCTTTGTAATTTACCCTATTCATCTGTCTATACGATCTTTGATACTGATGATTTGCAATCTGGTGCAATTTATCAGGGGCTGCCAGTGAATAGAGAAAAAATAGTATTTTTTGACTATTGATTGACTTATGGCAATTACAATATAATTTAAACCGTTATCTATTCCGTAAGTCTCTCTACAAGGTCCTAATACCAACCGCTCGAACTGACGTCGTACAGACCTCTTTACCAAGTCCATACCCAGTAAAATAGATTTAGTGAATACTCAGCTGTTCTTGTTCCTCAGCAAATGTCACGTGTTTGAACGATCCACCTCAACAATTTAATCTCATGCACTTCTTCTTCAGAACCATCTTTTGAGTAGACTTGTACGTCTACAGCATTAATAACATCCTTACCTGAATATGACCATGTAAAACCTTTCCTTTACTGTTGCCACTATTACGGAACAAAGTCATACGGACTGAGCAATAATAAATAGAAAAAGATCAACTTAATCGAGATCACTTCCTCTCAACTTCACACTGTAGAACACATAATATTTTTTTTTAATCCGTCATTTAAGGAAAAAAAATATATTACATTTTCCTTGTATTTTTTTTCAGAACTGACGTTCAATATTGACTGAATGATCCAATTAAAACTGCATAATAGTCACGAAACAACCGGATGAATCAATAAAAAAGTAAAATGGATTAGTATTCCGCTTCAGAGATAAGGAAAAGAAACTTTAAAAAAAATTGTGTCAACGCAATAAAACCATAAAACAATTGCCAAAAGGTTTTTCAGGAATAAATCGTCGACTGAAGGTTAGCTTTTTACACTTTCCTCATTGTTTTATAAAAATTGTGCGCGTTGCAGGTACTAGTTGTAAAACTATCAAAACATTGCTGGTCAATTATTGTAACAGTTATTTCATTATAATATCAAAAAATCACAACATAAATAAGATGTGGCATTTCCTGAACATTACAAAAACAAATATGGTGCCCTTAATTTCAATACCTGTCAATGACTCCCTAATGATCCTTAATGACTAGCCTAAGAAATAAGTTAATATAAGAAAAGAGTTTTTGGCAATGCATTAGGTGTTTTGACATAGATGGTGTCTTTCCTTTGCGTACTAAAATAAATAATTCGTACTTTATTTCAGCCAATGAAATTTATTTTACTGGAAGTTTTATGCTAGCTTCCTGTTTACTGTTATACTTTTGAGTTGATAAGTCATATAAAAAAAGTAAATAAAATACAGAATAACTAAAAACAAATTAATGAGACTAAATGCTGAGGTTTTAATTTTTTTTACCCACGAGCAAGTTACGTAAATTAAATTGATTAACTGTCTGTCTGTTAGCCTATATGTGTGAAATTAATTAAACCAAAATTCATAACTTGTGAACATTATCAGATACTAAAGCCAGCATTAAACAAAAGAATATATGTATGTTTTGTCCAATGTGTTTGAAATATCATCATTGCATCCAGTGGTAGGTGGGCCAATTTTTCGGGAGCGCCTTGTGGCCATGATACTAGGCACTCAAGACCTCCCAAAATTCACGGAGGGGTACAAAGTATGCCCAGAAAAATCACGGGGCCGCTTCAAAATAGGCTAGTTTATAGCTAAAATACAACAACTACTGGGCATAAATTAAACTTGACGAATTTTTTTAGTCCTAGCTCTGTATCTGTTAAGTTCATCAAATGTTTACTCAATAATACAGGCGGTACGTCAAAAAATATTCTCAAATACAACCAAAAAATAATTTACTATATGATATTTTGAAGTACGACAAAGTTTTTGATTTGAAAATGTGCATAATACACTTCCAATTTACTTTAATTAATATTTTGTTCCAACGTTTTGGTCTGATTGTATACTTTCGTCAGGCAACATATGCTGTGTAATTAAAATAAGAAATAATGTAAATAAATGTCAACATACAATTTTTTTTTTTCAATATTTTCTAAAAGGAAAATTGCTGTGTTATTTGAAAATAATTAATGCTATCCGAATTCAAAAATTAAATTTGAGTAGTTTTTTTTTCGCAGTAATTAAATAAGTGTTGAAGAGACTGTTCTGGATTTTTAATCTCTCAATACTTTCTGCATTCTAAATTGTATTTGTATTGAATTCCAAGTATGTGACTGTGAAAGAACTATTTCATCCAGTCTTGTTCGCAATAAAAAAATATTTCATCAAATGTAATTAAATTTAATTTGGAAATTAAGGGAAATACTTTAAACATATAGTTCAAATGAGGAAGATGCGCATAACTTGATATATTCATGTCCATGATTTATAAACACCATTCATCTCTTTGCACCCCATGTCATCTAATATTTTATTCGTTTAATCGAATGCAATTTGTTTCCAACAAACAGATATAACAATTAAGACCAAAGGTCGTTGAATGTTAGCTAGACCCGAGTATGTCCGATCTTTTGTTACTCGGATGTTTGAGTCCAGCCAACATCGCTCGCTGCAACATAGGCAGGACAAAGTGCCGCAGTTCGTTTGTCGTGCAACACGAGCTAATAGCCCCATTCGCCGGATAAGTATTTAATAATTAATAATTCCCTTTTAATATTCATTTTATGAAAGCTTATCGGTTGTTAATAGTGACTAAACGATTATACAGTCAGGTCTGGCCCCTTAACGAGAACGCTACGTAGTCAATTATGTTACTGGCTTTCTCATGCATTATTGAGTTAAACTCTATTATTTTTTTTATAATTCTTAATTTTCCTAATTGGCTTTCAATTGTAAATTAGTACCACACATGTTAGTCATATAAACGGTTTATATAAAAAAAGTATCGAATTAATTTGACAGGGGTTCGTCCAAGGCAATAGCCAAATATATTGTAATGATAGTTTTATGTTTAAATTATAGTTATTATTGGGTTTATTTTAAGAGAGTGAGATTTAGTTAAAATCCTCTATATAGAGTTTTCAGGACTTGAACAGGCACTAAGGAATTCCCTCTTGGGCCTTTTGGAAAAACCACTTTTATGGGAAGGGGTTGTCACCAGTGAATAGCAGATTGGCGAAACAGAGGCAGAGATTTTTAGAGTTTTGTCAAAGCATCACGTGGTATACTCTTAGCACATATTGGATTTTAGCGAATTATTAGGATGTAGCTTTCAGACATCGGAAGTTTCTAATCCTCTTTCAGTTATCACCAACTTGCTTAGTGTCGGGTCGTCACGAAGTGGGTGCCTAGTAACCCTATCCCTAGTGACGAAGTGAGGGTTGATTAGGCTATGACCTGGACAATTGCTTCATGACGGATCTTACTACCGTACTATCTGACTCCATATTTGATAGGTATGTGCCCCGACAGTGTACTATGTTCAGGAGAAGAGGTATAGGGTAGGGATTGTAAGTAGTTTATGTGGTCTTGGAATGACCACGAATTCCCACTCGGTATCTGAGGGTAGGCGAAAACCGTCCGGATCCCAAAGGCGATTGTGAACCGGAGAGAGGCAGACTGAATTGCCGTAATACTAGGTAAAGTTTGTAAGGCCACGACAACCGTTGTCCACGAGGGAGAGGTCTCTCCCAAGGAGGTGCTAGTTTTAGCAAGACGAAGGCAGTGAATCCCACTAGGAGAGTGTGGGGTCTGACAAGGCCGGACTAAAACAAAGCGAGGTTAGGAAGAGAGGTCCAGAGGTTTTCATAAATGAGTAGTCCAAGTCTTGAAACATCAGTGCAGCTGCAAGTCCGCCAGTTAGAGAGCCATTGTTTAGAATGATTTACAGGCCAAAACCCGGCCCTACTTATACTCAGCGGTGGATGTCAGTAGCCAATGAAGTGGGGTGTTATTCTGACCAGCCATACCGCAGAGTTGCGGTGACGCTTTGTTCTAGGCCTCGGTCTGGGTTGCTTGCTACCTGTTTTTCCCTTCAAGGGCCTCTGACTAGTTTTTTGCAGCTGCGTTTTTGATTGTTTACAATATTTACACTGGTATGGCTTGTGGTTTGGTAATGTTATTTACATTTGTTTAAATTAATTTACAAAATATTATAACCAATTTACAATATATATACAATAGAGTATAGGGTGACTTATCTTTTGTAGTTAGCGGTCGCTACACTTAGTCAACATTTTTTTCACCCAATTATTACCACAGGAAAGAAGGATATTAAGCTAAATCATTAGATACTGAGGTAATTTCAATTCATTGCTGTATCATTTTATTTTATATTGCAAAACTAGCTCCTCGACTAGCGTTTTAATCAAAGCCTTTAAGTTTTCACTCATGCATCTGCGATTCAGCATGCTTAAGACTACTCTGCGTTAGTATTGTTTTCAAGTAAGAGGCATGATGTATATATCACAAGATGTTTTGCCCAGTCTCATTGAAAAATATAAGGTATTAATAATTATTAAAACGTGTGGCATAAAACATTTACATTTCTATAATATTGAGTAAAGTATCAAATTATACACTTCGGCGTTCTTATAAACAACATGTGATTTGCATTTTTAAGTAGTAATTGAGGTTTGTAGGTTGATACAAAGTCCTTTTTTTGTCCCCTCACAAAGTATTATTTCTTATTAAGAACTGAGCTGTAAGCCGGAATAGTACTAAACCTGTTTAATTAAATGTTATTCTAAATCCAGGATATACATAAAGCTAAATGCATTAAAATTAGCCAAATTCTGTTAATGATTTTTTTTAGATGCCGTCAACTTTCAAGATAGCTGGTTACATTTCGTAAAAAGTATAATACAATTGTAATACGCAATTAAAAAAAATAGTATTAAAATTTCATGGCTAAATGTTGGTAGTGAATCTTTTACACCGTTGGAGCTGTAAGTTAATCAACAAAAATTTTGAATGGTAGTAATCGTATATAGTTAAAAAATAAAAATAAAATTACAGTCAAAATGAATTTCTCAAAAGATTAATAGAATTAACAACCCTTCTTTGATTTTTACATTTATTTTGTATTATTGCCGATGTTTCATTTCAGTTCGAATTGATCATATAAGAACTGAGGATGACTGCATGTATGACAGTTGAATGCGGTTCGTTAAAATATCAAACATTCTGGATAGATAAGACGTTTTATCTGTTTGATTGAGGAGTTATGACAGAAGCACTGAAAATTACTACCCTATTATCCTATGTTCTGCCAGTTATTTACTTCCCGGTTCGCTCCCAAGAGCCACGTCTACCTGAATAATGCTTCTGAGGTGGGCCTTTCGCGTGCCGGCATGTCACCTGGACCGGAAGTGAACATTTCTGGATATCCACATCGTCCTTATAAATCCCCGGTCCGTTAGCTGGGCAGGAACTGTCCGGGGAACCCGCATCCGCGCCCGGATCCTTCGTCGATCTAGAACTAGTTCCAGGGGAGGAGGCACACGCCTCCTTTTTATATATTGCAACCTTGAAGGCAGTTCGTTTTTTATTGTTTTTTTACTTTACTATTTGGTCCTTTTTTTTTTTCATTGTCTTCTATTTGTCCCGCCAAGGATGTCGGTAATTCCATCTTGCGAAACAAGTTGATTCGATACATTCTGCCAGTGTGGAGTACCCTCAATCGCAATACCTGCAATCTGCCGGCCTCAGATAACATTGGTCACTGGTTTTATCATTAGCATTCTGTTAATGTCAATTGGTTTATTATATAAAATGTTCAAATAATTTTATAAATATTGTAAATTTAATATTTAGTTATTTCAAGTATTTAAAATGTTCAAATAATTTTATAAATATTGTAAATTTAATATTTAGTTATTTCAAGTATTTAAAATGTTCAAATAATTTTAGAAATATTGTAAATTTAATACTTAGTTATTTCAAGTATTTAAACTAAAAGAAGTCACTGGAGCTTTTCATAGTCAATCTAAATATTTTATGGGTATATCTTGATTGTCAAAAATAATAATATCACCGGCAAAAAAAAGTTTTGTTACTTTTCCTCAAAATGGCACTATTGGCTGATGCATAAGCTTCTTAATAAAAAAAAATAACTTGTAAAGTAGACAAAAATATAAATTTATATTAACCCACAACCAGAAATTAATGTTTTAAAATACAAATCACATGTTGTTTATGTTAACCTCAAAGTATACTTATTAGTATAGAAATATAAATGATCTATGCCACCCAAAGAAAATAATGGCGGAGTTATCTAGAAAAAAATCGTTTTGTCTCTCAACAATGACATTTTAATAAACCGCGTCCAACCGTCAAACCGCCATCCGCACTTTACTACTTCTGAATTAAAACTGAAATAAAACATTAGCATTATTACCAAATAAATGTAAAAATCAATGAAGGGTTGTTAATTAATTGGAGAAATTCATTTTGACTGTTGTTATTTTATTTAACTATATACAATTACTGCCATTCAACTTTTCTGTTAAAAAACCCATGGCTCCGACACTGTAAAAGATTTACTCACAACATTTAGTCATGTAATTTTAATACTGTTATTTTTTCCTCTTCTTTGTATTTTTTTTTATATTACATTATTAATATAATATTATTCTTATTTTTCATTAAATGTAACCAACAGTAATGTCTTCAAAGGTGGAGGAATCTAAAAAAAAATATTAACACTATTTCGCTAATGTTAATGCATTTACCTTTGAATCTGTACTGAATTTAGATTCAAATTAATTTTCAAGTTTCAACGAATCCAATTTTCAAGTAAAGTGTCACAAAATTATAGGTTTTAACAAAAAAAAAAAGAATTTAAGTGAATTAAGTGAGTCAAAGTTCCAACACTTTATAGCTATTATTAATCAGGACGTGGATATATTCAATTTTAATGAAAATATACGTTGCTTACAGCTTTTGCGAAATTTTGGCAACTATATTCATATCGGGAAAATCGTGCAAGCTTTCAAAAATCATAGAAACTGTATGCATATAATATTTATTAAATATATTTTTTGTCTTCGTGTAACCATATGCAACTGTGTAATAGAACGACAATCAGCGTGTGAATGCCACAAGACTGTTTTCAGTCGGTGAAGGGCGTATGGCAATAACTCTCTGTGATTGTATATATGATTGAATGGTAATCTTGTGAATAGATCCTTATTCAAGTTTGTCTTATGTCGCTGCTGTGTCATTATGGAGTTTTGGGGTGTCATCGACTTTTCTCATAAAGGTTTATACATAAATCTTCTTTTTGTCATATCTAGTGGTGATGATGTTAAAAACTAATAAGCCAGTCGTAGTTCCAGAAATGTTGGTTATATGTTCTATTTTGGACTGATATGTAGTCCGTCATCAGGCAATATTTACATAATAAATAAAAACTCATAAATAGATTAGCAAGTTTCAAATTAGCCAATAAAGTGTTCTTTTAACAATGCTTCTTTTAACACATGTGTTAATTACTGAAGTGTTGTGTCACGCAAATAAAAACGTAAATACATTTAATCGGTGATAAAAGAAGAAAATATTTGTACAACCAATTCCCAGCCAGGAAATTATAATGCTATATAAAAAAAAAAAATGATGTTATTTCTAGTCTGTACTTTTAATTTATAAACTCTAAAAATTTAAATAGAGAAAAAATATCTCAGCACCAACAGGGAGGGATTCTTGGGACATTCGTTGGTCTGTGATGAGTCAAAACGTGAAAATGATGACATCATATGCCAACAAAGGAAATTCTGTCATGGCTTAGTTATTCTATTATCCCTTTATTTCAGGGCGAAACTGCCGTTTCGAAAAAGGATTATATATCTTTAGTATTTACAATGCGATAAATTTCGTTTTGAAATTTATTCATTTCGAAATTGCTTCGAAGGAGTCAAGGCGCACTCTTCCGCGTTGTCAAGGTCCCAGGGTGAGAAAACGCTCGGTGGCTGATGTCGATTCAAACATCTCAAGGGCACCTAATCAGCAAATGATTTCGATGGCCGATTCAGTGTTTGCAAGTACATAAATTTCCCGATATTTATTAGATTATTCTATTTCTAGATTAATAACAAGTAAAAAAACTAATTTCAATATCTTGTTATTTAAACACCATGATATGAACTGCGTAATTGGGCATTTAAATGTGTCCTCCATGTTGTAATCAAAAGCAAGCAATCCCCTACACGTACGTAAGTATTTACATTCAATAAATGAAAATAAATACGCTTGAGCTTAAAATTATCTCGGTAATTCATCACTCTGGCGAACAAATGGGTTGTAAATATGCTACAAATGGAATGTACGACATATAGGTAGAGTACATCCAGTGATAACTCACCTATATTTTTGAAGCTAAGTTTGAAGATATCTTATTGTATTAATTTAGGTACAGGTGTAAACACTTCTTGTATCAGTGGGTTTGGTTTCTAAGCAGTTTTTGTATGATTTTTCTAATGTACTCGTGAACGTAAAGAATTTCTAGGTGTAAGTAAATAGATTTATATAAAACTGTGCGCCTGTGAAAATACTTCGGAATTTTGAATCAAAAACCTCTGTATTTTTGTTGGCGCATCTGTAAATTTGGATTCTACAAGTCCAAAACTGGTTTTGTCAATATACTTTTTTGCTTTAACGAAACAAATTTTCTTAATATACAAGCATACTCCCACCGTTAATTTAAACAGGAAATCGTTGTCTGTTTATATAGCGAGCTCTGTTTGCTCCGGAAATGATTCGAATCCTAGTTAGATTTCCTTAATCTCCGATTCGCCCTCGTTTCTGAAGCCAATGATGGTTTTCTCAAATCTGGTCTTCAGGGTTTTCATCGCATTTTGAAACGTGTTCATAATATATACATGCGAGGATTAGCAATGCAAACTAACATAGAGATAACATTGTTTAGGCAACAGCTAAAATCAGGATTCTGAAAGAAACTGTCAATGTCATGTATTACGCTGTGGAGTTTTTTTTTTTTAGTAGTTACAAATATTCTGAGTATTTATCAATTTTTTCGTTGTAAAATTTTAATTTCCATTGCATCAGCTGGTTGTGTAATGTCAAATGTCATCGTGAAATTACCCACTTAGATAACACTTTAGAATACAATAAAAGTATATACAGGTAAGCATTCACACGAGTGCAAATCTCCATAATTTTTAGTCGAAAAGAAACATTTGGAATTTAAACGCAAAACCTCCTATTTACCATTTAGGTACCTTTTCTTGCTGTGCTTTTTACATCTAATTCTAATCATAGCTAGTTCTAATTAAAATAAATATATAAGAAATGTATATTCAGACAAGTGAATATACCATATTAGAATATTGAATTAATCCTTATTTTAACAATTTTTCAGATGTTTAATGTTATAATATATAATAATTATGGGTTGATTGACTTAGAATATAAAGACAACAACTATTTCATCTCACTATATATATGCTTTCGGGAGGCAGTATCAATTGCTGACTCAAAGGAACAAGTTATAAGTATTTCATAGACATACAGCAGTAACATACAACATGCAATGCTTCGTGAAGCAACGCTTTGAAATTATTATGGTACTAATCCCAAATAAATCTGAAACTTGCATAAAATATACATAAATCAAACAACTATCAGATAATTCATGGATTGTGCCGTGAATGATATTCGACAACTGGGATAAATGAGTTCTAAATGGCATCTCGGTAGTAAACAAAAGGACCCTACTTTTTGGGTTCGGTACCGTGTGTGTACGAGTCCACTAACAAATGTGATGGAATTTGAAAACATTCTTATCGTAATCTATACTTTTTTTATATATATATAATGTTAGCTGATACGATGATTTCGTTTAAAAATCATATTTCAGTTACATGTTCGTCAAGTAACATACTGAGAATGTTGAATTCTGAGTTTATGTATGCGAACCCATCACATTTTAATATCGTATTTATTTTATGTTTATGTATATTCATTGAAGATTGATGATGGTAAATTTATAGATATATCTAGGTTTTTAATTTAATTTATCGTGCACCCTCAGTCAACATTCATATCGCAGTGGCACACGAAAAACTATTACAAGTGGTTCGATGCATCATGACCTTGTCTTAAGACACCAGATAATTTTTTTTTTTATCCTTTGATAAATATCTCTAATACCTTAAAACGCTCAATCAAATACCATCGACATCCAATTCGACTTAGAATATCTGAACAAGCGCAAGGCTATTAAGATGCACTTCTGCTCAATTGTAATTATTTAAACAACTGGATCGGTTTAATTATCAATCCGGGAGGTGAGGAGGTGGCGTTCAATTGAAGTTCAAGGCTCCAACTGAGCTGCGTCGGCTTGAATAGCATCTTAGAATTATTTGATCATAGACTTACTCCAAATGATCAAATTTTTGTAATTTACACAATTAAATTAAAATTGTAAAATAAAATAATTAAACATCGTAAGGGAATTTTTAAGCGAACTGTAGGTTTCTGACAGTTGAAAGAGCTATCCTTATTAAATAAAGATAATCTCAACAGCACCTTCCTAAAAGAGACTCGTGGCATAATCCTATACCTTTTCATTTAACTGCCCCGAATGAGGTCAAACACCTACCAAAGCGCATATCGCCCAGATATGTTGTAACCATCCATGAAACAATTCAACATCTGCTCAGGAACTCACTGATATATAACAACCTAACGAGCCTCTCGTTAATAGCGTTACACTTGTTAACAGTCCTATAATCCATCTTCCTACATTCTCAAAAAACAAAAAAATTGGTTGAATACAGCCAAATGTCTCCAACACTTCCAGAATGGAATCATGCGAAAAGTGGTCCGACATACCTCTTTCGAGAGGTTGAAGAACGCTGACCTGCACCCGTTGCTTGGTGTGCCGTCGGTGGGTGAGTTCATCCGCCGGAGACACATTAAGTTTTTTGACTCGTTGCAGCACCTGACAAATCCAGTGTTTAACACTATGACCCCACCACCCCTCCCGCATCGATGGCAACAGACTGTCGGGGAAAATTAGGATAAGAATTAGTATGTAAGTTGGTTTTAAGGTTGATCAACAAGGTGAACCCCATCACCTTGTTGGTCAGTTCAGTCAAGTCATGTAGAATGTATATCATTATACTTGTTTATTCATTATATAATTTCTATAAAATAACAAAACCTGTATATAATGTAGTGATGCTACAGGAAATACAAAATAATTTGTAAATGGATTCGCCAGAGGATCTATAATTATATATGATTGTCTGTAAATTTGAAGGGGCTATGAAGAAAAAAAAAAAAAACATTCTCAAAAATTTAAGAAACAATACTCTATGGACGTTAAATTTAATTTATCTGCTACCTATAAAAATATAAAAAGTACGACACAGGTCTTACCAGCTATCGCACTTGCTAACTTAACACAACCTGTCACTTCGTCTCGAGCTGATGATCTATATGTGTTCTCCGGCCAGCTCTGATGTACGGTGCCCCGCTATTTACCCACTTGACTGACAACACAGCCAAATATCTCCAACATTTCCAGAATGGGATCATGCGAAAAGTGGACCGACATACCTCTTTTGAGAGGTTGAAGTACGCTGACCTGCACTCGTTTCTTGGTATGCCGTTGGTGGGTGAGTTCATCCACCGGAGATACATCACGTTTTTTGACTCGTTGCAACCAACCCACACTATGACCCCACCCGCATCGATGGCAACAGACTGTCTGGGAAAAATTAGGTTAAAAATTAGTACCTAAGTTAGTTTTAAGATTTATCAAAAAGGTGAGCCCCAAAGACTGAAAAAGGTCAGTCTCAGTCAGCTCATTAGCGATGCTACAGGAAATAAAAAAAATATTTGTAAATAGATTTGCCTGAGGATCTATAATTATTTATAATTATCTGTAAATTTAAAGGGGTTATGGCGAAAAAACCCGATACCTTTTGTTATAGGTACACAACACATCAGCGCATTGGATAGTTTAAACGTTAGATTTATCATATTTATATATGTATATATATAATCCTTTATTGTGCTAAAATTACAATCTGCCTTTTATAAGGCAATAAGCAATTAAGATAAATGCTCTCATTCATACCATATTTACAGTTCATCATTCACTCGCTCATTCATACAATATTTACAGACAGCCCAGAGACCCCCAAAATCCACCGCGAAGAGAAAGCGGAGTCTTGGGAAGTCCCCCGTCTCCGCGGGTCTACTCCGTCAGCCGCGTCACCGGATACTAGCCAGTGGAGGCTGACCAAGAGCGCGAGAGCCACAGACGCTCAGGACATGATTGGAGAAACTGGCCATTGCCAGGACTCCCACTGTCACGCGTTTATAGCAGGTCACGAGGCCACTGCCGTTTCAGTCTCCGAGGAGGATTATAGGGATGAGTGGCGCAGTGCAATGACTGTGCTACAGGATTAGGGTGGTTGGAAAGGCTACTGTGGAATTTCATAAACTTGGAAGGGATGAGTTCTAGAATGTAGGGTATATTAAGGTCGTTATGAGGGGTTTTGTTGCTGACATAATAAGGGTCATTTACTATGGTTCTCAGGACTTTTGATTGAAAGGATTGGATGCGCTTGAAGTTCGACTTTTTTGCTGTCCCCCATAGCTCTATTCCGTATGTCCAGATTGGTTTAAGTATAACTTTGTAGATTAGTAGTTTATTTTCTATTGAGAGATGGGATGTCCTTTGAAGTAGTCTGTATAGTTGTCCAAAGCGTCTGTTTAGTTCTTGTCTTTTTAGTCTCGTATGTGGGTTTCAGGTCAGTCGTTTGTCGAGATGGAAGACCTTAGGCTTCTTATACCGTACTGTCTCGGATACAGGGAGAGGAATAGAATTAAAATAAACTAGTGGACAAGACTTGCGACAAAGGGTGAAGGTAATGTGGGAGCATTTTGCTTCATTAACTTTGATCCGCCATTGATTGCACCAATACTCGATCTCGTCAAGGTGTTTTTGAAGGTTATGGGATGCTATGTCGGGGTCTGGGCGGGATGACAAGACTGCATTGTCATCTGCAAATGTGGCCAAGAAGGTATTGGGAGTAGAGGGGACATCAGCGGTGTATAGGTTATAGAGGATGGGGCCCAGGACACTGCCCTGTGGAACTCCTGCATTTATGGGATAGTAGTTAGAGTATTCTAAACCACAGCGGACTTGGAAGAAGCGGTTTGAAAGGTAGGACTGTAGGATTAGGAAAAGGGTCTGTGGTAAATATCTTTTGAGCTTGTAGAGCAAACCTGCGTGCCAAACCCTGTCAAAAGCTTGAGCTATATCGAGAAAGGCAGCAGTGCAATACTGTTTGGTTTCAAGGGCTGAGGAGATGTGATCAACAACGCGAAGGCCTTGTTTAGCAGTGGAATGTCGTTGGCGGAAACCAAACTGGTGTGTGGGAAAAAGGTTTTTGGATTCAACAATTGGAAGTAGACGTTTTAGTAGGAGTTTCTCAAATATTTTTGAGAGGATAGGGAGTAGGCTAATTGGACGGTAAGATGAGGCTTCATTGGGTGGTTTACCGGGTTTGGCGAATAGGACAATAATGGAATGTTTCCAGAGGAGAGGAAAGTGCGTCGTTCGGATAATGCAATTTTATATATAGGTTAAAAAGATTATGGCTTTAGGAGGAAGCTGTTTGAGAATTTGAGGAGTAAGGAGATCATATCCAGGGGATTTTCGGTAAGGTGGGTTTTTCAGAAGGTATTTGACCTCAGAGGGATTAACGGCTTTTGGTGGAAGAGAGAGAGGAATAGGTGAAGTGAGGAAATCTTCCACAGTTGTGCTGTGAGTATGGCTTTGATGAGAAAGGTGAGGTGTGAAAGTATGGGTAAGATGCAGAGCAAATTCCTCCGACCTATCCCCCTCCGAAGCCGCCCAGGACCCATCATCACGACGGAGTAGATGTGAAACAGGTTGATACTTTAGGATTTTTTTGGTTACATTCCACAACGAGTTATCCCTGGTAGACAGAGAGGAGAGGTAGGAATTGAAAGAATCAGAACGGAAGGATGCCAATCGCCGCTTTACCAATCGGCAGTACTGATTGTACGAGCGGCGATCAGCAGGATGTCGGGATCTTTGCCACACTGTTCTGGAGCGGCGTTTGGATTGGATTAGGTCTTTGAGATGCTGAGGTAAACGATTATGATTATGGATTTTTGGGTGACGATGCCTCCCAAGCCGACCTCTGGACCAGAGTAGTGAAAGAATGCACTGCATCTTCTAGGTCTTGGGATATTTTCAGGGACAATTTGAGGTTTACGGACTCCGTAAGAAGCTGGCGGAAGTGGTCCCAGTCAACTGGGCCCCTAATAAATGAAGGAGGAGGCAGTTTGTGAATTGGTCTTAGGGAAATGGTTAATAATAAAGGACTATGATCAGAGGAGAGGTCATCGAGGCGCGTGAGTGAATAGTTAAGTGTTCCTAAACTATTGTAAAAAAAGAAGTCAAGGAGATCAGGATTTTGGTTGAGATCAGATGGCCAATAGGTGGCTGTGTCAGGAGTGATAGTGGAGCAATGTTTCCGTGTGAGTGCAGACAGCAAAGCACGTCCTCGTGTATTAGTGGATCTTGACCCCCAATGTTGGTGCTTCGCATTAAAGTCCCCACCCACAAGGAAACGATGTCCTATGGAGTCTAGAAAGGAGATGAATTGGGAGTCGGAAATGGATTTATTGGGAGGGCAGTACACTGATGCTAGTGTAAGGGGAAAAGTGAAGGTGGTGATTGACACTGCATTGGATTGAAGGAAATCATGTGCCACCAGAGGAACTATGTGGTGGGATATGGAGTTATGGACAATGACAGCGGTACCTGCATGAGCTGTTCCATCTGGGTGATCAGTTCGATAAGTCTTGTACTGTCGAACAGTAAATGTTCGTTTACTCGTTAGTCTTGTTTCAGTAATGAGAGCTACGTCGATGTTTTTGTCGTGGAGTAGTGCTGTCAGTTCGTTAGTGTGGGTGCGAACACCATTCGCATTCCAAAGGAGAATGGATAAGGAGTCGGAAGGATCCACTTATGGATTTTGTTTAACGATCATATTTATAAAATAATTTATTTTTTTTACATGGAACTATCTTTGGACCAATCAATAAATAATCGTATACCTCATTTGTTGCTACCACTGTACTTCTGTAAAACAGCCCCGTATTTTTCTGGCTATACTTGGAAACCCACCGTCAATTTCGGGAGGTCTTGAGAGCTTAGTATCCGGGTCACAAGGCGCTCCCAAAAATTGGCCCACCTACCGAATACTCCGCTGAAGATACCTGAGCCTAATACAATTTTTTTTTTTTCTTTTTAAAATATAGACTTGAGAAAAAAATCTACCACAGTTTTATATTCTGCAGTGAAAAAAAAGGTAACATAAAGAACTACAAGAAATAAATAAATATTAAGCACTCGGCCCTTCAATAAATAATATTTATTTTATTGAAAAACAAGATACTTTTAATAGGCTTTGGAATTCTTAAGAGGATTTCTTAAAAAATTTGGAATGTTGTGTGTTAAGGATACACTTTGGCCAATACACGGCACTCGAGACTACCACCAGTGATGAAGATTCGATTGATGTAAACATTGTTTGTAAATATTCCACCCAATTTGTAATGGTATTTGTAGACTTATCCCTAATCATCCAACGAGATATTAACACCAAGGCTATACAGATTTTTAAACTAAAAACTCTTTTAAATTAATGTCTTGTCATAGGCGATCCGTTTTATTATGAATTCATACTTTTCACAATGGCCTTAAAATTCTACGTTCTCCATTGCAATAGATACTTTCACGAGATACTAGATGAACACCCACGTGGAACCCACAGATACAAGAACTACTTAAATCATTCTTACTAAAACGATATACATCCAACGCTGACTTAGGAGACGTTGGAATATAAATCACCTAAATGAATAACAATATATTTAAAACTATAGCTTCAACAACATGTGAGGAGTATTCATTGGATGTCTTTGGCATTGAAGCCAAAAATGTCATTTCCCGAATATGAAATCGTTGTTATTGACGTTAGTCACAGCTGTGAATTAATAAATCTTATAACCTCGGTGTTCCTGAAATTCCCAAAAAAATCATAAGCAACTCCTGTACAGTAGCACTTACTACACACAAACCTCCGCATTGCCTAAAGTCGTGGTCTCCTCACAATATATTGTAAATAGGAAGAATTCCACTCATGTCCTGAGCTTCTGAGTCTCTCGCCAACAGTTGTAGATTGAAGAAGAGTAAAGGAGCTTCAATAACTTAAGAGCCTGGGAGCTTCTGGGCTTTGTATGTATCTTCCGATATGCAACTTCGGGGCCTAGGCTCAACTGTAGTAAGGTACTTATGCTCCTAAAGGTATAATATTGCCGGCCTTATTCAAAATATGCAATAGATTTGAAGTTAAAAGATAGTTTAAAGGTAAATTTGTCTGGGGTTGATAATTTAGTCCACCTTTTATACCAATGAAAACATATTTTCTTGCCTCAAAAAAAATGTACAACTGATAAGACTGAAAGAAATTTATAAACATAAAAGTAACCATAAATAGTAGCTACAGATCAGGCGCTTCGGATTGAGCTTCGTCTTTACTGACAATTGTATTATTTCCATCAACAGTCTGGATATAATTCCCACTGTCCAACCAATATGTTTTGGGTTTGGCAGTAGCTAAAAAAGGAACGAAGATACGGTGAGAATTCATTTTCCGACGACCGCCTCTAGTGATGCGTGGCTCACACCTTGAAGGACCAGCCTCCTCCAGGCTTTCGCCACTTGGTTGTTATCTTCTCCTAGATCTGTACCGATGCCTGGTAGTTATTACACTGTATTCACTGTCCTGGTGCCCAGAAATCTGTTTCAGTTCTTAAAGGATACAAAATCATAGATAAATTAATTGTGAAATATATACCTCAAAAGACGGATTATCTTTCGTTGGCCCAAACATGTCATCGATAGGAATAATATTATATTCTAAATTAGGTTCAACATTTTCCAAAAACTTCCTTAATTTGTTCATCCTTAAGCTGCAAGGCTCAATTAACTCCCAAAGTTTCTTTGCTATAAATTAAAATTAGTTATATAATCATAAAATTGAAATATATAACAAATATACATGTTATGTTTAGATTATAGTTACATTTTAGCATATCTTTGTCGGTCACGGTTAAATTTTTCTTACAACGCTAAATTGCTTCACTAAGAAGAATTTTATTACCATTGTGTCGTTGAAATGTTCCACCTAATACAACAGAGTTGAAAGTTTTCAAGCTAGGATCATCAGATTGCTAACTATCCGATTCACCTAATGCAATTGTTTTAAAGGTTTTTACTTTATTTTCAACATAGCAACTAATAAACTTTTTCATTTCATCATCATTAAGTACTTCATCAAAATAGACAATCTCGATAGGCCTTCTAGTGCTAATCTTAGAAACCACTTGGTCTATAATTGAACCCAGTAAAACCCTCACATCTATTTTTTATAGATCAGTAGTATTCTTATATAAATTGATAATTGATTTACTGTAAAATGGAGCAGAAGCAAATTTGAAATTAGTACAGTGGCTCAACCTCGATTTCTCCAATAATAAGGTCTAAAATTTAAGGAGCATCGACATCAGATATGAAAGCCTTGTCAAAAATCTCGGCCAGTGATCGGCTATTCTGAGTTGTGATGAACTTCTTAAGCTCTATATTGCCTCAATCCGCAGCTCAGAGCCTCGTCCAGGACAACTTAACAACACAAACATCAACGACATCGCTTCCATTTGAAAACAAGTCAATGGAAACAACACCACCTCTATTGTGCGTTACATTTACGCATTTACATTCATGACAATATATTGTGTCAATGTTGTGTTTAAATGTGAACATGTACGTATTGAATGAGGGGAAATGAGTATAAGGTATAAGTTAGCTCCTAAATCACAATTGTTAACGCTAAGCAATCCGATTGTAATTTCACAAAGAACTTTCTACAAAACAAAATACATAAATCAACTCTTGTCCACCTCTACTCAATGCACATCAAAAAGATGTTTTCACACTAAAGACTAGGTTGTATCTCAAGTAATAAATATTCTTATTATTTATTGCTAAATTATAACTCGTAATCTTAATATCGCCGTAGTATATTTAATAATCGTAAGAGACTAAATCGTAAGAGACCTAAAAAACCTAAACTATTCCCAGAAATCGTGGTTGCCACTCGTAACGTTCTGTTGGTATTATCGGATAAGAAACGGGCAGATGAAGAAACAAACTGAATTAGCTCTATCTACATTTTGTTATCTGCGAGCTTGTTAGCCGGCTCTCAAGTTCGGATGTATGTCCCTTCGCTGATTTATGACAAAATGTGCCGGAACGAATAGATTTCTGATATCGCCCGTATCATGTTTATATTTATCCAAGTCGGGCTCGTGCGTGACTGGGATCCTTATCGCGGGTCCGATTTATTAACCATAAGTCTTCAAAGGACACTTATAGGATAAACGGTTTGATATTTTCTGCGAAAAGTTTCTAATCTTCAAAGAAGAGAGGGGAGTATTGATAGTTTTAGTACGCGTTAGAATCTGTCAGTACTAGCATGGGTTCATTAGAAGAATCTTTGAAACAACGATTTTACAAATGGTGTACCAAAATATTTAAATAAATAAAAAAAACACTCGTAAAAAATTTGAGTATATGGATTAGAAGTAGGGGCCAAGAGTTTATTTATCTAATGTTAATATCCATTTGTTAATATTCTTTCACTTGCCAGCTCGCTCCAAACAGTTCATCGTGATAAAATAAAAATTGATCAAAACAATGTACGCCTGAACTATTCTTAAATTAAATATAATATGGAATGTGATCGAGCCTAACGGAGGAATTTGGATACAAGGGACGACCAGCGTTGCCACGTATCGGCAGTTGAAAGCATGAACTCAGCCGACAGGACTGAATGCGGCAACATAGCGAAAACGGCCTCCCGCCAAATTTTTTGGCCACGACTATAGCTCATATTGTTTTAATTAAAAATGATTAGAAACTAGCCCACAGTCCGATAGCTCAACTTACCTGATAATTTATCCTGGTATATAAATGTGATACAGATATATTTTACCCACTTTTCCAAAGGCAAACTTGTCTCTAGATACCGTTAGCAGTTCCTAAAATTTGAACCAGACCATTTAATTCTATTATAAGTGTATCTTTGCCACAATATATACAAATTCTAGTACACATAATAGTGTTCTGCATTGTACGTTATATTGCTTTAAGTACGTTACACGTACTAAATTAATTAAAATTTATGGGGCTCACCTTATTTATCATTAACTTAAAACTAACTTACATCTAACAATAAAAACTTAAACTAAATCGTGACCTAATTTTCCCCGACAGTCTGTTGCTATCAATGCGGGAAGGGTGGTGGGTCATAGTGTTAAACACTGGGTTTGTGAGATAATCACAGGATGCAAAAAACTAGATGTGTCTCCGGTGGATGAACTCACCAACCGATGGCACACCTAGAAATGGGGTTAGGTCTGCGTTCTTCGAGAGAGGTATGTTGGACCACATTTTTCATAATTCTGGAATTTTTGTAGACTTTTAGCTTCATTGTGAGTCAAGTGAGTATATATATATTTTTTTCCTTCATAGCCCCTTTAAATTTAACTGGTTTGACGCCCTCTGGTCACCTGGAAAAGAGTACCCACTAGTTATAGATGAAGCATACCGTCCTGGAGTTTATAGAAGGAGTTACTAACATTTAGACCTTTATCTTCTTATATTTATCTTAATGGTTTGGTTTATAAGCGACTTGTCATTAATATTGTTTTTGAAAATTTTAAATATAAAAAATAGCCTTGTGAGAAAATTCAAAACTTAATTATTTTATGATCATGACCTAGATAAATAATTTGCAAAGGACAAAAATATAAATTGCTTACTGTTTTTTTTTCTTCCATAGCCCTTTTAAATTTACAGATAATAATAGATCCTCAGGCGAATCTATTTACAAATTATTTTTGTATTTCCTGTAGCATTATTATATACAGGTTCTGTTATTTTATAAAAATTATATAAAGAATAATGATACACACTGGACTATACTGACTAATGACTAGTGAGTATATAAATTACTACACTTTAATAAAACTTTTTATGACGTACATATTCTTTGAGAAAGTTGACAGCTGCATGCCAACAAATTTTACAGGCACAGGTTCGAGGTAAAATTTAGTTATGATCACATCGAGTTTTTTTTCTGTTGCGTTGTTTTCGACCTTCAGTATTGCGGCGATAACAGTCTATTTAGATTTTTTTTTTTTTGCCCCGACGGAAATCGAAAGGATTAAGAAAAGTGGGTCTAGAGCCTGTTATGCAACGGCTCAGAAAATACAGAGGCGAATTTTCCCATATCAGCACTTGTAATGCTTCATAAAAAACAGGAAAGAGTTTCTTCTGAATCGAAGGCCAAATTGTAATTATTGTTAAGAATATAAACTCAAAAATATAATACAAAGTTTTATAAATTAGTAAACACCTCATTGAATTACGTATAGTTTACACAAGTTATCCCTCAGCTTATAAAACAATACATTTTTTGGTAAGTCGAACAGTATTCGTATTTAACATCTAAAGCCAGAAGACAAATTAAAATTAATTTGCAAAAGAAAAAAATATTTATATGCGTCGAGTTGTGCTGCAACTCACCGCGACATATGTTTCGTTCCAAACGTATTAACTAGCAAGGGGCTAAAAGATGGACATAAGAATTATAAATTTGAGAAATTCTTAGGTTGGGTTTTATAGATGTGAAGTTATCTAGCCTTTAAAATAAAAACGAATTAAAGCCACGGGTTTTGATACAAAGGATTTCCAACGCAAGGGGACAGGTTTAACAAAAAACAAGAACGCTAAATGCGAAAGATACAACTTTATCCTTCGCTGAATATGAATTGCTGCGGTAGTGCTATGAGTTGGGTTGATTACCCAATGATGCCCCTCTTGTTCTTTCATCGTCCCTATCTAGCACCCCCCTCCCCCCTCCCGTCACTCTGGCTGCTGTAACTTATTTACGCACTCATTGGCGATTTAGCAAATAGAGCAGAAAAAAATTGTTGCCGCTTCTGAAGGGACCTTAATTTGATCTTCCAAGCCATGTCCTCTTCGACGGCCGACAGCCAGTGTTGCCACTTCTGGAGGTCCTATAGGAGCAGTGTGATGATCTACTCATAAGGGGAATTTTTTCTGTGTTAAATTGCGGCAATTCGCTGCAAATCTCTATAATAAGAATAATTGACTAAATCATTAAAACTTTCAAATTTACCAATAATTATAATTTAAAAAAGACCACGTTCTCGTAATGTATGTCAATACTAGTGTGTAACAGATTTGAGATTTTTTTGGTGAAAGAATGAGGAGAAATGTTTTTTTTATTATTTGATAATCATAGATCCTCAGGCGAATCTATTTACAAATTATTTTTGTATTTCCAGTAGCATCGCTACATTATATACAGGTTTTGTTATTTTATAAAAATTATATAATGAATAAACAAGTATAATGATAAACATTATACGTGACTAAACTAAACTGACTAATAAAGGTGTTGGGGCTCATCTTTTTGATCAACCTTAAAACTAACTTGCATACTAATTCTTAACCTATTTTTTCCCCAACAGTCTGTTGCTATCAATGCGGGATGGGTGGTGGGGACATAGTGTTAAACACTGGGTTTGTCAGGTGCTGCAACGAGTCAAAAAACTTAATGTGTCTCCGGTGGATGAACTCACCCACCGACGGCACACCAAGCAACGGGTGCAGGTCAGCGTTCTTCAACCTCTCGAAAGAGGTATGTCGGACCACTTTTCGCATGATCCCATTCTGGAAATGTTGGAGACATTTGGCTGTATTGTCAGTCAAGTGGGTAAATAGCGGGGCACCGTGCAGCAGAGCTGGCCGGAGAACACATTTATAGATCATCAGTTTGAGACGAAGCGACAGGTTGGGTGAAGTTAGCAAGTCCTATAGCCGGTAAGACCTTTGTCGTACTTTTTCTAGGTGAAAGAATTCTCTTATATCATCAGAGTAGGGTTAGTCGGAATTTTGGGAGCGCCTTGTGGCCCGGATACTAAGCTCTCAAGACCTCCAAAAATTTCCGGAGGGTTACAGAGCGTGGTCAGAGAAATCACGGGGCTACAGACAAAAAAACGTATTGCTACCAACTTCATTAATTCAATGATACATATAACGGTTTAACTCTTCCTCTAATGTTTATTTTGTATTCTCATTATCTACTATTGTCATTTTCTTCATCGGACCTTTTTGGTAAACTTTCCTTGAATAAAAATACGTATTGACTAAAAATTAAGCCTGTCAAATCCGGCTTGTACACGTAAATGTAACACATTTACAACAGGGTGGCTCGCATAGCCTCTCTATTACAACATCATTGATTGGTTTAATGTTGGCCTTAAACCATGTGAACACAATCAGGATTTCAGCCCTGGAAAATCTTTTCATTTGTGAATAGAAAACTCGTGAGGTGGTTAGATCTGATGTTTTTGAATTTTTTTTTTTTTTTTTTTGCGAACCGTTTCATTGAAACCTAAATTTAATAATTTCATTAAGAGGTGACGTGAAATACAGGTTTGGAATTGAAGATTAAATTCATCGTTTTTAAACCGGGGTCAATAAAAGACGATTTATTTGTAAGTAAATACCAGCTCCATCCTTATGGAGATCGACGGGGGAAAAAGAACCAGTCACATTATATCTAAAGCATTCGTCTTATAGATAAAGACCTTTTTAACTACTTCAAATAATAAATAAATTTTGTAAAAACATAAACGAAAATATTGGTAAATTGTGTATAATAAGAATATAATAACAACATTATTTTAATATTCCCAATACTTCAACCTAACGGAACTTATCAATAACACATATCACAAATAGTAGGTACCATTGTCTATGTAGCCAAACTACAGCTTATATTTAATGCACTTTCGTATCCTTTTATTATTGTTTCTTATCATAAAATAATAATATAAGAAACTTCTGATAATCACAGAAACCACTTCCCTCTTAACTTTAGCTAGTTTGCACTCACTAGATCATCCAATTTACGATTGTACTCTAGTTACATAATCTAAAAATAAATATTTAGTTATAGCCATGTGAAAAAAATGACAGAGCGTAGCAGAATATTTAACTTTTATTGACCACAAAGATTTCTAATAGAATTTTGCTTGGGTCAAAACAGAAAATTATTTTCAATGAATACTTACTACTTGCTCACACTATCCTGCTTAGTGTAGCTGACCATTTTCACAGGGTCCATCTTAAGATAAAATGTATACACCCCACGTACGAATAACTCACGCTCATTCCGATGTGAAGTACCGTCGCCATGTTATTTCTTATGCTCTGAGTAAACAATACTTTATGAGATAATTCATGAAATCACCAATTAAATATAAACATTATACTCCAACGAATGATATTAAAATGAAATCTTTTGCGAAATTAATTCATACCCTCGTTACAAATTTATATATGTACATGTATATGTACAAAAATTTTACTAAAGAAATTAATTCAATGACTAAAATATTACTTTATCTGTGAAAGCATTGCTTTTTTTTTTTTTATTTTTAATTAAAAGCATCATCGCTTCATCTTGTTGTAAATTTTCTTACACGAAATTTCGTAATATTTTTCGTATTCGCATGTTTTATCATTTTTATATTGCCTGCTATATTATTAAAAAGAATCTACTAAATGAAGACGATATTATTATCTATTAGACGTGCACTAAATAAATTATCTGGTAAATTCAAAGCTACAATGTTAGTCCTCCGTAAATAAGAATGCAATTAATTCCGTTTCTTATCAACGAATTTAGGTCGCCACGAGATAAGTATATACCAAATTAAATAATTTGATAGTCGGTGCCGGTTATCAGAGGAGTTAAATATTTATTCAACAAACAAAAAAAAAACACTTGGTTTGGAAAAAATAATTCAACCATTGTTGCTGCATGACAACTCTGACAAAATGTAATTTAAATTCAATTTTTTTAAATTGCGTCTTAGCAATTAAACCATGGTCACTTCTGTCTTTATTATCTGATATGAAACAATTATTTGCAAATTGTGATTTCCCATACCTAGAGCTGAAACCAAGCAAAAATATCAAAAACCAGTTTTTCTCTTCTCCTTGCCCTCGAAAACGTCGCGTAGGTAGTTTTATTTTCGTCCTTCAATTCCGACATTATTTAGAATATCAGTCCAGGAAATAACTACGCAAGAATGCTAAGTTAAGTAAGCTTTTATGCAATTAATGCAAGTTGAACGTCATTTGTAAATGCATATAAATACATGCGTTAAAAGGATAATAAAAAATCAATCAATTATAGCGATTTGTTCTAGTTTTACAAACCGATACTGTTACGTATTGTACTAAATAAGAATCCATTTCTAAAGGATAAATATAAATCTCAAAGGATATTATTCAAATTTCTTTGCCATGGGCGACTATAATTCAGGATTAAGGCCTAGATTGCTTGTTGGCAGCATATTATGCGATTCATACCACAGTTGCACAATTTCTCACGAGGCGTAAAACTGCCTTAAATACACATTTTTATTATGTATCATAGAGTGGTATTTTTGTCTTTATATTATTAATACTTGATTCGAATTGATCGAAGGGGAATTGCACAGACAAATAATAATCCCCTAAGGAATTCGACTGCTAATCAAAAACGAATTTATTTCGAATAAAAACTATATTTAAGAAAATATAGAATCCATTTTCATTAAAAGTACTAATTTTTCTTTTGATTTCATCATTATACTGAAAATAATTTTATGTTTGTACAAAAATAATCTTAATCATTTATTTACAAAACAAATTAATTGAATACATGAAATTGCATAAACGCATGAATAAAATTATGAACTAATTTAAGCATGACAATTATTTGATGAAAGTTTTCATTTTGTAACGAATTTTGCAAGTAAAATGAAACCTATGAGCTCCACACAAAAAAATTAACATTTTGGTTGTGAAACCAAATTTAAAAATTGGATTCATCGCTATTTTTATTGTTTTTTTAAATGCTGTATCTCGAAGTGACAGTTTATTGACACTTACAGGTTATTTTTAATTCTTTCTTTACGGGTCTTTTATCTTTTTCTCATCATCTGTAGACTAATATAACAGAAAAGAGGTAATAAATAAGTTTTATTTGTGTTGCGATTATTTGAGGGATCCTCTGGATTTCAAACTGGGTTTCGGAGCATACTTACAATTAGATATCCCTGGAGTACGGGTCATAAAATTCAGATGACACATTCCAATTATGAAATATTTATCTGCTACTAATCGAACCACTATTAAATTACAATTGCATCATGTATAAAAAATACGGCAGTCATTATTCCTGGAACGCCTAATTATTATATAACACCGCGATATATTATATATTATATATATTATATTATATCTACCCGATCGCGTAAGAACTATGAAATACGTAGGATCTTATATTTCATGCATTTAATTTAGGTGAATGATCTTATAACCTAAAGTTTTAGTAAATCCCTTGGAACTTATGCGCACAGGGTGCAAACCCCCTTAGTCAACTGTTTATACATTAAGACTCGTGCATAAAATCCTTTGTCCCCACGGCGATTAAAACAACATATTTTTACAATATATTGTAAATAGATGAATATGCCATGTACTGGCACAGGCGTGTCTTTAGCGTCCTTAGCCCGCTTTTAGGCCTTCACCATGTAGCGAAACGGCCAGAGAGGAAGGCGGGTGGAGCTCTGTTGTCCCCTATTTCTTCAACAGCTTCTCTAGGGGAATCCTCGAAGGCTTCTGGACAGATTTTCTATGTACGTACACCATTTTGAGTGTGAACTGTACATTTCAAATGATTAGAATGGTATATAAAGTCTGAATGATCTATTAAATCTAACTATTAATCCAGGATAAGTGAAATATACTTTTACAAACTTTCTAAAAAAAAAAAAAAAATTGAAGTAGAATCTTTTAAGTGCATTATCAAACTGCTTTAAATAAATACGAAAATGATAATTTATTTGAACACGACTAAGCAAACGAAGTTGAATGTTTGTTCGGCCAGTATAATAAATTTACTATAGTACCTTAAATGGCGCAGTAAGAAAGTAACGACAGCTATCAAATATTAGTAACATTTAGACCGGTCCTATGATAAGGGCAGTGTAAATATTGCCTACACATTTACTGGGGAAAGATAGTGCGCAATTTATGACTGAGGCGGCGCTGGAGTGGGACCAGTTGCGAGTACAAGGGTCCGATTGCGATCGGGCACTGAATGACTTCCAGCCGAGCTGAATGACTTCAGAGACGCTCGACTAACCAGTTACCAGCCTATACGTCCAGTCGTTAATTACCTGAAAGCCAATTTGTAGTCGCTTGTCTTGTCTCTTGAATTTTTTATTAGACTGTTTTTATTACACTTCTGTGTCCGCATCCAGCTGATTACGTTAGATGATCTGGACGATTGCTTAAATGTACAGACGTTCGTTACTCCAAAAGAGAATTCTATGGAGAGGTCTAAAAGATGGACATCACAAAGGTGTGACACCTTTTTAGAAAATATAGTGTTGTGAAAATCTTAAACTTAGACAACGTATGTCAAAAGATAAATCGTGAAGAATAATAAAGACGTTACAGCGGCAGAAACTGGTTGATTTTTAATGGTTGGCTGGTTACTTGGGTTTGTTTCGGCGTAAAACCCTAAGGTCATCGATACCGTTAATTGATGTATTTAAACACATGCGAGCCCAAGAGATAACTTCGACGAATGCAGAACCCAGGCCCCGGGAGCCGGCCAGGGCCCAGGAGGCACCCCAGCCCCACATGTCAGGCTGCGCTTATAGATAAAGCTTTAGATCTGAGCAGACAATGCTGATTAAAAACTATTTAAACCACCTAAATACATGGTAGATTTTATTGATGAATTTTGGAGTAATGTTGGAACATTTAGCCTAGTATGCAATCACTGCATTATCTTGCACATTATCAGTGAACATGTCTAATTTAAAGCATGTTAATGATAAGTCCTAACTTCAATACATTCGTTTTCTTTGAAAATGAATCTGAATTTTTGTTAGCATGCTTGATATATAACCGAAGTCTTTGCGAGTTTAAAAAAAAACATTCGAATTAATCAATTATATTTGTGAAATAATCACTTACGGTCTTTAACCTCTGTTAACCCTTAGTTAAAAATGTATCGCGTACTTATCCTAAATGTCAATTTAACCCATTCAAGGATTTATTAAGACCCAAGTAATAATGAATTTAATATTATTAATTTTATAAAGGAATGCATTAGTTCAATTTATTTCTTTTTATCTATATGTCGTATTGTGGACGTTTGGTGGAGTTTGATCATCATTACCAAAGGGCGCCCAGGAGCCATGGTTGGGGCTATGAGGGCATTGCTGGTCTCACATAGCGTGTTAACTTCGAGGCTCTGGGAGTATTCGGCATTTTTTACGTATATAAATATGGAAACAGTGGTAGATTGTTCTGATGTATCTAAGTTGCCTTACCTGCTTTAATCTACATCCTTCGGTAAGAGCACTCGTTCCATAAAACGCTATTTGTGACCACCGCCTGACAAGTAGGACTGGGGTGCCTCCTAGGCCCTGGCAGGTTCCGGGTAGCCTAGGCTTTGCTCTCGTTCTATTGGTGGGCTCCCCAAACATATTTAAATATACAAACAACGGCGTACATGATCTGACGGTTTCACGCCAAAATAAATACAAAAAACAAACAAACATTAGTGACAATAGATGGGATAGCACTCTAGAGTTTATGATTAGTATTTATAATTGCTGTTAATCACCTCAACTCAAAAGTTTAATGGCAAAATTATCTGTGCCTACTGTCGTGTTTTCTCGTTTCATTGAAGAACCGTAAGACTTTATCTGCAGTGCTTCTATAAGTTTATCTGTTGAGTTGAGAGTTTGGATCTTGCCAGTTCCAAATATATTTTCATCATCAATACCTAGTTACTCCCTCATATTAATAGCGTTCAGGCTTGGCAAGCATTTAAAATGTATTGCTCCATATGGTCTAACAATTTGAGGCACTGATATAATGAAACTCCATGAAACTTGAAAGTCGATTTCATTCAAATTTGAGGTTTACTGTTTTTTGTTATGCGGAAACGGAAAGCCGTTGATTTGGTTCTTGAAAATTGGAACTGTGACTTCCATGACCTACCCTCTAGACGGCTGTTGATTCAATGGTCGATTGAATTTCCCATTCAGCTGAATTCAGACCATCTAATCTAATCTAGACCAGCCGTCAAAGATGATTTTCTGTAATACCTGCTTTATATTTGTTGTTTTACGACTAGTTCTCCTATACATTTTATGGTTTTATAATTGTTTCTGGTACCTTATAGCTCAGCTACTGCGTGATTTTCTTTGTATATATCTCAGTGTAACATGAAGAAAAGTGCGAAGCAGTAAACATAACTACTGTGAATATGTCTTTATTGAATGCGTAAAACCTGAAACGATATTTTAAACAAAAATATGAAAATGAAGTTAAGGCATTTCCGAACTGAACTTTGAATAAATAAAATAGGAGCATTGATCGAAAAAGTAACGAGAATTTTATCATTAGATTGGAAAATCGCTGACACAAATGTTATTTCTGATATTTGAAGGGGACAAAATTGCTTCCCATAAATAAATAAAAAATATTTAAGATAAACTGAAATTCTCGTTACTTTTACTCTTATTAGCAATATAACATCTTAGAAATTATCATTTCTTGATAATCTCTAATAATAAAAGCTCGTCACGGATTGAACCTATCGAGGTGTTCGTTTTTCAAAGCGAAATCGAAGAACTGGCAATGAATAAGTCGATGACATCAAACCGGAATTTGAATGCAGTCATCGAAATAAATATTCAGATTTTTAATTGTTGAAAACTACACGTCAATGCTATTTATCCGTGTATCTAATAATTTGATTGACCTCTCGTTTTTGGACCTAAAGAGCATGTCACTATGTGTCGTATCTATGCATGCGATCATTGCACAAGACAAAGCCGCATTGTGAATTGTAATGACTAGCCGGCTTAAGAATTTACATCGTGTTAATTCTGTTTCAGTATTATTGATGGTATTCAAACGATATTCTAGTCAAACTGTTACTATATTCAAAACTTAATTCTAGTAAAACTTATAAACAAATTACAATTCGACTAAATTTTTTTTTTAAGCAACATCCTGCACTTGTGTCTTTGTATACTTACATTTTTATAGAACCTGAAGAAAACTATGCCATGTTATATTAGTGAATTTCAAAATTTCAAGTAGTGAAAAGAATACAAAAATACCTAACAAAATAATAAGTGAATGAAAAATTTAAATCAAAAATATCATTTAGACCTCTTCAGTCTATGACATTAACAATTTATCATAGCTCTTTATGTTAATTAACCTCTGTTTCGTTAAATACCACGTGTCATCTTACAGTTATCATAAACAGATTCAATCCAAACAATACAATAAATAGCATTTCCTGTCTAAAAATATGTTGTATTTTATAGCAATAAAATATCATGTATTAAAAATGCACTCTGATCCTTTTGAATGTACTATTGTTAATATTTTTTTAAAAATTTAAATTTAAATATTCTACTATTAAACTAATATGCCTTCGAATAAAACGAAACGCACGCATTTCATATGTCATTCGTGTGTTTTAAGGCTCATTTCGTTTAAGGTCATTTACAATGTTACCGAATAACTTAGTTTTTAGTGTTATATTATTATTTGTTGGGGTCTTGTACCATATTACCTTCGAAGTCAATTCATTCAACAGCACCAACGTTGTTTACCAACTATAGGAAGTATCAGCCAACTGAAAAAACAAAAAAAGTCTTTAATAGTAATAATATTACACCTAAATACATATAAATATATAACATTGCTCTGAAATATTTTATCGTCTGATAACTATATCCGAAATTGTTACTAATTAACAGTCAAAGAAAAACTAAACCCGGGAACCTTACCAAAAATCTAGCACCTGGGGCTCCACTAACTCAACGGATCTTCCCAATAACCAGTTGTCCAGGCTAGCTCAGTTGGTAAAGCTCATGGACCAGATATTGGAAAAGTCCCGGGTTCACACCCCGATTTTTCCCGTATATTTTGTTTTCTGTTAAATTGTAATAATCATAAATAATTCTGTAACAACACAACGAAAAAACCATTTATTTATTCACGAGATTAACTCTTGATAAATTCAGAAAATCCTGACAAGTTATAAGTTAAAAAAATAATTGATGGCCTGCAAAACTACCTTCCCGGTTCCACCCACCAAAGCAGGAAAGATCGCTACGATTAGAGATCAGAAATCGTCACCCGACTACTCCAGCTGATGAAATTAAAGAACTCTCAGCTCTCGGTTTCAAAGTTCGCCAAATAACAAAAGTTTTACGTGAAGACAGGGAGCAAGAAGAAGCGATCAAGAAACCACTGCCCTTGTTCTTTGTCGATCTAGAGCGAACACCAGGAGTAGAAAAAAATCTACGAGCTTACGTACTTGTATTACACAAGAGTACAGGTCGAAAAGCCTTACCCCAAACGTGACATAGTACAATGCCATAATTGCCAGGCATATAAGCACACAAAATCGTACTGCCACCACCCTCCTAGGTGTGTAAAGTACAGTGGGCAGCAGAACGTTGTTTGTGCAAGAAGCCCCTAAAATCACCTGCGGTATATGTTCTCCGCTATCAAGGACACCCGGCCAACTATAAAGGATGCGACGCTTACAAAATCCTCAAGTCCAGGAGGGAACAATGTCGTCGGCCAGAAAAAAAGAAGCCAGCCACAGGTAGCCCAAGAAGCGGCCCAGGCAGAAATTTGAGGCCTTCTGTCACTTTTGCCGATGTGGTTCGGAACAGAGAGCAGTCACAGGCACTGCCCACTCCCTGTCCACAAGTTCCTCGTCCCCAGGATTCCATTCATCCCGTCCACAAGCAAACCCAATCCCATCCTCAACCACACATCTCACATATCCCCCAACCTTGAAGCTCTTCAGATCTCACTAGCCTATCAACATCATTTCTTACATAGTTCAGAACCCTAATTACCCCTCTCAATTCCCTTCTTACAAATCTTGTCTCCTACCTTATCCCCGTTAAACAAAATCCATAAGTGGATCCTTCTGACTCCATATCCATTCTCCTTTGGAATGCGAATGGTGTTTGCACCCACACTAACGAACTGACAGCACTACTCCATGACAAGAAGATCGACGTAGCTCTCATTACTGAAACAAGACTAACAAGTAAACGACCATTTACCGTTCGACAGTACCAGACTTATCGAACTGATCACCCAGATGAAACATCTCATGCAGGTACCGCTGTCATTTATCAAGTTATGTCCATAACTCCATATCCCACCACATAGTTCCTTTGGTATCACATGATTTCCTTCAGTCCACTGCAGTGTCAATCACCACCTTCACTTCCCCCTCACTCTAGCATCCATGTTCTACCCCCCCCCCCCAATAAATCCATTTCTGATTCCCAATTCATCTCCTTTCTAGACTCCATTGGAAATCGTTTCCTTGTGGGTGGGGACTTTAATGCGAAGCACCAACATTAGAGGTCAAGATCCACGAATACACGAGGACGTGCTTTGCTGTCTGCACTTACACGGAAAAATTGCTCCACTATCACTCCTGACACAGCCACCTATTGGCCATCAGATCTATACAAAAATTCAGATCTTGACTTTTTCTTCTACAATAGTTTAGGAACACTAAACTATTCACTCCCGCGCCTCGATGACCTCTCTTCCGATCATAGCCCTTTATTATTAACCATTTCCCTAAGACCTATTCACAAACTGCCTCTTCCATTGTTTAAAGTGTCCCTGAAAACGTTCCAAGACCTAGATTTCCTCATTTCACCAATTCCTCTCTATCTTCCACCAAAATCCGTTAACCCCTCTGAGGTCAAATAACTTCTGAAAAACTTACCTTACCGAAAATCCCCTGGATATGATCTCCTTACTCCTCTAATTCTCAAACAACATCCTCTTAATGCCATAATCCTCCTAACCTACATATATAATTGCATTATCCGAACAAGGCACTTTCCTCTCCTCTGGAAACATTCCATTATTGTCCAATTCATACCTGGCAAACCATCCAATGACGCCTCATGTTACCGTCCAATTAGCCTACTCCCTATCCTCTCAAAAATATTTGACAAAATCCTGTTAAAACGTCTACTTCCAATTGTTGAATACAAAAACCTTTTTCTACACACCAGTTTGATTTCCCCCAACAACATTCCACTGCTCAACAAGGCCTTCGCGTTGTTGATGACATCTCCTCAGCCCTTGAAACAGTATTGCACTTCTGCCTTACTTAATATAGCTCAAGCTTTTAACAGGGTTTGGCACGCAGGTTTGCTTTACAAGCTCAAACGATATTTACCTCAGACCCTTTTCCTAATCTTACAGTCCTACTTTTCCTCTGCCTGTATCGAAGACAGTACGATGCTTAGGTTCCATCTCAACGACAAACGACTGACCTGGAACCGACATACGAGGCAATAAAGACAAGAACTAAACAGACGTTTTGGACAACTGTACAGACTACTTCAAAGGACATCACATCTCTCAATAGAAAATAAATTACTAATCTACAAAGTTATACGTAAGCCAATCTGGACATACGGAATAGAGCTTTGGGGGACAGCAACAAAGTCGAACATCAAGCGTATCCAGTCCTTTCAATCAAAAGTCCTGAGAACAATAGTAAATGCCCCTTATTACGTCAGCAAAAAAAAACCTTAATAATGATCTTTATATACCCTACATTCTTGAGCTCACCCGTTCCAAGCTTATGAAATTCCATAGTAACCTCTCCAACCACCCTAACCCCTAGCACAGTCATTGCACTGCACCACTCATCCCTATAATCCTCCTCAGAGACTGAAACGGCAGTAACCTCGTGACCTGCTATAAATGCGTGACAGTGGGAGTCCTGGCAACGGCCAGTTTCTCCCACCATGTCCTGAGCGTCTGAGGCTCTTGCGCTCTTTGTCAGCCTCCACTGGATCGTATCCGCTGACGCGGCTGATGGAGGAGCGTGGGGGACATCCCGAGACTCCGCTTCCTCTTCCGCATACGAGGGAGGTGACAAACATGGGGATTTGAGAGGCCTCTGGGCTGTTTGTAAATATTGTACGAATGAGCGAGTGAATGATGAATTGTAAATATGGTATGAAAGAGAACATTTATCTCAATTACTTATTGCCTAATAAGGCTGATTGTAATTTCAGCACAATAAATAATAATTGTGATGACAAAAAGAATATGTATAAAATTTAGCCAAGCTACAGGAAATACAATAAAGTAATTGTAAATAGATTCGTTTGTAGAAGCTATATTTTGTACATATATAAATTTGTAACAAAGGAATATGGAACAAAAAAGCAAAAAAACATGCAATTTCAGAACAGATACCCTTGGAAATTTAAAATTCATAAAATCAAAACTTTGGGGCTTAGATCAATGTTAAGCTGAGCTATCTCAAAGTTATTTTACATGCACACATGGAAAGGATATCAAAAACAATATTTAAATAATGAAAATAAATGGCATATTGATTCTAGACTTTAGCTACTTTTTTTTTTTTTTATTTGGGGAAAAAGTGTCATCATTATTGTATCACAGTAGTTTACTTCTCGTGAAACTTATTTTAGTTATTGTCAGCCAAAAGTCTTACTATTTTATTAAATTTTTAAAAGTTTTTTAGAACTAAGAAAGTAAACTATTACATTACGTTAATTAAATTTTAATACTAATTATAATCCTATTATATTGCCGTTATGAAAGTCACTCATATAGTCCGTCATCAATTTTTTATATTCTGTAGTATTTCTTTGTGATCACATATCCCTCTGGGCGTGGAGTAGGAAGAACGTACTTTTTTTTAGGCGAAAAGAGGTGGAAGTGATGGTCCATACATGTCTACATAACGACTTTAATTCCAATGGCTGATGAAATGATTTTTTTTTTATTTGGGCAATAAGTATGGTGATCATTTCTTTTGTTCATCTTAAATTAAAAAGACAGCTTTAACTCATTCGTATGTTATAAACAAATACACAAACTCCCCTTTATGGTCCTCCTCCATCAGTCTCTTCACCGGATACAGACCAATGACTGGCCAAGCGCGAGAGCCACCGACGCTCAGCATATGATAGAAGAAACTGACTATTGAAATGCCTCACTATTTCATTAACTTACAGCTGGTCGCGAGGCTATTGTCGTTTTAATCTTTGAGAAAGATTATAGGGATGTTTGAATGACTGTGCACTTTGAAGGGATAAAATAAAATATGTAACATATATTAAGACCCTTACAAAGGGTTTTCTGTTACTCATGTAATAAGGGTCATTATAGTATAATACGACCTGTATTGTAAGGATTGTAAAAAAACAAGATTTTTTTTATTTATAAGACATTTCATCAATTATTTCCCAGAGCCAAGGGTTTCGAATATGTCTCATCTCCTCCGTAGTAATCTTTTAATTACCTGTGCCTATATTTGGTCTTGATATGAAATCAAGTTTTAGTAATTTCAGATCAAAATATACCCTACCTGTTCGTGCATGAGACCGCCTTGTGTTTCTATGGTTGATAATCCTTTATATTAAGTAGTGTAAGTTGTTAAAGCCAGGCAGTAAATAAGATTTTCCGACAATGGCCATCGCCGGAACGGAAATAAACTTGGATAAAGCCGAAACGCGAATATTTGTACTTCTTTTAAGATGGTAAATCTGCTTTAGTCCTGGGAATGGAGCTTCTGTGGCTCTCGCATTGTGAGCAAGACTTAAGCTACCGTTCTGGTCTCCGCTGTGTGGATTATCTGTTATTGTGTTCGGGCCATTTGCTTAGCATCTCAATTGTCCCGCTAGGTTTTAAGTCTTATTGAAACTGTGTTTTTTATAAACCACTCGTTTTAAAACTGTTGTGTTAAAACTTTAAAAAACAAGATATTCGATTGTATAAACAATGAACTTCAATCGAGTTGATATGAATATGTAACCTGGGGGGGGGGGCGGCTCAAGCTTTACTTTATCAGAACTACAATTTAGAACATTATACATAAATTTACAAATTTATAACATCAATAAAATAAAACTTGATTTAATGAATGGAAAGATTGGAAAATAATAAAAAGAGTATAACAACATACCTTTGAATTATCTTATTTCGAAACGATACACGTTGTCAATCAAATATTCTCGGACTCATGCACTGGTCCACCGTTTTACGTGCGAAATAAAATTCTTCACTTAGACATAAAAATTATTTATGTTCACGGTTGCATTAGAACGACTAACTGCTTGGACATCCAAACGCACTTGATACAAGGACTGTTATACTCGACCTATCTGGTAACGTTCAACGATAACTGAGGAGACGTTGGAATAGTTAACGTTTAAATTATTAACAATCAAATATCTTGAAACGTAAATTCATCAAAGACTTCCTCTGCTTTAATCAAACATGCAATTTCATGATATATACAGCACATGCGATGGCTATCTTTTATTAATAAAAAAAAATACTAAATCAATATCAAATGAAAAAGTGACTTAGTTATAGCAAAAACTATTTTTTTATTAACTTGTTATTCTTCTAAATTTGTAAATATATGTATGTTTGTCTAAATTATGGTTCTAATGAGGCCTGAATAAGTGAAACGTCGACTGAGGATGGTATGTCAAAAAAAAAGATATATTTTATGAGACTCCAAGATATTTTTTTTTCTAACGTAAATTAATAAAATTATACAAGTGTATCAGTAATGTTATCATATGAGCACTGTTACCCCGAAAAGAAGAACATCTTAATGTTGCGTTACAACGAACTAAAAATTAAGACTGCAGTATTTAATAGCAAAAATATTTATTTTCAGAATCGGATGTCTTAGATCGATGGTATGTGTTTCCAAAAAAAAATATATATTTCAGTCATTCAGCCTTCTACCCCTCTAAAAATAAGTTCATGCTTAATCTCCGCAATATTTTCGACATACAATAAATAAAAATAGAGCAAAGATATAAAAATATTTTCAAATGAATTGACTAGACACACAAAGGAATATGGAACCCTTAAAGGGCTATGAACTACTCTTGTTTATGGCGTGGCCTACACAACTGTGTATCTATCTACACTTCACCTGGATACAGAAAAGAGCAATAAAACCATTTTGTAAGGAGCAAGAGGCACTACTGCAGGAAGACACGGTGGCATTTCACAAACAGAGATCACTTGAACCTTCCACGTCTTCGTCTCCAGAAGGTTCTCTCTCTCACTATCTCTCTCTTTCTTTCTCTCTCTCTCTCTCTTTTTCACTCTCTCGCTCTAGCCCTCCTTCCTTCTTCGGTGAAGAGGCTAAAGTGACCCAGGAACGACGAATGCCAAAAGGGTCTAACTCTGGGACTGGAGTCAAATATTTACTTACTTTATTTTGTCTATTTGTCTATTTGTAATAATAAAAATTTTATTATTTACAGATGTATGGCTTAGTTTATATTATGTAACCAATCAACCTTCTAGGTATATGATATATTATTCATTATTTAAAATTAGATCAAGTGAAAGCAGACAACCTCAAACTGACGTTTAGATTAGAAACAAACGATTATTGACAATGCTTTAATAATTATATTTTTAGATTTATGAGTTTCCAAAGCATACTTTAGAAGTTATTTATTCAATTATTTTTGAATTCATTTTATTACGTATTTTATATTTTAAGAAATAAATTAGGCAAAAAATCTTCCGTTAAAATGATCAGCAATGTAACCCCTCTACCCCCCATTCATCTTTTTTTATAATAAATTACGGAATTGGCAAGGCTGACACGTTGATTGTAATAATTAATGATACAAATAAAACTGAAGCAATACACGCTATTTCAGATCAAAACGTTTGTACAATTTCAATAAATGATTACATATAATAACATTGTGTATCACATATAATTCATACATTCACCCTTTGTTTTATTGTATAATTATGACTAGGAAAATCCAGTATCTCGAATAGATGGAAATACTCGACACAACCCTACCCTTTGGTGAGTTCGTGTGAATAAGTACATATTTTTTTTTCAATTCATACATTTTTCGGCAGGTAGAATGTATTTATATGTAAAGTGGTTACGTTTGCGTGTGATGAGAGCCATGTTTATTGGACAATGCCCACCTCATTAGTAAAAAAATCGCTTTAAATATTTATCCTCTTTTTCTAATAGTTAAAAATTCAAATTTTCACGAAGGTTGGTGGCTCTTATACGTTTTGTCAGGAGACATTTGAATTTATTTTAAACAGAATACAATTTTTCAGTATGTGAATACAATTTTAACAGACCATGAATAATTTTACTCTTCAGGCTTATTTTTTCTACTCCTGCCTGAATTCTTCTGTAATAAAACTGAAACAAATTGTTAGAAGGTAGATCGTATAAGTTTATTGTAACGTGGAGTTAAGGCTTTCCTTCTTAATGCTTAGTGGCTGAAAGAGAACTAATAATATGAATTTATTTAAAGTTTGTGAAAATCTTCCTAATTAAAATCACCCAAATTCATATCCATCCATTGTACAACAACATAATTGGGAATTTTTAATTATTTTTAATAAAAATAATTTCTCAAGTTGCGTTTTACGGGACCAACTTTTACATTGTTTTCTTTGTGTGATCGATTGAAACTAATGAAACCGCTAAAAAAAAAAAACATTGGTAAGAATTGTTTTCATTTTCTATACGAAGGTTTCGGAAGTTTTCACGTTCAATTTTATGATTTTTATCAGTGCAATAGCTTAAAGGATTTATGATGCGTATCAGTTCCAAGATTAAAAAAAACCCAACTAATACCCATAATATGGGGTTTAATAAAAAACATAATCAGTAGGAAATGATAAAGAATTAACGGGACGAGTGTAGAAACATCCTATGCATTTCCGCACGACAGTTTGGAAAATAATTTATACATAATTCAACTTAACCAGAGAAATGAATGCACATTTTCCTATCGATTAAACGTGTAATATAAGCATGAAATTTTAAGAGTTAATTTTCAGCAACAGTCTTATAATTTGTCCTGTCGATGTCAGTCACGTAAAGAATACACAGGTTACTCGATGAATGGTGTAAAGATTCATTGAAACATTCCTTGGTATTTTTGAAAGAAAAAAAATTTTAAACCACCCCTGCCCACGAAAAACCATAAAAGAACGGAAATTGAGAAAGAATAAATCTCCAACAAAAAAGCTGATTGAATTGAATTGAACTTTGAAGTTAAGAGCACTATCTTGTTGCTGGCCGTTGACACATTTGTATATATAACATATTTAAATATATTTTTAATACAATGTCTGTCTCTTATTCTCTCTCTCTCTCTCTCTCTCTCTCTCTCTCTCTCTCTCTCTCTCTCTCTCTCTCTCTCTCTCTCTCTCTCTCTCTCTCTCTCTCTCTCTCTCTCTCTCTTTCTCTCTCACACTCTCCCCCCTCCTTCCACAGCCAAAAGGCACAAGTGACCCGGGACTTGGTGTCAACATTCTTCTAACAGTCACCAACAGTCCAGGCTCTGAACTGAGTCAATTCAGTCACATTTTTTGTACAGTCAGTATTCTACAGCAAATCATACACGTATTCGTCTACACTGCAGTAAAGCCATTGTATGTATTTACACTTCTTTATGTACAATTATTCTTTATGAACATTTATTTTGTCTATTAATGAACCATTTTATTATTTACGGATGTATGGGTTAGTGTACCAATTAACCATCCAGGTATATGATATAAAGAAAAGCAGACAACCTAAAACTTACGTTCAGATTAGGAACAATCGTTTAAGAAAATCCTAAATGGAACGTGTATGTATGGAAAGTTCGAACTGATGGGATGAACCTATAAATGTGCGAATATATAGCACACCAATGCGCAAAGACAACATATTAGGTCAGACCATGTTTGTTATTGCTTAAATGTAATTGTGGGCACTAACAGTGTAGCAATTGTATAGAAATGAAATAAAATACTTCTCGACCCTTTGATAAATGCCTTGGCAGCCTGGTGGTCCTCAGCCTCGGAAACGGAGGAATTGTATAGACAATGGATGAAGGGAGTAATGTGCCACTGTGCAATGAGCTTTAAGTGCGCTATTGTAGAGTTTAATTTTACTAGGACAAATCTCGTCTTTATGAGGAGGGAAGTGCTGTTGGCTTCTCCAGTGCCACGAGGGACAACGAAGGGTAATATTTAGGGGAAATGCTTGGAGGATAATTAAAATTTACTGTTAGAGTGGAATGTCAATGACATTGAGTGTTCTAGCTTTACTGACATTGGGACTATGACTATGATGAAAGATCCCTAACAACATGAAATTTTACATGAATGTCCTCAGCTGCAATATTCATGAAACACAACTCGAGGACGTTTATAGATGAAATTTAATTTGGGTATGTATTAATGTGTTTATATATATTATAATTACTTGGTAATTTGTTTCTTAGATTTTTAGTTGGGCACTAAACAAAAAATTTTATTCCCTGACTTTTTTGATTTTTAATTGTTCATTTTGTCTCCTTACTATAATGATTAGAAAAAAAACAAATAATACTGTTGTTATTATACTTAGTGTTATTAACTTGAGTTCTATCCAGCATGCTTTTACAATGCCAAAAAATATAATCTTCTGAAATATTATGAATCGTCCATTTCTTTTTATAACGGATTTTTTTTTTCTAAATGCTACTAAGATTTTTAGGCTGGTATTTATATCTGTGAAAAAAAAATACATATGGTTCTTTAATTTCATTACGTCACTTAATTGAGCGTGGTCCAGCTAATAATAACTTCATGAAAAAATATCTTTGGTATTAACAGTTTCAGATTCGACTCAAAAGTATCAAATGGGATTGGGAACCAATATCGGTTGTATTGGTTTTGAAAAGGTTACATTGAGCATTGAATTTGATAGTCAAAAGAAATACAAGGTAATAACATATTTTCAATGTTTGTTTTGGTGTACATTCCACAATTATTAATAATTATTAGCCAATTAAAAATATGCTGGCAGGATGCACAACCACAAAATTCACCGGGTAAGGTCAGGTGTGGACAGCCCTATGAGTGGGTTTGGGTGTCCGCCCAGTTTGTCGTGAAAGTTTCAAAGCTTTTGTATAATATTCTCATCCAGTCGTGAACGTAAGGATTTTTTAGGTCAGCGTGAAGGGGATAGATATCCTAAGTGAAATAGCTCATCTTTGATAAGTTTTATAGTTTTTGATTTAATCGTATATTTTTGATTTTAGCAACAAAAATTAATAATATAAAACTTCATGTACCTTAAAGTAGCTTTTATTTTCATATTCGGGGTCGGAAGGCGCTCCCCCTGCCAGCACCGTGGTGCAATATTTACATTCATTGCGCAAGGTCAATGAAAATTCTCATATCTACTAGTGCAAATCTAGCTCAATCGGAACAAATAATTCGAATAACGGGTTATTGGGGAGGTATTTTGAGTTCAAGTCCTGTCTGCATATTTTTTCATTGGCTAAAATATATTATTAATTTCCAAACTAGAACTACAATTAACAATTTAAAAAATACAAATCACTTGCACAATTACGTAAGCTAGGTAGTTTTATGAAGGCGTCAAGATTCTATCTCTAGGTACCAGTCCACATTACCTAATATTTCTATGCTGATGTGATGTTTATTTAAATTAAGTATCACGTGTGTTAAGCTTCGAAGTTAGGAGCCTTGATCATTCCCAGACTTGTTTGTATTATTATCATTTTTTTGTTAGTGAATAATTCATTGCTCAGTATGTTGTCCTATATTTTTGAATGTTTATTTTTGAGAAAAAAATATATTATCATTAAATTTATAAGCAATATATCTAAGTCAGGTTAGTTCGTTATAAATTTTCTCAGAGCCTATAAAAACGTAGTCCGTGTATTTATTTTTTTCCTTCCAATTCTTTTCAAATATTGTGACTTTTCGAGCAAGAACTGAAGCTGAGCGACTTTACGCTTGAGAATTACCAAGGTTTTAAAACTTATTTTCAATTAATAAGTCATGTCATTGTAATTATTATCTAGTTCATCTCATGGAAACATACAGGGATTAAAAAATGTCAATTGAAAGTGATAAGCTCATGCCTTTTATTTCACTTTAAGGTTATATGAATTTAGTGAGACTAAATACACAGGTGGTCTAAAACGTTTCCGACCTCAACATGAAGATGATAATAAAATAAATAAAAGCTTTGTTAGGTCGGAAACGTTTCAGGCCGCCCTCGTATATGCACGAAGTTGAACCATAATGTGGTATTATTTCTTTTGTTTACGATTATTTAGCTAGCAAATAAAAACCAATTATAAAAATTGGTTATATACTCAAGTGTTTAATGATATTATATTCTCAAGTGATTCCACGATTTCTTAATGTGGCAATAAACCTTTTGAAACAACGATGCTTGAACACCGATTGGTTAAAACTTAAATAAAACGCACTGTTTTTATTAGAGATTTATGATTAATATGAGCTGATTTTTTTTTAATCAGAATAATTGTTTTAATGTGCCGGTAACTCGACAGTGAGTTCAAATAAACACAGATTTCGGCTTATTTAGTGTCCTACGATCCTGTGATGTATAATGCATTGGAGTTTTAGTTAATTGATAGCATAAATCATAATTTTGTATCTTTACACAATACCAACAATGGATCGTAGCACGCAGAATCCATTTCACCCAGATATTTTTCATGGTTGACATATCCAACTCTAATTGTTTGCGTCCACACTGTTGTAGCACATGTCGACTATGCGGACAAATGACCCCACAAGCATTACACAAGACCATGGTTATTTGGCAAAGGTAGATCGGGTGGTTTATTCCTCTTTCCATCTAACATTCCCTCTTTATAGGGATCATTCCACGCATTCGGTTCCCAACAGCCCCTCTAAGTTACAATTTATCAGCAACCTTCAACAAATAATTTTTCGAACTATCTCCGTAGCATAACAGAAATTAAACGCTAAGACTAGCTGGCCATATTGTGGCGACACCCACACTTCGGGGCAGATGTTGGTTCGAGTACTTCCCACGGTGCCTCACCTCCAGTGATAAACAACTCACGGTGGATTTATGGGCGACCAAAATGAGGACACAATGCACAGCATAAACCTGTCTTAGCCAAGAGAATAATTCAAATACAAGAAAAATGTTCCTACCTATTATGACTAGATCTATATTTGCAATAGATCACCTCAAAATAAATAATCTTTAATAAAAGATATTTTGAAGTATACCACGGTGGATCGTGGTTAAGATATGCACATAATACATGAATTTTCATTTATCGTTTTTTTTTTCTATATTTCACACAGAAACGTCCCTGGTAAGGAAATAAACGTGCCTAATAATGGATTATTATCAGTTTGTAACCAAGGAATCAACTATTGGTTAATAAAAAAGTTGGGAAAGATGCACATCTTTTAACCATAATTCTGTATCCTGTCGTCATTATGAGTTACTCGTACCAATATCCAAGGACTAACGTATTTACTCCTACGCCTACCGCCAAAACGGCTACTTAATTTGTCATGAAAATTAAAACTGAATGGACTACGTATTATTACGAATATTTATTATCATCATTTAATAATATTAGAATTGATAGTTATGGCAAACTGTTTTGCAAAGAATACTCATAATTGGGAGTTTCTACTTTGATGAGAATGGGTCAACTTAGCAAGTTAAATCATTATAGGACTATGGAGTATCTTTGTTCCCCCTTGTTATTAAAAAGCATGGGATTCAATACATTCAATAAAGTTTTAACAATTTTAAACTGTGCCTTAAGATTGTTAGAAAGGTATAATGTACATGATACGTTGATTGTCGCAACAGCTTTAAAAGAGATAGGGTTCACGTTATGAATCATAGACTTAAAACTAACTTACACCTAACAACAAAATCTCAACATCATTTTTCCTGACAGTCTGGTGCTATCGATGCTGGAAAAGTGGTGGGGTCATACATAGTGTTAAACATTGATTTGTTAGGTGCTGCAACGACTCAAAAAACTATATGTCTCCGGTGCATGAACTCACCCACCGACGGCACACCTAACAACGGGTGCAGGTCGGCGTTCTTTAACTTTTCGGGAGAGCTGACCACTTTTCTCATGATACCATACTAAAATTGCTGAAGACTTTTAGCTGTAATGTGAATCAAGTAAGTGTATAGTGGGACACCGAACAGCAGAGCTGGCCATTTATATATTCAACCAGCCATTATATGGCCAACAGAACCAACAAGTTGGGCGAAGTTATCAAGTGTATTGAGTTATTTCTTATGTATTCATTTATATTAGGTGGAAATTAGTGTTTCAAATAAAAAGGTTTCAATTATCTACCAAAATGTCTGTCATTATTTTGATTTCATCCACATTTCGCCTATTCAGATATCTTAAGGATTCTTTGAGTTTTTGCCAATATTACAATTTCTTATTACAAATGTTTTGTATGTATTTCAAATTTGATTTATGTAATCCTGAAGGCACCGGAATAGCCAAAACGTCAACGAGTTGATGACTACCAATAATATAAGATACTTTGGGAGAGACTTTAAGCTTTATTGTCTTTTTTTGAGTGTTACTTTTAAAAATAAGTATTAGTGTAGTTTATTTTTTTTTCCTTTTCTGATTCTATAAGGGCACGACGAATTCTTTAGTCTTAAGATTTTAAATGAACCATCGATTTTGCTCAATTTTAGGTTGATGAGAAACATTCAGGTGCTCTCGGTCTGCTTTCATGTCTCAGCCAATTTCAGTCTTTGGGTACAGTGCATAGTTCCTCCCTGTATGAGACAACTCAAATGAAAAATAGATAAAGCCAGATGAAAAGAAAGGAGGCTACTATTAGAATAATAGATCTCAAATTCTAATATCCTCCTCACTCGTGACTACGGCTGGGGAATAGCTTGTAAGGCTGTAATTGGCTACCTTTAACAGCTATCTAACCAGACCTTGTCGTTCTTTGAGCAGAATGATTTGTCATCTGTGCATATGGCTACAGATTAAAAATTAGTTTTGACAGCGTGAAGGAATCGCTTTATGTAATGATGGAACGAAGAAGCTAATTGAATCTAGCTGAGTACGGATTTAATTAAATGGTTCGTTAGATCCAAACTAGTTATATGTTGGGGACTATTGTTAGGTAAGGTAAGTAGCAAATCTTCGGTATACCTTGCGCAAAAATTCTCTTTGCATATTTCGGTATTTTACTACTCCTGTATTGTGATAAAGCTACAAATTGCCTAGTTAGGCAATTATAATTTACCTTATTATTTATTATATAACTTCTTTATTGTGCTAAAATTACAATCTGCCTTATTAGGCAATAAGTAATTGAAATAAATGATCTCATTCATACCGTATTTACAATTTTCATTCATTAGCTCATTCGTACAGTATTTAAAAACAGCCTAGAGACCTCCCAAACCCACATGGTTGTCACATCCATCGCATGCGAAAGAGGAAGTAGAGTCTGGGGAAGTCCCACACACTCCTCTGTCAGCCACGTCCTTGGTTACGAGTCAGTGTAGACTAGCCAAGAGCGCGAGAGCCACAGCTCAGGACTTAATTGGTGAATCTGGACATTGGCAGTATTCCCACTGTCATGTATTTGTACCAGGTCACGAGGCCACTGCCGCTTTAGTCTCCGAGGAGCATTATAGGGATAAGTGGCACAGTGTAATGACTGTACTAGGGTATACGGTTGGTTGGATAGGTTACTACGGAATTTTATAAAGTTGGAAGGGATGGGTTCACAAATGTAGAGAATATTAAGATCGTTGCTTTTTGGAATAAGGTTCATTTACTATTGTTCTCAGGTATTTTACTAAAGCTCATTTTTCAACTCAATGAACTTAAATTCGTTAATTATTTTTAACATATAATTATTGAATTCAACATGCTTAAGCCGTAAGTTAACTCTGCCCTTACCCAAGATAAAAACTGAAGCAACAATAATACAGTGATTCTTTTATTATGACTATTCAGCTTAGAGTTATCTGGAGCTGTAATACATACTTCTCCTTACCAAGTAACAATTAACGTTTCTGCGTCCGTAGTGAGACAAAAAATTGTAAACCTGCAAATTCTTAACTGTCATTTAGCATGGTTAGTTCTTTTTATTTGACATTTATAAATCTGAAAGGCAAGCATGGAGCCTATACAATAATAACTGTTATAAAATAACGTAAAAAGTTTAGAGCCATTAAATCTACTAGTGCCTGATTGGCTGCCTTCTCCCGCGCTTTTTCCACTACTGATTTGAGAGGTGAGAATACGGAGGTGAGAATGGCAGAGGAACTGTCTGTTATCTACACAGTATCTGTTATCTCCATTAATGTCACTGTTGTTTTTTTAAGTTACGCCAACAGTGTACAAAGCGGTTCGTGAGCATCCAACCCCCTTCTTTCCTCATTCCTCATTCCCATTCCTAAAGACCATCAGTCCTTTTACCCAATTCGGGATGGTCCAGGTTTATTATTGCTCAAGGTGGCTTAATTATTTTGCTGAAAATCCTACCAGAGAACTCATGCCTTATTTTACTTATCTCAGAATCTAATATGAATCTTGATCTTATGAATGATCTTGAAGTTTTATGTGATAAGAGACTGTCCATGAACTAATAAACTAGTTAGACTCAAAAATAACAATGACTCAACACTATTTTTTCCAACGCGGCCTATCTCACTGATATATTCAAAACGACTGTATTAAGAAATTGATGTAGTAAGTAAGATAACGTTCCTAAATAAAAATGTTAAAATAAGTTAAAATCTGATTATATTTATTTTTTTGTAATTCATAAATTTAAACCTAGCAATGATTAGGGTTGGTTTTCTATGCATGAAGCATACACGTGTTTGCACTTTAAAATTACATTAATTAAAATATGAAGTGAGTAAAAAGGGTAGATCCCCACCGAACGGGCATTGGAAAATAATATGTTAACTACACCTAGTTAACTAAAGCCTCAATCGCGACTTGTCTTGCTTGTCAAATTTGTTTTGTCCTAATCGGACATTTTTATCTGGCAGACACTTATTGGCTGTCATTCGTTGGAGTCACTTAACTGTTATGCATGAAGCATCAAGTGGTCACTTTATTGTCAGTAATTGACTTATATGTGCAGATGTTATGTTATGTTAAGCATGCATATTTTGTTCATTAAGAACAAGTTCAATGATGCACATTTTTCAGTTTTTTATAGCATGTATTGTATGAACTTTCATATATACTATTAGCGGCTGTAATGAACTATAATCTGTGTATAACTTTAAACAAATCAGCATACTAAAAGTAAGAAAAGATTTTTGGCGTCTCAGCGTTTAATATCATTATCGAAGAACGGAATTTTCGGTACCTTAGAATTTAATAGTTATTGTGATTAGTTTCTCAGACACACAACAATTTTGTAAATTAAAAAAAATATTTTGGCTAGTGGAATAAAATCAACGGGAAGAACAATTATTCGCCAGAATTGAGTTTAGGAAGAAGTCAATTAGGCTATGCGAATTCAACGGGAAGCGGTAACTCTTATTGTGTTCGTGTGAAGGCTGTCCTTGAGCGTGAGTCAGGCCAGCAGACTCTAGCTCCGAACTTAGATCTAGGCAATTACACCATATAATTCTAAATGTCTGTGCTATTTATATTTCAACAGTAATTAACCATAAACTCAGATTCCACATAATAAAATTAAATTCCACATTAGTTACTGAAATATAATACATAGGAATGAGTAATTAAGACATAAAAACGTGTTCACACTTTAAAATTACATTAATTACAACTATAAAGTTAATAAAAACGGTAGGCCCCATCGAAAAGGGGTCGGAAATCAATGTTATCTACACCTAGTTTAATAAAAGCTTCAATCGTGATTTGGCCTATAACAATCGCTTTGCCTACTAAATTTGTTTGGTCCGAATTATAAATCTTTATTTTAAAGCCAACAGTCTTTTTATTTTGTCTTGTAGTTTGCATAAGTGCTGTTCTTAAGAATTTCCAATTTTAAGAACAAGAGCGCTTTACACTATTTGTCACTTTCGCAGCATTAGATATTACTAATGAAGTAACATAATCCCTAATAATTTCTTCATAATGTTTGTGGAATTGAATTCCACAAGTAATTAAAACTTTCTAATAACTGCATGACTCCCTAATAACCACAATGTTGGGCTGGTGGAGCTATGGTATGAAAGCCTGGTTTCATTTTGATTTTAAATTAACACTTTTCACTGTTGAGAGACGAGTATAATTTCTATCGAATAATAATTTTTCTGTGGTATTTATTTCAAAACGGTAAACCAACGTCTGCCTGCTGACTGTTCATTTATTTGGGTTTTAGTGAGTCCCCTTGAGAGAACTTTGTGGCCAGTTAAGGTTATGACAACATCAAAAATATCGTCATCTACATTCCACTTGTCATATAAATACACATTAATTATTTAATTACTTTGTATACAAACTAATATATGTATTTATAAACGAAATTGGATTAATTATCAACTGAAGCTTATTTGCGAAATATCGTGCCTCAACGTCGAACACAGACTAAGTTACTGTTGAAAATGTGCCTTTAATGACCACTATAATATTGGTTGGTATAATACTTGGTTGGCGTTTACATAGACACAACGTAAATTTCACATTATGTATCGGGACGTCGTCGTCGATAATTCGAGAGCCTTTCTGAAAATAATGTAATAATCTAGTAATTTGTGGAGAGATTCTCATTACTAAGTTTTCCTATCTGCGAGCTTTCTGTGGTTGGTTATTCATTTGGAGCTCAATACCGGGCAACCATAGGCTATCTGAAATCGGATGACTGGTTTTTTGAGTATAAGTTGTTTTTTGGAGCTGAGGTTTTTCGTTAAAAACCTATGTACATGATTTTATTGTTTTTTTCTGTTAATTAGTTGGATGATAATTTTACCAAACCGCTCTGCAAGAATTGTCATCCCTTTTGTCTCGGGTTGCTCTTGAATAGCATGTTAATATTTCAATCCCGGCTGTCGTCCCAATTAACGATTCGGAATAGTTTTAGTAGGTCATGGGGTATCTTATCGGGTCATTGACAATGTCAAAACCGTTGCCAAATAATACCATATTACGACACACGACGAGATAAATAGGTAATGCCGTAGATAAACCTTCAATTAGTGATAACACTGATAACAATTCATTTCATTTCGTTTAAAGAAATGTAATTTGTATCAACACATTGCCCTTTCTTGTAAAAAAAAATCAGTGTAGACTCCTCTGCATCCTTCTGGTGTTAATGTGAAAACTCAGATTTTCGGAATTAGTTTCTGACTTGAGTTTTCTGCGCATGTGCTATCATTATAACACCTGTCTATTTCAACTGTTAATATTAACAACAATTACAACAGTTCATAGACTCTTATTACGTATTAAAACTGTCACAACTGGCAACTTATGTGAGCTGTTCATGAGGGAGCCCTCAATAAGTAAGTAATTACTAACATACTCCCTCAGTGTGTGTTTTAGATTGTAACACACAGATAAGTCGGCCATATTGTCTGCTCGTGGTTCTCGTGGGTGATAGATAGACGCAGTAGACAACAACCTGTATAAGGCAATAGTACCCGAGCGTCACGGTGTACACCCCTGGTGTAAATTTCGTGAGTTCGAATCCTCCTGAAGAGAATCTATTTTTTATTTAAAATAAATTGATTTATAAAATAATAAATATCAGCATCTGATGTCTGAAAATAAAGAAAAAGATCGAGGTCTTTAGGGTCAACTTGGACTGCATCGCCTGTTAAGCGAAACCTTAAACGATATCAAATAGGAACGAACGTTCCTCCAATAAATTCATCTGTCGCCAGCTCCTTGAAAGACCCACCACCACAAGTCAGCAGCAGCAGTTCAAAAGAAGAAACAACAGACGAATCTCCGTTCTTCACGCCGAACAGCTTCGAGGCATTAAGAAATAGCCAACCTGACGACTAGGAAGTTATTAAAACACCCACACAGGCCAAGCCACCTGCTATATTTGTTAAAAATATTAGCAATTTCAAATTTATATGCTCACAAACGAGTAAAATTGTAGGTACGGGAAAATATACGTGCCTCAACCGGTCTTGGGATACGAAACTTTCACCGGAATATCCCAATACTTTTCGGGCCATTATCCAGTATTTGGAAGAAACGAAAGCCGACTTCCATACATACCAGTTACAGCGAGAAAGTTCGTTACGAGTAGTGTTAAGAAAACTGCACCCGACCAGCTAATGAAATTGAAACTATCAGCTCTCGGTTTCAAAGTTCGCCAAATAACAAACAATTTACGTGAAGACAGGGAACAAGAAGAAGCGACCAAGACACCACTGCCCCTGTTCTTTGTGGATCTAGAGCGAACACCTGGAGTAGGAAGATCTACGAACTGACCCACCTGTAATACACAAGCGTACAGGTTGAAAAACCTTACCCCAAACGCGACATCGTCCAGTGCCATAATTGCCAGGCATGTTAGCACACAAAATCGTACTACCACCACCCTCCCAAGTGTGTAAAGTGCAGTGGGCAGCACAAAACTGAATTGTGCAAGAAGGTCCTGAAATCGCCTACTGTATGCGTGCTCTTTCAGCAAGGCCATCCAGCCAACTACATGAGCTGCGAGTCTTACATAACGCTGAAGTCCAGTTGCGAACAACGTCATCGGCTAGAAGAGGAGAAACTAGCCACAAGAAGCGGCCCAGCAAGAACAGAGAGCAGTCACAAGCACCGCCCACCCTGTGTCCGCAAGTTCCTTGTCCCAAGGATTCCATTCATCCCGTCAACGAGCAAACCCAATCCCATCCTTAACCACACATCACACATATCCCCCAACCTTGAAGCTCTTCAGATCTCACTAGCCTATCAACATCATTTCTTACATAGTTCAGAACCCTAATTACCCCTCTCATTTCCCTTCTTACAAATCTTGTCTCCTACCTTATCCCCGTTAAACAAAACCCATAAGTGGATCCTTCCGACTCCTTATTTGGAATTCCAATGGTGTTCGCACCCACACTAACGAACTGACAGAACAACTTCACGGCAATAACATCCACGTAACTCTTATTACTGAAACAAGACTTACAAGTAAACGACCTTTTACAGTTCGACAGTAACAGTCTTATCGAACTGATCCCCCAGATAGAAGAACTCATGATAGGTACCACTTTCATTGTCCGTAAATCCATTTCCCATCACATCGTTCCTTTGGTAGCACGTGATTTCCTTCAATCCACTAGAGTGTCAATCAACACCTTCACTTTCCCCCTCACTCTAGCATCAATGTGCTACCCCTCTCCTTTCTATACTCCATTGGAAATCGTTTCCTTGTGAGTGGGGACTTTAATGCGAAGCACCAACATTAGGGGTCAAGATCCACGAATACACGAGGACGTGCTTTGCTGTCAGCACTCACACGGAAACATTGCTCCACTATCTCTTCTGACTTAGCCACCTATTGGCCATCAGATCTATACCAAAATCGAGATCTTGACTTTTTCTTCTACAATAGTTTAGAAACACTAAAATATTCACTCATGCACCTCGATGACCTCTCCTCCGACCATAGTCCTTTATTATTAAAGATTTCCCTAAGACCAATTCACAAACTGCCTCCTCCTTCATTTATTAGGGGCCCAGTTGACTTGGACCACTTCCGCCAGCTTCTTACCGAGTCCGTAAACCTCAACTTGTCCCTGAAATCATCTAAGACCTAGATGATGCAGTGCATTCTATTACCACTCTGGTCCAGAGGTCGGCTTGATATGCATCGTCACCCCAACGTTATCCGAAAATTCATAATCAAAATCCTTTACCTCAGCAACTCAAAGACCTACTCCAATCTAAATGCCACTCCAGAACAGTGTGGCAAAGATCCCGGCATCCTGCTGATCGCCACTCGTACAATCAATACTGCAGATTGGTAAAGTGGCTACTGGTATCCTTCCACTTCGATCTACCAGGGATAATTTCCTGTGAAATGTAACTAAAAAAATCCTAAAGTATCATCCTATTTCACACCCACTCTGTCCTGGGCAGTTTTAAATGAGGATAGGTCGGAGGAATTCGCTTTGCATCTTACCCATACTTTTACCGCTCACCTTCCGCATCAAAACCATACTCACAGCACTACTGTTAAAAATTTCCTCACTTTACCTATATCTCTCCCACTTCCACCAAAACCCGTTAACCCCTCTGAGGTCAAATACCTTCTGAAACACTTACCTTACCGAAAATCCGTTGGATATGATCTCCTTACCCATCAAATTCTCAAACAACTTCCTACTAAAGCCATAATCTTCCTAACCTACATATATGACTGCATTGTCCGAACGACGCTCTTTTCTCTCCTCTGGAAACAGTGCATTATTGTCCTATTCGACAATCCCGGTAAACCACCCAATGACGCCTCATCTTACCGTCCAATTAGGCTACTCCCAGTCCTCCCAAAAATATTTGAGAAACTCCTGGTACAAATACATGACAGTTAGAGTCCTGGCAATGGCCAGTTTCTCCATTCATGTCATGAGTGTCTGTGGATCCCGCGCTCTTCTTCAGCCTCCACTGGCTCGTATCCGGTGACACGGCTGACGGAGGAGCGTGGGGGGATTCCCAAGACTCCGCTTTCTCTTTCGTATGCGAGGGAGGTGACAACAGTGTGGATTTGGGAGGCCTCTGGGCTGTCTGTAAATATTGTATGAATGAGCGAGTGAATGATGAATTGTAAATACGGTATGAATGAGAGCATTTATTTCAATTACTTATTGCCTAATAAGGCAGATTGTAATTTTAGCACAATAAAGAAGTTATATAATAAATATTTTCTGACCACACCATATCCCTGTTAATAAATATTGCTTGAAGAAAAAAATACTCTAAAAGAGAAAAACCATTATATTCACTTATAATATTTAAAGCAATACCTATAGCAATACAATAGCCCTCTGACCTATGTTCCAGAATTTCTAGCAAAACCTTAGTGAGTGAAAAATGACAATTTCCGTCATTAAATTAGAATTGGAAAAATGAAAGCAAAAACATATTCTATTCTTGATGTAGACATTGAAAATATATCCAATATTTCACTTCATATCATTACCAGTTGTTCTTCTTTTGTACATATACCATATTTATGTAAATCGTATATTGAATCTGTATGGTACGATTATGTTGATAGAATATTTTTTACACACTTGTTATATATACGAGTCGAATTATAAAGTCTACTCGAAAAGTGGAAATTTTAACTATTGTACACCAGTGATTAGTCGATTTCGATTCTTTGCTTGTTATTTTCTTTTCTTTTTTAGCTCCCTCATAAATGTTTGTATCAAGTGCCTAAATAGGTCTTAGCAAGTAAGGGCACGTTTTCAGTTTTTGAGCTAAAGGAGGCAAGAGATTGTATGTTTTGTGTTTGTGTTTATGTTACAGCAGGGTAGCACCTAAACACGCTAAGTTTTTGTATATTCGAGATCCACAAAGAGAAAACACAATCACGATTTTGAACAATAAATAAATTCACTGGAACCAAGTGCATGTAAATTTGGAGAACTGCGACTGCATTTGTGGAACTGGTGGGCCAATTTTCGGGAGCGCCTTGTGGCCCAAATACCAAACTCTCAAGACCTCCGAATATTCCCGGAGGATTACAGAGTGTGCCTAAAAAATCACGGGGTATAACATAACGAAATGTGGTTAAATTTGGAAATTATTTTACATACACATATTGCGATTACATGTTAGCAGTCAAATTATGTTTTATTTTAAAATGCATATATGTATTCTGGGGACTTTAGCTATAAAATCAGGTAAACCCTTGGACCTCCGGGGAAAAAATCAAATTATTAAAAACAGTTATTACAATATTGTAATATGATTTGATGGTGTTATGGAGGTAAGTAGTGTTGGGGTTAGCTCCCATAAATAGATGTTTATTGGAGGCCGAAGAGTATTTTTCATAGAAATAGTCAATGAGTAGAGTTGCTCAGCAGCCATGAGACCGGGCGTTAAAGAGAGAACGCACGTTTGAGACCGGTATGGAAAACCCAGATTGAAGACCCATAAACCAACAGCGAATAATAAATGATTTTTTATATAAAGTAAGTGTTATTTCAATTATATAAAACTCTCTAGCCATTTACGTTAATATAAAACATTTAAAAGAGACAAAATTATGAACTGGAACCATACTGAACCCTGAGATAATATAAATTGAAACATTATAAAATAAACTATTAATCTTCATAATTTATTATGAATTTTATGAAAGTACTTTTTTTGAACGATTAAGTAAAAATATTAAGAATAAAAGGTAATCGGTACAAAAACCAGAACCTCTTATTACTGTTTTAATGCACAAGAATATTCTTCAATATTTAAATTTATTTGATCTTTGAACAATTAGGTTCAAATCTCTTTTATAAAGAAATTTATATTTATAAATTTTCCTAAAAGTGATTTAGATATTGCTTTCGTAAAGTAAGTTCTGAACAAACCGAGACTGGTGCTAAGTGAATTTTTATTATTTATTGCTCATAATTTTTTACAAAATGAGTATTCCCGATTTTTTTATTGTTACTTTAGATCCTGTAGGGTCGTAAAAATAACTCTCCATCAGGACAAAGGCAGATGCGTACAATTACCTTAATACGCCTTTCTTGTATTTTCTTCTTTAAAATAAGAGAATAGGTTTATCGTTTACACAATTCTTTAAAGGCTTGTAATTACAGCGAATAGTTTATAGTCGATTTTAAGACTTCCTTAGTGCCATACCTAACCCATTGAACCACTCAAGGTGAGAGATTGGCATGAAATCTCGCCACGCCACCTGAGAAAGGTTAACTAACAATTTAGTACGTCAAATATAATAAGAGTATGAATATAAATGGATCTGTACGTTTATTAATTTTAAACTGATTATATTCAAAATAATATGCTATCATCTCAAGGCAGTAGTTTTTGTCCGGATTCCGTCGATATCAACGTGGCTTTTGATAATTTATGCAGTTTGCATTCGCATACTTTATATCGTTAAAGCAGCATAACGTGGAAGTTATTAATTCAGCATATTGAAAAAAAATTGTCATATAAACTGACGTGTTTGAAAATTGTGCATAAGCCTTTAATGTTTATTACAGGATGTACCTACTGGACTGGTTAACCATAAATAAAATCTAGGTGCAGAAAGTTTATAAGTTAATACAACGCCACGAATCAGGCTAAATACGTTTTGGTTATGATATTGCAATAAGATCAGATTTTTTTATTTTATTTTTATTTTTATGTATGAATAATTAAATAAAAGGAAAAAACAGAAAAACAGGCGACGTACCCCCATGAGCTCGCTTCACGTGCTTGTGGGGGAAACCCCGTTCGAGGTTTTTAGACCTCAAGAAGGGGAGGAAAAAAAATTGTAACGGTAAAGGGGGAAAAAAGACACTAATCCTGAGAAAAAGTAGCCTTTGCCAATTTTTGATTGATGTATAATAATTTTAGACGCCAAAAATGAAAATAAAATTGTCACTAATATAACGAGGGGTGATATGTGTCGTGGCCACTGTCTCTTTTTAGGAATATAAAATAATTTTATAAAGAACTACCTAATCAGAAATAATGAATGAATAAGAGTGACAGGGCCAAACGAGATGTATTGTTAGGACAGATAATAAGTGTTCGGTGCGGGTTCAATTCCGAAATGAAAGGTCCCTAAACAATAAGGAAGGGCTAAATAATTGATGGTGCTCCCTCGGCATTTTTTCTGGGCTTCAATGCCTTAAAAGGTTTTACAAGCATGTCACGATGTGGGTCTGTACCTCTTTAACCTATAACTTTATCTCATCTGTATAAATTTCAAAATTTAGGATTGAGTTGTTAATTGGGAAATTTAAGTCGACCATTTAATTTTGGTAAGAAAGGTGTTTGTTAATTTAACCAAAACTGTCTTTTTTTTTTTTTAATATTAAACAACTTTATTATGATAAAATTACAATCTGCCTTAATATTTAATAGGCAATAAGTAATTGAGATAAATGTTATCATTCATACCATATTTACAATTCATCATTCACACGCACATTCATACGAATATTTACAAACAACCCAAGGGCCTCCCAAGTCTGAAAGAGGAAGCGGAGTCTTGGGAAGTCCCACACGCTCCTCTCTCAGCCAAGTCACCGGATACGAGCCAATGGAGGCTGACGAAGAGCGCGAGAGCCACATACGCTCAGGACATGATTGGAGAAACTGGCCATTGCCAGGACTCCCACTGTCACACATTTGTAGTAGGTCACGCGGAACCTAAACTGTAAACAATATTTCAAGGGCTTTGTTATTTCTTTAAATAGGTTATAAACTGACAGACGAACTACATCTTCACCTCATGGGAAATTGTTTTACCTACCTGGCCCCACGGAGTAGAAGTATGGAAGAGTGAAAAATTCTCCAATATTCATCGCATCTACTCCTTGCTACCCAGAATCCTCCTCAAGGATCCCTTCACGTTTATCTCAACATCCTTTTCATTCTTGATCTGGCCACCTCCATCTTCCTGAACTACCATTCATGCCTCCCTGGCTATGAAGACTCCCTTCTATCATCTCATTACCGGTAACGCCAAGCGACGCCTAAAGTGGTATCATCTTGACATCCTCCAAATTAACCAACATGTTGCTTGTAAGTAAGCTGCACTGTGTTTACTTAAGTGACAAATATTAGGTAGTTGAGCCATTTCCCTCAGAATAAGTAAATGCGGTATAAAATGAGGTTCTAAGGATTTTTAAATACTGCATTGATTGCAAGTAATTATTTCATTACAAAAAAATCTGGGTTTCCCTCTTCAATAACTTCTGTTAGAATCTGGACCTTTTTCCTCTGTTCCTTGGATGACGTGGAGGCGACTCTGGCCGTTCGAGAACCTAACGCATCAAGGAGTAGTAGATTCTGTAGAAGAAGAAGACCAAGAGGAGCCTGGGTGATCGTGGGGAAGGTTGGGCGAGGTCAGTGCACCAAACGGAGGGGCGACCACTTTTTGCCACCTCTCACATACGTGAGCCCTTTTTTAATGGGGCCGTCCTGTGGCAGCTGCCCTCTCAATGGCTCTTCCCGCTCTCCTTCTTCTGGCTTCATCCGCTCTTTCTTCTATCTTTTTTACCCTTTAATTATATTCCGAGCAAAGCCAAAGGCCACGTCGTATTATACGGTAGGATGTAGCAAGTTGTTTAAAATACGATTCAAAAGTATCTGGTAAGATTTGGGTTTCTTTCACAATCTAGCCTACACAAAGGACTGGGCTTATGTATGAAGTATTAGCAGGCGACATAGTTTCACGCCCTCCAATCAGTCTTTTTGGCTTTAAAATGAGAGTGCATGTCCTGCCAAAATGACCTTGGTCCCTGGAACTTGGTTCTTACAAACTTTCTCATTGGAATCCATAAGGTGTATAGTCACTCTGTTTGATAATATAAAAACCTCAAAACACGTTAACAAATGAACCTCACTCCAAGCACCGTAAAATAATGTTAAAAAGTTAAATAATTAAAATATCTTAAAACCAAAAAAATGTTCTGCATTCCTAGGAGAAAACTATCCTAATCAATGATTCTACAATTCAAAAAAAAAACAAAAAACATGCAGGAGTCGGTATGTGCAATAAAAATAACATGACAAATATTTACACCGTGGGAAAATCTCATTTTTCAAAAACGCTTTGAGCCTGTTATAAAATCTGAAAAATACATCACCAGTACACGTTATATCATAGAACGTCAGGACTGTAAATAATATTATCATTACACACTTCCACTCCTACCGAGATGGTAACTTTTCCAAAAACTTGCAAAAACTTCTAATGCCCATTTCACAGGAAAACCAGTATCACTGTCTTCGAGCGGATTGTTTAGGACTTGGAAAGAAATATCAATCTTTGCCTTTAGCCAGTGAATATTATCTTTAAGTTCTTTGTTCCATTCTCCCACTATTGCACACCTAATTGGTAACCTTTAATGCAACAAAACAAACATCGTTTATATTCCGGAGGATGCTTGAACAGTGGTTAAAGTTGTCTGGTGAGGTAGCAATAAATAGGAGGTTTTTTAGCGAAACTCAAAAAATTTTTGAAAAAAAAAATTTTTCACACAGCGTAAATACTAAAATATAGTTGTATCTTTTTGGAGTTTGCTCTTTCGAATATTGTTAAACAAATACCTTTTATAAATACTAATATATAACATTATATGTTTACTTTACAATAGAGGCGACGAATATTTGTTGAGTCGCAGGTAGGAAAAGGCTACTGATAAATTAAGGATATGGAACTTAAATATCGCAACGGTACTTAAAGTGTGGGTATGAGGCAGCATCTTTTGAGCTCTTAAGACTACATAGTTCGTTTAGTGATTTATTCTATCTTTTTGCCATCAAATAGATAAATCGACCCGATTTAGGGTAGAATAAAATACGAAGTGCCCAGAATGGAGAAATGATATTACTTTCTTATCAGACTGTAAAGTGGTACAGATAAGATTGTAATGATAATAATAAGCGGAATAAATTACTAAAGCCCTCAATTTAACAAACGCTACACTGCACAAACGACCCGTTCAACCAAAAATCTGAAATCTATAGTTCTAAGGAGGACTCTGGCCTACAAGGTAAGAAAAACAAACCTGGAGTAAAAGCGTTTACGAAGGGAAACAAGTATAAATGATAAAACATTTTATGATAACTAACTTTTCATTGCTTATGATTTTAGTTGTTTTTTTTTTGTATTATTTTATTTGCATTAAGTACAGTTCACTAATATATCATTGTATGTTTCAAAGGTTACACAACATGTCCCAGCTTATCAAAAAAATAATAGGTCAATTCATTTAAATGTGGTTTGAATTTAATTCACTAGATATTTTTTATTAAATTTAAACTATTGTATTAGTAAAGATTAGTTACAGTTTAATTTGTCTAGGACCAGACAGTTGTTAATCAAGTATACGATTTCATGACCTGAAATGTTACTCAGAAACTAAGTTGGTCACATCAAGCCCATCTGACTATAAAATTATCCCATGAGCTGCTATCAACCCGACGGAGATGAGTTGGGCGAGGGAAAATGTCTGTTTGGTAAGTAGCTATATCAAGTTTAACTCGAGACTACTGCCCTTACTCAAGTTCTATAGTTTTAACTAAAGGGATTTGTAAAGGGAAAGTTTCAAACTAAGATGGAAACTTTATCGCATAGCTAATCCTAAAGCTATTGGGAGCAAATACTCCCATAAATGTTACAATTTCATTTACTCCGCATGCAATTACATATAATTTGTCTGAATGGAGATACAGCCCTGGATAGTATCTTGTTCAACTCCCTTATCTGTTTTGTCTTATGCTCCTCTCCACTGGGACGGGATATTCCGATGCAAATTTGTAATGATTTCAAGAGCGGTGCTTCAGCAAGCACCGTCCTCTGCGGGGTAACATTTATGCTATCGATATTCATACCGAAGGAAAAACTTAATGGAACTCTGTGAATAAAGGAAACAAACCGTTGAGCTAGTAACAATTGCTCTTGACAAACAACTTGAGAGTCGAGTAACATTAACTGGAATAATTGCTAGTTAAATGCGAAATTCTAGTCACATAAATACTTGCTAATCATATTACATAGCCCAGCAGGCAACTGACATGTGCCTATCACGGACAGGATATGTTTTCTCATGGCATTTATCTATAGTTATTTACAAAATAAATAATATATATAGACCGCGTGATCCACTCACATCACTCTACTACGTATTAGTCAATAGTAAGGGTCTTCAGATCAAGTTCTCAGTCAACGAACAATTTTCATGATAACTAATGGAATAAAGGCAGGTCTCTTCGGAGCAGTCCAAGAGCTTGAAGAATCTACTGGGAAGGAAAAAGAAAAACATATTATATTCTAACCTAATACAAATCAATGACGTTGCTGTTTTTTTCTGCGTGATATATTGATTAGATATATGTTTGAACTGAATGGTAATGCTACTAAACACTAATAAAGTTGAGATTTTTTTATAACATTTTACTAGAGTGACTCTACCTATTTATTTATTATCATGTATTTCAAATGAGACCAGGCGTCTATTTAAATAGTTTTACTCGATAACATTCTATTTAGAGATTAAATAATAAAGTATATGAACCATAAACCGGTCTCTTGATTTTATCAATACAATAATTTTTATTACTGTATCGTTTCATTTGAATATTAGGGTTTTAGTGTTATAACCGTTTAACATGATTCAACATGTTACTGAACGTGTATCGAATTGTTTATGCATGTCGTGAATTTTACAGTTCAAGCCCGTGAGAAAAATGGCATAGTCCGTTGAAAATATTTGGGTAGAAATGAATAAAGTTGTGGAGAAGCAGAAGATATTTCATTTCTTAGTGTACACCAAAAAAAGTATCAAGGAACCAAAACTACCCAAAATATATTCAGAATGATTAATAGATTTTCTAAAAATGTGTTCTATACTTACCCAAAAAAAACCTGTATCTGAATTGTATTTGTATTTATTATATTTTAATTACAGACCTATCCATCTTAGAACATTTATAAAAAAAAAAACAATAAAGGAGATTAATATTAACAAACATGAGTTGAATTTTTTTGGCTATGGTTGAAGGAAATATTATTTATTGTATGATTTAAACAATGTAAGGAGAAAGTAAAGTACCGCAGGTAAAATACTGCATAGGTGTTTTGTCAATAGACACTATTTTAATTTGCAACCTTTTAGACGTATGTAATTGACTCCTATTACCGAAGACTTGGTTTCTTTTAACCTTTTTCCCATATAGATATTTTTGGAGGAGGGGATAGTTAGAGAGAGGTTCACTCAGTTTTGCACGCAAAAATTTTTAGGTGTAATCTGGTTAAAAATTGAAACTAAGGTTGATAGGTTACAGTGAGGAACCAACCACGCTAACCTTTCAATACAGCCTACCTACTACGGCAAAAACCAAAGATTTAGTTCTACTCTTTAATTCCTGTGGATTGTTATATATTGTTCATCCTAGAGATTTGTTAGTTAATGTGTAACTGTTGCAATCTCTCCCCCCCAAAAAAAATAATGTATGAAAACATAAAATTTCCTACTTCCATCCGTTACATTTGAGCGATATTTAGGTCTAGTACAGCGTTGTTTAACACTTTTTAAGCATTTTTTTTAATACTTGTAATACAAATAAACAATGAATGATACATTAACTGATCAAACGGTATATAGTCTTTTAGTATATTGTCCACAAACGATACACTATACAGCATCAACTATCAGACGAATAAGACTGATTTGATACCAGAAGAATGATTTGACCTCTATTATTTAGTATGTGCTAAATATAATAATAAGGGATTTAATAAGCTACCTGAATCGCACATGTAAATTCACGTAGTTCAGATTTAACAATTGCATAAGCTATTCGAATCTATCAGAGACTCTGACCAGTCCAGTTTCACACAAACGTCCTTGTAGGAAGACATTTGCATAAATATTATGGTACCCGAGCACGAGGCACGTAGAGACTTGTCCTATTTAATTCGAAGATCATTTAGAACTTGAGCTGTTACAAATAAATGAGAGCTCGGCTGAAACTTGCCGGCAAGATCAATGTAAGGCAGAAAGTTGCTTTGGAGTGGAAAAAATAGTTTCAGTTCCTGTTCAATGAAAATATGTCCGAGTGAAACAGAAAAATTCTGACCATCCGGCACGTGACGTTGAAGAGGGATTGGTTCGGTTCTTGCTAAGAACCACTTTCAAACCAGGTTCGATCCGGTCTTGAGAGTCAAAATATTTGCTCATCGCTAACTATCCGCTTTCCGATAGGAGATTTTAACTATACACTTCGATAATAAAACAAGGCTTTAAATCAAAAGATCTGAATCCACTCATTTCGTTTCATTCATATTTTATTTATGACGCTACCAAAAGTAAATACTTAAATACGTGGAAAAACTTGTCCCTCATGGTATCTTAACAGTATGTTGAAGTATTTATAGTATACTTAAGAAAAAATAATACCATAGTTGCTCAAATGTTGCTGCAGTTGCGAATCAGTCAATAAAGACAAGGCACAATAAATGTTTACTATTACTTCGCGTTAAAAAGAAAATGAATAAATGTGCTAATTTCGCAATATAACATCAGTTAGGCCTTGTAAAGTTAATTCGTTTACTCAGAAGCTGATGTTGTTGAGCTTAATCTTCCCACTGAGGTAAATATTGGGTAGAAAAATGTTTAAGGAACAAGAAGGTGAGCATTAAAGGTAAACTCTGAAAAAGTATAAAAAACACAAAAACAATTGCATATAGAGCACACGTGTTGATTTGGCAAGGTATGAAGTCACTCTGAACAATCCACCAAGTTGTAGAGAGCAGAGCCTCAACACTGCAAAAAAATACCTTTTACCTACCCCCTTAAATCTAAGGGTTACCAGAAAGTAACTTTACTTTAAAGTACCTACTACCTTTACTGGCAATAAAAACTCTTTTATCGGTGATTTAACAGCAAGCTCAGCAGGGTAAGTGAGGAGATCGGGATCCGTTTAGCTGTGTTTACATTCTTTGTTTCCATGATGTAACCGTACTCAGACATTCACGTAAAATAATATTTGTGAGAAAAGTCCATGCTATGGGAGATTGTCTCATAGCGAGTGTTCACGTAAGTATCGCAATTTGGCTTTTTATTTGTTTTCAATGTTTATAACATTGTTTTCTTTTGTTTTTTTAAAAGATCTTTTCGTAATGAGTCGTATGCGGTCCTCGATATCGAATCTCTCTTGTGAACTGAGACGAGCTAGATGTGAGTTGAATGAAAAAAAAGCTGGACTTGAAGATGAACCGATTTCCAAAAAGGGAACCTCATGGTTTTTGTCATTCTGTCCACGAAGGAAACAAAGAAAGTGTGCGGAAAAAACCTACTATTTTCCACTCGACACACTAATTATACGAACCCGTATGTGTTGACAATTAATTATTTTTTATCGCACGTGCCATAAAGTATTAGAGGAAGATTAAAAACTTCTGATGTCTGAAAACCACTCCAATAGTACATTAATATCTATTTTACTGGGAGCACAAGCGCGGATCTAAAAAGTACACTCCTTGTTCTTACCTGTCTGCTATTTATTGTAAACGTTCTCCACCATAATAAAAGTTATATTTCAAGGGGGCTCTTAGTACCCTGGTACAGAAAACTGCAGATGTTCACTGCGCAGAAATTCTTAACCAAGAACTCACTACCTTAAAATCAACCTACTCCTAATAAATAAATTTATTTTGGTTCTAAAAATATTATTACGGTATACATGGCTATTATTTATAACAATTATGAATACTATAAATGATTTTTCCTTATATGTACTGTAACTTGAAGAAATTCAAGAGCTCGTATCCTTGTGCTGCGCCGCAAGTAGTCTGGGGACCTGAACTCAGTAGAAAACCATATCCACGGTTCAACTCCCGAATTTTTATATTCAATGATAATCTTTTCTTTATCAAAATTAGTTTCCTCTCTACTGATAGGAATTACTGATGTTATTTGAATATAATTGTAACTTTTGTACTATTTCACAGGGTTGAGGATGATATTAGGTGATTCATAATTACACAAGGAAAAACTAATATTCCTGCATTAATCCATGCACGGCCTCAATTCCTAGAAAAATATATCCATGCTTTTCAACTCCCAAATTTTTCACTTCAGTAAAAATTGCTCTTCATTAAAATTAGTTTGCTCTAAAAAGTTGAGAAACGGGGTTTTCTAACCAGATTCTAAGTTATTAATAATAAAAATGAACGAATAAAGCCCAACCTTTTAGTGTGTAATACCACAACTTATATTTTTAGGGTAGCATGGCAAATTTGAATGCCCAGCTTGTTCAATTCACCATAGAGGCCCGACATAAAAAATACTTTCGTTTACATAAAGTAGGATTAACTTTTATAAATTTTTTGGTGGGTAATAAAAAACTCATATTTTTACTATCATATTTATTGAGTTATAAAATAAAAGACCTCGGAAGTCTATTCATTATATGCGGTGTATGTCGGCCCTCCGGTTCACAAAAAGTCATCTAAACTTAATTTAAAAGCGTGTTCAGAACCGTAGTCAAACAGTAAGCCATTCTTGATTTAAAGTGAGTTCCAAGCTATATTAGATAATCTTTCACTAGAAATATGGATATGGGTGGAGGGGTACATAAAACACACGAGGACAGCGGATCAAGACACACACTTATGAAGGGGTAGTTACCACTTGGTACCTGAACAGATCATAAGCATACCATGCCGGTGAACCGATAATCAAAAACACTATTTCATTCACTTAATTCAACCTGATTCTAATTAATAACTATAATTTGATATTACAGACGTCATTACCTCAAATAAATATGCTATAATGATTGAAAATAAAGATTTTGTGTTAGTGGTATGTTCAATTTTTGGAAAAAGTGTTTTATTTAAAGGCACTCATGTACAGTTTCAATTAAATGTATTAATTACTTAAAACCAGAGAAAACTGCCAAAGAGATGGAAGGCAGATGATCGTCAATAGTAATATACTCCTATAACGCCATATGGCAAGGGTCACCTGTGTGGAGACTAATTGACAGGTATAAAAAATAGACGTAGTTCATCTCCCGAAACTTTAAATTCAACGAAAACCTATTCTTTATGAAAATTGGTTTTCTCTAAACAGAAATTACTGATGGGAATTGAATATAAATGTAACTTCTGTACTATTTTACAGGGTTCAGGATAATATTAATTATAGGCAATTTAAAGAGTGTATAATAATGCGAGGAGAAACTGAAATTCCTGCATTAATCCTGAATGCACGGCCTCAATTCCTATCAGCGAATTATCAGTAGCGCCTTGTGTCTGCAACACGCAACACTTCAAGGAATATTTGGGAGACGCCGATCAGGCTAATTTCATTTCAGCAGAAACTATTAACGTACGAACTTATGCTGAAACCAATATGGAGATATGAGCTCAGTCTAAAATAAAATACAGATTTTCAATCAAAATCTCTATGACTTCGGAATAGATAACAATGGCATATCCTCAAACTAAGCTTAGACATTTCAGAGAAAGAATATTGGGTGTCCTCTGCCTTCATGTTAGACATTGACTTGTATTTTATTATATTCTAAATCAATAAATTATGTTTTAAAAAATGGCAATAATTTCATGAACTATCCCTTCCCCATTTCATTGAGTTCCGTTTTAAAATAAATTGTGTTGGTTGAGTTACGTAAATAATTATATTTATTGAAGACGGCTATAAGGTTTCATATGTGTATTCGTTGCAGAGTTTTATTGTAACCAAGCATACTTATTTCCATTATAATTGCTACTTCACTCACATTTCATAACAGAATATCTCGATATACATATGTCAGGATCAACTCTCTGCGAAGAGGAATGATAAAAATGGTTACAACTGCATTATATGCATAAATTAGCGCTAAAACAGTACATTTTACGGAACGAATTCCCGCAATTCCGAACTCGTCGAGAACGGAATTTCCTTCCCGTATTATTCGCGGAGCTCGGTAACGCACTAAATATTAATTTAGCCGCCAGTAGATATGCCCAGGCCTTTGAACACGGAAAATTAAACGATATATCATTTATAAATACCTTAACAACAAGGGCTGATTCACTTTACGTCGGATTTGTATCTGGTGTTGTAATCCCTGCCTGCAATTATTCACCGCTTGTATATTTGTGTAACATGTAATGGTGTTTATTAATATGCCGACGTGCGGTGTGTTTTGTGCAGTGTTATATGACTCTGCGAACTTCACTAAATATTAATTGCGTACCCATTGACGGTATGACGATAGTAGGGTGCACTTCTATACCGGGAGCATAGTTTATTCAAAGAGGCATTAATGGAGCGTTGTCGGGCATAATGCTCTAGTTAGATTAATAATTCATAAGTAACTTAAATCCGTTAAAAGCAGAGTTTCATCTAATTGGTCTATAATTGTTCTAAAGCTGTCAATCATTATTTAAAAATGTAGTACACCTGAGTAGGGGGGGGGGGGGGCTGTGCCATCGTATTCACTTTCACACGCTGCACGTGCTTCCCTCCCCCCTCATTGGACTAGACCAATCGTCCTAGTCCACTATAGCTGATGTATGATTCGAGATGTACAAAATGATTTAACATTCTTGTATGCATATGCCCTCATCTTTAGTCACATAGGATGTTGCTCCTTTGTATTCGGTAGACTTGGATTGTCCATAGAAGGAAAGTTTAAACAAGCGGCCAACGCACGAAATAGGGTGCATTAACTGCTGTAAATATCAATCGAACCTCCTTTTCCCTTAGGAAATCTTTGAATTCTCTTGAGTTGATTCCTGGGTATTGATCTGTAAGTATTATCCCTATTTTGTCTGTTTCCAGTATATTATTTACTAATTTTATGAAGTCAGTGGCACTCTGAGTTTTTGATGTTGAAATGAATGCATATCTTGTGAAGTGGTCAATAAGCAGGTGGAGGTATCTTTTTGTTGATCGTTGTCCTTCAAAACCTCCAATAGTGTCGATTGACATTATTTCGAATGGTTTTGTTGCTGGCCCTAGTTGTGACATTAGCCCATATTTTTCTTGCCCTCTGGATTTGTTTTTAATACATATTTCACAGTTTTTACATACTTTTTTTATTTTTGCAGTTATATTTTTTGCTGTATAATAAGGGCATACCCTATTCATCATTTGTTTAATCCCTATATGGCACCATTCAGAATGTATTTCTTTAATGAATTCTAAACTTAAGTTTTCAGATAAAATTATCTTTTCTTTATTTCTTACTTTTTTATAAAACACTCCATCTTTTTCTATTAATTTTGTTTTGGTGTTTTGTAATATTCTATTTTCCTCTTGATCTTTTTTAATTTCTTGTATTTTTATCAAATTAACTATTTTTAGGATTTCTTCTTTATTTTCAATTGGTTCTAATACTGGGTTTCTGTTCAAACTATCTGCTTCGGTATTATCCTTTCACGGGATGTATTTAATTTCAAAATTGAATTGTGACAAATAGTAAGTTCATTCACCAAGTTCTTCATCCGTTCTTGCTCTTATGTTTAAATTTTCTAATGGTTTGTGATCTGAAAGTACAATGAATTTTCTTCCAATTAACCAGTGTGGCCAATAAAAATATTGGTAAAATTGCTTTTTTTCATAGCAATTTCTTTACTTCTGCAAAGGATTTTTCAGACTCTTCCGTCCATAACAATTTTTCATTTTTTCTTAATAATTTATCCAGTGGATCTAGCAATATTGAGCTTTTTTGGTATATACTCCTGGTAAAAATTAATTTTTCCTAAACATTGTCTGATGTTCATTAGGTTTTTGGAGTTGGATAGTTTTTTATTGAAATTAGAGGACATCACATGTTGCCTTTCAATTGTTTTATTCGGGATTGACTGTTATCCATAGCAGATCCCCTTTCCATTTTCTCTTATGTATAAATGGACTATTGGTACATAAGTCAATAAGTCGTGGTCCTAATAATTAAATTCCTGTACTAGTGTTCGGATGGCCAGATAGTTGGTCATAAAAGCTTCGGTGTAATTTCTCCACGTCAGTCTCTACTAAAGCTATGAGGTATATCTTCAGAAGTTATCAGCCTCACTGATTTGGATTCAAATTTCTATATTGTAAAGGTTTCTTGTGCGTGTTCGTATACTCCATGTTTAAATGTGCTTAAATCGAGTATTTTATATATTCAATCGTTCTACTATTGGCAGTTTTGAGAGTATGGTGATTAAATGATACAGCAGTTTGAGACTGCTGTTGAGCCTTTTCCTTTTAAGTTCTGTGTGAGGATTCCAGTCAGAGGGACAGGGTTAATTCGTTATATTGATATTTGTTTTCCATTGCAAGACACTTACAGGTTTTTGAAGACTAACGGTAGTGTGTAGTAGTGGGTCGTTCGGTTTGGAGAGAACAGCTGAGTCGTCGGTGTAACTGGGTGTAAGCCGTTGGTGTAATGTAACAAATTAGACCCCTAAAGAACATCAGACTTTACCAGGTCATAAGGTAGAGATCGGGAAACTTTCTTGAATACTAAAAAAAGCAATCATTAAGATGTGATTTCAGGGTAAACATACGTGCTATTTTTCAGGTCTGTATAGACGTCCTATATATTAAACTCTGTCAAATACATGTTGAACATTTAGAAATTACCCTTTCAATCCAATGAAAAAGTTGAAGCGATATAGTGATCAACTCTGTGTAATTGGTGAATGGTGAATTGACAGAAGTCGAATTAGTGGTTTGGAATCAGTCGTTACTAATGTATTAGGGGACATAATGGGAGCACAGAGCATATGTGGGCTGTTGGATGTTGGCTATTGTTGTCTTGAGTGGCTGCTATAGAGATTTAAACTTCGAAAGTAGATCATTTAAAGAAGTTGTGTCTGTATTGTGTGGTGGTTGAAATTGTTGACCTTCAGGCCCTCTGGCAAAAGGTTCCTTGGGTACTGGCTTCGCTTTTTGTGGTTATTCCATAGAATTCTGTTGATGCTAAAACCCTGCATTAGTAGATCATAAATACTGGGTCGTCGGTAGACGATACTGCTTGCCTCTTCAAGCTTTTTGGAGTTCTTTGTCGACACGACAAAGACCCTACTCAACTTATAAGAAAGCTGAAGCTTTTTAAACAACTTAAACTCATTTTTAGACCATATCCACGGAGCACATAAAAAACCCTCGATCCCCAACATCTGCTAGGGAGCAACTGAAATATTTTTCAACTTATACTTTTGCCATCAGTACATTTTTTATTTCGTAGTCTCCAAAACATAAGCTTACGAATATTCCAGTATATATGTAAGACACTTATTGAAGGTGGGGTAAATAAACTTAAATCAGTTTCTCTGTAAACAAAGAAACGACAATTACAGTTTATAACTATCACTTCTCTATTCACCCTCCATTTACAAGTTTCGTTACCTAATATAACGTTCTCTATATGAGAGCTGCTCCATCTTGCGAGGGCCAGTAGAAGCAGCGTTGCAAATTCAAATATTCAAATTAAAGAAAGAATACTTTCTTTACATATATATATATACAATATATATTATATCCGCACATATGTACAATATATATCTAATATACAAATACTCCAACTCTACGAAACCACAACAAAGGAGACCTCTAGGTAGGGTTAGCTTATTTTTTAAATAACGTGACTTTTTCACTACCACCACAGTCGTAATCATTTCACTTATATAGTATTTTTGGTTTAATTCAACAGCTCACTGGGTCGTATTAGGTTGGCACATAATTATTGACATAACAAATTGAACAATTTATACGTAATTATAGCTACTTCAGGATTCAAGGGTCCTCATGCCAACATAGAATTAATTCTTAGGCTTTACGACGATATTCCAGGTCATTATTTAGATATATATGTACATTTTACATCATAAGGAGTACGTATTTAAGTACCACATATGAACTTTTTTCCCTTCCTTGATGATTTTTAGATTCTTTCGCTAGTTATGTTAACTTCCGTAATCTTTTTTAAGTGAGGAAGTCAAGAACTTTATCCGCCTGGATAGAAAATCAGGAAGCTAAAGAGATTTCTATGGATGTTCTGAGGTTTCCTCTAATACCTTTAGTCGCAAGAAGACTAGATGATAAGAAGCTTGGAACATTTAATGTATCTCATCTTTTCAAAGGGATGTCTTATGTGAGATTCAAGGATCGTCGTTTAATACATATTGCATCGTTTGATTGTGCGTGGCGTATTTACTTAAATATAGACTTTCAAACTAATAGAAAATATTACATTAATGTATTAATAATGTTTAATGTGCCATTTATTACTAAATGACATATTAGTATCAAATATTTTTGTTGATAACCATTAAAGATATAACACTAAGATAAGGAGTAAACCCGACCTGGGTTAGCGAGAAAGTTATATATTATACAGCAATGATAAAAATTGATGTACATATTATAATATCAATGAACATAATACCAGTTATGTTATATATGAATGAAATTATTTTTCAATTATGACAAAGTATTATTACATATTTTGTAATAACAATTTAAATCATACCACTGCAGAGGTAGCCTCTGCAATATAACCTAAGCGAATGTCAGTCGTTATTCTGTTTTAAGATCGCAAGTTTGACCTGTTTATGTTAAAGAACGCGTTAATAGTTTTATGTTTCAGTGAAAATTACAGAGAAGAGGTTATTTTATGTTGAAACAAACGCTTTAATCACAGCGGCTGGGCTAAATCTGTGGGCTGATTTCGCTGCAGCGTAGGAACCGCGTGGGTGTCATGAGCTTCATCCGGCAAAAGTAGACCACTCAACAACTAGTGTGCATCTGATAAAGATTTTATTTCATTCAAGTAATTGCAGTACGAATGCAGGCGAGAACTATAAAATAGGCACATACCATCCTAAAAAGGAATCGATGTATTTCAACATCTTTGCAACATTAAATATCCGTTAGTTTAAGAAGTAGTTTTTCAAAATGAAATCAAATATGAACAATAAACAAGTTAGGCCATATAAAAATAATTAATAATAATTTTAATAAAATAATTCTTCGTCTGAGGATCTGACGTAATCTCCTTCCTGTGGTAATCAATGGATAGAAGGAGGTTTGGAAAGTAAGGAGATTATACGGTTTTGATGTCTGAAAACTAAATTGTACACTGAAGCCTAACTTGTGATAGAAGCACAGCGTGTTGATTTGGCGAGGTCTGAAGTCACTCTGAACAGAGACCTAGCCAAGGCAAGGACTCGCATACTGCAAAAACCTGTATATCTTTCACTCTACTGTGTAAGGGTAACCAAGAATATACCTTCGTAGGCAATAAACAATCTTTCATAGGTGATTTCAACAGAAAGCTGACTCAGTTACCACAAGAGAACTCGAGCCATGAGCATTTCTTTCACGTTTGAAGAAAATCACTAGTAATTAGGATGTAGGGTTGGTGAGGAGATCGAGCTTCTGTTTAACTGGGTATCAGTGTTTGTTTGCATGAGTATTTTCGTCCTCAGTCGTCGCATTGGAGATTTTTTGTGGAAAAAGTCCATACCGTGAGAGGTCCTCTAGGTGAATAGGGTCCTAAGGTGACTAGTAACGCGTTCTTTAAGCATAAACAGGCCCAACTTGCGGTCTGAAAACAGAATAACTAAATAATATTTTAAAAAGATAAGATTGAAGCTTGCATTCAGAGGCTACCTTTGGAGTGATATGATTTAAAGTGTTATTATAGTGTAGCGAGTGTTCACGTCCCGTTTTCATAAGTATCGCAATTTGATTCTTTATCCGTTCTAGTAGCTTACAATGTTTACAATATTACAGTTTTGTGTTGATTTTTGTAAGATCGTTTCATGATGAGTGTTATGCGTTCCTCGATAACAAATCTCTCGTGTAAACTGAGATGAGTGAGGACCAAAGAAAAGGTGAACTTGAAGATGAGCCGATTCCTGAACAGAGCGGCTATGAGAAGTTATTGTTCATTCTGTCCAGAAACGGCAAATAAAAAAACGAAGAAAGAGAGCGAAAAAAAACTACTATTTGCCCCTCACACACTAATTATACTTTCCCGAAATGTGTTGATGATTGTTTACTTTTATATTATCACAATTTTAATGTGGAATATTTATTTAATTTTCTCCTATTACTATCACTGATATAATACTGTCCTATTATCATATTTAAAGCTCACTTTAACATATTTGAGTTTCGCTATTGGACTTGTAATGAGAAGTCAATATGAAAAACAAGAAATGAGAAATAATTTACAGTTCTGAAGAACAGAACATCAAGTTGCAGGGTATATTTTTAACGGTCTAAAGTTTTTCTTCCCATTATAGATAAGTTATTTAAAAACAAAACGGTTGAGATAAAGTGAGTAAAGCCTCAAAAATGTTTTTTTACCGTTATTTTGTAACCGAGGTAACAAGAATTTGGTCGGATCATCGACAACGGTATTTTAGTATTAGGAAAATATGCATAACTTAAACATGATTTCTTTTTATATCAACAGATATGAGTTAAGAATTAAGAATAGTAGAATTTATCCATGGTTTCAATATTTAATATGTTGTAATATTTACTAAGTTCCTATATGTGATATTTACTGGGAATCAAATTTTTATTTATATTTTGAATTTTCCAAAGCATTAAAACAATGTTACCTAGGAGAGGATGATAAAGCCCCTGGATACGAGATTGTTCATGATCTAGTACAAAAATCAAAATCTAGTATTAGATAAACCTTTTATTATATACTTACGCGCTTTTCAAGGGTTTTACCTAGAGGGTTGTATCCTATAAGACACTATCTGTAACCGCTGTCTAACATGTGGGACTGGGGTGCCTCCGAGGCCCTGGCCGAATGCGGGGAGTCAGGGCTTTTCTCCTTTTACATTCTTGCGCTCGGGCCAGTGGGCTCTCCAAATGAGTTTAAAACCAAATTACCAAATAAACCAAATTAGGTCCAAACTTTTATTATGTGGACAAAGAATGTTCTGGATTATTTCTCTGGTTTCTATACTTCTAGTTGATATGGAAGAAAATTTACCTAGGTGCCACAGAAAAACAGTTTAATGCAGTCGAATTTTGATGATTAAATGTCTTACTCGTGATAGCAACCCACCATGAGGGATAAAGAATGTCCAACCAATGAATAAATTCAAATATAGACAGCACTCAGCCCTCGAAGGATCAAAAAGGCCATCAATCAATACCGAAAATTGACTTTTCAAACAAAAGAACCGTTCAAAAAAGGTCAGTTGAATCTAAAAACCTCTCGGTACACACAGCAAGAGATATATACAATAAGCCCCAACTGCACAATAAGGAAAGACAATAAAATAAATTGAGAGAGCGCCATTGGGCAGAATTGAAAGAGCTTCCCCTACCTGTCCTCCACTAGCCATAAATGGCTGGGAAGAGAAGATAGATCTTGCCCTTACCTAGTCCATTTCAGCCTAGGCTATCTGACAGCTTCACTGCAGCATCTGTTTTCAGACTTCCCCTTTCCACCCGGCGTGAAAAAGACTATCTCTATTGCAGATCAAAGTGATATTTATTAGTGAATAAATTTAAATACCCTTACCCATAAAGAAATCTAGGGTTATTTAACACAATAACTCACACGCCAGAAGATAACCTAACTTTCTATATTTTTACATACTAGTTCTACCAGATGTCATACGAATGATAACATATTCCGGAGATCATTAGATCGATCTAGTGCTATTTCGAAGTGTCGCTAATCTGTCAATACAAAATCTGCACTATTAATATACTTTTAAACTGTTTTTATTTATTTGAAATCATTCCCTCAGCGTCTGTGGCTCTGCTGCTCTAGGTCAGTCTCCGCTGGCAAGTGATCCAGTGACGCGGCTGACAGAGCAGCGTGGGGGACTTCCCAAGACTCCGCTTCCTCTTTCGCGTGCGCGGGAGGTGACAACCATGTGAATTTTGGAGGTCTATGAGCTGTTTGTAAATACTGTATGAATGAGCAAGTGAATGTAAATAGTGAATATGGTATGAATAAGAACACAATATCACAATTACTTATTTCCCAATAAGGCAGATTATAATTTTATCATAATATAGTTTTATATATTTATTTAAAATACCAACATTGGTTCTACAGAAGACGTTTATTATTCATACGAGTGGTTAATGTTAGCTGTACTTCTATAACCGTGGGGTTTTTACACATTTAAGTCTTGTTTTATAATTTAAATTTTAATTATGAGAAACTATCAATAAATTTCACTAACAAAATACGTTCTTTCCATATATATTATTAGCTCGTATTTATTTCAAGTACTATTAGTTGTTATAACTCATCGGAGACTGAAAAGTTACTTTTTTTCTGTGATATATGTAAATAGCTTAGTTATTTACCCACCCCCCCTTCCAAAAATGTGCAATCAGACTTTAAATTGATTAAATAAGTTGTGTTTTATTTTTTTGACGTATTGATTTTGTATTTCTATGCCAATACCTTTATTGACTGACACCTGCTTAAGAATATTTTATTTTATTCGTTATAGAGGTTTTTGTCAGAAATGAATTTGTTATTTGTACATCATTGTTGATGTTTTTTTCCATTCAATTCATTCTAAGTGAATTGGTATTCTTCATCTAGGACTAATAGGAGTAACTTAACGTTGCTTATTGTTAACTTTTCATAAGCATGTTCTTATTTCCAAGCGGGGCTTAAATTATCCGTTATTTAACTAGGCAAACATACAATAAAGGGTCTTGTGGAATATTTATATAAAATTATGACTTGAGTTTGTTTCCTTGACAGATGTGCATCGGTGACCGAAATTCACTCAGCGAATAGTAACATATTTACCCTAATGTGTTCATGTGTACCTAATAAACAAATTGTTTAGTTACTGTAATATTTTATGTTTGTTGTCCCGTTTAATAAATAAATGATCACATATAAACAGTTTAAATTGCACTACTATACTACTAGAATATTTCATTGTTTATTTGGTTGTTTTCACGAATCGGATTTCAGCAACAGCGGAAGGACTCGCATGTTATTGCAAAAACTAGCCAGCGGCGGCCGACCTGACACGAGACAAAAACTCCTCTGCCGCTGAATGTCCAGCATAGGCGATGTTTGTCACGTCTCGATCGTACACGAGGATTTGAATCCAGCTTCCTCGAAGCAGTTAGTGAGCCTGTTCTTTTCTTGTACGATTTTTTACTTTGCCGGTGTTTACAGTTAGCTCACAGGAATTTCATTCTTTGATTTCGAGGCCTCAAGTTGAGACTTATCGTGACGATTAACCCTTATAGGTGTTTAACTATAATAATCTTATCAAAATTTACACTATTTGGATAATTTATAATGTTTTTTTCGATTTTAACTATGACTGATTTATTTATTGTTATATGTATTTTAAAATTATTTTCGTTATTTGTTTTAAATATATTCACTTACCCTTTTTAAGATTTGTAAAACGTTATTATACCTTTCAAACCAGAGTTCCTCAAAATACGTTAACGGGACCTATCATAGATGATTTCCTGTAACTAATCTGTAGCACCTTCGCTGATGATGCAGTAGTATCTTCGTCGCATACCCACCTTGCTACATAGAACAACCTCCAAAATCACCTTAAAATAACAGCTAACTGGTGAAACAAATTTAATATCAAACTAAACTTTTGAACAAATCCAATGTATTCAGAGCTACTGTCCACGCTCTTTTCTATATTATAAACTCATCCAAACTTGTCAGCTGTTAGTTTTGCTTTAAGTATTCAATGGTGGCTCGAGCTACCTTAATGCCTTTGTTAATAGTATATATACGAATGTGTGAAGACAGAGGAAATGATTTTCACTTCACGTTTAACCCTCAATGTCAATCTCCATAGCCTGTAGTTGAAGTATTCGTTGGAACATATGCGACTCAAGTGATGATCTGTTTTGGCTATTGACTTTATTTTGGAAGGAACTTTCTTTGACACTGTGCTTTTTATTTCAGCACTATTGAGGTGCGAAACCAAACGAGTGAAAAATGAAAGTATATGGCAGTTAATTTAATCTAATGTCCCTACCACAGCTCCAATAGGAGCGTCATAGCCTCGTGTTGTTAGTGTAACCATTTTGGATCCAGACATTCGTGTAATTGCTGATTGAGTTGATGAATTGGTGAGTAGGATCTTGGTGAGTATTTACTGAGTTTTACCCATGAGTGACTTCTAGTTTTAGTATTTTTGATCGGAATCTTAGAATCGGTGGTAGGTTGGAGTATTTTTGGGCCCTAAGCCTATACTAGTTACTCTCAAATGTATTCTTAAGTTTTTCGTTCATCTTTTTCTCTTTAAGAAAATAAGAACCAATATCTTTTACTAATATATTTATGAAATGAGTTGCTACCCTTAGACATCCTATTTTTGAGTCGTTACCATGATCTGCATGGCACGCAAAGGCTTGAAAGCTACAATTAAGCCTTCTTGTGTCACTTTTTATCTTAAGATGAACACTATCATGTGGCATGAGTTTATTGATAAGAATGTAAAGAATTGGACATAATATTGTTCTGTACCGACATTTTCGGTCAAGACATCCGAAATTCTCATACCACGAACTGTAATGCAAAATTGTGTCAATTAACATAATTGGTTATTTTTAAATTTCAATGTTTCTCGCCAAAAAGCAGGCCGAGTATAATATATCGTAAGTATAATAACTCGTAGAGGCTTTGAATCCACTAGCTTCTGATTGGCTGCTTGCTCCTTCGCTTTAGCGGCTGTTTTTAGGTGCGAATTTTGGACGAAACTATGGTTATCTTTTACAGTCTAGTGTTAGTCTTTAAGTTCATTCGAATAGTTTATAAAGCAGTTTGTAAGGTGTGGGCAGCCAACTCCTTTCCCTTCAACTCTAATTCGTCATGTCCTTCCAAAAGCAACTTTTCAGCCCTTTTACTATATTTGCCAGATTCATCAAGGTTAACATTATTACATTATTACTTTCCTCTTCTCATCTGAGCAAACTCTTATTATTTTACTCACTGTCCACGAAATATTCAGAAATATTGTTAATGAATCACCCATTGTATAACGGACCCTTCACAGACGAGTGATGGACTCAAAAGGAGATTGGACAGCCGCGGATAACCTACGAAGAGTAATGCTGCTAAATAAAGCAGAAGAACCTCAAGCCCATAAGGGGCCGGTATCTTATGCTGTATCTGCACGGGGTCCATAAATGGGCCTGATTGGTCGCATTCTTTCCTCGGCGCTCTTCCTAAACAGAGGAGGACCTCCTAGAAGTAGTTTTTGTCTTTATGTAACCTATTTGCTGCTTCCTTAAGGCTTCTGTTTATAAGGTGATCAATCTTCATGCTTGATCTCTTTCTTTAAGCAACATAGCAGGACCAAAAAAATTAGTTCATTTGTTTTCAAGATTGAATAACGGTTTTATAATTTTACAAATCGTATCCTTCACATAGATTTACAAATACTCACGATTGAATAGAAACATTCTAATCTATTAAAGGTACACTTCTCTCTAGTCTAGCAACAATTTTATATTTATTTAAGCCCTTTCGGCGGATAAATACCATTTTAAACTTTCTTATAACTGAAATTATAGAATAGGTTATTATAGAGTTAATTATTGCATAATAGACAAGAAAGTTTAAAAAAATAATAATTCAAGTGAAAAGTTCAAATAATGTCTTCTACTCATTGTTCCAAGGGCTATAAAAAATGGTAAATCCTTCTGCCATGTTGCACCAAGGGAGAAAACTACTGCTCCATGTTTTCCTCAGGACAAAGGTTTGGGGAACGCCGTTATTGAGAAGGTAGAAAGCTTTGTTGTATATTTTTGTTTATTATAGAGTGTTAGTTAAGTTTCGATTTCATGCATATTGATGCATTCAAAATTGAATGGATCCATTGTAATAATTAATGTCTTAGTATGCAGATTGTAACGGCCTTATTTAACGCTTAGGTTTCGTCCGTCCAGTCCTGACGGATTAACTTAAGCCTTGGTGAGATTGTTGTTGTTGTAGATAGTCAAGTGGCGAGTCTGGAGATAGAAGGACTTATAAAAATCTCTCTCTCAGTTCATACCGATATTAACGTGTTGTATTTTGTTCCTTTTAAAACAAAATAAAGAAGTGTTCCTTAGAGCAGTGGATATCAACATTTATCATTTAATTACCCAGGACCTAACGAAAATATCACAGTACAAGATGATTGTTTTTTTAAATTATAAGCTTACATATTAGTTTAACGTGGATTGGTTCAGTAAAGCATTTGTTAATTCAATCAGTCATGTTTATTTATTTTTTTAAGATAGGATTGTAAATAGTTTTGTGTATTAGACTAATGATATACCAGGTTAAACTTAACACATGGTGACTGTAAATAAGTATGCCTATTTGTTATCTCCACTATTACATATCTGGTGTACTAATGTTTTTGTGTATATATTCTAATTCATTATTATTAATATTATACATATAGAGTGTTTTGGTTACAATTATTCTGAGTTGGATTATTAATGAATGAGAGTATATATATATATATATATATGGACTGATCCACTGTTTAATGGCCATTTAAGTGTACCTTGGGGGTTGTAATTAAATGCACAAGTTTCTGAGTTCAGTTATTTCGATTGGTCCCATTACTGGGACCTGGCGCACCCTTTTGGTTTATTTAGTATATTATTGTATTGGTTAGATTACCCCGGTGCATCTTACACAGTCAGGTCCGTTAGTCGATTATTATTATTGGTTAATAATCTGTAAAAAATAAATTGTGGGTAGGCCAAAGAAATGTGTAAATTAATTGATATTAATAGTCCACATCCAGCTTCCTAATATAACAATCATTCATTGTTTTATTAATTATTTTTATAATTCATCCTCTTAGCAAACATCACTGCTTTTAGAATCGATCACACATTTTCTGATACGTCTTGTTCACAGACTTTTAGGAACGAACAATTTGGTTTACGTTCTCATTTTGGTAACCAAGGATGAATATCAGGTGTGAACATATTATGTATTTCACTTCTATTGCTTCTTTTGAGAAAATTAGGTTTGTGTGAACTGTTTTTTTTACCATTACTTTCCCATTTTCTTCGATAACTTCCATTACATAGCCCTATTCCACATTTAAATTAATTATTATCACTCTGAAAAATTATGTCTAGATAGAAGTACAATGGGACATGGCAAAATCAAGAACAGGTATGACTACTATAAAATATTGATAGATATGAATCCATCAACTGGGGGCGGATACACCCGAGTATAAATAATAATTGCTACATTTTGCTGAATTTCAACGAATGCCCAGCTTGATACTCGTGAGGTACGATTTCAGGCCAATCATGAGGGCACTAAATTTTATTATGATACTAATTTGTAAAACTCAATTGACCTATCAGAATCAAATTTCTTACCATCAACTTTCTATTACACATGAAAGTACACTGAGTCATACGGCGCTTATGAGTTTTTCAAATTATATGCGCGTTATTTTGAGGAGTAATTTTGCAATTTAAACGACGCAATAAAAAAAAAATTAAATAATCTAAAATGAATTCACTGACCTTAGCGTCTGGGGATCTAGCATAATCTACCTGTGCTAATAACTTGATAGATGGACGTTTATGTAGTAAGGAGGTGGGTATTAAATTGGGATTAGACACTTCCGATGTCTAAAAACCAATATAAAATAAATAATACTTTGTAACTTGTTCTGAGAGCACACAACATCTTCCTTTGGTTTCTTTCTGGACCGCTCTGGGCAAATCCCCTAACAGCAGTTAGTGCAGAAGCTCTTCCGAGGTTACCATTGTGTTAAAAAAGTATATCTATACCCTTAGGTGTCCCACCAACAAGACTAATATACGACACTAACTTACCAGAGCAATAAACACTCTTACAGTGGGTTTAAACAGAAAGCTGACTGAAGTGTGTTTTTATTAGTTTTACTGCATTTATGTATATTTTTTTAAGAAATCAAAAGCATCACACATCACCACAATAGCCATATTGTTTGGGCGATTGACATTCTTGTGCGCATACCATACGAACGAAACGAATTTGAGTAGTAAGAAAACAAAAATAAGGCAGACAGGAGTGGAATTAAGTGAGCCAGCAAGTGAGTGGGGTCTAAACGGTTGAATAAAAATGCCGTTCTGTGGTACCGTTAAGTGCCTAGGGTCGGTTTGGAGATTTCCATAATTCCTCAAAGCCTTCTGCCTTTACAATGAGCCTCAGTGTTGACCCAGGTCAGGCGACAGGCTGTCCTTCTATTCAATGCTAGTCGCTACATGCATCTGTTAACTCACGGTTGTTTACGTTCACTAGATTCCTTTTTACGATGCACTTGAGCCTAAATTATATTCATGAAACCAGATTCAAAATATGACGAATTCAATTACAGATTATTCTAAACAACCAACTTGTCTGTTTTGGTTGCCACATTCATTCAATAGTTGAATCAACCAATCAAATACTACGGAATTTAAATACAAATCGTCCTATTTTTGACTTCCCTGAAGTTATTAATTTCCTATTCACCAGCGCTCAAGTACCAAGTCAAACATTTTTATCATTAACAACATACCGAGCGCTTAGTAATGGCAATACACGTTGCAGAAAGTCCTGGCAAAATTAGGATGTTATTTACTTTATCTGAACCTGAAACCATCAATTAACCCATGCGGTGATAAAGGTTTAAACTGATCTCTTTTTCAGTTGGGTTTAATGATATTTATTATTATTACTGGATTGTGCATTATTATGCACCCAGTTCTGATCAATATTTTAAAATATTAAATGTCCAATCATGTCAAAGTTCACCTTTAAGGAAGTAAGCCTAAATAGGTTAGAGATATAAAGATAAATCCCAAATAAGGCGAGCCAAGTGCCACAGACGCTCTGAATCTAATGATGGAATACTAGCCATTCCAAATACCAGAGTCCCTTCAATCTCCAAAAAGGGTCGTAAGAATGGGCTATATTACCCCAAATAAATGCACTGCATTGACTATTTTAGTTATGACTTTGGATTATAATGATATGTCGTACCAGATGTTTAAATATTTTTCTCTCCCAAGCCTTTTAGCAGTGTAAAGTTAATATGTTTGATAAAAAAATTTTTAAGGGTAAAAAATCGTGCTCTTGGTTATCACATTGCTCACTCGCAGACTTTTCTTTTCTTTGGTGTTATTCGTTGAATAAGGTCAATGAAGCATAGAAAAAATTGCCAATTTCTGTTTTTTAGCGCAGAAACGAAGGTTTTTTTTGGCCTGATCAATTTAAGAGCTGGTCAAGAGATGGTGGCCAAAAACAAATGTCTTACCCATATTTCACATATTGAAAATATGGAGTATACACACACAAACATGCACAAGAATCCTTTACAATATAGAAATTTGAATCCAAATCAGTGAGGCTGATAACTGCTGAAGATATACCTTATAGCTTTAGTAGAGACTGACGTGGAGAAATTACACCGAAGCTTTTATAACAAACTATCTGGCCATTCGACCACTAATACAGGGATTTAATTGTTAGGGCCACGACTTATTGACTTATGTACCAATAGTCCATTTATAAATAAGAGAAAATGGAATGGGGATCTGCTATGATCACAGTCAATCCCAAATAAAACAATTGAGAGGTAACATGTGATTTCCTCTACCCTCATACCGTCATGTCATTAACCAGTTCATAGCTGTAAAATAATTAATACAGACAAACAAATTAATAGAAATATATCATAAGATCTAAGTTCTCCTGCGACCAATTTGGATTGAAGACCTTTCAACAACTGTAGTTTTCCAGTTCAGAATTTCAATTAAAATAATTTTTTTAATGCTTTGTTTATTTTAAAGGAAAAATTCTTCTTCCTTAAGCTTATTTACGGTATAGTTTACTCAACCACTCTAACAATGCCATATAATGCAATTTATATCAAAAGCATACGGCATATAAAATTGGCGCTATATATATGAAATGGTCCAAATTTAATTTTTTTGTTCTAAGCATTTAGTTAAGATTATGCCAAGTATACATTCATGTTGATTTCACACTTACGAAACGATGTTATCAGATCAGGAGGACAGTAAGCAGTATTTTACTTCCTGACTAGCTGTGGTTTAGGGAATAATAATTAGTATAATTAAATAGGCAGTAGGTAGTTTTCCGTTGCCACATAAGGTTGTTTGGGCAGCGATGTTAATTGGTTCTCACAATGTCTCTTGAATAGCTCTCTTATGCTTGTTAGGAGCATATTTTGGCTGTACGCACCGCTGTATTATTCACCGTCTATATGAATTTACCTATGTGGATCCTTGTCTACACTGTGCATAATAATAATACTAATAGCTTTATGATCCCGGGACTAAGTACATTCAATCAAAAGGGATTTTATAAAACTGTAAAATTCACAGGTGGAGAGAAAGATATAATATTCTCCTCTTGAGGTAGAACGTCGGCCGGAAGGTTTAAGACAGGACTCCACCCAGCGGACATAACTCCATCTCTAGCAACTCCATTGACCAAGTTATAATTGGCTATTATAGAGTGACGAAGGCCGTCCCGGTCCCTGACGAGGAAGTATTAGGGACAAACCTTGACGAAACTTAGATTTTAATGCGGCGGAGGCTCAACTGCTGCATATCTCGGCCGAGCGACGACGTCGCAAATCGAGTTGTGGCCGACTCGACTAAGGGAATTACATCCCACACTTCTCCCCCCCCCCCGCTCTGCACATACATAACGCAATAAAAAAAGTGCACTCGTTGAAGAGAAATGTGGTGATTGAATTAGCTGTTAACGACCTCCCTCGTGGCCGACCAAGTCACTCTCCGAGAGAGCGGGCAAGATAGGACGCTAACTGGGTGCTATTTATTCAAACAGCTCTTCTCAGCTATCGGAAATGGCCGTAAAAAGGATGGCAATGCTTCAGTACTATTGAAGTATAACGGTCTAAAACAGTGTAAATATAATAATAAAAAAACTAAAAAAATCTAATTGGACGATTAGCACTGCATGGGCTAAATTGTAATTCTGCAATTAAACTTAGAGCCATGATGGGATGCGGTTGAATTACTTTGCGAATGCTCTTTGAATAAATTGGAACGGTGAAATAAATCAGGGAAAATTGAGTGGTAAAAGCTCATTTGAGTGGTTAAAACGAATCGGATTTGCATATAGGAAAAAAATTAAATGTCCCATCATTTTTTTTTTTTTATAGTGTCATGATTATAGGCGAATATACTGATCTAATACTCGTCCCTTTAATCTCGAGTTTAATACAGGTTAAATAAGTATCTATAGGATAAGCCTGAGACAAAAGATTTTTGTCTTTTGTAAAGTATAATTTAAAATATCTCAGAAAGTATTTTGAAAAATTTTATTATATAGCAAATGCTCAGGATATTTAAGCGATTTTTTTTTAATGAAGAGAGGCCTGTTTTTATCTACTTTTTGTTTTAACTCTAAATATTGTCATTTTCTAAAAAACAACTTTATTAGTTATGAACAGTAAATGTGATAAACACAAAAATTCAGCTTATTTTGTTTTCTGTTTGTAAGTTATTGGTCTTATTTATGGAAACAAATATTTTAAGAATATACCATCTTATCATAAAATCAAGTCCTATTTAGGTTTAGAAATTAACATATTTAAGGTTGCAAAAATATTTTAGGAATCGCATTTCAATTATTGATTTTATCACATGGTTGCGATAAAAAAAAAATCTTTAAATACAATGGTTTTTTTTAACTGAATACATTTTACAGAAAGAATTGAAATCAATCTTTAAAAAAATTGGCTATGTTAAGGAAAATTCCGTTTGATCATACCAATTGATAATATTCATTGGATATGAGTCATTTGTCATCAAAGTCCTTTCTTGAAAAGTACAATAAACTCGGCATAAAAATTACCCTTAATTTTTATATTGATACTTTTCCTATTGAGAAACATTTGGGATATTTTCTTGAACAAAGCCTGATTAATGAACAGGGTTCCACCACTTCAAACTGTGTAGGGCCTTGGAATGCATGCAAGGATAGTCGAAAGCGATTGCTCATTCAATAATGGCTTGATGTTATTTAAAACCAAAACCATAACATCTCTTTCAATCTTATTTGGGAAGCCTCTGGGCTGTTTGTAAATATTGAATGAATGAGAACATTTATCTCAATTATATTATTACCTAATAAGGCAGATTGTAATTTTAGCACAATAAAGAAGTTATATATATATTTCAATCTAAAATTTAGTTTGTGAGGCAAATTCACAGTTTACACAGGCAAAATTGAGACTAAATATCTAGACTAGAGGCCAAATATCTGTCTGTCATCGTTCCTATGTTGTGTGGTACACTTTACTAGACTTATCAAAGCAGGTACTAATTGCTAAACGTTAATTTATTTGGCTGATTTTCATAACTTAGGCATAACTTTCCCCATAACGATGCTTGTAGCAGCTGATCGGGATGCTTGAGTGAACAAGATTGCCTGTTAACCAGATCTTAATGGCAGTCTTCACTCATACCGAAACAGTACGTGTTTTTTTCTACTACCTAATTATTAGCTACCTCCTGCGCACTGAAATCCTATTATTGTCTACCAATTTCATCAATATTAGGTAGTTCCTTCCGGCTTTCTCTCGGTCAGTCTTTGGTTGAAGAAGGTAAAAGTTAATAATAGTTAAGGTAAATAGTGTTCAGAAACTAGTAGTCTTAATCAAATCACTTTGCAGGTCAACTATTTATGCCGTTAAGTTATCCTGAAATATCATTACCGGGTTGGTTTTGATCTCCTAGATATGTATTTCTTGTTACCATGTTGAGATCTTAGCATGTCTAATGCTCTCTTGTTATTTATCCTATTATTTACTGTGACTTAGTGCCCTCTCAGGCATTTGTTCATATCACAATTTGAATTTGACAAGCGCAAGATCATTTGAGGTAGTTGGTTAATCTATAAAAAACAATTGCTCAAATGCCTTCTCTCTCATTTGACTGAAAAACAGTGAACTTCAGTATTTCAAATTAGAATTCTTATCCCACTTAGTCCGAGAGAGTTTTGGCAATGGCCAGTTTCTTCTATCATGTGCCCTGCGCGTCTGTGGCTCTCGCGATCATAGTTAACCTCCACTGGCTCGTATCCGGTGACGCGGCTGACTGAGAAGCGTGGAGGACTTCCCAAGACTTCACTTCCTCTTTCGCATGCGAAGGAGGTGACAACGATGTGTATTTGGGAGGTTTCTGGGCTGTTTATAAATACTGTATGACTGAGCGAGTCGATGGAAATTTTAAATATGGTATGAATGAGAAAATTTATCAGAATTACTCACTGCCCAATAAGGCAGATTTTAATTTTATCACAATAAAGAAGTTTATAATGAACACATCCTTTTTTTCTACGGATTTAGCCATTTGTGTTATTTTTTAAATCATGATTGAACTAAGCATATTTGGTTTTATTAAAAGCAGTGAAACTGAAAACAAAAATTTGAGTCACTCTATTCATTTAGAACCTGGTATTTCGGAGAAATACAACCCAGCCAATAAAATAAATTTCAATTTTCAATAGCTTTACTATAAATCTTCCTTCATTGCAAAGGGATCATCTTGTATGAGTGTCATTCATGATTGGCCTTAAAAAAATTTATTAGTTACTGCCCTTTTAGTTTGCCACAGCCAATGTGCTTCCATGGTTCCCACAGCCAATGTGCTTCCATCCACAGCACTCAGTGTGTAGAACATACTGCAAACAGTTAACTTTTGGAATATTTTTTTAAGAGTTCGTGTTTGAAACCATTGCACGGTAACTCCCAACATACGCTACGACTGTGCCAATACACACACCCGCAAGCGGATCTGTACAGATAAAGTTTGCAAATATTTTTCATATATAGAGCGGAAAAAAAAAATTGTATTTGATAAAATTTTACTGAGCTTTTTCAATTCACCTCGGGCCATCCAAGTTCTGTAATACAAAAAAAAAACAGGGGTAGAGAGAAGAGACAAAATATCTCAATACAATAGCTTCTCCTTGTAAAAATGTTACTTTGAATGACGGAAACAAAAATAACCTGCACCGGCAATCAACTTATTCAGGGACTAAGTACCGAATAATGATGTGCAATTGCACAATTTTAAACTCCTTATAAAACCGGTACTTGATTATTTACTAATTAAATTACTACCCACACAATTTATTTGTCACTTATTCACAAGGGCTTTCAACGCCCTATAGTGCTATTAACAAGTAGTATGTCAGACCGCTCAATCATTAACAACATTAGGCAACTGAAAGGACTTGTAAATAACAAATAAACAGCTCGAGGGAAGACAAAACAAAGGACGTTATTAACTTCCTCTAAAACCATAACCAGCAATTAAACCATAGTTAATTATTCTCACTTAATCATTTTTTATGGAAATATCTATATTTTGTACTATAATCAAATGTGAATTTCATGTGAAATATCATGTTTCTAGCGTGAAGAATGTACAGAGGCCATTGATCTACGCAGGTCCGTAGACAGTTAAAACAATTCATCAGAATGTTTGGACATGATGCTTACAACTTTCACGTAGAGCTCCAGCATGCAAACCGTTGTTATTACCCGTGTTAGCAATAGTTTTTGTTTTTTTCAACAATTCCGGCTTCTCTAGTTTCCGACCGCGGAGTCACGCAATAAACAAACGAATCTCCCCTCCGATATCCGCTTGGATGTACAGAAGCTGTTTACGATTCCTGTCGACATGAGAATTGTTTATAAAGTCCGGTGGTGGCAGCACGTAGTCACACGCGGTGCAAAAGGATGACTCGCCCAAAGTAAACACCGAGCTCTACACAGCGATAAAGACCTGCCTCAACAGATCCGAGGTTAACGAACCCCTAATCAGGCCACTTCTGAAAAACACCAGATACCATCTCGATAGGGTTTCCAATGCTTCCACTATGCCGAATGTGCATCTCAATGGAACCATTCAGTGCCGAGATAAACACTGACCAATCACAATGCATGCGATATCACCCTATAACAAAAACGCCCCAAATTTAATATTGCCAGTTATTTTCGCGTGGTCAATGTCCTCCTGTAAATTTCTAAATCCAACTGACACAGTGAAAAGCTTTTTCTTTTTTTTTCCTTTTTTTCTTTCATAGCCCCTTTAAATTTACAGATAATTATAGATTCTCAGGCAAATCCATTTACAAATCATCCCTGTATTTCTTGTAGCATATAGGCATTATATACTTTATAAAAATTATATAATGAACAAACAAGCACAATGATATACACTATACATGACTGGACTAAACTGACTAATAAAGGTGATGGGGTTCACCTTTTTGTTCAACCTTAAAACATAGTTACACGCCAATTCTTATCCCAATTTTTCCCCGACAGTCGGTTGCCATCGATGCGAGAGGGGTGCTTGGGTCATAGTGTTAAACACTGGGTTTGTCAGGTGCCGCAACGAGTCAACAAACTTTATGTGTCTCCAGTGAATGAACTCACCCACCGACGGTACTCCAAGCAACGGGTGCAGCTCAGCGTTCTTCAACCTCTCAAAAGAGGTATGTCGGACCACTTTCCACATGATTCCATTCTGGAAATGACGGAGACATTTGCCTGTATTGTCAGTCAAGTGGGTAAATAACGGGGCACCGTACAGCAGGGCAGTGAAAAGCTTAATAGTTGAAATATCTTATCAAGTGAACGTCCTATTCACTTGATACGAGAGTTACTTGGGAACCGTACACAAAAATAAAACGACAAACATCAAGGCTTAAACTATTAATGCACCAACGTGTATATTAACTGTACCAACGTTAGAAACCTTTCTTTTTCGAGAAATGTTTGACATACGAACATACGTTCTCATGAGAACGATTAGAGCATATGGAGCCAGCATATATAGATTCGCAATAGAATACAATCAATATTACACATATTTTTCGACCAATAGCTCTAAGACTTATCAAAAGTGCACTTTTTTACACACGAAAGCATACCCTTTACACTGCCCTAAAAAATCCTCTCGTCCATGACTGCATTAGGACATTTTACCGAAACTTGCATGACAAATATCATGGACACCCAAACCAATACCAGGGCTGTCTTCTCCGGACTGGTAACAGCCAACGAAGACTTTTAAAGAGAAGAGTTTTAATAAAAATCTTATAGATTAATAAAAATAGTATATCTTGAAATGCAGGTACAAGAAAATGGCCAAGATGATGAATATACAAGAATATGTATGTCCTTTATCTCATTAAGCCATATTGACACTGCACGTTAAAGGTTTTACGCTAGCTGTAAATCAATAAATATAGGTAACAAATCCATACACAATATATATTGTAACTTATTAATACTGATTTAGCTCATGCTTTTGACAGGGTCTGGCGAGCGGGTTTGCTTTGCAAGCTTAAAATATATTTACCACAAACCCTATTTCTAATCCTACAGTCCTACCATTTAAACCCCTTCTTCCGAGTCCGCTGTGGCTTAGAATATTCTAATTACTATCCCATAAAAGCAGGATTTCCACAGGGCAGTTTGTTGGGTCCCATCCTCTATAACCTATAAACCGCTGATGTCTCTTCTACCCCCAATGCCTTCTTGGCTACATTTTCTGAGAACTGTATCCGAGACAGTACGGTATTTAGGCTTCTATCTCGACAAACAACTGACCTGGAACCCACATACAAGGCTAACAAGACAAGAACAGACGCTTTGGACAACTGTACAGCCTACTTCAAAGGACATCCCATCTATCAAAACAAATTACTAATTTACAAAGTTATAGTTACGTCAGTAACAAAACCGTTCATAAATGATAATTATATACCTTACATTCTCGAACTTATCCCTTCCAAGTTCATGAAATTTCGTAATAACCTATCCAACCACCCTAATTCCCTAGCACAGTCATTGCACTGCACCAAGTGCATGTCCTTAGACTGAAACGGCAGTAGTCTCGTGACCTGCTTAGCAGTAGGAGTCCTGGAAATGGTCAGTTTCTCCAATCATCCCTTGAGTATATGTGGCTCTCACGCTCTTTGTCAGCCTCCACTAGCTCGGATCCGGTGACGCGGCTGACGGAGGGTCGTGGGGGACCTCCCAAGACTCAGTTTCCTTCCTCTTGCATGCAAGGGGGTGACAACATTTGGATTTGGGATATCTCTAGGCTGTTTGTAAATACTGTATGAATGAGCGAGTGAATGCAAATTGTAAATATGGAATGAATGAAAACATTTATTACAATTATTTATTGCCCAATAAGACAGATTGTAATTTTATCTTATTCAAGTTGTTTGTATCATCTTTATTACTGATTATAACTAATTACGAATTACGTTTAACGTGTTAAATTGAAGTAATTCAAATTTATTCGCAATGATAAAAATATAATGTGGGATAAACAATTGGAAACTGCAATTGCAATTAGTTAGTTGTAGTTCAATTGTTCACCTACCACTGATTTCGGCTGAGATTAAGATCGTAAGATATTAGAGACTATGTATATATCATATGACTCACACCATGGAGGTCAAAAAAATGGTGGTCTTTAAAAAAAATATGATGAATGATAGTGATCAAACGGTCACACCGCACCCAACAAACGATAATACCCGAAGATCGTCCTAAGATAATATAATAAGATAATCCTAAAATAATTTTTGAGTAGCTGCTCTAGTTTGAAACGTGGGAAAACATTTTAGGAACGTATCCGGATTATTCAGCAATATGGGTTCAAGTTAAATCAACAGTTTGTCAGGCAATGATTAAGGGAGCAAATATAGGGAGGATTAACATCACAGCTACTGGAAACCACAATCAATGTCAACTCTAATCTCACCCATATTGTTTTTCCTGCATTCACAGTCATGGAATGTATGACAATGGCGATCGACTTGGTCAATGCGATCATCCGCAGATGGTGCAGAGGTATTTGAATCAGTTAAAACTGTGTCGTTATGTCCTCCATGCGGAGGCCGGTGAAAAATTATTTTCCTCTATTAAAATCAATTTTACTTGAAACGATATGATTGATGAGCTATGTGTCATGAAGGGCCCCATGGCATGGACTAACGGGTTGCTCCACTGGTAAAGGGCCTTTACAGATCAAAGGATCAAACAATACCACAGTGCGCGAACAATGTCTCAACTGCCTCAGTGAGCTGTATAGGCTTAGTGCGATCTCTTGTCACCCTACAGCGCACTTAAAGGGTATGGCATCATAGCGTACAGCAGTATCAGCCAACATTTTTCACATATATATATACATAAATAAAACGGACATTTATGTCTTAATGTGAATCAGCGTGTAGAACCTCTACGCCGTAAAGTGCACAGATTAGCACTAATGTACCGGTGGCAAATTCATACTTAGGGAAATCGGGTAGTAATATTGTGGGTGCGAGTTTACTATTACAAGAACATGGTGTTTATAGTTTATAAAAGAAAGTGGATCCACACTCCACCAGTTGGGTTTCTAGTGTTTTGCTTTTAAATAATTTGCTAGCATTTATTTTTAGCACAAATAAGTTCCGCTACTACTTGTTAGTTCATTTAGTTTATGTTTTCGGTAGGTTATTAATAGTTTTCTATGTTATGGTGATAAATATATCAGACTTATATATACATATTATCACTAATTTTTGTTTCTATACATAAATCTTTATTTATTATTAAGAATTTGTGATTAATTGAATTTATTCTAAAATTATTCTAATTAAATTGATTTCAACTGCTTTTATTTTTTCCCTTCTATTTTCTTGATGATTTTATAGTAACCATAGTTTCAATTATTATTGTTCATTCTATTTTTGTATCATTAGTGCATAGAAATATGCATATATCTATTATTGTACTGTACAATGTTAACTAAGCACATTTTATGCTTTGTGATTAATCATAAGGGTGATTAATCACAAGCACCCCTGTTAATGGCTTTTTTATGTATCAGTTTACCATTGTGCACTTCTTCCCTTCTCTCCGTTGTATGTACATCATATTAATGATAATAGTTATAACTTTGTAAATCTTTTTGCAAGAAGTTATCTTTTCCCAAACTATAAATAAATAAATTTATATGAATGATCATTAAATTTTTTTTGATTGAGCGTATTCAGTACTGTAGTTTTTTTTTGGCCTATTACTGTTTTTTTGAATAAGTGTGAAGTTATGTTGTACCTACCGCATCCACGTCAGAGCATCAGAAAAAAATCGGATCCTACATAACGATTTTTTTTTTCTTTTACAACAACAATGATAAAATTACAATCTGCCTGATTGGGCTATAAGTGATTGTGATAAATGATCTCGTTCATACCAATATAATACATAATAATTTATATAACGATTTAAAATATGAAATATGAGTTCATAATAGTGTTAAACTCTACTCTATATTATAGTGTGCTGGGTATTTCAAGGGTGTTGTATGCTAAAATATGCTTCTGTAATGAGCCCGTGATAGAAATCCTTTAGAAAACTTAAAAACCTAACTTTTGCCTCATACAAGATTAACAACTAAAATAAACTTTAAGGAGATTTAAATTAATTGGAAAGAATAAATTTGATGTGACTCATATATGATGACTACAATGAACCAATAGGAAAATAATAAAACAAAAACAAATAAGTAGAGGTAAATGACATTCGCTTACAATTGCAACTAAGAAAATAATAAAAAATATGAATTATTACAAGGAGGAATAATTATTATTAAAATGAATACAATCAATCGAAAAAAATTAATAAAAATAATAATGTGGAATTATGAATTGTTAAATGTTGGAACTAGTAAAGTCTAGATTTAAACATGGGGAGAGCTGATGAATGACGAATACTGATGTGTGATCAAGGAACATGCATTCCATTCAATTTAAGGACTAGTTCATTTGGTAAATATTTAAATTAATATATTTTAATTTTATAAATGCAAAGCATTTGCCTTGTAGCAAGTCTTGAGGATATACCAAAAATAGTGATAATGATTAATACAATGAGGTGGTGATGATTTATAATGTAAAAAAATTAGCGGGGTCATTGATCTGGGTTCAACTAGAGCTATCAATAATTCAAATGAAGCTTTTTAAAAAATTCTTTAATTCATATGAAGTGATATGAATAATAGATATATGTATTCCAATTTAAGTAAAGTGGAATCTTCCGTTTTGAAAAGAAGGTGAACCAGACAACGGTAGAACCAGACACTATTGTCAAGAGGCGACCTGACCTAGCCCAATCTGACAGCGTGGGCCAATGCCCTCCAAATAGCAGCCCATAGTCAATTATTCATGGATGTTTATTAATGTCACGTCAGATCTATGTTACTCAATGTCTCCGGTTACCAGGGTGACCGTCTCGATAGTTCATTGATTCATCTACTTGTACTCGCCCCAGCTAATACTAAATTATTATAAAATGTTTTTAAAAATCGAAATCCCTGTGCTAATTGAATAGGTGCCGAAAAACCGTCGATAGCCAATTACTAAGATCTTATGTGTAAAATATTTTTTTTTCCTAATTGCTTCATAAAAACAGTATAAAAACTACCTTTACGGAGGCTACTAAATAAATAGTTTCTTCTACATAATTACATCAGCTTGTATCATTACTCATCAGAATGATGACCTCTTATAATAAAATCTTTTCCCAATAAAGAGCGCTATTTGTGACTATATTAGCTGAAAGACTTAATTCAACCAAACAAACGTTATTACAATGAATTATTAAAAGGTTACAAATGACTAATGACGCAGGAGAAAAAATATCAACAATGAATTGAAAAATCACAAATCAGTCACGTCACGGCCCTATATATGTACATTAATATATATATATTCATACAGTGACTCGCAAATTCGTTCGCACCAATAAAATATTTTCATTTTTTACACTGTAAATAATGTAGTATTTACTAATCCACCCCACCTAGACAAGTTTATCGACCTTTTAGTAAACAAAATTTCAATACCAGTACCCTTTTGTGTGGTTATCTCTTTAAACTGAAGGTAGTCTTAATAAATTATTCATATGAAAAGTTTTATGAGTGAAAAATCTATTGCTGATTTTTGATCAGTTTTAACTATAAATCGTACATTTTATTATTATTTTTTTTTATTTCAAAACCTCTTCATTGATAATATATATACAATGACAAAAATAAATAAATAAATTTGGAATTACATATGTCTCCTCGTGCTGCATACGCAGATGCATTCGAAGGAGTGCATAAAATATAATACTTTCAGATTGTCGTTATGAAGTCCAACACACATACACTCACTAGGTGATGAGGCTCACCTTATTATATTTTTCATCACTTGTGTCTTTTTATTAGTGGAGAATCAAAAGAAAAAATAATTAAGCTGCTTCTACTTACAACATACATAAATTGTTCAGATAAATAAATTTGATAGTTCTTTTAATAAATAACGAATGAATCTAAATTAATATTTATTTGTGTTTTAATAATATTTAGACTATTAAAGATTTTGAAAAAACCTGGCATTATTTTTCTCCTGGTGCTAGTCCATGATATAAATATCGAAATCCTTATATTATAAGATGGTTTGAACGAATTTGTGAGTGGCTGTGTATATTTGTTTAACCACACGTCATGCATATCACATATCAATCAATATCCAAAAAGAAAATTTATAATCAGAGTTACTCAACCCAATCTCTCAGAGTCGACTTGCTGGCAGCTAAAAAATTAACATTTTTCATCTCTTTGATGTTTTAGGTTTAATAAACGGTTCACGTTTTCCATCGTCTGCAGTTGATGTAAGAAAGAACTATGAGTTTTGTACGTGAAAAATATTAAATAAACCGTCATTGCCCAATTTACATACTCCTTGTGGGTTAATTTTAGTAGTTTCACGATTGATAGTCAGTTTTGTATCATACCTGCCAGAAGTTAATTATTGAAAAATTATCCTAGTGAATATGAAGTTTATTGTAAACTTGAATTGAACTGAAGAAGCTTATTTTATATCAAGGTTTAAAATATACGAACAAGCAGACATTTAAACGAACTGAAGGACGCGGAGCGTCTAGCCTCAAGCTATTCGGAGGGCATTGGCCCATACTGTCAGATTGGGTGGGCTAGGTCAGGTTTCGTCTTGGCAATTGCGCCTAGTACCACGATCTAGTAGTTGCATCGTTTTGAATTGTAAGAATCCACTCGTGTGGACTTTAATTTTTATTAGAATACTCAATACCAATTTTACCGAATTTTTTTTTGTTTTAGCAGTTAGGTCCAATCTAATCTTGAGGTATATGATATGACTAAAAGACAAAATATGACATCCTACATGTCATCGAAAGTCACTATGAATAAACTAACTGTGAATGCATATATTTTACTGTAAAATTCCGATCCATCGTGAAAATTATTCACTTTTGTCAATTGCCAAACCGATGACGAATTGCCGACAATCCATGTTATGTCCTTACGCGAATAGAACTACAAGACTATACAATTCCCTCGTCATAAGGGCAAACCCCCCCCCCCTACATTCTTCACGTTCCTCCAAAATAAGTTATTTGCTATCACGAACAAATGAGTGGTTGTACTAAGTGCTGAATAATGTTGATTTTTTTATTTCATTCTTGTTATGTTATGTAAGGCACTACTATGAATATGTTTATGTATGAAGTACATAAAATTTATATATATCTACTTTTGGTGATTCTGTTCTGTGTCTGAACCTAGATAAATATCAATTTTCTTATTTATGTGTGAAAACACAATTGTGAATTATTGTGTGTGATTCTGTAGATATTGTATGTTTATTTTTCAAGCAAGTTCTATTTTCGTTTTATATAGTTTTATTATATTTTATGCGCATATGTATATTTCTTATTATATCTTTTCTTTTTGCACTTTATGTTGAATAAATGTTTGTTCTTAACGGGCATAGTCCCAGAACAATACAGGTATTATTTTCATTAATAATTTGTTTCAATGAACCACAATTCTGTTCTAAAATAAAAATCAACTGAAAATCTAATCCGTCAACATGTATTAAATACGTCTCAACTTTAGTTGAAAACAATTTCATGGCTAAAGGGACACCTCTTAAATCAGGCAATATGAAGATTTTTTTATGAAATCGGGTGGCAATGAGAAACTTCTGATAATTTTAATTATATATATATTTTAGTCGTGTTTTTATTGTGAATTTCATTTAATCCCTTCAAAAATTGTGTCATATTTTAGTAAATCTTCTGCTATTTATACCAATACAGTTTTTGTTACTTCGAAAAACGGCTGATTTTTTACTTATTTTAGGGAAAAAACATTAGTTTTTACGGCGACAAATCATATGGTTATTTTTAAGACAGATATACGATGGACGGTATTTATTATTGATTATATAACAAGTATTTCTTGTGGCTAATGAATTGTAGATTAAGTTTCTACCCTGTATCGGTGCAGGCAAACATGAAAAACAATTATCCATACAATGAAAAGCCTCCACAATAAATGTTATAGAGAGTATTGAATTACAAGAAATGCTGTTTAACTTTGGTTAATTGCAGTGACAAAGTGTACTAATCAATGCACCATGCATAAATGCATTTTTTTTTCGTTCTTCTTTTTCTAGCATCTAATCTTATAATAAACTATTGATTTTGATCATTTAATTAATAATTATATAAAATAATTTGGCTTTGTTGTCCTTTAGGATCTATAGTAAACCATTGGCGTTATATAGGCCTAGGGAGACAACTATTAAAGACTCAACCAATTTTTGGGAATTTCTACATAGTTCTTTGAAGAAGAAGCTGGTTTGCTTAGGAACCATTAGATCAAATCATAACAAATCTGATAATTGTTGTTTCATAGCGGGAAAGTTTCCTCGGAATTTTACTTCATGAAAGGAAAACCTAGATAGTTTTGAAAATTTTATTTTTTTCCGTGCTGATTTTTCCACCCTCCTCATTACCGTTGGTTTCCAACCAAATGGTCGATCTATTAGGGCTACTTCATTGTCGATCTTTAAGGTGTACTTGATCCTGAATCGTTTCTGCCCGGTGTTGGCCCAGTCACCAATGTACTACACTTGGACAACTAAATAACTAAATTTCAACATCGAAATAATTTAAAAATTCCACCACTATAGGAAACTCTTGTTGTTATTTTAGAAAGATAGCATCTATTGAAAGGAAGTATACTACAGATAACTGTTCATAAATTATTATTATCGACGGCTCTGTTTCGCCAATGGTAAACAAGATTGACATAAATTCAGTCTAACCAATGGCGAATCAAGTTCAAAGAAGCAAAATGTTCCCACATAACCTTCACCCTCTGCTGCAAGTCCTGTCCGCTAGTCTTTTACAATTCGATTCCTCTCCCCGTGTCTGAGACAGTAAGGTATTTAGGCTTCCATCTCGACAAAAGACTGACATGGAACCCACACACGAGGCTAAAAAGACAAGAACTAAACAGACGCTTTGGACAACTGTACAGACTACTTCGAAGGACATCCCATCTCTCAATAGGAAATAAACTACTTATTTACAAAGTTATACTTAAGCCAATCTGGACATACGGAATAGAGCTATGGGGGACAGCAAAAAAGTCGAACATCAAGCGCATCCAATCCTTTCAATCAAAAGTCCTGAGAACAATAGTAAATTTCCCCTATTACGTCAGCAACAAAACCCTTCATAATGATCTTAATATACCCTACATTCTTGAACTCATCCCTTCCAAATTCACGAAATTCCATAGTAACCTATCCAACCACCCTAATCCCGTAGCACAGTCATTGCACTGCTCCACTCATCCCTATAATCCTCCTCGGAGACTGAAACGGCAGTGGCCTCGTGACCTCCTAATGGCAATGGCCAGTTTCTCCAATCATGTCCTGAGCGTATGTGGCTCTCGCGCTCTTCGTCGGCCTCGCTCGTATTCTGTGGCGTGGCTGGTGGGGGAGCGTGGGGGACTTCCCAAGACTCCGCTTCCTCTTTCGCATGCGAGGGAGGCAACAACTATGTGGACTTGGGGGGCCCCTGGGCTGTTTGTATGAATGTGCGAGTGAATGATAAATTGTAAATATGGTATGAATGAAAACATTTATCTCAATTATTTATTGCCTATTAAGTATTAAGGCAGATTGTAATTTCATCTTAATAAAGTTGTTTTAATAAAACAAAAATTCAGTCTACGAAGTCCTTATACATAGATATAAATTTACAAAAAATAAAACTATTTCTCAATTCAATATTCAGTAAAACAGGCAAACTCCCCCACACCTCGCAGAATATTTGATATATTTACCCGAAATCAGAAATAACTACACGGCGAATACCGTGTGCTAAACCGCGCCAGCACGTGGAGACACCCGTACATAAAACGCTAATGGATAATGTTTAATTATGTGATATCTATTATTACGGGGTGAGTGCAAAGTGGGTCACAGATTTACATTCGAAACCGCGTAAAGGTTTCATCAGAGAATAATGAAATTAATGCATCGCCGTTTAATTGTAAAAGCATGTAACCACTTTGCGTGATATAGAGATCAATTTATTTAAAGGCATTAATTCTAATGCATGTGACATATAGGCAGAAAACAACCCTTGTTCCAATAATAAAATTAATTCGATAACGGTAATTGCTCAGTGTAAAACAGCTCGACAGTTTAAAGTGGCGATGCCCCCCCCCCACCGTTAAAATATCTGGTTGCCTGCTTAATTATGACAACCTGCTCGACAACCGATCGACCCTTAAATCCGCCAATGTCATTTATTTTTACCCCCCTCCATTAATCCGTAGTCGAGAGATCGCGCACGTCTACAGTACATCCCAGATCACAGAAAAAAAAAATAAAAGCATTCTAATAATTTATTTTAATTATTTTTGCCGAAAACACTGGTACTTTGAGTTGACTGAATTTCACAACACAAATGTTTTACACAACTTCAGGTGTATCTCAGCATATTCTGTAATAGATTTCAACTTAATTAAAATGGACTTGAAGCTAATTAAACAAGGCTGATTATAAAAAATTGTAATGTCATTGAAAGCCCCCTTCAAATGGTTTTTACAAACACAAATTCTACTTGGCTTTAAAGAACCTTTTGTTTAGTATGATGCTGCGATTGGGAATTACTTCACTTTTTTTTGGTTATCGCTTCCTGCTCAACAAAAACGTGAACCTTAAAAAAAAAAATGTAATTTACCCCATCTTTATTCAGAATTGAGCCATAGTCCAAATAAACGTTTCTGTTGCATTTGAGACCTACTATCACTTCCTTAAGTTTCGAACCCCATTTTCGTTACACCCCGTGTTTTGTACGTTTATGCTGTCTAGATATATGTGTAGTTTCATAAAAATTAAATCCACAATATTTAAATATATGTTGAAGACATGGGACGATTGTCAGAGGGTAATTTTGTGCCAATAATGTTATTTTTGCTAAGAACCAAGAAGCGAAGTCGCAAATGGCCAGTTTCTCCCATCAAGCCCTGAGCGTCTGAGCGTTTCACGCTCTTCGTCAGCCACTGGCTCGTATCCGATGATGCGGCTGACGGAGGAGCGTGGGGGACATCCCAAGACTCCGCTTACTCTTTCCCATGCGAGGGAGGTGACAACCATGTGAATGTGGGAGGTCTCTGGGCTATTTGTACTATATGTATAGTAAATACTATTTGAATGAGCGAGTGCATGAATAATTGTAAATATGGTATGAATGAGAGCATTGATTGCAATTATTTATTGCCCAATAGGGCAGATTGTAATTATGTCACGATAAAGATTTTTGAATTTGAGATAGTTAAGAATCCGTCAATGGATGAACATGAAAGCAGATTAGTTTGCAATTGAATGTATGGTTTTTTGTTGTTAGATAAAAATGTTTGGAACATGTGCAAGGCAGTTCAGTCTTAAAAATATAACCAATCAGTTTTAAGTGGACGTTAATACAGTCATTCAATAAAATCAAAAATCCCTCATGGAACCGAAGAAACCACGTATCAAAGAAAACATACTTTTAATATAGTCATAATTCTTTAGTAAGTTATATAACTGTAAAAATTTATTTTATATTGATTTTTCAGGGTGAGGCAGGGACTAACCAGAGATACTAAACTTCAACATTATAACTAAATTTATTTTGGTCAAACCTGTATTAAGGCATAGATTAAATTGGTAGTTAAAAGCAAGACGTGGTCAAAGATGCGCAGTATCACCTAACGAGCAGACTGGAGAAAATCTGGAAGAGAAAGTGGCCGAAATAGCGGGGAGGCCAGTGACCTAGGAGTGTCGTGTAGGAGTGACAAGGACACATTGATTGGGGGGTCGTTCAACTCCCCCCTATTTCGCAGTTTGGGGTAGGTCGCCGACTCTTGCCCCACTTTAGCAGACCTGCTACTTCCGAACCTATTACATTAGCAAATACCCATACGTTGCTTAGAGGAATCAATATGATAGTCAAATAACATCAAAATGAGATATGTGCACTAACCGCGGCTTTAGTAGGCTTTGTCCAACCGGAGAAAGTATTGTTGATTTTGAGTGTATTTGGTACTTTGAGACTGTCAAGCGCCGTGGCTGACAATTGCCGTGATAGAACATAGAAATGCGTTCGTAACTTGTCATACGACTTCTTCATAAGGGCCGCTATGTTAACTCGAAAAGAGGCAACACTGACCACTGTCCATCAAAATTAAACATACATAAGCCGGCGATAGAATAAGAAAACATTTTTGAGAAGTGCTAACTTTTACATTTCTGCCTTGCTCAAGTTCCTGGAGTAAGCGATTTAAGGAGATATAACAGCCGACTGGGTGCCCGGCCCCACGAACGATGGCTAGACGAGGTGAAGATAAGGCTGGCCAGCAACCAACAAACGGGAGATTTAAAATTTTCATTTCCACAGCATGCATGTTCACATAATTTCAGTTTGTTAAAACCTTTCGTTTATTTTTTGTTGACAAATAGTCTATTTGTATCACGCCCGTGGCTTTCATTTCATCAATTTAAAAATTAGATAATAGAATTTAAACTCAATCTTTAATTTAATTATAAAGCGATTTACCAGTAGGTATGCGTTCCAACCCCTTGTTAACTTACAACTGGAAGGTTGGTATCGTATAATAGCCCCAAAAATATAATACTTTATAGTTACTCGCTTAACCCCTGGAGACACAGATACATTTATGTTCCAATCCCCTCGGTTCAGCTACAGATAACGTTTCATATTTGTTAAATATATCGATGATATCCAATTGAATTTTAGAAAAATTCCTGGCAATAAGCAGTTACTCCAATCATGCCCTGAGCGTCTGTGGCTCTCGCGCTCTTGGTCAGCCTCCATTGGCTCGTATCCGGTGATGCGGCTGATGAAAGAGGGTGAGGGACTTCCCAAGACTACGATTTCTCTTTCGCATGCGATGGAGGTGACTGCCGTATGGATTTGGGAGTTCTCTGAGCTGTGTGTAAATACTGTTTGTATGAAGAATTGGAAATATGGTTGGAATGAGAACAGTGATCGCAATTACTTATTGCCCAATAATGCAGATTGTACTTTTACCACGATAAAGATTTTTGAATCTAAAATAAACTCATTAATGTGGATTCATGTTTTCTTTTGGAACTACCAGTTGGTTTAATTTATTGGACAGAAATATAAATGAGTAAACAAAATATGGCTGGATCGGACACCATTTAAGGAAGGAGAGAGAGACAACCTGAGTCACCAAACCTAGAGCGGAAGAAGCCCCATGGCGAAAGGTGTGTTTGAAGCTCCAGTGTATCTTCTTGGAAAATAATACTGTGGAGGGGAGTGTTCTAGGGCCACTGGAAGACGAAACGGAGAGAGGTTATGAGAGAACAAGAACCAAAAAAAAAATATCTTGTCAATGTTTAATTTACTTCAATCACTTTACTACAATATCCAGAATCGCTATCATCTGCGTACACTACTAAATCGAAGTTTTATATATTACATTATTGAACATTGCAGTGACCGCTAACTACATAAGATAAATCACCTTATACTCTATTGTTTATATATTGTAAACAAATTTAAATAACATGAACTAAATATAAATCATTGTAAATGTGACAAACAATAAAAACACTGCTAGGAGGCAATTAGTTACATGAGCTGGGACACCAGCAGTCAGGGCAGGTAGTAGACCCAACCACCGGGGATTTCATTTGTCCCGTCAGGGAACAAAGGAAAGCCACATCATTGGCTACTACAATGGCGATGCTTATTGGCTGCTGGCAAGGCCAGCTGGGTATTTAAGCCCGGAGATTTAGGTCCTGTAGATGATTCTCCTGTCAACTAATGACTCGTGGCTGCCCTGCGTGGAACTTTGAAACTTGACCGCTTCTTTATTAAAAACCTCTCCATCTCTTTCTCTCCTAACCTCGCTATTTTTTAGTCCGGCGTTGTCAGACCCCACACCTTCCTAGTGGAAATCTCTGCCTTCGTTTCGCTAAATCTAGCACCTCCTTGGGAGAGACCTCTCCCTAGTGGACAACGGTTGTCGTGGCCCTGCAAACTTACCAAGCAGTGTCTCCCACGACAATTCAGTCTGCCTCTCTCCGGTTCACGCTCGCCTTTGGGATCCAGACGGATTTCGCCTACCCTCTGATATTGAGTGTGAATTCGTGGTCATTTCAAGACCACACAAACAACCTACCCTATACCTCTTCTCCTGAACATAATAGACTGTCGGGGCACATACCTATCAAAAAATGGAGTCAGATACTAAAGCCGTCACGAAACGATTGTCCAGGTTGTAAACTCAAACAACCCTCACTTTATCACCAGGGCTAGGGTAACCACGCACCCCCCCAGTGACGACCCGACAAACATAACTAAGTTCCACTTTTTTAGTCGTTTTAGCGAGCCTTCATTACACAATCTACATGATCAAATATATTTACATTATAATACCAGGGCACATGATTTATGTTAGAAATTTTCTCTTTCTTAACGGTTACAACATACCGTGGCACCAGAGGTTATCAAAGTATCTTTTTATGTTAATGAGCTCTTTAGAATCTTGCTTAATCTCAGTACAGTAAGTAACGCACACTCCAATACATATTTGGCCGTGGGTCTTCTGTATTTTCCTTCCAACTCAATCTTCTTCAAACCGGTAAATTAATAAAGAATAAACCTCACCGTGAAAATAGCTGTTGGCTTGAAAAAATTATAAAATCATAATTATTTGTCCACCTCAGTATCCTCCAAACCATGAACATGAGTATGTGACCTCGCTAACTTGTTTGATGGTAAAGTTAACAACTAGAGACCCATGAATAATATGCCTAAATTTTGGTACAAGGCTAAGTATCGAAACACCCCGACAAAAATACGATTTTACAGCTATATTAAAGCTCAAGATGGCCCATTGCTCAACGCTCTACAACAGCCACTCCATGGAATTGAGTGGCCATTGCATCCAATTGCAATAACCCAAAAACCATCTATGGTATTTTTAAATTTATTTCCTTTATACCTCAATTACTCCACACCTCGCAATGTTTTAATCCTTTCTACTTCAACTGTGTACAATCATATTGTTGCATTTTCAAATAAGGATTAAAAAAATATTTCTATGTTTCTAGTTGGATTCCTGCCAATGGCAAGTTTTTCCAATCATGTCCTGCACGTCTGTGGCTCTCGCGCACTTGGTCAGCCTCCACTCGCTCGTATCAAGTGACGCGGTTGGCGGTGGAGTGTCGGGGACTTCCTAAGACTCCGCTTCCTCTTTTGCATACAAGGAAGGTAGCAACCATGTGGATTTGGCAGGTCTCTGGGCAGTTTGTAAATACTGTATGAATGAGCGAGTGAATGAAAATTGTAAATATGGTATGAATGAGAACATTGATCAAAATTACTCATTTCCCATTAAGACAGATTGTAATTTTATTAAAATTATTGCCTTATTTAAGCGTATCATCAGCTCCATTTTAAAATATAGACCTTATCTTACATTGCGTTATCACTGCATGAGCGCGTGATCTTTAAAAATAATAAACTAAACGCTGCCCAAAATAAATAAACGAGAAATTACCTGAATTATTTTTTTACGGTTATTTTTGTGAAACGCGATTAGTAGCAAAAGAGTCCATACAAGAAAGGTAGGCAATGAAATTGCGTGAAACGGCCTGTGTTGAGGGTGCCATTAGAGTGCCCTGCCGTGCCTAAATGCTTTCACGCTCTACATATGCACTCGGACAGAATGCCCTACAATTAGGCTGCTAATGCGCCATAATGTCACGCAATATAATTTTTGATTCTTACGTAAACTCAAAAAATATCAATTATCGTAGCATTTAATAATTTTATTTTTGTTTAGTGACGCTTTTTAATTAGTCTAAGATAGAGATCAATTGCAATTACATTACATACCTGTATGTGTACAATGATATATGTTTTTCCTTTTGTGAACATCGTTTTATTGTAACTAAAATCTGGCGCTAAAAAGCAAAACTAAAAGCACTAGCAACCGCAGTATAAGGACAAATTAGGACAAAATTCATCTTATTCGTATTGCTTTTACAATATATATATAGTTTTTTTTTTGTTTAGTTTTATATAGTGTTTTATTTTTGAAGGAAAAATCAAAAATACTGCCAAAAATGATAATACACAGTAAAATACTATATTTTATGGGCTTTATCTTCCCAAATAGTACTACCTGTTGTTGGATATTTAAATAATGCAGGACTTTTTATTAACAAAAATATATGATTTTTAGTTTTGTGAATATATATTTTTAATGTACTTTTTTCCAGTCCCATATTTTACATATTAGAGAGCTTGCTGAGGAGGGACTTTTAAAAAAAATAAAAATGAAATACCATTCAATAAAAATGATATAATTTGTCGTTTGTAATTTTCTCCAATCCTTAGACAGCGATTTTGTAGTACATGATTTTTTTTTTTGTAATTTAAAGTGTTCATCGATGTTGTGACAATTTTAGTTTCGGCATGTCCATTGTAAAGATGTAGACCTGAGGTATTTTCAATACGAGATATATTAGGTACTGATTATTGTGCGAAAGAAGCGGCGATTTGTGAGGGAGGGCATGTGTGGTTCTCCTGTAGCAACATGATTGTTATTAATTAATTTTACCGTGACAGTTAAGGAGTTATCTACGCTGAATCGGATGTTCTGTTTCACACTAGTCGGTTTATAATTAATAAGTCACGATGACTTTCTCTATAGAAATCTCACACACACACACGATGTGAAGTTAGTTTCAACATTTATTTTTCGAGTTTTTTTTTTTCTTCTTTTTTTTCTGTTTAGGGTTGATGACTTTTCCGACCTCTGAACCCCAAGCGAGTGAAAACGTGAGCTCGATATTGAGATGATCAGATAGCTTGAGATCTGTGGCGAAATGATCACCCTTAGATTTAGCTGCAACACTTAATATAACGAATTTGAGTTATGGTCTGCATGATACTCGAGGCGAAAAAATGACTTTCACTTTCTATTCGTCCTGAAATGCTCAGAAGCATAGATAACTTCTTCTTTGAGCCACTGAATGGTTTTATTGCGGTTAACCAGCATAGCCGAGTAGTTGAGGGATGTTTTCCATTTTTATGAGGCGTAGATAAGCGTGGTCTGTTTGAAGCTTGCTTACGCCTGTGCTGATCTAAAACTTGTTAGGGCTAGAACCATTCGGCTCATGGCCCGGATTCAAACTGAGCAAACAACTATTCATGGTAATAATTAAACGATTATAAAAAAAGAATTAGGTGATTTCGTTCAAGAATAGTTTGAGCCTCCAAGTTCACTGAAAATCGTTTTTTTAACAGCTTTTGCCAGAAAAAATTCCATTAAAATCATCCTCATTAATCCGAAACCCTAGAAAAAGATAGTAAAAAGAAAATGGATTCAACAAGATGGTAACTGTGCAATTAAGTAACTATGGATATTTACCTATACACATTAAACACATGGGAGAGCCTTGGTATGAACACTCATTACCACATCAGTCCCCCAACCACTAGGCCCAAAACAGCCCCAGAACAAGGGCCCACAACCCTTTAGGTCCACTGCCTTTACAATAGGATTTCTATATACACAGCAGAAACCTAAGGTATTTAATTTTGTTTTTATCATTGAATATGAAATTCAGAACATTTTATATTAAACTATTTTTAAATTTTAGCCCGGAGGAGTGGCAAGACCTTCAATATTCTTCAGATCCAGTCACACTGAGACAATAGCCGATGCTCTATTCTATATTAACAGCCGAATCCTACACGCTGACATAAACTACTGAAGAACACTCATACAAACTCCGGCTACCACAAATTCCAATCCCGACTCCTTGATCATCCTAATCAATTTGCTCTGTACTCCGATTTCATCCTCGGCCACCTATGGCGACCTGCTCCAAACCAACTAGCAGTTAGTTTATAGTGAGCTCTGTAATAATTATTGTAGCGGTTTTGGCCACTAAGACTTTTTCCCACAAGACGGTATAAACTCAAGTTCTAAACACTGACTAAAATGCTACTACATGTATTAAATGTAAGCAATTAAACAAAGAAATATATTTCTTTAAAAAAAAGAAAGAAAAAAAAGTCATGCACTTTTAAGATCCTAAAAGTATACCACTTAATATTTTCACGTTTATTTTCGTTTTATCGTAAGTCCCGTTGTGTTTTCAAAAGCATCATCTGATCAGCATAATTTAGATTTTTATGGTTTATTCTTTTCTCTTTCCCTCTCTGAAAAAAATCAACGTGGGGAAGTAGTAGTACCAAAATGAGCCAGAGTATTGCGTTCATGCTTAAATTAATTAGAGGTTGACAATGCTTCCAAATATTGTAGAGCATTAACGTGTTAATATAGCAGCCGTGTACCCAACAGAAGGTGTCGTGTAACATTTACATAATATCGTATTAGGATGTTACAATGTCGAGTTGAATTGTTGCATTCAACAACGGATCTGAGGGTGGATTAATTATTATTTGTCGATCGCGTACCTGCCCCCCCTCTACCATTGTCTGTGTTGTACTGACACAATATTCTTCTTTCGATATATGTCACATTTATTTTGTTGTCATGTTATATAGTTGACTTCTGAGCTTTTCATTGCTGAATAGTTTTGACATAAGCATGTGCGCGGTGGAATGACTTAATTTTATGGAATAAAATTATTGCCAACCCATGTATATGTTAATTTACTCGACATATAAATATAGTTTCATACCGCCTGTTTCAAATAGAAACATTCAATTTCCTTTTAATTATTTGGAATGAAACTAAACCTTCCTCTCATAATTACTATTGTTCATTTTAGAGATTTTTGTTAATTTTCCTTTAAAACATCCAGCTGGATATTCTATATTTGGCGATCCCATTGTAAAGACTAAAGAAATTAAATGGATAATAAATAAATAAAAAATTATTCTCTTATAAATAAATACTCTCTTTTTTTATATGGCATTTCTCTTATTTACTCTCTTAAACGAAAACTAATCTATTGTCAGATAGATTTGGAGATTGAATTTTTAAATTTTTGAATGGTTGGGTCAGTTTAAACTCCGTTGTAATACAGGAATAGATACAAAAGGCTTGTCGCCTCATTACAGTATTATTTTTATATTAAACAATTATTCATATATATTACAATATTATTTTATAGTATTATTTTATTATTCAAAGATGAACAAATCAACAATGCCTTTCTCAATATTAATGGTTTAAGTGGCCTTTTATCATTTACAGTTTTTTTCGATTGACAGAATAACTGTTTTGGCAATCTTCGAATGCATAAACGAATAATTTAATGACCTCTGAAATAACACAGGCCGGAAATGAATTCTGCAAACAATCACTGCTTTCCTGCGATTCGAGTCCCGTAATGGCTGGCTTTAAAAAGAAATGGCAACCCTTTTGTAATTCTAACCACTACCCTCGAGAAATGGGCTGAATTGAATGTTTGTTTTCGTAAGAGTAAAAATCCCCAAGGAAAATGCATACTGTTACAGGATCTCCGCGTGCGTTCTGTGCGGCGGGGGTAATGGTATAGGATTTTCAGCAGCGGGAATCGGATCTGAACACGTTCTCGGCCGGTCAATCTGCCAAATTGCCAGTTCGTGCGTCTCAAACGAGTTGCTTTCTTGTATTCGCCGGTTAAGGTAAACTACATGGGACCTGGTCATTACTTAGATACAGGTTAATTCTGACTACAGAAACAATAGTAAATAATAATGAATAAATAGTAATTCTTCCTCAATACTCTGACTAGACGTTGGTTAAAATAAAATAACAGAACAAATGAAAAAAAAAAAAAAAGAAGAATTTTTAGGGAGAAAATAGTAAGTCTCCTGTCTTCATCTAGTCACAACTAAGAAGGTATTTAGTTTTTTCTAAAACTAGAATATACTAAATTCATCAAAGTCAAGTGTGACTAATTATCGACTTTTTTATGGACAGAGAAGGATTTAGTGACTGTGTAATGTTTAATATTTTTAATTTGATATCCTACAAGATAATATATCACATCATTATCTCCTAATTATTAAATAATATATTTAGTAATATTAAATGGTCTAAAGTCCCAGCACATTATCCGTACTATTAACCAGGACGGGGAAATCATTATTTGAAACCCTACAGATGGCTAGAAAATAATTTTAAAGTAATTAACTACTGACAGTTCATTATTTTCATAAGATTCCTTCTATTTCTTGCTTGACAGCAGCATCAAATAGAACTTTTTTTTTTTTTTTTTTTTTTTTTTTTAGTTTTCAAACAATTTTATTAAGATAAAATTACAATCTGCCTTTTATTAGGCAATGATTAATTGAGATAAATGTCATCATTCATAGTATATTTACAATTCATCATTCACTCGCTCATTCATACAATATTTACAAACAGCCCAGAGGCCCCCCAAGTCCACAAGGGTCACCTCCCTCGCATGCGAAGGAGGAAGCGGAGTCTTGGGGAGTCCCCCACGCTCCTACGTCACCCGCGTCACTGGATATGCCAGCGGAGGCTGACCAAGAGCGCGAGAGCCACAGACGCTCAGGACATGATTAGAGGAACTGGCCATTGCCAGAACTCCCACTATCACTTAGTTACAGCAGGTCACGAGGCCACTGCCGTTTTAATCTCCGAAGAGGATTATAGGGGTGAGTGGTGCAGTGCAATGACTGTGCTAGGGAATTAGGGTGATTGGATAGGTTACTATGGAATTTTATGAACTTGGAAGGGATGAGTTCAAGAATATAGGGTATATTCAGATCATTGTGAAGGGTTTTGTTGCTGACGTAATAAGGGGCATTTACTATTGTTCTTAGGACTTTTGATTGAAAGGATTGGATGCGCTTGATGTTCGACTTTTTTGCTGTCCCCCATAGCTCTATTCCGTATGTCCAGATTGGCTTAAGTATAACCTTGTAAATAAGTAGTTTGTTTTCTATTGAGAGGTGGGATGTCCTTCGAAGTAGTCTATACAGTTGTGCAAAGCGTCTGTTTAGTTCTTGTCTTTTTAGCCTCGTGTGTGGGTTCCATGTCAGTCTTTTGTCGAGATGGAAGCCTAAATACCGTACTGTCTCAGACACAGGGAGAGGAATTGAATTTAAAAAGACTGGTGGACAGGACTTGCGGCAGAGGGTAAAGGTTATGTGGGAACATTTTCCTTCATTGACTTTGATTCGCCATTGGTTGCACTAATACTCGATCTCGTCGAGGTGTTTTTGAAGGTTTTGGGATGCTATATTAGGGTCTGGATGGGTTGACAGGACTGCAGTGTCGTCTGCGAATGTTGCCAAGAAGGTATTGTTGGTAGAGGGGCATCAGCGGTGTATAGATTATAGAGGGTGGGACCCAGGACGCTGCCCTGTGGAACTCCTGCTTTAATGGGATAGTAGGAAATAGAACTAATACGCAATATATATATAATGTATATATATATATTAAAGTTTTGAACATATTTTCATCAATTTTTTCCTAACTTTAGTAAGTGAAACCATAACAAAAAGTATATGTTATTAATCAGGACGTTAAGAACATTAATTTGGTACCCTTCACTCACATAGGATTTAGCAATAGAATTACTATCTATATATTTTTGGCAACAATACTTGCATAATTATTTTTGAATTTCTGTATAAGATTGGTTTATTATTAAATATCTAGGTAAAAAAAAGTAGTCATTATCTACATACATCACTTTGGCACCACACTATGTGTGTGTGGGTACTAAATTCTCTGTGAAAAGAAAGCTATAACAAAAAAATCGAATCTCAGGATTATAAAGCAGACGAAACTAAGTTGGGAACCAAAATATAGAAATCAACCTACACACTAATCTTAAGTAGTAATGATTTAGTGATTTTTATGTATTTACTATCAGTAAAGGTTAATGCAGTATTTAAAGTTAAACACAACATGGTACTTGCTTTGTAATTTATTCGATTTCGAAAGTTGGTTTCAGTAAATATTTATACTATAAAATCATTGTTTAAAATATTACATTTTTCTTGTAAAGTATTACTGATTCATGCTTATGTGCAATTTACATAATATATACATAAACATTTTTTACAAGGAGCCCCTCCTCTCTCAAGATGATTCGTTCAGCAAGCTAGTGGAAGGAGGGGAAGCAGCGAATACGACCGTTTTGATTTGTGTGGTGATGACCAGAAAGAGGGCCACAGACACTCACGAAATGAGGACGGATGCTGAACTGTAACCAAAGGACACCAGGACCCCATGATATACTAATTGCAATAGATCGCGAGTCTGTTTTAGACAAAGAGGAGTATTGTAAGGATGAGCGTCACTGGATACGAAGTTGACAAGAGGATTTGGGTGGCAGGATAAGTTTTGGTGAAATAGGAAAGGATGGTATAAGACGGACAGTTGGGGCTTGGTGATCTACAATGAAAGGATGAGTTTGTATTGTAAAAGAGCAGTGCGTTGACTACAGTTTTGAGGACTTAGGATTGAAATGTTTGGATTCCTTTCATTTTCTTCGGTTATAAGTTCTCTTCGGGATAGTCCTAATTGGTTTTAGCAAATATTTGTATAGGTGAGGTTTGTTTTCTAGCGTGAGGTAAGACTTTCTTTGTAAATATAAATTAAAAAAACTCTTTATTTCTGTAATCCTAAGAGACCATTATTTCATAAAATAAATGAGAACACATAGTTAATCTAACACATGAAAGGTGTGAAAATAATAAATTAATAAACATTAAACGGACTAATCTGTGAACGCTGTCATCTATTTAATTAGACTGTCGACCCCTGTTATTACAGTTAATGAATTAATAATCGGTTAAAGCGATCTGCGAGCTGGCTTATGTAAATTTGACGCTTCCGATCACGCTAGACATTTTCACTATTATAAATTATAGCATTGCAGGCATTAATACATTTTAATTAAACATATTTAGAGTTAGACGAATGGCGATGTTATGGGGATTATAGATGGAAATAGTTCATTGCTTAATCAAAGCATGAAATATTTCTACCTGCGTTGTAACAGCTTAAAAATAATGAATTACATTTATCCGGTAAACATTATTTTTGTATTTTGCGGAATTACCTTAGAAACATTAAATGATTTGTTTCTCTTATAATTACTCTTTCATAGCAAGGATAAATTGGACAGGTCTGTCCCTAACAATATTTTATATATTATCTTATTCTGTATTATTATCTTATAAATTTTCTTGTTTCAACTAAATGCACTTAATACCACTTATTTTTTTAATAGAGTAACCACTAGTATTTACGTATTTAAACTTATTACTTTTATTTCCCCTACTTTTTTTATTCCCTTAATTTAATTGTAATAATTAATTACATATTAAACTCATTCAAATCGTCTTCAATAGAAATGATTTTAGTTAATATTTTAACTATTTACTACAATTAATATAAAGATACAAGAGTTAGTTTGTTAAAACACATTTATGTTTAGAAATTGCTGTTCCAATTGCTCTTTCGCAAACGAGTGAGGTGACAACCATGTGGATTTGGGAGGCCTCTGGGCTGTTTGTAAATGCTATATGAATGAGCGAGTGAATGAAAATTGTAAATATGGTATGAATGAGAACATCGCAATTACTTATTGCCCAATAAGGCAAATTGTAATTATATCACAATAAAAAAGAAATTGCTGTAGAAAACGACGGGTTACGTTTTATTTAAAAAATGAAACCTTTCTCAATAACAACAGAATCTATTCAAACATCTTTCATTACTGATACATAGCCATCAAGGTTTCGCCTATTTAGGCATCTTCAGGAATATAATTAGTAACATCTCCAAAATACATAAAAACATGTTTTTAAAATTTGTGATTGAAAAAAGTATTTTGTCCATTTAAGATGATAACAAGCAATACTATGTAAGGGAGGTTGTCTGAGTAAAGCCACTTAGTCTACACAAATTCCGATATTTCTTGATATCTGATTTTTGCACAAAATCCAAAGCTTTTTAAAAAAATTATGATTTTCACTGTAAATATTAAAAAAAAGTTAACTTTTCTGAAAGTTTTCTCTTTACCAATAAATTGTAAAAAGCTGCAACTAAAGTGTCGATTCGACTAAAAAGTCAATGAAATATCATTAATTCATAGTTTGGTACAATGGTGAACACAATTAATTGATATTTTGCGTGCACAATACAGTTAAGAAGTGGGAGGCCTTATGTGTATTGTTAATAAACGACCAACCGGCTCATCAATAAATAAATATAAAACTATTCGGAACGAAATGTCCGTAGATATAATAAACAGGCAATAAATAACTACTCCATCGATTTAGATTCCGGGAAGCCATAACATTCCACCCTGGAGCGCAACATCAACGAGGAGCTGTATACATCCCGAATGTCCCAGCGAGGAGATAAGGAGGAACATGAATCAGAAACACGTGATGTTTACGTGGAGAAGGAGGAGAAAAGAGCAAAAAATACGGCCGAAGAAGTTGTTGCCCCCTGAGGAGCGCAGTTGCGCAACACAGCCGAAAGTTATAGCCGAGAGAGAAACTGAGTTTGGCAACCTTCTTCTTATGCAACCTCAGCCACTGACCTCCCTCAATCTTTTGGCAATTGAGTCAGGCCTCCGGCGAACCTCTGCTTTCTACGCTGCCAGCTTTCCGTTCCGAGCTCTTCTGAAGAATTACAATCGTCCATTCTAACATTTCATTGCGGAAAAATACTCGAGCAACCATAACTAGGAACATTGTTTTTCTCTAAATTAAAAAAAAATGCAAATCTGTCCTCTCGTATAGTAGAAAAAGTAGTACAGCCTTCCACTCGTCAGAATAGAAAACTTATTATTATACACAAAATAAAATACATAATTAATTTAACCGTAGGCTTTTTTCAAAACCAGGAACCCTTAAGTTTTCATCCCTACCCTTCATCGATGTTTTATGAATCTTGTTTTATTTTTTCAAATTGTTTTCTTGTTTATGATTCTAGGAAGGGCATAAAATTTGATAATGTTTAAAATATGTGTATGATGACTTAGAACGAAACGTTAGGATGTTATGGAAATACTAATAACATAATATAAATTTGTGTTAGTGTTAGTATGAAAAGACAGTCACAAAAACTGTCATTGAGATGGTTTTCACAACTTTAATTCATTCAATCCGAGTTTTACCTAGTGGCGAGACCTCAAGGTAACTCTGTTTGAAGCTAAAAGTAGACCCCAAAATATAATACAGGGTCATATAGCATCAGGCAACAAAGGTCTTAGTCTTACAATTTATTATCCCTTAGTTGGTAACGTCAGAAAAAATCACACAAGTGGTTACTTGGGAGTCTCTCAAACCCCCGTAACAGTTCTGATATAAATCAGGTAGAAATGAACCAAACTTCGTTTTTTTTTAAATATCATTTAAAACATAAAATTTACCTTTAAGTTTCATGAATTGAGCTAATCTGAAACTAATGACTTTCGGCGAATTTGCCCTTGTATCATGCACATTTATAAATACTGCACGCTCCAAACTAGAATTTATCTTTTTTTTGAACGCAAGAAACATAACCAGTTGCAAAAATTACACAAAATTATTAAAAACATACTAAAATCACAATACATTTTTGCCTCATATCTCGCCATCTTTCCTCAATAAATTTCAAAATATCAATCTTCATCAATTTTATGGTTGGCAGGGACACAATTTTCAAAAACTAGTTTCATCTGGTGAAAGTACATTAGTTCTTTCATTCATAAGAGAAAAAAATATTTTTTATGTCTCTATTTCTTGAGCAAATAGTGCCTTGGAATGCTGGGCTGGAGGCGCTTCTGAAGCAGATGGCTTCTCTCATCCTTGTATCCTTCTGTAATATGGATGAAGATGCTTAAGTGCAAGAGCTCTTGGCATTACAAGCTTCAAGCTTGGTACTTGGTAGGTGAGTGCTGACGTCCTGATTCAACGATTGAGCTGACTTCTTTCCAGCGTTTCGGCTCCATTTGGTCTAGTTCAAACATATACTTGCTACGTTGGTTGCCTAAACCTGAGTCACCTTCCAGGAGACAAGGCTTGAACCTTTTATTCTTTATCATTTCCGTTGTCAGAACACTCTTCTTCACGCATACGTTTTGAAATAGTTGGAGTAGTTTCTCCTGCTCTTCTTCCTTCGACATACTCGTAACGCAAGTAGTAGCATGGGGGTCTGACAGCACCTTTTCGACATTGTACTTCCCCTGACATTCACTGAGCGACAGCAGATGCACAACTGGGGAGAGTTCAGAGTAAGTTACTCAGGTACAGAGGAATCTCTAGATCAAGAGTGCTGTCAATTCTACGAATGTCCGGGTTCGGCATACCCTCCACGTTACCATTTTGTATCCGAAACCCAGGCAGGACTTGTTGACTTTACTTACCAGCATAGGTTTGATGCTGGATTTGATAGGAAACGCTTCAGCTCTTAATACCCAGGAGTATTCGTTGTTTTTTTATTGTTGTTATTTTTTTCCTTTTTTTGACCTTATTTCTCTAGATCTTCTTAGCATTTAATCTTTTTAGTATGTTTTTTTTTTGTTATTCCTTAAATTATCAAATGCACATTCAAAAACGCACAGGTTTAACTCTCCGACTTTTCTCTGAACAAAGCTTCTCAAATCATAGCGCTGTTTAACGATCTAAGTTCCAATTGTTTCCCTAAAGTCAAGTTACACATTGAATATCATAACTTCAAGAGTAATCCCAAAGTCAAGTGTAGAGAACCTGGCAATATAAATTGTGAGTTAAATGTCGTCCTAGTCCGATTTACAATGGCTTTTAAGTAAATTCAATGACTTGGATGATTTTGCACTTGGAAAAATGTGTTTTTTTTTGGCCCAAACGTTTCCCTTAAAATAGGGTTTTCTCAATTAACAAGTAACGTATTTGACAAAGTAACACCGAGTCAATTGTCCTCTCATATTGTTTGAGTTTGTTTTAAAAATACAATGTAGTTCATTGGTAGTACTTAAATTTTAGTTGCTAAAACTAAAACTATTTGAAAGAAGAAAAAAAATGGTGAAACAAGTGATACTCAGAGCAAGTCAAATCCATTTTACTTACAACAAATTACGAAAGTAAATCAATTATTAACATAGTCTTTCCAGTTTTCCCATGTTTACACGACAGGTTTTTTTTTAAAAAATGAGATATTTTTTCAAAAGAATAATTTTTTTTTTTTCTTCATAGCTCCTTCAAATTCACAAGTAATTATATATAATTATAGATCCTCAGGAACTATAGAACAACTTTTTCCCATGAGGTTGATTCAGACAAAGACCTCAAAAGAATAAGGAAACTGAATATCTATAACTACTGCCCTCATTGGTAACAGTAAAAAAAAACTGTTTTTTTGCAATAGTTAAAAATCCTTTGATTTCGAAGCCTCATTGGAAAGTTGTTGCCAGGGGATGTGAATATCCTCTTTAACGGCCACTACTAAATTACTACCCATTAGGCCCTATTAAATATGAATTAAAAGGATTTAGCAATTAACATTTCTAGATCCAATGAAGAATTTATGCCATGGGCGGTTCCATGGTAGTTGGTGCCATAGTCTTGCACTTTGGGAATAACACATCACAGAGGATTTGAGAAGACCTAACATCACGTGTATGCCACGTGTGTGTCACGTTCGACACTGGGGCCTCTAAAATAACAGAAACCTTTCGTGTGGACTAAGCTGGCACTATTTTTAGACAAAAGTTATAACACATTTGTTGGTTCTCTGGTAAATAGAAAAGTATTATGACCATCACAAAACAAACTGACAATATATTAAATAAAAAAATTCCTGAAATCCTATGGGTCTTGGGGGGGGGGGGGTTGAAATGGAGGTTTTATGCCGGCTCGTGAGCTGCACATTGGAGAAAGAGCCTAGGTGTGCTAGGAACAAGGACAGAAAGCCGAAGGTTAAATGCACTATATGGGAAAAAATCATTTGTTTGAAGCATCAACGGAAAATGTGTCCTACCTGCCGGTGAATTTTTCTTCTTACTGTAATTTTGATTTGAAGAACGATGTACTTTATGTTTTCCTATATAATTGAAAATATTTACTATATTTTTGAAAATAAAATGGGGTTCACCTGAATGCTATTTTCGTAGCATAAAATATACTAGCATTCCGAGGTTAATACGTAAAGTTAAAATATCTACTTAAACACATGTAGGAAAACCAAATCTTTTTTTAATGATATTTCATTTTTGGTATTAGCACCATCCAGAAATCGCATGGTACTACCTACTGAACCCACAAGCCTTCAGTTTTGCGTCAGTACTACAACGAGTACACAGTCCTTGTAGAAAATCTTTATAAACAATTGGCTATAGAAATGTCAGGCTCGTCTGTCTGGTAAGAGTCCTAAGCCACTATCTAGAAGGTCCTGACCACGGCTTGGTCGCCTTTTTGTTTATAGTGGAAAGAGGCATCACAAGATATGTTTTTATTATAGATAGATAGAGAGAGAGAGATAGAGATAGATAGAGAGTTAGATAGATAGATAGATAGATATATATATAGAGAGAGAGAGAGAGAGAGAAAGAGAGAGAAAGAGTATTTCTATATTTCATTTTATGGTACATGGGCCCATTTACATTTAGTTGCCAGTCACCAGAACACATCTTAACTAAAACTAAAATATTTACTTATTCATGTTTACGAATAAGTTTTTTTTTTATTAGAAACTTTTTTATTGTGATGGGAGCGGAGTCTTGGAAGTCCCCCACGCTCTTCCGCCAGTTGCGTCACTGGATACGAGCCAGTGGAGGCTGACCAAAAGCTCGAGAGCTACAGACGCTCAGGGCATGATTGTAGAAACAGGACTCCCACTGTCACGAATATCTACAACTAAAATACTAATTTTTTGTGGCCTTTTAAGATAAAATAAATCCAGTAAACATCTACTCTTTAAGACAATAAAATTCAAAAAAATTTCCAAAAGAGACTAATTGGAATTGGATGGAACGATCTTGAATACATATTTTTTCTGGGATGTCTTCGAAACTATTTTTGCGATGCTAAATTTAATTTGCACTTAACTCTATAGGGATTATTAAAATTTCAAATAGAAAATATCTTTCTTCCGTAGAAGGTCTTGAGAAATCTTAAATTTAATACTAATCTGCATAATCCAGGTGCTGCAAAATGTATACCTTATAAAGTTAGACCGACCCCTTACTTTCATACAAGTAGACTATCATCGAACCATTAAACGCTATAGCAAAGACAACCTTTGAATGAAAGTACCACCTTTAGCCACAAGTTTTTTTTTTTTGCGAGGCCTGCAACAAGCTAGCAAAAGGCTTGTTTCTATGGTAACGTAAAAATAACTTGTTCTGTGAAGTAGGAAAGATTGTTATTTTTTGGTAATTTGAAAGATTCACTTCGGTGGGCAAGAGGCCTGTATAATTTATACTTGTATAAGTCATACAACATAAGTTGTTATTGCCAGCCTGCTTCTGTCACATATTCTCCCAATCTCCAGGTTGGATCGGGTAAAGAGAAGTCAGTACTTCCTTTGACGTGCTGAGTGGAAACATCTCTTTTTTCGAGTTATGTCACCATTTTCCTGTAGTACCTCCTTTACTTGTCTCTTCTTCCCTATTTCTAGATTCTTTCCAAAACCTGTACTCCATCCCTTTTACTATCTTATTTAGCAGATAGATCAAGGAAAGCGTCATTGCTTGTATCAGTTTCTTCTCTTTATCTGAGCCTACCAGAAAATTAGTAACTTTATTTTCCCATTTATTTTCTCACTAATTTTTAAAGAGTGATCTCTCACATTATATACCTAAGATCCGAATTGATAAATAGCTACAAACTTTTAAAACCATTTTTATTTAAGACATTTTGATTTGGGTTGGTAAAATTGCTCTATTGGTAAAATCTTTTATTGTTTTAATTTATGACATGTTTGATCCTATAAAGAATTATATTGAATTCCATTGAATGGCCTATTGGTGCGTTTTTGTTTATTCAAGTAGCTACTCATTTTTTTCTTTCACGAGATTCAATCCAACCCGCTAACAAAATATAATTGATTGAGCCAAGGCTCGAACAGAAGTGTCCGCAGCTGTAATTCTCCATAGTAACCATTAGATCACGGAGACGGTCCTGCCCATTAAAATAAAATACGATTCAAAATTACAACGATGTCGCTTTGTTTTTATCAAGTCATTATCAGATCTTGGCGATGAATGAAAAATCGTTACCGAATTAATGAAAGCCATGAATAACGCCCAGTCACTCCCCTTTAGTACACAGCGTGGTTGTTACAGCTTGCCTAACACAATAGAACAATCTCAGGAATCGAATCATGCAGTTTTCTTGTAGAGGACTCAATCGTGAATACAATAAAAGTGGTGTGCTTGTTCAAGACAGAAACGGTAGGCGAAAATAATAACGCGGTGGTCATCGGATGCACTCACATGCGAGTTAATGAATGAACAATGAGTCACGTTATATTTATCAGCTCGCGTTATTGCCGTCACATGTGGGTTCTCCGAACCCCAAATGCGACATTTTGTCGATTAACAAAGCCATCAAGATGAAAATGTGCTTCATCACTTACGATAATTTTGCTCGAAAAATCAGCATCCACTTGTTGATGTTCAATAATCCATTCAGCGAACTCTCTTCACCGTGTATGGTCATTAGGCTACAATTTTTGTGTTAACTGAATTTTTTAAGCATGGAAACCCAGATCTTTAGTGTGTATACTCTATAGAAAGCTTCTTGAAATTTGCAATTCTTGTATAAGACGCCGAATTGATATTCCTGGATTTTTAACACTGCTCTCACGCACTGCCTCGATATTGACATTTGAACGGCTTGTTTTTGGACGACCAGCGTGTTTAGTGTCTCCAACTGACCGAGTCTCCCTAAATTTTTCAACTTATCTCTTCACAGTTGATGAAGTCAAAACACTATTCCGACCATATTTTGTATGAAGTTTTTGAACTGCGGCCGCCAAACTTTCATTATTTTTGAGATAATGTTTAACAATAAAGACACGTAACGCTCCATATTTACTAACCCTAAACTGTCAGCTGTCAAATTGTATTTTTTTTAGGGTTTCCAGCACTTTACTGCACAAATGGTGGCAAATTCAAATCTTGCGTTAAATCAGGGACACCCAATCAATATAATTATTATTGATACTAAATCCGATTGATTGACTGGTTGACTAACAAATTAATCAGTTATATTTATTTCTTGTTTTTTTTTTCTTATGTTTAGAAGTTTTTGTTTCTTATCTTCTGGTTTAGCTAGAAATACGAGACGATTAGCTTTTTTGCCAGGGGCTTTGGTTTTCAACCTTAATACCGTAAGTCTATGTTAATTTTTTTTTGTTTTTTTTCATATCCCCATCTTACATGTAATTACAGAATTCAAGAAAATTCTAAAAATGAATATATTTACAATAGGTCATTATATATCCTGTTGCTTGGCTACATTTATACAGTTTCTAATTATTATACATTGTGATTTACGCTTGTAATATACAAATGTATAATGACGTACATTATACATTAATGTACTGAACATCTTTAAAAGTGATGGGGCTCACCTTATATATTCATTGCGCCCTATTGAAGCTTAAGTTTACAAATCCTGAAATAATTATCATGAATGAACATAGCTTAGATATAGATGTCGTAATATGGAACATTTCAATTTCCGAAATGTGCCCAGTAGTATACGAGTAAATTATCTCGAACAAAAACCCAACGTTTCTTTTCCGATTATTTATCTCAATCCTTTATTTATGCATTGCTGAAGGAGTCTTTGTTTGAAATGAGAAACTATTATGAAGACCTATGCTTATTTTCTGCATAGTTTTTAGGTGCAGAGAGAAATAAATGGCAAATGGGTAGAAATGGAATCCATCCTTGTGTGTTTAAGGAGTCTTTATCACAAATCTTTGGAGAAAAAGAAGGAGTTTTTTAAAAATATTTTGGTGGATAAAAAAAATTAACAATTGCAGCAATTAAACGACTTTTACTAGATTTTAATTGGACGAAATGTGTCCAATAAATTTTTAAACCGACGAGTTCTTCAACTCAGTTAACACGTCCCTCTATAAGGAGATAAATGTGGTCTGCATGTCGATTTTCAGTGGATCTGCAGGTGGGAAAACCACCTGCTTCTATAAATTTCAACACATCCCAATAAATATGCCAATTTTTAATGTGCCTAACTTCATCAAAACGGTCAACAACACAACTGATAAGCATCAGAAACGAGAAGACTCAATTATAATAAAAGAAATTCTTCCATATAAGACCTTGAAGAAATCTTTGATAAGATATATTATTGCACTTATTTTCTGAAAAAATAAATTTACATTACATTAATTTTACCTTTACATATTTTACATTACCAAAGAGATGATAAGAACAGTGTATGGAAAGCCTTCGTCCTTCGTTGGAAATGTTTACAATAATGTTGTACGCCTATTTTTCCCAACACGCCAGAAGGCCTACATACTTATTAAATGGTGAAACCGCTTAACGAATGATCAATAAATGTCTTTAGTGCCATTCAATTAGTTGATAAACCTTGAATAGTCAATAAATTCTACTTAAAAGCTTTTCCATTAGAAGGCTTGCCTTGCTACCTCGGAGTTAACGTGAGAATTAGTTATTTCGCGGAGCCCACGTTACATCACGGACCCGTTTCGATCCAAATTTGGTCTAGTCGTCAGATCCTAAACACAACTAGGCCGTGCCATTAAACTCGACGGGGGATAGCTGATTCGTTTTTTGATGATTTTATTTTTTACATAATAGAGCGAATTACTTAAATGGGGTCTCAATTAAATGGGTACTCAGACCACTAAAATTGGCCCTGCGATGCATTTTACGTTGATTTTTATGACAATTTTTACGTTTTTTCGTAATAGTGGTAAACAAAGCTACATTAGAATGAGTTCTCGAAACATCTAGGAAAACAAAAAGGCCCATCAAACGAGTATAATTATTTATTTAAACTACTTCTAGTGTTGTAAATTTTAAAGAGTAATGGGTAAAGCCATTGATTTTCTCAGTTACAACTTTTAATTTTAACAAAAAATGTAATTTATATATAGCAAACTCTATAAATTGGTACTTGCTACATATAACAGAGGATTTAGTCCTCACGCAAATGTTTTATATAAACATTGTTTAAAAAAATAATAGCAAATAATAACTGTACAGTGATTTTCAAATGGAAAATTTTTAATTTATGATTTTCATTAAATGATTCTTAGTAACAAGTTAGCATTGAAAAATATTTCCAAATCCAATTTCCTAATATTCTTCAATACTTATCTGATTATTGATTCGTGAAAGTCAAACTTTTACTCATTAATGCATCTGATGGCCTGACGAGAACATAGTTTGTAAACGTGATTTTTATGACAGTCTTAACGCTTAGGATGTGATATATTCAATTGAATACTCTTCTCAATTTGAAAACGTTTACTTTCTATTCAATTACGTTCTATTCGAAAACGTTAAAATTCTATATGTGTTATATTTTATAATCTGTAGAGTCTGAGTAGTGACTTGAGAAAACTTCAGACTTCATTCTGAAGACTTGAGTGCAGCTCACGTCCCCTTCTCAAAACCCTAAATGATATTCTCACAGGCTTGAGTCCCAATCCAGCCGGTATATTTTTTTCCTTTGGCTGTTGATTAGTAGTAACTCTGAAAGATATTCTTATATTCACTATCGGCTTTCAAGCTTTGGCTGTTGATTAGTGTTAACTCTGAAAGATGTTCTTATATATTCACTATCGACTTTCAAGCTTTGGCTGTTGATTAGTGTTAATTCTGAAAGATATTCTTATATTCACTATCGGCTTTCAAGCTTTGGCTGTGATTAGTGTTAATTCTGAAAGATATTCTTATATTCACTATCAGCTTTCAAGCTTTGGCTGTTGATTAGTGTTGCTTCTGAAAGATATTCTCATAACCACTCCATCTCCTTTCAAGCCTTCAATGACCAATTTTACAAAAACAATGTCAATGCCTAGTCGTTACAGTCGTCTCCTTTTTACTAACACGCCAAATCCTCGTCATCTCCGATTTTGACTAGTGTCGCGTGGTCGCCTCTCTGAATATTTCAAGATTTGGTCGATTTGCCTGATGAATTGTTTTCTTAAATTTATAGTTGAGATCTCAAGAGGCATATGGAATAGCTGTACTCTTTCCCCTGTCAGCAACACTTTAAAGAGCACCCTTGTTTTACAACCTCCACCAAGTCAAATCAGCTGTCAAATTTTGTATTGCTAGGTCCTACCTTCTGACCTATATTTTCCGTTCCACAGACCGGCTTATCTTTGATCGTCCGTCCCAAAAACCTGAGGAGCTCTATTCCCTTGAATGTAGATCTCTACCTCTCACAGTCTTTCAATACAAATTTTTCTTTTAATTATAATAACACTAATTCACAATTCTGTATTAGATATTCAGTAAACTTTCTCATAACCGGCTCTGCCATATCTAGACAGCCAAATTCGTAAAAACATAACACTTTGGTCGTTTTTAAAATGAGAATTTTAAATGGACGTCATTTATATAAGGAAAGTTTGACAAAATAAACTTTAAACAAATGATTTGATGTAAAATTGTAAAATATATTCTTCTTTTTCTTCTTTTGCTTCCCTCTTTAGTGCCTCTCAGCGTAGAGGAGCATCCAGCCAGGAATTCCATTCTTCCCTATTTCCATCTAGGTTCCTCGCCTATCGGAGGTCCTTCCCCCTCGCCTTACAGAGTCGTTCAATGCAGCTGAGATAGGACATCCTAGGGCGACCCCTAGGTCTTCTTCCATCTGGGACATATTTCATGGTCTTTAAAGGAGGATGGTCTCTGTGGTCGTCCATCCTGATAACATGGCCGAACCACTTAATCTGACGAGTTTCTAGTTCTTTCAGTGGGGCTATCTGCAGTTCCTGACGAATCCTTTCATTGCGAACTCGGTCTCTCCTTGTTTTTCCAATCGTCCTTCGCAGAAATTTCATTTCGGCAGCGGTGATTATGCTCTCCTGTTGGTCTGTAAATATCCAACTCTCAGCTCCATACAAAAGTATGGGTAGATATACTGTCTTGAAGATGTGTAGCTTCACATCTTTGCCTACTTCTCTCTTCCCTACCACAGTGTTACATATCTGGTAGTAAACTGCATTCGCCTTGTTAATCCTGTTAAATATTTCTGCGTCCACCTTCCCAGATCCGTAAAATATATTCTAAAAATGTAAAATATATTTATAATTACTTCAATTTTTCCTCGTTTCGTTGACATCCTAGTCACTTTCCCATATCCGGATTTTTCCCATATCACCCTAACCCACATTAATCTGGATACGGGAGAGTCTACTGTACTATAATTTATTATAGTGATAATATGTTGTATATAAGAAAAAATAATTATTATTGTTTCTTTATTAATATTATCCGTGACGGTACCAAGAAGGTTGAAATTATGGTGATTCATCTCCACCATGTCATGGTCCACCCATTTATTTATGAGCTAGTGTGATGTATGAAAGTCCTTAGAAATCATAGCATTGGACCTAATAATTTCTCTGCTGTTATAATGCCTTAGAACCGTGCTAATACACGGTGTAATTCGAGTTGCTATAGAATAAACCTTTTGAATTTCAGTTCGACTGGGCGTTCGTACGGCCTCTAGCATAAAACATACAGACAGAAAAACATACAAAGACCCGAACGACCTTTTTCTGGCTTAGTGACTAAACGGAAAGACTATAATTAATAACTATGTAACTACAGGATTCAATCTGCAGTTGGCAGTAAAATCATTTAAACAACTTAGTCATAGCTGTCAGCTGGCAATTAATTAACCAGGGCCCGGGAGTAACGGAGCCGTTGAGCAAGGAAGCTAACAAGCTGGCGGTGGGTCAGATGATTTACGGACGTCCGTATCTGGCCGGTCGGTAATCGCCTTAGCGGAAGCGATCGCTGGCGTTGACTATCTTCTGTTACGGACAAGTGCGGACTGTTGTAGCCCTGGGCTATGGCGCATACATCACGGAGTCTAAGGTAGATTCATCTGCTGGATACTCTCTTTATGGAGGTGTTTACCGTATAACATCTATACCAACTGTTGCAATACTTTAGTGGATCCAACGACCAATAGCCTCATGAATTTTAATATTTTGTATTAAAACATAAATATAGATCTGAAATGTAATTATAAAACTTATATAGAACTAAGGGCAAGGACTAGTATTTTGATACTCCTTTATTGTGCTATAATTACAATCTGCCTTTTATAAGGCAATAAGTAATAAGATAAATGCTCTCATTCACACAATATTTACAGACAGCCCAGAGACCTCCCAAATCCACATGCGAAGAGAAAGCGGAGTCTTGGGAAGTCCCCCACGCTCCTCCGTCAGCCGCGTCACCGGATGCTAGCCAGTGGAGGCTGAGCAAGAGCGCGAGAGCCACAGACGCTCAGGACATGATTGGAGAAACTGGCCATTGCCAGGACTCCCACTGTCACGCGCTTATAGCAGGTCACGAGGCCACTGCCGTTTCAGTCTCCGAGGAGGATTATTGGGATAAGTGGCGCAGTGCAATGACTGTGCTACAGGATTAGGGTGGTTGGAAAGGCTGCTGTGGAATTTCATAAACTTGGAACGGATGAGTTCTAGAATGTAGGGTATATTAAGATCGTTATGAAGGGTTTTGTTGCTGACGTAATAAGGGGCATTTACCATTGTTCTCAGGACTTTTGATTGAAAGGATTGGATACGCTTGATGTTCGACTTTTTTGCTGTCCCCCATAGCTCTATTCCGTATGTCCAGATTGGTTTAAGTATAACTTTGTAGATTAGTAGTTTATTTTCTATTGAGAGATGGGATGTCCTTTGAAGTAGTCTGTACAGTTGTCCAAAGCGTCTGTTTAGTTCTTGTCTTTTTAGTCTCGTATGTGGGTTCCAGGTCAGTTGTTTGTCACGATGGAAGCCTAAGTACCGTACTGTCTCGGATACAGGGAGAGGCATAGAATTAAAATAAACTAGTGGACAAGTCTTGTGACAAAGGGTGAAGGTAATGTGGGAGCATTTTGCTTCATTTACTTTGATCCGCATTGATTGCACCAATACTCGATCTGGTCAAGGTGTTTTTGAAGGTTATGGGATGCTATGTCGGGGTCTGAGTGGGATGACAAGACTGCAGTGTCATCTGCAAATGTGGCCAAGAAGGTATTGGGAGTAGAGGGGACATCAGCGGTGTATAGGTTATAGAGGATAGGGCCCAGGACACTGCCCTGTGGAACTCCTGCATTTATGGGATAGTAGTTAGAGTATTCTTAACCACAGTGGACTTGGAAGAAGCGGTTTGAAAGGTAGGACCGTAGGATTAGGAAAAGGGTCTGTGGTAGATATCTTTTCAGCTTGTAGAGCAAACCTGCGTGTCAAACCCTGTCAAAAGCTTGAGCTATATCAAGAAAGGCAGCAGTGCAATACTGTTTGGTTTCAAGGGCTGGGGAAATGTGATCAACAACGCGAAGGCCTTGTTCAGCAGTGGAATGTCGTTGGCGGAAACCAAACTGGTGTGTGGGAAAAAGGTTTTTGGATTCAACAATTGGAAGTAGACGTTTTAGTAGGAGTTTCTCAAATATTTTTGAGAGGATAGAGAGTAGGCTAATTGGACGGTAAGATGAGGCGTCATTGGGTGATTTACCAGGTTTGGCGAAAAGGACAATAATGGAATGTTTCCAGAGGAGTGGAAAGTGCGTCGTTCGGGTAATGCAATTATATATATAGGTTAGGAAGATTATGGCTTTAGGAGGAAGTTGTTTGAGAATCTGAGGAGTAAGGAGATCATATCCAGGGGATTTTCTGTAAGGTATGTTTTTCAGAAGGTATTTGACCTCAGAGGGATTAACGGCTTTTGGTGGAAGAGAGAGAGGAATAGGTGAAGTGAGGAAATCTTCCACAGTTGTGCTGTGAGTATGGCTTTGATGAGAAAGGTGAGGTGTGATGCAGAGCAAATTACTCCGACCTATCCCCATCCGAAGCCGCCCAGGACCCATCAAGGACTAGTAAGGGACAATATCGAAAGATGTCTTCAGTTCCTTTAATACTTATTCTTTTTTCTTTTTTTTATATATTTCAACAATTTATTAAGATGAAATTACAATCTGCCTTTTTATTAGGCAATAAGTAATTGAGATAAATGTTATCATTCATACCATGTTTATAATTGATCATTTACTTGCTCATTCATACCATATTTACAATTCATCATTCACTCGCTCATTCATACAATATTTACAAATAGCCCAGAGGCCCAATAAGTCCACATGGTTGTCACCTCCCTCGCATGCGAAGGAGGCAGCGGAGTCTTGGGAAGTCCCACACGCTCCTACGTCAGCCGCGTCACTGGATAAGAGCCAGCGGAGGCTGACCAAGAGCGCGAGAGCCACAGACGCTCAGGGCATGATTAGAGAAACTGGCCATTGCCAGGACTCCCACTAACACTTAGTTATAGCTAAAACTTAGGTCACGAGGCCACTGCCGTTTTAATCTCCGAGGATGATTATAGGGATGAGTGGTGCAATGCTATGACTGTGCTAGGGAATTAGGGTGGTTGGGTAAGTTACTATGGGATTTTATGAACTTGGAAGGGATGAGTTCAAGAATATAGGGTATATTCAGATCATTGTGAAGGGTTTTGTTGCTGACGTAATAAGGGGCATTTACTATTGTTCTCAGGATAATACTTATTCAAATCTGAAATTAATAACTAGTATGAAAACGATATAATATAATGAGTAAATCATTCACTAGCTAGCAAGCACCTGTCTGCATGGTGTCGGAATTGGTGGGTTTTGATGATTCGAAAGGAGGAAGCAAGGTAGAGTACGCAACTAGCACCATTAGGAGGAAGAGAGTTCCAGAGAGTAGTGAAGCGAGTGGAGACGGAAGGATCGTATGCTGCACATTTCTGAGTGGGGGTATAGTGGTCATCTGTTATGATATGGGATTTAAAAAAAAAAAAAAATTAATTTAGACGTTATGTGCTCATCAGTCTAATGAGACTTAGATGCCCGTGTGATGCACAAGAACTCTCTGAGTATACCATCCTCGATATATATTTTTTGAATTAGAAAACATTCAGGGTAATTCACACTAAATGTCAATTAAAATACGACGAACAGATTCGTTTGAACGTAACTTGGAATATGTCATGATATTACCATATACTTTTCAGCTTTACGAAGTAAAATTGATTTTTCAAATATAAAAACATGACCGTAAAAGGTCAGATGTGATTTATTCTGTCGAGGATACAGGTTTCTAGGCTGTTTCCCACATAAATCTCCTTGAAATAAATAGGCCCCATAAAATATTAATCCGGTCTCCTAAAACGGGCTAACCGGATTTCACCCCACCGGCTGTTGTGAGTGGGGGGGGGTACGAAAGGGAAATTAATAGCTTCAATAAAGTCGTAAAACTAGGCAATGCGCACTTAGGGCTCAGTTTAATAGCGACACTAGGCCTTACTTAGCATCTCGTAACAATTGAGAGTGGGGGCGTGAGTTTGTGGACATTGCAGTAGTTGCAATATTGGGAGAGACATTTTTTTATCATCACAAAATATTTTGAGAACAAGTGTTTTAGTCGTCCAACTATATCGTTTGAGCTTTCTCGTTAGACTAGTGGGATTGGCGATTAAATTCATGGAAAAGTCCTCACTTACAAATTTAAATGAATATTAAGGAAAGTGTGTTAAGCAAAATAAATTAAATATTACAATACGAATTTCTTTACTAATATGGAAAAATTGTGACCACTATTATTGATTATAATTTACTCGAGTCCAGATATTACAAGCTACTAATCAAAACGTCAAGGTTTTTAATTTGGAACCCTGATTTCATTACAAAATGACTTATTATTGATCCTTCATTATTTGGCATGGAATCTGTACTGTCTCTTTCTGCTCTAATTTGTTAGAGTTTTTTTTTATCATGCAGTTTCTAAATCACATAAACAAGGCTTGGTTCCTGCATATTTGTCCTGCTGTCATTCTGATGCCCTTCTTCTCTCAAGAAGACAATCTTGTATTTTGTCACGAATGAAATCCTGAAAAAAATCTTACTACTTTCCAGATGATTGGCGCCTATTTATTGACAGCTCAAAGTGATGCTTAAATGTGTCCTTCTGCAACATGGAAATAAATATGGTTCGATAGTATTGTCTCGCTTCCATTTTGACAGCATAGTGGCCACACCAAATACCCCTTCTTCCAGCTCTGGTATAGTAGAGACAAAACTCACCACTCAGTTAGAAATTAGCCCAAGAGAAATAACAAGGGCATTGGGGAAATGTGATTAACGACCCCTTAGTTAGAATTTATAGACATTTTATATTATTTTTTCTCCTAGTATCAAGTAACTAAAAAAATATATAGGAACTAATATAAACAAATGAACCTAAAAATAAATAAAATTCTAAATTAAAACATGATTAATATAAGAAAGGCACATGTTGGGTCCAAAGTCATTTTTTTTTTCTTCTTAATTTTAAATCGTGTGTATTTTTTGGACGGATGAGTAAATTTTTTGTAACAGATGGATAAATACACATAAAAATCAACGAAAATTTCAAAACTACCACAATTCATAACACAGTAACCAGGGATAGATTAGATGGACTCACAAGTTTCGTTATCACCTACGTATTTGTAGATGAATTGTTTAAACTTTCAAATTTGTTGAAACGCGAAGTATGCAAAATTGGAACTAGGCTTGGATGGAGACGAAGCAACAACCACAACAAAAATTGGAACTAGGCTTGCGTGGAGACGAAGCAACAACCACAACAAAAATTGGAACTAGGCTTGCGTGGAGACGAAGCAACAACCACAACAAAAATTAGAACTAGGCTTGCGTGGAGACGAAGCAAATCCAACAACAAAAATTGGAGGGGTCTCTCTTGAATAGACTTTCAGAAGACAGTCTGTTATAAAAACTAAAGGGGTCATTTGAAAAGGTTTCATGCGTAAAGCCGCTGATTTTTTTTTTTTTAATTCTCGTTCAAACATATCAGTGAGGGGTCACTGCTCGATTTTTTGTAACTCTCCTGAGATTAAATCAGAGTATATTTTTATAAACAGAGTGCCCCTATACTAAACTATAAACTAATAAATGAAGCTAAATTGTAAATATTGGCTTACTTATATTTAGGAACACAGCAACAACAAAAACAACCTTTGACAAGAAGACTAAATTCTAGCGGTCCTTAAAAATAAAATGAATCACAAAAGTGTTTACTGCTATTTTACTAAATTATTGTTGCTGCACTTACGATTTAAGAAACCTTTGAGTTGTTTCTTAAATATAAATTATACAAATAAAGTCAATTAATAAATAAAGTCAATATCATGTAGTCGAGAGATGAGTTTTTTTATTATTTCTATTCTGTGTTCTCTGGAGTCTATGGAAGTTACTAGTACAGGCCATATCCATGATGGCGATGCAAAAGCTAATAAAGGTCTGACAAGCCTTTAATAAGTCAATGATATATATTTTATCGGCAGCTTAGATGTTTCGCAAAGGAGTTTCTAGTTAATATTTTTCTCTAATAAGGTGTTTAGTAATGTGTGAGATGACCTTCACACCTTTATAAGAAATCACGCCTAAGCACTTAGCAGTTTGTGACCATATAAGTTCGGTATTTTCAAAATTAATTTGTGTAATTACTTTGTGCCTATGTTCTATGAATAGAATTACTTTCATTTTTTTTTAATATTTATTTATTTCCATCTGTTAAAGAACCTTTTTTTCTTTGATTGCATTTCGAACTTATATTGACAGAATGTAATAGAAAAAAAATATTCCAGAACCAAGTCCCCTAAAATTGACAATGACGTACAGACAACGGATTCAACTCTGGCAAACAAAAAGGACTGTTACAACATAAATTAAAAAAACAATGTAACATAAAATGCAAACATTTATAGGAAAATTTAAAACATAAATAAAACCGCCGTTAAACAAGGCATTCAGTACATACATTTATAAATGATCGACTTATACACAAAAACAAAATGTGGGGAAGTGATTCAAATACAATTAAACATTGGTTGTATCACCAAAAGTGCTGCCATCCAAACGTCTAGAATGTAAAGTGAACAATGGAATAAAACAGAACAGCAAAGAATAAAATTATGTAAATATAGATCTAAAAATAACTTTATTATGATAAATTAACAATGTGCCTTATTTGGCATTAAGTAATTGTGATAAATGATCTCATTCATACCATATTTACAATTGTCATTCACACAGTATTTGATAACAGTCCAGAACCTCCCAGCGGTTGTCACCTCCCTCGCATGCGAAAGAGAAAGCGGAGTCTTGGGAAGTCCCACACGCTCTTCCGTCAGCCGCGTCACTGGATAAAAGCCATTGGGGCTGCCTAAGAGCACGAGAGCCGCAGATGCTCAGGGCATGATTGGAGAAACTGCCCGTTGCCAGGACTCCCACTGTCACGTAGTATGTAAATATAGTTTAATGGATAAATCGTTCCCAAACTAGCAAAATGGGAAATAGAACGGTTTTGAAAGTTTGTAAGGGTGATGCATGGTAGATCGTTGTAAAGGAGAAATAGAGTTCCAGAGAGTAGAGAAGTGAACAAATTCGAGCGAACGAGTGAGGCAATTTTTCCCCCCTTCATATCCCCTTGTTACTATAAATTATTATTATTATTATTATTATAAACAAATTAATCTATTTACAGTAGGTAATTGTATAGGTATGGACTGATAGCTTGGCAACATTTGACATGAAAAAAGGGTTTTGGGAATGATGGAGTTTTACGGGAATGAGTATAAAGGTCAGAGAAACGGAATGTTGTGTTTCGGGAGTAGAACGAGAATTTGAACTGTTGAATATTGTATATGTGCCTTCGGTTGAACATTTTATATTCTTAAGTTTCTCACTCACGTCAAAATCGCACCGATAAAGATCTTGTTGAGGCAGGCCGATTTTCAGAGCGAGCCTGTTACGCGAGAGGAGCAGTTAGTGGTTGCGTGACTAACACACGCTTTAATACCGCATGACTAATTGGGGTCTGCTTACTGGTGCGTTGCTCCCGAAAATGTTTACCACAGCTGCCAAGTTCTTACGTAGGCTGTACCAAATCCCCCACCACCGAAAAACCAACAATTATTTTGCCGAGGAGAGCTTGTAAGGTCGTTTAATGGGCTATAGAGCAGGTTTATTGTTCTAAGTAGTCAATTACTCTATAAAGAAGAAAATCTACAGCGTTGTTTGGTTCAAGTGCTTTGATAAGCCACTCAATGTATAAAGTACAGTAAGACACCAAGTGTGTGCGATTACTTAAAAATATTACATAACATTTATATTATGTTTGAAAGAAGAGTGATGAATTCGTTACAAATATTATTAAATTCATAAAATTGTAATATAATCTAATAATAAGAATAATATAATATAACATTCATCTATAGGCCCAATAGTGTATAAAAAAAGTGATAACTAGTTTAAGGTAGGTTATGTTCAAACCGCGAAATTCAGCTACATCTACAGCTACCTTAGAAGGGCAATTTCTTTAATTTGTTTGTTAGCTATATTCGAAATAAAAACAATGAAAAACTAAATATCACAAACAAAACACTTGTCTGTAGAGTACATGATGAAAATCGGCTGAAGGAGTTGGTTGAGGCAGGTCATGTTTAGACCGTGTGACTCTCTACCACCTTAACGTGTTACAAGACTATTTGATCAATTAATTTGTTTTCTATTATCAAAATAATAAAAAATTAAATACATTTACTGTAACAATCAGTACCAGTCTGTAAAGTACATACTAAAACTCGTCTGCTAGGTCAGTTGAGGCAGGTCATGTTTAGACCGAGTGACTTTTTACAACCTTAACGTGTTACAAGACTATTTCATCAATTAATTTGTTTTCTATAATCGAAATAATAAAAAACTAAATACATTTAATGTAACAATCAGTACCAGTCTGCAAAGTACATACTAAAACTCGTCTGCTGGGTCGGTTGAGGCAGGTCATGTTTAGACCGAGTGACTCTCTCCTACCTTAATGCTTTACAAGACAATTTCTTTAATTTGTTTTCTTGCTACTATTGAAATAAAAACAACGAAAAACTGAACATATTTTATTTATCAATAAACATCAGTATGTAAAGTACATGATGAAACTCGACTGAGAAATCGGTTGAGGCAGGTCATGTTTAGACCGTGCGATTCTCTACCACCTTAACATGTTACAAGAATATTTCATTAATTAATTTGTTTTCTATTATCAAAATAATAAAAAATTAAATACATTTAGTGTAACAATCAGTACCAGTCTGTAAGTTACATACTAAAACTCGTCTGCGGGTTTGGTTGAGGCAGGTCATGTTTAGACCGTGTGACTCTCTACCACCTTAACGTGTTACAAGACTATTTCATCAATTAATTTGTTTTCTATTATCAAAATAATAAAAAATTAAATACATTTTATGTAACAATCAGTACCAGTCTGTAAAGTACATATTAAAACTCATTTGAGGGATCAGTTGAGGCAGGTCATGTTTAGACCGTGCGATTCTCTACCATCTTAACATGTTACAAGACTATTTCATTAATTAATTTGTTTTCAATTATCAATATAATTAAAAACTAAATAGATTTAATGTGACAATACTCATCAGTCGGTAAATACTATGTCAAAAATCTGTCGTTTGAGGTAGGTCATGTTTAGAGGGTTATTAGCTCATGCCAACGACATATTGCAGAGTTGTTCATTCGATTTGCTTCTTTTGTATTGTTAAATTAATATCAAAGATAAAATAATTGAACCTGATTACGTGATCAAACAAGTATGAGTAATTGTTTGTGTTCGGTTTAGCCGAGTCCATTCCTCATAGCTACCACGTGCTACTGAGCAGTTAAATGTGTTAGTTGGTTTTATTAAATTTCATCACAAAAATAAAATGATAAAAGCCATTAATTAATGAAGCTCTTATAAAGTTATGTTGAAAACTGGAAGATCGACCACGATTCGGAGTAAATTATTTAAAATTTAATTTAATTAATTGAGTAGTATGAATAATAACAGTGCGATGAACCCATAAAAAAGGCAAAAGCATTTCCACGTCTTAATCATAAACTGTCGAATAAGAGAGGTCAAGCCGAAAACGATAACCTCGCCAAAAAATAAAAAAGCGTTTATCCTTAAATTTTATTCCTGAATTACCCGATAGTGAGGTGGCAAAATCGCTTGTGTGATCAAATGTTATCGGTATGACCGGTCTGAGTTGATAAATTTACTAACCAATTGAAATTTTCAACGTTTTATTCCGCAACACCACTTGATAGGCTTATTATGTCAAACTAACGAGAAGTATTTCCCATAAAGTAATCTTAATATACAGGTTTAATCCCCAGGTCAAAAACTATCTAAGGTTCGATGAGTTCTTTTGTGGTTCAGGACAAATTCATAAAGTTAACCCCAAAATACAATTCAAAATATACTATCGATGACAAATTTCGTTTGGTTAAAAAAAAAATTGAGTCCAGAGGTTCTCACTTCGGGCTCGGCAATTATTCAGTGATGACAAATAAATTCACCCGAAAATTTCTAAAACAAGTGTTATTAATCGTTAGCAACGCGCTCGGATGATAAGATATCAAAATGAGTTTGGTCATGGATTCGTCATTTGCAGCTCTTGTATGCAAACGGTCGCACATATCTTAATAAGATGGCAAAAATGAGTGGAAATGCATCAATAGTGTCCGTCATTGGTCGAACATCACACCTTGAGGAAGGTCAGGGTACCGAGTTCGAGTGGGTTTCGTTGTGTAACGTTTAAGAGTGTGGTGTTGCAAGGTATTTATATTGTGGTGAAGGTGAGTTCATTCGTATGTTTTGAATGTCGATTGCGTCGTAGAAACGTGTGACAAAGCCTAATATCAGGCCGTTTTAGTGTGTTTTTTTCGCCACCGATTCCCCTCATTGTTGAACAGAGGTGTTCTCGATACAATAGTAATTTTAATTTGAGGTGAGGTACTCACCTGAGGATGAACTGTGAGAGATGCGAATCGACGAGACTACAGCCGAGGTTGGCAAGAGGAGAGCCGGCGAGGACTGGCCCGCCGAATCGCGACCTTGGAAGGGGCGCCGACCCGCCCCCACTCCCGCGATATTTCGGGCGGGGGCCAACGTCCCGACCTACCCCAAACCACGGCCTGCCTCAACACAGCCCAATTCACCGCAGCTTTTGGCAATGGAGTCAAGGCTGTCTGGTCCTGGGCCGGGCTTGTCAACCGTCCAGCTCTTAACAACCGTCCCATCTTTGCTGGAAATCATCTTCATTTTCAGTTCATAAGCGATTCGAGGGTACTCCAGACTATCATTAGAGAGAAAAACTGAGAGGGTGAGAAGGAGATTTATTGCAATCTCAAATGACAACAGATCATTCATTTTCCATATTATATAAATAATATTTACCTATGGCTAGATATTACAAGAACTGTTTTGTCCTACTGTGAACATATAGTTTTAATGGGTTTACTGAGTGGAGACATTTTTGAAAAAGTAAAATGGTAAATTTTTGAATAGATGTATATCCAGTTGCGATTTGTAATCATTCGTGTATATCTGCAATTTTAGTGTAACCGTCAGTGTTTACGGGCATGCGTAACACATTACTTATTTGTCCGATACACAATTTATATATTACAACTTTATTTTCAGGAGAGTATATAGTGTTGAGTGTATATAGTGTCATATAAGGCCTTTGATTTAATGTTTTGCATATGTATGAAATAACTTATATCTCTATCCAGCTGTAAATATATTAGGATATTTGGTTTCCACTTAATAATTTTGGTACTGCGCTATATTTGGTAGTGCACTAGTTGATTTCTGAGTGGTGTTTTATAAATATCGATGATTTTGTCAAACTACCGTGGTTTTTCTTTTTGTATGTTTACAACAACGCACTCTAATTCATTAACATAAACTTATCACATTTATAATTTAGCTGTTATAAACTTCAAGGCTAATTTTATCAGTCAATCTCTTTATTCAGGAAATAGGAAACTATGATAAAAATGATTAATTTCATAAATCAACAACTAAACCCAAAAGAACTAAACATACATTACTTCACTGAGTTTTACGCTATTATTTTTGACTCTTGTACCAATACAATTTTCGGGATTTTCAGTGCATTATTTGTAATACAGTTTCAATGTTCGTTCTAAATAATAATTTTTTTATTTTCTGAATATTTTTATTTAATTTATAAACAGGTTATTTATTTATTTTTTATATTTAGGTTGTCTTGTAATTGAATAGCTTAATTATTTTCCCAGTTATTAGAAAACGTTTGGAAATATAGCTAAGACAAAGTTATACAGAATATAACATGATCAGGAATACCAAAACAACTTGCTATTGGCCAATAAGTAATTGTGATTAATTATCTCAAGCATAACTTATTCACAGTTCTTCATTCTCTCGCTCATTTGTGAAATATTTACGAGCATCACGGAAATCTCCTAAATACGCATGGTTGTCACCTCCTAGGCATGCGAAAGAGGAAGCGGAGTCTTGTCAAGTCCCCCCCCCCCACTCCTCCATACGCTGCATCACCGATTATTAGCCAGTAGAGGCTGTCCAAGAGCGTGAGAGCCACAGACGCTCAGGAAATGAGTGGAGAAACTACCCATTGACAGGACTATTTCACGTCTACGTTGTAGCAGGTTACGAGGCCAATATCGCTTTAGTCTCCGATGAGAGTTGTAGGGATCTGTGACACCTTGCTATTTGGTGGGATTAGGGTGATTGAGTAAGTTTCTATGGAGTTTCACGAACTTGAAGGAATGAGAAGATTGTTTGGTACATTAAGATAGTTATGAAGGATTTTGTTGATGACGTAATAAAGGACATTAACTATTGTTCTCAGGTCTTTTGATTGAAAGGATTGGATACGCTTGTTGTTCGACATTTTTTCTGTCCCTCATAGCTCTATTCCGGATGTCCAGATTGGCTTTAGTATGACTTTGTAAATTATTGATTTATTTTCCATTGATAGATGGGATGTCCTTCGAAGTAGTCTAGAAAATAATATATAATCCAATGTAAATATATATCCTCATATAAGTTCGTAAATAATAACTCGTCGGGATTTTATTATCACTGTGTCCTTATTAAATATTAGTTGGGGCTTTAGTGTTCTATAATTATGGAATTACATTATAATAATATTCGCTACTTTACGTAACCAAACGATTATTTCTTTTTCTTATGTTTCACCTCTTATTTATGTTATGTTAGATGGTTTACATGGTTTTTGTCCACATATTCCGTTCTGACCTCGTGAAAGCTCATCTATAACCACTGCCTGACATGTGGGACTGCGGTGCCGTCCTGGGATATGGTTGGTTCCTGGGGCCTTGGTAATGCTCTCTCTCTCTAGGACTTGCATCGAATGCAAGGTCCAGATGAGTTCAAAAACCCTAGACAACAGTGTCGATGTTCTGGGTTTTACGCCGAAATAAACCCAACCAAACAATTTATGTTGTAAATTATAATACTATTTAATATTCTGTCTGTATTTGTCATTCGGTTCATCAACTCATTAAAATACAAACCCAATTTTTTGGGTTGCACTTATAAAATCTGAATCATTCATTAAATAAATCTTGAAACTTCCATTGAGTCCGTTGCCTTGGTGGCGTGTGGCGGTGACAATATTGCTTCCTCACATGGAGAAGTAAGCTTGTTTCCCTTCCACAGGTAATTAAGCTTGTAATTTAGAAAGTTGCCTAAGAGATAGGACCGATTTATTTCGCCGGCGGATCAAGCAGAATTTAAATAATTGGCGAAGGTAGATTTTAAAAGCGTTTGAGAGCTCGGAGACGAGACCGGTCCTGGATAAACATCTGTGGGTAACTAATAAATTCACATAATCAGCGGCGCATTTCCCGCGAGGGGGCCACCGCTGGAAAATAAATTAGACCTGTGTCCGGTGTCATCTGGGCCTGAAGAAGTGGTTGGTCCACATGCTACCTCCCTTCGCCAAACCTCATTCCATTCTTCTTCCCGATCTGTTCGACCAGAAAACATTTCTATGGCATGAGAAATACTTCTGGCGAGCCAGGGTGTGCCCTACCTTAAGTCAAATATTGTGTAAATGGTCATGAGATAATGGTATACTGTATATAAGGTGTGTGCTAGAAATTATCTCATCAAATTTTACAATATAAAATAAAACGATGCCACAATAAAACAGTTAGACACTGCAAAATGAATTCGCTCGCCTCAGTCACTAATATATCTTAATCCCCAACCTGTGGCAATCATTAGGTACAGAGGATATTTTAGGAAGCCGAGAGGTGAGTATTATAGGATTTGAAAATGCTCATATCCGAAACCCACACTCTAATATCTAAAACCTGATCTGTCGCTTTGAGCAAGGACTGAACAACTCGGAGCTCATTGCAGAGTAGGCTATCTACTGTCAAAAAAATAAAAGTTCCGTTAAGCCCTTAAATGAACTACCCTCAAGTAAACATAGGGGTTGCTGCCCTAGTTACCTCCAGGTAAATAAAACATGCATATACTGTAGTTGATAAACATATGGCCCTGGCCTAAAAGCTTGTAAAATCTGCACGTATTTATCAATTCCAAGCAGGCAGACAGGCAGACCCACAGCATTAATTGTAATTATAATTATCAATACTTTTAAGAAACTTCTTTATTTTTTCTAAAATGCTCCTTGGAATCCTTCTGGATTTAATGGAGGCTTATCATCAAATTGTTTTGTGGACTTTTTCTTTGAAAAGAGGAGACTAAAAAAGGAAACATTTTGAGACAATTCTCTAACCGTTTTAGTCTTTTTACTTTACTAGGAGTAGGCTACAAAGGTATTGGGTTCAAATCGAAGTCCTGGTCATTTATTGATATTTTTTGTTTAATAATTATAAAATACTCAGTGGTATCACATAACATAGCTAATAATTATTTTTGCATAATATATGTTAAATATATTATACAAGCATTTCCTTAAAAAAAAAGGTGGCAATTTTAAATAGTTTTGAAGGATGTATGAGAAGGATATAGGGTGTGGAATGCCTAAAGGAGGCGGGTGGAATCAGGATGGTAGTGAAAGTCTACCGAGGGTGGAGCCTAGGGGTACCTAGGCAAGGGTTTGTAGTCGGCCAGGTCAAGCCTGGCCAGCCCCGGCAGGGGCCTGAAATAAGACGGCCTCTCGGCCGGAAGGTCGACCCTGCTTAAACAGGTAGATGGGGTCTTGTAGCTTCGGAGATCGGCCTCGATCTCTCGGCTGGGTGTAGATCTTCAGTCTCCGTCAGGGGGCTAGGGTTCGATCACATCCATCTGTCTCCAGGCTTCGGCGGTCCAGCAGTGCTTCCATCTGACGGGCATTGGCTGTGGTTGAAGGTTGGAGAATAGTGGGTTGTGGCTGTGTCGGAGTGAGTCGAAAAATTTGATGTGCCATCTCTTGATGAAATCTTGAATGGTGAGCACTTCAAATTTTTTATGCATCTCGTCTGCCTTCATTCGGTCGAACGGGGTATGTTTGAGGGAGGTGCGGAGAACTCTGTTCTGAAATTGCTGGAGCGTTTTGAGAGTGTTAGGAGTCGGATACTTGAAGAGAGGGGTCCAATACATCAAAGCAGGTCTTACGACGCTCTGGTATATCAGCAGCTTGAGGCGAATTGATAAAGCCGGGCTGTGAAGTAGGTGTCCGGAGGCTGAAGAATTTCTTCCTAACACTCTTTAACTTCTTGCCGAGATGTGTTGTGAACGACAAGTGTCTACCGCGTGTGAGTGCGTTCTAACACCGTTTTAAAGATCCGTTATGCGAAATCAGTCAAAGAGATTAGGCATCTTTGGGGCTGTAAATGATAATTTTCAATTTTAATAATCCATTGTTATAAAGCTTATTGTAAGGAAAATTTGCAGTTTTTTACAGTCATGTTCCCCTTAACTAAATAACCTACAATGTTCACACAAAGTATTTCCAGAATCGCATTGTTAGTGAGTTACGGCATCGAAATACTATACCAGATTTCATCCCACCCGGCCAGCTCGTCCCAGGTTGTACTGAAATTTCCAGGACTTTATTAAGGTGAGATATTGATGGGTTCTAATTATTTTGGGCCTGAGAATTGAATAAAATAGGCCCGAAAGCCTAATCTGCAATAGTGTTTTCAGAAATCTGGGGTGATTTGCAAGAAAAGTTTATATATTATTATATTTATATTTAGCGTTCAATATCTTTGACAAAAGGGTAGAAAACACATTAAATTAAAATTAAAAATTTATGCTTATTTGTACTTTATACTAAAAATCAATAAAATGTGCTTCAGCAAATAGTAAATCAAAATTAATCTTTCATAAAGTAAATACCATGGTCATTAATGGACATTTTAATGTTTATAGGTGTGGAATGCAACGGTAACATATGATGAAAGAGTGAACACTCATTCGATGATTATATTTTAAAATTTTCCACCTGATAACCATTAAGTACCTGAGGTGATATCTTTTGGTCGAAATCTGTAATATACCTTGAAATTTAAAATAAGGACCAATTGCGCGAGACCATACCGAATGGCGAATGGTTTATGCGCACATAGGCCGATAATTTCCGATAATAAGGCCCCCAAGCCAGTGGAGGCTGGCATTAAAACACGCTGAAAACCCTCGCAGTTTCTTCTTTTGGCGTGGATCTCCGTTAAGGTTTTGAGGGTCGACAAAAATGCATTTCAACTGCCCTTATTTCTGGTGTTCAGTTACTAAACATAAATAAATATACTAAACATAAAATGCACTTGCCGGAAAAAGCCTAGCACTAATTTCAGTGGCAACAATATCGTTCGGACTCATTTCATCCTAGAAGACGTTTCATATTTATTGGTAGGAAAATCGTCACGTGGTGACTCCCCATTCCCGCGCATGTGAATATGTTTTTGTACCTACCTGTATTTTAATGTAGGTATGCTAATAAAACCCTTTAAGCTTCTCCCAAAATATCCATTATTTATTGATAGAATAGAATAGGAAAAAAAATAGAAATGCCATTCTCTGTCTTCGTTTCTCCTATTCAGGCCTCCTAGGGGCAGTAAATGATATATTATCAATTTTAATAATCCATTGTTATTAAGTTTATTTAAAGAAGAATTTTCAGTGTTTTACCGGCATCTTCCTCTCAACAAAATAACTTAAAAAGTTCATATAAACATATTTCTAGAATCAGGTTGTACTGAAATTTCTAGGACGTTAATGAAGGTGAGATATTGTTGGTTTCTTATTGTTTGTGGCGTGCGAATCCAATAAAATAGGCCCCGGAACCTTGTCTGCTATAGTGTTTTTAGAAATCTGAGGGGCCTGAGAACAATAGTAAATGCCCCTTCTTACGTCAGCAACAACCCTGAATATACCCTACATTCTTGAACTCATCCCTTCCAAGTCCATAAAATTTCATAGTAACCTATCCAACCCCCCTAATTCCCTAGCACAGTCAATGCACTGCACTCATCCCTATAATCCTCCTCGGAGACTAAAACGGCAGTGGCCTCGTGACCTGCTATAACTAAGTGATAGTTGGAGTCCTGGCAATGGCCAGTTTCTCTGATCATGTCCTGAGCGTCTGTGGCTCTCGCGCTCTTGGTCAGCCTCAGCTTGCTCTTATCCAGTGACGCGGCTGGAGTAGGAGCGTGGGGCACTTCTCAAGACTCCGCTTCCTCCTTCGCACGCGAGAGAGGTGACAACCATGTGGACTTGGGGGCCTCTGGGCTGTTTGTATACATAGTATGAATGGACGAGTGAATGAAAATTGTAAATTGGTATGAATGAGATCATTTATCACAATTACTTATAGCCCAATCAGGCAGACTGTAATTTTATCTTAGTAAAAATTGTTGGCCTAAAAAAAAAAAAAGAAATGGGGGGGAACAGCAAAAACATTTCGATACAAAAAACAGTTTTTATTTATATTTTGCGTACGATATATTCGTTAAAAGGGTAGAGAAACAAGTTAAATTTTCAAACAATTCTTGTAAAGAATTGAATGGTTTTAAATAAAATCAATAGCAATGTATTAAGCAGTTATTTTAACAGGCCAAACACTACAAGAAGTCACCAATAAACCTTTCTAATTAACGACCTAGAAATTGCAGCACGATCTAATTTCACCGGAGGAGCTGAAACCTGGGTGAAATATTTTACTAGCTGTAGGTATCTAACGAAGCAATTCCCGACCTTCATTTATACGAGCTACTTCCATTATTTTATTAAAGGAATACGACTGTAAAGTATGGTAGATTCCTACTGAGACATCCTGTTTATACCTAATTGGTAACTTTAATGAATAACTCGACGAAAAAAAACATTCATAGGTATTTTACTAACTAACAGTACTGTGTTGGGATAGGCTATCGGCCGATACAACATTATTCAATTACCAAGCCGGTGTATATAAGAATGGATCAACCAAAATTGCAAGTGCAATAAAATTCACGGTCCTGAGGATGCCTTTTTTTTTTTTTTTTTTTTTCCCTAAGCTCTCTAATTAGAATATTAAGGATGAGGGAAAAATGAAGGAAGATTTGGGTTGAGCGGATCCTTGTACTAGGAGTACCTGCTTGAAGGTGGTGTGAGGGAATCACAAGGAGTGTGGGAAGCCTCGATAGAGGTTGGTTGTTGCTGTACAGTGGTGAGAGTCCACTGGTGGCTGGGCCTAGAGTCTTCTCTAGGCATGTAGTGCAGTCCTAAGCCTTAAGACTGAGGATTCCTGAAACGTTGTCTATATCTATAAAAAAAAATAGTTATATTGGGAAAGGCTCAATTTCTTTTTTTTAACATGTAAATACCAGCAAATATTAATGTCTCAAATTTTATAGTATATCATAATATTTTTATGACTAATATAAATTAGGAAGGATTGTCTACCGTTGGGTAATCTGAAGGTATTGTAAGGTTAATATATTGAGGATAGAAGAATACCACAAGTACACCGCACGACTTTGATCCATTCAAGGTGCAACATTTACTACAGCCCAAAAATTCAGTTTTCCAGAAGGAAACCAACAAAATCCAAAAAGTGGCCATGCATTTTTAAAGGGATTAACATTCAATGTATCAGGACATAGGAAATATTTGCAGCCATTAGATGCAGTTTTCAAAAGGTAACTCCTGATGGAAAATCTTCTTGCGAAACTAACATACACCTTAATGCTAAACGAACTGGCTCTTAACTAAGCCTTAATGGTCAGACGGAATTTATTAAAGTCCGTTTCCTTGGTATGTACTCACTAGATACGTTACAACCTAGCTCCGTTTTTTTATGTCTTGGATGATTTCGCTTTCACTTCGACTGTGAAAGGTTTTTTTTTTTTGCTAAATATCTTCGTTAGACTTTTGTGAAATAAGAATGTCCATAAGATACTTCCACATATCTTTATGGATAACGGGCTTAAAAAATAAAAATTAAAGTGAACAGTCTAAATAATGTCTCAGATGTAGGTGCAGTCACATTATTTAAACTTTTCACTTATTAGTTTCTTGAACTTTTATGTCATATTCTATAATTTTAATTATAACATACCTCAGGATGGTGGTCTATCTTCTAAAAGCGCTTGTATCAGTATAAAATAAATTTTTGTTTCTGAAAGGTGTACGTTTATTAACATGAATGGCTATTCAACAACAACCAGCCTTTTAATTTAACTTATCTTTATCATGATTAGTAATTATCATAGCTTAGCCTAAGTGTTTTCCACCTCTGACCATGATAAAAATAACTGTACATAATTTGGGCAAAATTGAATACGATCGAACTAATGACCGGAATTTTTTTTTCATAGCCCTTTTAAATCATACAGTAATTATAAAATTATAGATTCTTAGTCGAATCTATTTACAAATTATATAATGCAGTAAACAAGTATAATGATACACAATATACGTGACTGAACTGAACTGACTCTATTAAAGGTGATGGGGCTCACCTTTTTGATCAGGACTAAATCGTTTTTTTTCAAAACTTCTTTATTTATTAACATTTTTACAATTTACAAATTTACGATTTACATATATCTCCTCTTGGTCCATACGCAAATGCATATGAAGGAGGTAAGATATACAAATACAATTTCTTTTTGAAGTTAAAAAGTCAATAAACAATATACAGGACTAGGTGATGGGGCCCACCTTCCGTTTACAATGTGTGACTGATTTTTTTTTTCCCTTAGCTCTCCAATTTTTAAGATTATGGATAAGGGAAATATAAATGAATTTATTTGGGATGAGCGGATCTTTTTACTAGGAGTACCTGTTTGAAGGTGGTGTGAGGGAATTAAGGAGTGTGGGAAGCCTTGGTAGAGGTAGAAATATTGCGGTGCAGTGGTGAGAATGTGACTGAATTTTTTTTTTTTTTCTTCATAGCCCCTTTAAATTTACAGACAATTATATATAATCATAGATCCTCAGGTGAATCTATTCACAAATTATTTTGTATTTCCTGTAGCATCACTACATTATATACAGGTTTTGTTATTTTATAGAAATTATATAATCGAATAAACAAGCATAATGATATACATTATACGTGACTAGACTAAACTGACTAATAAAGGTGATGGGGCTCACCTTTTTGATCAACCTTAAAACTAACTTACATACTAATTCTTATCGTAATATGTGACTGAATCGTTTTCGCGGAAATATATATTAAATGTGTTGTCGATCAATGATATCGAGAGGTGTCAAAGCTCTTAAATATTACAATTTTTTTGTTCCTCGTTATTAATTGGGTTGAAATTATTTATTAACTTATTAATGTACAATTCACATTCATCCAAATATTTAGTAGATAGATTCGCCTGAGGATCTATAATTATCTGTAAATTTAAAGGGGCTATGAAAGAAAAAAACGAAAAAAAAACATTCATCCAATAAGTACATAAGCATGCAAACATACATGGTGCGTTGAAATGTCCTTTAATAAATTTGATGAAAATATCTCAAAATCAACCTCACAATCAATTTTTCACCAAATTTATCCCCACAGCTATACTTTATTGCTAACTGTAAGCTCCCAGCTAAGTAAATGATTGCTGAAAAAATGTTGGGTATTTTTATCAACCTACTATATTTTATGTTTTATACCATCTCAATCACAGATAATCGAATTTTCAATAAACAAAAAAATGTCAAAAACTACTGGAATCGTTTGGATTTCGATTGTTTGCTCTTGTCAAGAATCTTTGACCAAGGGGAAAAAATGATAATTTCCAATTTTTTTTTTTTTATTATATTCAACAATATTTTAACGTGTTATGGATTAATATATCCTTACAGTTTTAGATCATTGTTGGGTACATTCAGGCAGACTATTGTTCCGTAGCTGTTTAACAGTAAAGCTTTTGGGCTTTGCCATAACAGGAATCCGACAAGAAAGATGTTCGGTGAAAATATTATGTAAAGTAGACTTCACGGTTGGCTCAATGCTTTAGTCCTAAGGTCGAGGAAGCGGAGCAGAAACTGCAGCCCGTTACCAAATTTACTTTATCAGGAAGCAAGTAGAACTTCATGTTCCTGGTATGATTTTTGTGAAAGCGTTATGAATTGAATTGAATATAGCAATTCCATTAAGGAGCATTTTCCGTTTCTCATCAGTTTTAAAGGGAATTGCGAACGCATCGTTTCATTCCTTTCGAGTGTTTCATAAGTCGAATTTAACAGAAGGTTCATTCAATATCATTTTGATAAAAGCAATGTTCCATTAAAAAAATTACAAAAATAAATTTTAGTAACTTATAACGTTTTTAATGTAGTTTAAATAAAATTGAATTGCTATTTTTTTTTGTTTTGATTTCCTACAGGAAAATCCATCTACGGATTTATTTACTAAAATCAACAATCTTACAACAATAAAACATTCTTTTATTTTATAATTAATGTCTGATTTTTGCATCGTTTTATTTTATATTGCAAAATTAACTCTTTAACTATCACACACACCATTCTTTACTACCAAATTTGAATGATGAAAGCAATGTGACATTAAAAAAATTATAAAAATAAATTTTAGTAACTTATAACGTTTTTAATGTAGTTTAAATAAAATTGAATTGCTACTTTTTTTTTTTGTTTTGGTTTCCTTTCTTTTTTCTATTCTAGTCTAAAATATGTTTTATAACAAAAACCTAGCGCAGCTAATCAGCTCAAGCATCAGAAACTAAGGTAAGACAATTAATTTATTAATGTAATTGCTCCATCGTTTTATTTTGCATTCCAAATTCATTCTTTAACTGGCACACACACGATTCTTTACTACCAAATTTTGACGATTTCTGGGTTTCAAACATGTTTAAAACTACTCTTTGGGGAGATCAATATTATGATTCATTTGATGTAATATTAAAAACCATAAAACGATATTCATGTCATACAACTGTGAATGGTATTGTTAAAATCCATAAACCAAAATACCTTTCTATGAGTTAAATAGTATATTTTAGTTTATTTTTATAGTGAGTATAAGCCTTTGAACGTAATCACTATGAATAAACCATCCGTCAGAGTATGATATGAACCATAGAACATTATAGTATAATATACAACATGGTATAATTCACAGAACCATATAGTGTTCTATACAATATGGCTCGTATTAGAGAAACAATAAATAAAAGTTTATCCAACACGTAGATTTTATTTGTAGGTATCATCTGTCGCAATCTAGAAACCCAGTTTTAGATCTAAAATAACTCATAAGATCCCGTCCAGTCACGTTTTTATTGCTTGGATGGGACTAAATGTATGCCAACATTAAACATTATATTGTTTTTTTCCTCTCGTAAGCTGATGATGTCGATATATTTTAGAAATTCATTTCTTCATATGTGAGCTGACGAGTAATACATTATTCACTCAATAAACGTTTAGCTTTTAATTTAAAAAAAATATTTTTTAAAAAGAAAATTTTATATTTTAAGAAATAAAATATCGGTGAAAACAAAACTTATTATTTATTTAATGTTATTGAAACGTAACAAAACGCTTTAAGTTATCACTAGCATAACTCAAGATTTGTAATTTACATTACACATTATCAATTCGATTAAAGTAATTTGATTTTTTAAATTATTGGGTGTCTCTTCATTGGCATCCACAATGGACTATATGGGCTATAATAATCAATGATATTCTTAAATACTTTCTGGAGTTTCTTAAAAACTTTCTGGAGTTTCTTAAAAACTTTCCATTGTTTTCGAGGTTTTTGGCACTGGTTACTTATTAGTGGATTCTGATTCTTTTGAGCTCACCTGTTAGTGGACTTAGTCCAGATATGAGACACCCTTAGGTGTCGATTAAGGGATTTTTGGTGACCAGGGCCAGCCAGTCTATTATTTTTGAGCTCGAAGTGTCAGTAGACGCTTGGGCCAGACCATGATGACTCAACTTCTGTTTAGCCATGGGTTTTGTTTGCTGTTATGAAGGCTTTTCACCTAAGAATATGTTCATCTCGTGGCCAAGGCTTCCCGAAGTTCGTGAGTAAAAAAGCCGATAAAACCCACGTCTTCATAGCCCAGTACTCTCTAGTACTCTGCTGTTATGTCCGGTAACCTTGACGGATATATTTCAAATAGATAAAAAAATGTCAAATATCTATAAATTTATTTATGCACCTACCTTATCCAGTGGCTACTACGCCTTACGCTACAAGTTGAATAAATAAAATAATGTATTTTTGTAGCCGAAATGAATCTTTAAGTATACAAAATAAGGGATGTCTAGTTTTTTTATTCGACCTTCTTGGTTTGATTAATCTATCAATCTCACACAATTTGTGTTGAAGTTAAAAATAAAAATAAAATTTATTAGCATTGATCCAAGCTGATTTCTGTCCGTAATTGAGGGACTTCCCAAAGTTAATATGGTGTTCGATCAACGGAAGATTCGTATCTTAAAAATGAAGAAAGACGATTGACTTTATTATAAGGCTACTGATTCGTAAGGATAAAATGAAATAAAATTGGATAAAATGATAAACACATTTTAATTACGAACTAAATATGAACATAGGTTATCTAAGTAATATAATGAATTATTCAAACAAAGTCTATGGACGTCGCTACATCGGGTGGCCTGGCACTTCTTCAGGTCTGACTGAATCACTCTCCAGAACTCATCTCTCCGCAAAAATCTGTCCTCTTTATTTCTTCGTCTCAAAAACTGATCAGTTCGACCACCTACTGCCAAGATCCAAACTGTATCCTCGTCTACCTCACTCTAGACCCTCTCTCTCGTACTACAAAATGCTCCCTTTTAACTCTTCCTTTTTTTTTTTTTATTTATTTCAAACCCCCTTTATTTATCAAAAGTTTTACAATTTACAAATTTTCGATTTACGAATTTCTCCTCTTACTGCATACGCAGATGCATTCGAAGGAGGGTAGAATTGCAAGAACAATTTGCTATTTGAAGTTAAAATTACAAATCACTGGGTACAGAACTAGATGATGGGGCTCACCTTCAGAATATAATGAGGGAGTGTTCCTGCCTTGACAGCGTCCTCTCATCGATAGGGGAACGGAGCGGGGGTTATCGTGTTAAACACCGGGTTTGTCAAGTAGGGAGTCGAAAAATTTGATATGTCTACGTTGGATGAATTTATCCACGTATCCATGAATTGGAATTGTTGGAGTCGCCGAGCTGTCGTATACGTCAGATAACGAAAAAGCGGTGCACCATACAGCAGAGTAATAACTATCTATTTCTCAGAAGAGAAATGCTTTGTCCTCCTTAAAAGGAGGTTCCTTCCTACAGTACAAATTATTCTTACTACCTGTATTTTCCACCGATACTGAAAACTAAAACCATATACCTCCTCTGACCTAACAAGTTTCTCTCATGTTCCAAAGTGAAATTTTTTTTTTTTTTTTTTTTTTTACCACCGTCACCTCTTCGTGTGACGAGACGTCGTTCACCGACGCAGTATCAGAGAAAAAAACAAACAAAACAGAAAATTTTCAATAACATATTTGTACAGAATTACATATCTTATTTCTATATTCTTTAATGAATGAGCGAGTGAAGTATTATTATTGCCTTATAAAAGGCAGATTGTAATTATTGCACAATAAAGTTCTAAATCAATCTATATTCTTTACAAATTACATTTGTGTGTTCCACGTATGTAGTGAGTTTGATTTGGTGGCCACCCGGGTCATCATTCTTGTTCGCTAGATCGCGATTGCCTGCCTACTGGATCCTTAGTACTGTATACTCCTGGGATGGGATAGCAGTTACCCATCCACCCATTTCCAAACTACTGGTATTGCTGAATTCCGTTCGGTTCCCCGAGTGGATCCAAGATAAGCCTAATTGGTTTAATAGTAGCCCGTATTTCAGTTAGAAGTAGCTCAAGTCATGTCGTAAATACATACTGTTAGCAGGACCGGCGGCTTCGTGAGCACGCCTCACGAATTATAATCTAAACTATCATCTTCCACGCTAAACTTTTTCCGCGGATTCCTCCGGTTCGTCTGCTCCGGTCGTCGGCCATAAACAAGTTCCCAGTTCCCACGCAGTACCTCTTAATAAGTTAATCCGATCTGACTGACCTTATCTGATTCGGAAATGAGAAAAACGGTTGGCACAGTGATAGCAGAACGATTTCCAACTTCCATGTTTGCTTCACCACTAAGTGGCTAAGTGTTGTGCTAAATATTCACCACGGACCTGTAAATGTTCACGGACCAGAAACTACCCGGCTACTTTTTCATATTTTTATATTTCAATATACATACAGCAACAGTACTGAAAAGTTTCCGACCTCAACATGAAGATGATAATAAAATAAATAAAAGCTAGTGAAATAAAAGCTAATAAGCCTGCGCACGGCACTATGGCATACCCCTTTTCGTGAAATGAAGGCTCCTGACATCCACGAAAAGTTCGAGGTCCCCACCATCACCGGAGCCATCAGAAGAAGACACATCAAGTTCTCCGACTCGATGAAACATTGCCAAAACCCCCTATTCCAAGACCTGACACCCCCCACAACTACTTGCAAGATGGCAAATCTCTATATCTGGGAAAGCAGACCAAATGGTGGACATTACGGCCCTTGGCCAACCAACAACAAGCCTCTGACGGGCACCCATCACTGCTTTTCAATTGAATGAGCTTCCACTACATGCCTAGAGAGACTCTAGGCTCAGCCTTCAGTGGACTCTCACCACTGCACCGCAACATTTCCACCTCTACCGAGGCTTCCCACACTCCTTAATTCCCTCACTCCACCTTCAAACAGGTACTCCTAGTAAAAGGATACACTCACCCCAAATAAATTCCCTTTATTTTTCCCTTATCTATAATCTTAAAAATTTGAGAGCTATGGGGAAAAAAAAAAACTAAAATAAAAGCTTTGTTAGGTCGGAAACTTTTCAGACCACCCGATAGATCGATGGAGGTAGTTCACGATCCTGACGTCTCGATTGTAGGGGCGCTGGCAAATTTGACCATAATTGTCAGAATAACGGCCTTCCTGATTGGCCAGAAAAGGCTGGCCTCTTATTGGCCTTTGGGATCCGGACGGTTTTCGCCTTCCCTCAGGTATCGAGTGTGAACTCGTGGATATTCCAAGAGCACGTAAACTACATACAATAACTACCCTAACTATCTATTCCGGAGTTTACTGCACTGTCGGGGCACACCTCACAAGATCTTATAGAGTCAGATCAACAAGACAAATACGAATTAAGCTGGCCACCAACAAAGGTTAAAGACCACAGGTTTATCTCTTTTTAACGCCAACTAGCAGTGGCTAGGTTGACGAGACCTCCCCTAGTGGGCATGCCCGTCATGTAGCTTTATATTTTAGAAATAAAGCAACTTGTATCTCCACAAAGTTACATAGTTTAGCAAAGCACGTTCGAACTTCATTCATCCTTAATGCTAAAATTAACAATACTGTCATAAACATTAATACAAAATGTAGTTTTTTAATATGTATGTACCGACAATGGATGAAAACCTGATTTTGATTTTTTTTACATTTAATTTTTAATGCTTTTGTTACATTAAGCAATAATCAGTTTGCTCCTCTCTGGTTAAAGATACATCAGTGCTTTTATTAAGCGACCCAAAAGAAATAATATTAAAACTAATCCTTTTTTAACTACTAATAGTTGAATAAGTATAATAAAGAAATATCTATGTATTAACTGAAGGTCCAGGAGCAGTTTCTTGAAATTCCATCAGAATTACATCAATCTCTTGTTCAGAATCCAAACTGTGTAAACGTATTGGATCAAATGATGGATCTCCAACTTCATCATCACTTCATAAACAATCATTTCAAAACTTCTATGCACTAAATGGAAACCTCTCAGATCTGATAAATGTTAATACTTTTAGATGTGCCGGTCAAGTTGTAAAACTCGATTCTGTAATGAAAAGGTATGGACAATTCTGAATCGTCGGAAAAGCTAAACTTGGTGAAAAAAAAAGTACCACAAGCTCGCAAACCAATTACCCACAGATAAAAATAGGGCTTGCAAGAAATTCTTCATGGAATTTGTCTTTATAAAATGATGCCATACTAATTTTGTTCACCGAGCTTAGCTTCGTAGGTTACAACAATAACAATACTTTATCATTCCTTAAATTGGCCGGAGCCGTACAGTGACACTGTAGTTATTAGTGCACTAACATGGTGTTACCGACACGGGCGCTGCATGCGCAGTACCGCCATTAGAATATATCTATGTCCATTTGCCATATCGAGCAGTTGACATTCAATAGAAGTAGCTGAATCAATAACACTATATATTAGCCACTCTCTCACTAGGTAGGGTTTTATATTCAGTTAACGGACGATGAAATTTGAATCTAATGAATATTCGAGCAGGACCTCCAAGCTCTACGGTGCGTGCGCACAGGTATCTTGGCGACATTCGGCTGTGAGGGGAAGCGGTGACGTGGCTGCGCAAGGATCACTTTGTCTCGGTTTTTGCTTATTCGTCCAGAGTTAGATAGGGCAATAGTACAAGACTGATAGAAAACGTCAAAATTTAAGCAGCAATCAAGCAAAATAAAATTGATTAGTAAACTAAGCTGCTTTTATTCGCCTATTTTAATCAAATTTCATAGCTGGAGTGTTCGATCTTGCCCCATAGAAGCAATAAAAAAACTACAGTTACCGTCACGAAAATAGAGGCTCACAATTCATGGCTAACCCTGTTGCCGCTCTGTGCACTACTTCTCTTCTATCCACGTGCCCGTGCAACCGTGTAAAGTAGCCCCTTCATCCCCAGTGTCTAATTTCATGACGTCGACTATATTTGCACCGCGGGACAACCAGTTCAAAAACCAAAACTATAATATTTAAAGAGACATCTTTTTTTTTTTTTCTTAGCTGTCTAATTAGAAGATTAAGGATGAGGGAAACATAAAGGAATATTTGGGTTGAGCGGATCCTTGTACTAGGAGTACCTGCTTGAAGGTGGTGTGAGGGAATTAAGGAGTGTGGGAAGCCTCGGTAGAGGTTGGTTGTTGCGGTACAGTGGTAAGAGTCCACTGGTGGCTGGGCCTAGAGTCTCTCTAGGCATGTAGTGCAGTCTTATTTAGTTGGATAGCAGTGATGATGGGTGCCCGTTAGAGGCTTGTTGTTGGTGGGCCAAGCGCCGTGATGTCCACCATTTGGTCTGCTTTACTAGATCTTGAGAGTTGCCATCTTGCCGGTAATGGTGGTAAAGAGACATCGTCCAGAAATCAAACATAGGTAAAGTTCAAAAACGAAAACATTCGTGGGAGGGGGGCAAATATCCGAAATATATACTAACTTATTCCATGCAAAGAGTACCATGGTAAGAGTAAACTACTTACCATATATCGCAAAGTTATTAATATGCATGAGACATTACAAATTACGACTATAAATAAATATATTAAACCTTTATATTTTGAATTTTTTCTAAAATAAACTCACTCAGGAAACCCTTTATCAAGCAAAATAGGAGACTACTAAAATTAAAATGAAATGTTGACAGATAGACTAAACACATATTCTTTTAAAGGTGTTAAATATTTATCCTGCTATAGATTGTGCTATTAGAGAAGATACAACCAATAAAAAACAGTTTTCAGTGTATTTAATCATTTTGATCAGTCTGTTCTTATCGTCGTACTTAAATGTATGTCATGAAATTGCGATAAATATATTTTTCTGTTCCTTATTCGCCCCTACCAAAGTTGAATTTTAGAATAGATTTATTTATCAATTTTGTTTCTAGCTCACTTCAAGTCATTTTGCATTGTTTACACTACGTTACTTGCAAAAGATAATTTGGATTGTAGTCATGAATACTCATTCATCTTTCTAAATAAATTGAAAATGGTAAAATAATTTGTTTTACATGAATAGATACGCTCACATAAAATAAAAGGTCATCAAACGACCCCGTGATTGTTTATTAAATTATCTTTAATGCGTAACTTTTATATACGTGAATACTTTCAATTTACACCAATTTAAATAATTTATGCAGATATTTATATTACATTGTCGGGATTTTCACGAGGGGGGTGCCTAGTTACCCTAGCCCTATTGACGAAGTAAGGGTTGATTAGGCTATGACCTGGACAATTGTTTCATGACGGGTCTTACTACTGTACTATTTGACTCCATATTTGATAGGTATGTGCCCCGACAATGCACTATGTTCAGGAGAAGAGGTATAGGGTAGGTAGGTAGGTAGTTTGTGTGGTCTTGGAATGGCCACGAATTCACACTCGGTATCTAAGGGTAGGCAAAATCCGTCCGGATCCAAAAGGCGAGTGTAAACTGGAGAGAGGCAGACTGAATTGCCATGGGGAACACTGCTCGGTAAATTTGCACGACAACCGTTGTCCGCTTCCGTTGTCTCTCCCAAGGAGCTACTAGTCTTAGCGAGGCGAAGGCAAAGAATCTCACTAGGAGAGTGTGGGGTCTGACAAGGCCGGACTAAAACATAGCGAGGTTAGGAAGAGAGGTCCAAATGTTTTCATAAATGAGAAGGCCAAGCTGAGACATTAGTGCAGCTGCAAGTCACCAGTTAGAGATCCGTCTTGAGAATGATTTACAGGTGGCTGGGGGGGGGGTGGCCCCCTGAGTATATTTATTGTGGGCTGGCTTCGTTAGTGCCCAATCATAGGACTCGTTATTGTGGCCAATGACAGCCCAGTATGGGGTGGCCTTTGTTCTTTTAGTGCCCGGGTCGCTAGCTACCGCTCTTGCCAAGGTAGTGCCAAGGTAGCTCTAAGACAGGCTGAAGCAGCCTGTAACCAGATCAGTGAGAGATTGGGGAGACTCAATATCTCTGTAAACGCGGGTAAGACTGACTGTGTAATTTTCTCTTTTCAAAAGGGAAAAAGCCCGCTCCCCACTAGTTACATAGTAGGAACAGAGAAAAATTCACCAGCCAACAACCTAGTATATCTGGGAGTTAAAATGGACAGACACCTCCATTTTAGTACCCATTTTGCGAAGAAGTTGAAGCATACACGCATGAAGTCTTACCGGCTTACGCACTTATTGACTTCCCCCAATCTATCACTACGTCTCAAGCTACTAATTTACAAGAGCATACTCAGGCCTACTCTGCTGTATGGTGCACCGCTATTTCGTTATCTGACGTATACGACAGCTAAGAAACTCCAACAATTCCAAAACGGTATACTGATGAAATTGGTCAGAGGTACTTCATTAGAGCAGCGAAGAAACAGTGAGCTGCATGAGATATTTGAGCTGCCTACGGTGGATGAATTCATCCAGCGTAGACATATCAAATTTTTCGACTCATTACAATATCTAACAAACCCGGTGTTTAACACTATAACCCCCGCTCCGTTCCCCCAACGATGGCAGGACGCTGTCGCGGCTGGAACACTCTAGTCCTAGGTTCTAGGTAGAGATTTAGTTTGTTTTGTTTTGTTTTGTTTAGTTTGTTTTGTTTTTGTTCCTAGTGTTTAGTGTTGGTGTCGGTGACAAATAGAAGGTGAGCCTCATCACCTAGTGTTGTATAAGAACAATGAACTATTAACGACAATGAAAATTTATTATATTTAGGCACTCCGCCAAATGCATGTAAATGCAGTAAGAGGAGAAATATGTAATCCAAATATTTTGTTATTTTTCTTTTGTACATTGTATTGTTTTGTTGAGGTTTTGAAATAAAAAAAAAAAAAAAAAAAAAAAAAAAAAATACCGCTCTTGGGTGAGGGTTCCCAGCCCCTAACTAATTAACTTGCAACTGCACTTTTTATTGTTTACAACATTTACAATGACTTATGGTGTGGTAATGTTATTTAAATTTGTTTAAATTAATAGAGTATACAATGTATATACAATAGAGTATAGGGTGATTTATCTTATGTAGTTAGCGGTCGCTACAACATCTTACAGGTTTGTGTTTTATATCTGAACCCCTGGTAATGCAAGTCTACTGTTAAAAATGCTTTTCATGATAAACAATTATTTTTCGGCCCACTATCAAACTTCACTGTACAACCGTTCATATAAAACCAATGACTGGTTATAAAGCTGTAAATAGCACTAAAAGTGAATAATGTGATATTTACAGAGATTTGAAACTGTCTATGCTTCAGGGCAAAGCAAGAAGTGCAAAAAAGAAGATTGCCAAAATCGCCAAGCATATTACAAGGGTTAATTCTGGAGCAATTGAGTTCGTGTTACTTTAGATAAAGAAATGAATAGAACCTTGTTATGTATATTGAAGATAACATCAATGCGCCGTTTAAATTAAGTGAGCTATGATACCATTGTTTTGTGAGAGTTTCAGTGAGAGGAATGGGTGAGGGTCTATGGGTTTTGTATTGAACTATAGAAAATGTATGGACTGTAATATTTTTTGGAGCACATTTTTTTTATTCAACTCTCTCAGTTTTAGCAGTTTAATGCCATATATAAAGGTGTAAAAGTTTTGGAATAGATTTATGGTCAGCATCAAATTGTGTAAAGATGCACGTTAGGACTGTTACGGAGAAACCGCAGTACAGTGGAATCTTGAGTCGTATCCCGATTATTCGTATTTCCGGCTAATTCGTACAAATTTGCTGGTCCCCAGAGAAAGTCTCGGTAAGTAGTATAAAAAAATGCATTTCAGTCCCCTCGGTAATCGTATTATTTTCATGCTCGCGGTCACTTTAAACGCCTTATAATACGTATTTCCAGCTTAAAAACCTCGTTAATTCGTACTGTTTCAAGAAAGGGAAAGAGGACAGTGAGAGACCCGAGAGCAGAATGAGTGCGAGATAAATGTTTTCTAGGAAATCAAGTAATTCCTTCTACAGAAGCAAAAGCGAGAGCGAGTGAGAGAGACAAGTTTTCTATAAAATCCCATATGTAATTCGTACTCTGTTTACTGAAAGGAAATAAGGAGAGGAGAGAGGGAAAGTTTCAGGAACTGTACTAAGATTTTCTTTCGTTTCTGCAGTTCAGTCTCGTTTTCGTTATCATCGTGACACGTTACCATGCCTCCGAAAAAAGTTAGCCTCTCTATTAAAGAGGAACAACAAATCATAAAAGCCGTGGCCAGTGGCTTTAAGTAAATTGACGTATACAAGCGTTTTAACGTCCCTCGTTCCACGATCACATCAATCCTGAAGAACAAGGACAAAATCACTTCCCAGACATCAAGCAGCAAAGTAAAGCGCTTCAAGACTGGTGATTACCCACAACTTGAAGAGAACTTAAAAAAGTGGTTTGCACTAGCAAGGAATTCAAATGTACCAGTTGGAGGAAATATACGAAGGAATTGACAATACCTTTCTGCAAGGATTGCTTTTTCGTACAAATGATGGGTGTTTATTCAATCTAGAACATAAGTATGTACATATTTTTTATTGTTTATTTTAGTATTAAATCATAATATTTATCCTGAGAATAACACATAGAAAATAACAGATACTTAAACAATGATTTGGTAATATATTGATAGTTATTATCTTAAGACAAGTAAAACATCGTATAATGACATACTATAATAGCACTTCACTGACTGTTTAATTAAAATGAATTCCTCCTTTACCGCAACTTGTAATAAGTTAGTACCCAGTTCTAACTGTGTAAAACATGATCTAATTTAGTAATTCAATGTTAATAGACTTTATGATTTCATATTTATTTTATTGCCACAGAACAATCCTCTATTATCCAACACATAATGTCATCTTATGCGAATCATGAAATGTTTTTGTCACAAAGGAACGACTTAACCCAAATCACAAGGAAGCCGAAATATTTAATGTTTTATGTATGTTATATTTACTGTAAACCTGTGATTGTATTGGCCAAGTTTATCCGGTCTCACCAAATGAGTCAACAGCACTAAGAGATAAGTTGTCACTTCTAAAGGAAACGCATTTAGCAACTTTAGTAACTGGTAGAAATTTTCACGGGCTTATTAATTATCTTTTATGCTATTGAAGTATGATATTATTGAACTTTCAAAAGTTTCACTCATTCAGGAATCTTTTATGTTTATTAATTTAATAATGAATGCTCCAAACACGATTTATTAAATCTTTTAATCATAACGTCAAGCTCTTTCATTTGATACACTATAACATACAATTTGTATAGTTATCAAATTAGTTTCAAAGGTATTTTATTACTAACATAATATGGCATAAAAGGGAACTATCTTACCTCAACGTCGTCACAAATTATAACTTGATTGGGAGGATAAAGTTGATCTGACGGTTAGCTTCGTATACGCTGACGAATCCCATCTTACCCGGAAAACTCTTGAGCTCAAGGAGTTTGGATGCCCATCGAAATATTCACTACTAAACTACAACAACTTTATTATGATTATGATCTGCCTCATTGGGCAATAAGTGATTGTGATAAATGTTTTCATTCACACCATATTTACAATTTTCATTCACTCGCTAATTCATACAATAATTACTAACAGCCCAGATACTTCCAAAATCCACATGGTTGTCACCTACCTCGCATGCGAAAGAGGAAGCGGAACTAAATATTTGAAAATTATCTACCACTAACTAGACATGGCATCGCCTAGCGTATGGGCATGTTTATAAGCTCCATGTAATCCTTACTCCATTTCCTAAAGATAATCTAATTTGCAAAATTCACAAATAATTGGGTAAGCCAGGTAAATATATAAACAGATATATGTATCCGTAGAAAAGTTACATCCTTTTTATATTGCCTTACAGTTTATGTATTCAGTTAAGGTTGTATATCAGATTACTGTACTGATAAGCATTAGGTATTCGTATATATTTAAATAAATAGCCGCAGTTGGCTTAACGTAGCAAACTAAACAATTTTTAGATCTAAAAGACGGACTGTCTTCTGTTCTTGAAAAGTCACTCTCCAATCTGGATTCTTGAACTTTTGTTTGTCACTATCCTAAAGCTGAATAAACGGAGTGTGACAGAATTTTCTTTTTCGCTCATTTGAGTTTGTTGTGTTCCGAGAGTGGGCTGAAGATTTGAACAGTAAAATATTGTTTGTATAAGGAGCGTGATGAGAATTGATGGTTTGGAAAAAGGATGAGCCAAGGACTAGTGTAATCAAAGATTTATTAATGAAAATGAGAGAAAGTTGAACGATGTGGTATTGGCATACCTATTGCCTTTTCGAAAGCCTTATTGTAATGTCTTATTGTTATACAACCGAAGCTATCACATACAGTACGATATAAAATAAAATTTAATGGCACAGAAACACAAGAGCCCACCGTGACACTATCGCCTAGGTAGTTGACAATGCCACTGCTTTACGATCGCGCGACCGACTTGGGTGTTTGCCCTCCTGCCCTATCTCAATCTTATCGACGCCCAATTATTCATGAGTCCGTATTATGTGAACAATGGTCGGCCATCGAGGAGAATTGGGTAACGCTTTTGCACCTCTCAATTACTACGTGTGCATATATGCGCATATATTGTATTATATTTCACCCCCTTCACCTAAAGGAAAATAATCAGAATTTCGACTTGGTGTATTTGTTGGTATATTGGATTGAGTTCACGAACTATAGACAATAGATTTTCATTTTATTTATTTATGGACGACGATTCGATTTGTTAAAGTTAAACAATATGAGCAGAGAACGTTTTCCTTTCATCTCCTAGCCGAAGATCTTACTTAGTGATCTAATCTAGATATCCATAATATATCGTAACGCTTGCTTTACTAATTTCCTCGGAACAACTACTCACTGGAGAGTCACGATCTCCTGCTACAGGTTCCGCCGGGTGTATCTACATCCCCAATAATCCACTCAAATCTTCGAAGATCCAGTCGTCTCCAGTTCGTTACCCTCAATATTATATCACAAACTTACTCCTACAACGTCCTGTTTACTAATGGTACTTCATACTCATAAGAATTACCCCAAATAAAAAAAAGTTTATAAATCGAACAGATACGTGGAAGTAGCATGAACCAAAGTGGCTTATGAACTAATGAGAGGTGAGTTTTTGACTCCATTACAACTTCATTATTATACTATAAACTACTTAAATGTTACTTCTACAAACTCAAACAGGTCATCGGAACGGGTGTTTAAGGCGAGTGGCTTGTCATCCATCGGATCCTGAAGCATTTTATGTCGGAAGCATTTACCTGATCACCCAGAGCACATGACAAATCTTTACGTTCACAGGGCGTGAGGTAAGATAAACTTCAGACAAGACTCACCAAGCCAACCAAGCGGGAACAAGGCTTCAGTCCTCTCCAGGTGACAAATTTCCTTGAGCTTATGTCCTCCACAATTTGCAAACTCCACGAAGCAAAGGGAGAGGTTGTAGCTACAGAATTTATGCACGTATCGGATGAATAAACTTAAACATTCCACTCAATAATAATAAAAGCCGAATTAGGCCACACAATTATTGTGGATCTAGTTGCTCATGTATAATACATTGCCACTTGATCAAAACAGCGACTAGCTACCATGATTTCTGCAGAGACATCATTGCCTAAATTTACTTGGCAGCTCAAATACTTAAATTGGTCTACCTAATATAATTGTTACCTCTGCCCCCTTCCCGAACGCCCAATATAGTCAAGAACCTAATATTTCTATCCTTTTGGACAAGCTCATTGTAGACGTATTGACTCTGAAGCCTCTTCTTGATTTATTAATTAACGGAGTCTTACTTCACCTTCAATTAAAAATTTTGCACCACACATTTTCTACAATTCAACCTTTCGGCCACCTAAGCCCCCCGTCAAATATATCCATTCAAATCTAAATATACAGCTATCTATGCACTATCAATCAATCCTTTCAAATATCATTCATCTGTTTAAAAAGGAATGTAGCTATATCTATAGTATTTAGTTAAAACCAATATAGTTGTAGTGACAATTCTAACAGATCATATGTTTTCTGCATCAAATAAATGAGCTGTCATTTTTTTTGGTCCTTCTTTTTATTTTTTTGTTGTAGCCTTGTCATAGTGTTCAGTAAATGTAAAAAGGGCTTGGCTGGTTGTTGTTTCTTATAAGTGGTCATCAATACCTTGCGGTCTTAATCGTACTCCACCCTCCCCAGAAGACGGCCGAGATCCCGGTGGCCCAACCGGCCCACATGCCAGGTAGAGATGTCTTAGTACTCATATATATGGAGGCTGGGCGAAGGATGTGAATAAAAAAACAACTACAAAACTTTACTTTACAATATAAATCCCCCAGTACATTGTACTGATGTCAACAGCTTTACGTTCATGGAAATAGTTCAAATGGTCCTTGCCTCCGGAGTCAAAGATGGTTTTAGGACCCGGTATGATCCACCCAAGCCAAAAGCGGGCCCACGGCAACTATCGTAATATCCAGTACCATGTTGTTTTGTGTTATGGTGCAATTTTTACAAGATTTAATTTTAATTTCAAATCGTTAAAACTTCTAAAACCGAATGACTTATCTGATCCGTATAAATCTTGGCTTAGGCTAACGAATCTTCCTTGAAGTTGTTCTATAACGAACAATAAACTGCTACCGTGTAAAAATAAATGCCTTATGCAGACGGTTGTTAGGCATACCAATAAAGCCTAACAAGTGTGATGGAAAAAAAAAATTCAACAAGTTATTGAAACAGTTTTCTCTAAGTGGGCTGTTCCCTCAGGTATAAAGGAAACTGTTTCGCTTATTAACTTTCTCGACTCGTCGAGAGCTCTCCACTCCTTCTTCAGGCTACATATTCATCGTTATGGTAATAAGCAGGCCATCGGCTTATTGAGTCTGGCGCCCTTTTCGACACCCTTTGAAGTTGCTACTAAAAAAAAAAAAAAAAAAAGAGCGAAAAATTATACAGTCTTGTAATTTTAATAACCTCTATTCGCTAAGGCAAAGTGGAGCTTAAGTGCCTTCTAGTACTTGTCGACACTTGCTTTGTTTCTTGATTTATAACCAACATTATTGATCCAGTCCACTGTTAGACTCTGTTTTCACCCCAACAACCATGTTTCTCGCCTACAGTATGCAGAAAGGGATTCTTAATATTATTTTTTAGTTAGGAACATACATCACACAGTGCTTGTTTCCACCGTACTTGAACACAAGTGAGTGTAGGTTTCAATCAGATTGGGCAGATAGAGGGTTTTTTTCCATTAATTACGTACAGGATTTTATTAGGCTAAGTACTAACTAGTCTCCTTTGGAGTATGAATATATTTATGTTATAATTAAACAATTTAAAAAAAATCCGTACTTAAAATCTACAAATATTGACACCGAATCATATCATTTTCCTTTGCATATATATATATATATATATATATATAATTAGGGATGGTATATGGCAAAATAATTGGGAGTATCCCTTCCCTCTTTCACTACTTCTTCCCAAGCTAAACAACGCGGGACGTGGATTCGATTCACGCATGTGGCGCTGGAGTATTAATGGTGGAAGCAGAGCTGGGGCCTTCCTAGGAAACCACTGCTGGAGAGCTTTTAATTAATAATCTACCACAGCCTGTCACCAATTTATGTGAATACAATGCCATAATTTGAAACAATTAATTTTAACATTGTCGTCCGGTTTCAACAATCTGTATATTCAATAGTTAGGACCAAATGTTTATATATCATGAAGCAGTTACTATTTTCATTTTGAGATTCTTTGTTAGAAAAGAATAGTGTTAAATCAATCACGCATATACCTATGTTTTGCTGTGTTCATTTTCTAAATTTGTTTTGCTAATAAAATCTTCTTTTTCATGGTTCTTCATATAATGTGTTATTATTTCTCAATTACCTCTATTCTTATTGACGTTCTATCATGCCACTATTTTGACCGAATAAGAGAGAGGTATCAACAGAGTTTTTAATTATTGTTTGATCTACGTTATTTAGAGGGAGCTAAATATTACAACAAAGTGAAGCGAAGTGGATATATTTAACTTAGTGATATATACCTGTGAAAAGAAGTGACATTCAAGGACAATAAGTATTTAATATTGCCTATAATAATTCAATTCAATGACATAAGAGAATATTATGTGATTTCTACATGATGGAAAATAAATATAATAATTAATAATGTGAGAAGTTATAGAAAGAAATGCCTTTTTCCTCACATGATTTCAATGATAAATGAATAAGCATTAGGTGTAGTTACCTGGTAAGAAAACATCTATAGATCAAGAACCACTGAATTGGTAATCAATATAAAAGTTATAAGTACCGTCAATAAATGAAATAGGTTTACAAAAGAAGTAAGGTTGGTAGATCAAAGAATAATAATAATATCCAAATTATAGTAAAGTGGTCACCAAATTATGAATAAATACTCTTAAAATGACAAAAGGTAATGATCGAAAAAATTCAATTCATAAATGACCCTAATTTAATAGTCAATGATAAAAATCTAAAATTTAAATCTAGATCGTGTGTTATTATTATCAAATACTAATTCATATTATTACATATTCTCTCTCAGAGTAATAATACTGTAGAAAATGGTAACAAGTGGTTTACTCACTGACTCTTTCGACTTAAATTAATGTTTTCTATTTTCGTCCATAATTAATAAGTAAAATAAAATCAAGGGATATAAATAAATTTTAGTTGCGCAAATGACAGAAAGATTTGAAACCCTCTCATCTGCTTAAATAGGTTTAAATGAATTAAATACAATAGACCCTTGTTTGGGAATCAATTTATTAATTAATGTTTATCAAAATGTGGAGTACTGATTTGTTCGATCATCGTTAATTTAGAGGTAGCCATATATTTCCCAAAGATCGTTTTCGGTGCTGTTAATTTACCTTAAAATTGAGAACTAAAATTAATGGTTGAGTTGACTGTATATTAACGGTTAAGTAAACTGCTATTGGAAGAAAAACACTGAGATACAAGATGATAATGAAATATAATGCTTAAGAATATATAATTAAGTAGGACATGGAACATTTTAAGTTAGTGACAACTTAAACGTTTGAGATAAGAAAAAATAAAAAGATATGGAGATTGACTGTTGCAGTGGCTGAAGAAAAGATGAATCTGAAGGAATGAATAAAGCCTGGGCTGAATTTTATTGAAGTTCAGGGGAACTTACTTAAAGCATTTAGCTTTAATAAAAGGTACTGCTATGTGGGTGCTGACCAGCATTCGGTTCTTCTCTCCATCCTCCGCCTGGAGCTTGAATGAAATCTACTCACTCATGACGGAGAATGGAGTAGTAGAGGGACAAAACATGTTAACTATATAGTGCATATAATGTTTTATCTTCTGGTTCAGGGCCGAGTCTTCTTAGTGATGTGAGATCGAGGGGGTAGTGTAGTTCCCCAAGCTGCCACCAGGTGGTTCTTATAAGACTGTTTGGTGGACAAAATTATGATTTATTCACCAACCAACAACCTAGTATATCTGGGAATTAAAATGGACGGACAACTCCATTTTAATAACCATTTTACGAAGAAGTTGAAGCATACTCGCACGAAGTCTTACCGGCTTACGCACTTATTGACTTCCCCCAATCTATCACTGCGTCTCAAGCTACTGATTTACAAGAGCATACTCAGGCCTAATCTGCTGTATGGTGCACCACTTTTTCATTATCTGACGTATACGACAGCTAAGAAACTCCAACAATTCCAAAACGGTATACTGATGAAATTGGTCAGAGGTACTTCGTTCGAACTGCGGAGCAACAGTGAGCTTCATGAGATATTTGAGCTGCCTACGGTGGTTGAATTTATCCAACGTAGACATATCAAATTTTTCGACTCACTGCAATACTTGACAAACCCGGTGTTTAACCCCCACTCCGTTCCCCCACCGATGGCAGGACGCTGTTGCGGCTGGAACGCTTTAGTCTTAGGTTCTAGGTATAGTTTTTTTAGTTTGTAAGTTTTTCTCCCATTTTTTAAACTGAAGGTGAGCCCCATCAACTAAATTTGTATTCATGTTATTTCCTATTAACGTCAATCTGATTTATGTAACCCAACCTCCTTCAAATGCATCTGTGCATAGCAGAAAGAGGAGAAAGTTTGTCAATTCTTTTGCTTATATTTTTACATTGTATAAATTCAAGGGGTTTAGACAAAAAAAAAAAAAAAAAAATTATGATTTAACTTTAAATAGAAAATTGTTTTTGTAAATATTACCTCCTTCAAATGCAGCACGAGGAGAAAATTGTAAATACTGTTCATTGAATTAAAATATGAGTTTTAAAAAAAAAAAAAATAATAAAAAAAATATGGATCTCGGTCAAACATATTTTCTTTTTGTTCATTTCTAGATTTGAAACCGGTGCCTAGACCAAACGCTCAGCCGGTGCACAGTGGCCTGGGAGCGTCTAGAAGCCCGATTTTCAATATGTTCAGAAAATGTTAATAGACTATGTTTTTGATGTTAGAGATAGTTAAATAATATATTTCAAAAGTTTAGCCACGTATAAAAATCCGTGTTTTCAGGATTTACATTAGTGTAGAAATAAAAAGCCTATTTTCATGACATTCATAGGATAAGTACTTTGCATCAAAGTGGTACCGGAATTAAAATATTCTGTGAACCCTACATTAACAATAAATGCAAGAACCAGTTGTGGGGACCTGCGATTTTGGTAATTATGTGGCTAATTCAGTCAAGTAAGCTGTTCAAACATAATCGAACAAAGGTCAAATTCGTACCTACACAGAAATACAAGCTTTGTTTAATACCTAAGGTCATTAAATCCTTTTTGATGGTCTATTATTGATGTTTGTTACGGAAGGACACAATGGCCCTTGTTACCCATAGGAATGCTGACAGAGGAGGCACAAGCAACAAAGATTATCGATCTCATCGACGAGAACATCCCCCGAAAAGCAGCAGGACTCACACAAATAAAGATGTTTTCAATTTCCTCGTGGTTTTATCAGATCCATTCATAAATACCTTATGTGCTAACCATAAACAAAAACTTTATTAGATCTTTCTAAAACTAGCTTAACAAATATTTTTTTATTATGTTATTTTGTTTTTTACAATCAATAAGCAGTTCATTATAATCAAAGTAGTTTTTATTTTCTTAGCTCTACCTACCTGTTCCTCTATCACCGATCTTTATGTCTCAAAAGAAAGCTTCACATTTTTACTTATTCTATAAAATAAATAATCATAAAAATATTGTGATAATGACAATAATGGTTGTTCTTGCGGACTTGGCTTTAGTGTAGGTCGACTAAGAAGACCCAATATTCTATAAAAATTCTGTTTTTCAGATATTCTGCCAACATTAAAAGTTATCCATAGTTTTTGACGTTTTATGCCCTTCCGACCACTGTGAGCACTTTTTGAATTTCAAATTTGTGTTATATAATTAATTAATAAAAATATCACCGGAGTCAATAATGCCCTTCCATTCACATCATTACATCATACCAGGCTTTTTAAATCCATTATATGCGTGTTTCATTTGTTGCTGGGCATGTTTATTTCCAGAATTTAATTAGCTTAATGTGATATTGTTGGAATTTTAAGCTTGTACTGCGTTTTAAAATTATACACGGAAAATTCCACCGACTTTACAGTTGTTATTTTCATTTATTTAACATTGTTACGTATTTCCAGGCTTATTTGAAATCCTTTATATATCTGATATGTAATCCTTAGGGCTGCTAAGATAATAGTAATTTTATTAACTGAAAAACATTTATTACTTATGTCACAGGGGTAATAGTAATAGGGTAACAATAACAATGAATAATAACAGAATCTAGGCAGAAGAATGCAAAGGTGCACGAGGGCCGAAGGACTACAGGTCTTTGAGGAGGCCAAGGTATTGGGGTGGTGGCTCTTTTGGACTTGGTCCTTCAGGCACACCATTTCAGAACGTAAGTAAAAATAGAACAGCTAGAAGAAAACCCACCCACTCTCCGTAGAAGATTCGTAGAGGAATCTTCTTAGGAATCCCAATCTCAGCCAATGGATTTATGGGGCATGGTACGCCAGGTGGCGCATTACAACGAAGCCAAGCACCCTGAGGAAGTATTTCCGCCCAGTCGGGTTCAGACTAAAGCGGTGTCCCCCCGACAGGTGATGTTCTTAAATGCTGAGAGGATACGGGGAACCCGCCAAGCTGCATAAATGCAAAAGAGATGAGAGAGACGCACGTCCCAAACTGTGAAGAAAATGACACAGCGGAACATCTCGTGCACTCATGTAGCCCTAGGATCCTCAAGACTAGGAAAGTACAGCTTGAGCTGCCAGATGAGATTGAGGAATAATAATGATTATCTTTGTGTGATTAACACAAAATGATAGAAGTGTGACTCATAGTTTTATTTTCATTCCAAATTATGATATATGTAACAGGATACATTAGATACCACAAGTTTTTTTTGTTTTATAAGCTTTAAAGATGTACAGCCATTGCTGGTCAATACAGAAGAGGACTACCAGGCCTTCCTTCTCTTCGTCCAGAAGTGGAAGGAGCATCAAGAGAGATTGGCCTGCCACTTCACTATTCGAGGAGCAGGAACATGAGGTGCTGTCATTTCCGGAAGGCTCAAGATCGTATAGGAATAGATTAGAGGCACCTCAGTCTACCAACAACCCATGAGTCCACCTCACGGACTCGTGAAGAAACACTTTATGGGATATTGATCCCAGGAAGAGGAAAAACAAAAAAATAACCCATATAAAGGAATTAGATGTTGACTTTAAGTATCAATTTCAAACCAGTCAATTGTCAAAAATGCAAATTGCGAAGGGGTACAATCTCACCGTATTTTTAGATAACTAAAACCTAACTCTATAACTGAAATTATCGCAGGACCCGAAGAGTATGTGTGCTTTACATATCACGGGAAATCTTCGGATCAACTTAATGTCATCTTCACATAAATGTTTCGTATTTGTGTGAATATTGTTGTATAGGTGTTAAATATATACAAACCTTATACTTGCATTGATCCTCGTGGTCGAATCCGGCAATGCTTGTTAATTCTAATCAGGTCCGCGGTGCAAGTCACAAGGATTGTGTCTCATCAGGCATTCTCCTCAATTGTCCACTTGTCCTCTTTTTAAATATTTTCAGAAGTATCTGCACACAACATCATAGACCATGGAATCCGTATATATATTCGTCGTAACATGTGATCAGCATTATTACCACCTCAAGAATTTAAATCGCTCAAAGGAATGACACTCATCCATTTGAAGAAATCTACCTGTCCAGAATTTTTATGCAATGAAAAAATTTTTTATCGGATAGTATTATAAAAACATCATGGCCCAAATCGTCATCCTAGGTTATTTTTCGTTTCTTTTACGTAAGTTAGTATCCTTTCTTTTTACACGAATTATAAAAGGCTAAATTATGTAATTTAATTAAAATTAAACTAAATTACACATGTAAGGCATTGTAACTTTTTTTCAGGAATATTTTCCCAAATTTTTCTATCTATATTTTCGATTCATTTCCTTCCATCTTTAGTGCCAAGCTTATAGAGAGAGACCAGTGGTATTTTGAAGAGACCCAAGTTTTAGGGTGGTTCTCATTTTTCCACACTTCAATGTTTTGAACTAAAAGACAAAATTTCAACATTGCAATAATTCACTTGAAAACGATTTCTTTACTTACTAGGCCACTTATATTGTGACAATCGCCAATTTAAAATTTTCTGGACACGTTTTTTCTTTCTTCTCTTATTATCTAGAGTTGAGGTTACTTTCACGTTCGGGTTCAGCCCACATTTACACACTTATTATAATTATTTATTATTGGTATGTTATTTATTTTTAACTTTATAGCCCAGGACCGCACTCACCCCCCCCCCAGGTTCACTATTCAGAAAGGCTCTACTTTTAAAAAGGTATGAGACGATTGTCATTGGTCTCTATGCATGTTCTTCAATAACGTTCCTAAAAATAATCCAATCTATCTGAAGGTTAAAAAAATAGATTTAACGATGACCGAGCAAATGTACACTTATGCTGAGTGCATGTTGGTACTAGTTTAGAATCAATCTTGAAAATAACCGTTATTTCTATTAGCTAACTCACTTCCTCTGACTTGTAAGTGGTTTTTAGTCACCTCGGAAACTAGTTAAGGTTTAATAATATAAATTAACCCCTACCCTTTCCTGTGGGTGTATGAAGCATTGAAGATGGTAGAGCAAATCACATTTCAATGATATTTTACTTAATATAGTTTGTAATTTCGACAGTATTTAATGTAATTCTAGACGATTTGAATTCGTTTTTCATACAGTCGATATCTTTTATATTTAATTTTCTGAATTTCTCTCAATATGGCTGGTTGAAGGCACGTTAACTGGGCAAGGAACATAAAATGGATGCTGATATTATTGAAATAGTAGCCAACTCTGCAAACAAACGGCAATTCAGCAGGAATGGCCTGAGTTATCGCCCATTGTTTTAGGCCTAGTTATCTACCGCTGGTCCGCCGAAGAGGTGGGAGGTTCACCTCCCGTTTCGTCGTCAGGTAGATGCATCAAGCTAACATAAGTGGAAGGGTTGAAAATTCGGCGGAGATCGGCGAATATATATCCCAAATGTTAATATCACATGTGAACAGAAGTCCAGCCACCTTCAAGGGTCTGCAAATTCCCAAGTGAAATAAATCGGGAACTGTGAAGTTCGTTAATTTGCACGCTATTTTTTAATTCAACAATTTCGATATGGTAAAGTAAACTTGTTCAACTTCATGCCGATTACTCATTACAACAAGAATATAGCAATGCTGCGGTTCAAAACGATCTTTGACTAAACATCTCCCGTACGAAAAATTCAAGTTAAGTATATATCACTCAATTTTGCATCCAACTTCAACTTAATAGTTTTGTTGTGGATGTACTTTGTAAATTTTTTTATGATTTTAGTCAAAAAACACGCTACACGCTATTAATCAGGACCCCATAGCTTTTAATTTGACGCCCTACTAAATGCATTACTTAAGTCATTAGTTATTGAAAATCAGTCGAGACAACAGTTAATTTCATGTTTTTGCGTCTATAAAAGGAATAACTATTTAACATTGCATGCTTCAAAGTGAAACAAGATTCTCACAATGGACAGAACTAACTGACACAGGGGTACACAAGGGTTTCCTATTTTATGAAACGTACAAATCTCAAAATGTATAAATGACACCTCCATTTTAGTACCATTTTACGAAGAAGGTGAAGCATACTCGCACGAAGTCTTACCGGCTTACGCATTTATTGACTTTCCCCAATCTATCACTGCAGCTCAAGCTGTTGATATACAAGCTGTTGATATACTATACTCAGGCCTACTCTGCTGTATGGTGCACTGCTTTTTCGTTATCTCATGTATACGACAGCTAAGAAACTCCAACAATTCCAAAACGGTATACTGATGAAAGTGGTCAGAGGTACTTCATTCGAGCAGCGGAGCAACAGTGAGCTTCATGAGATATTTGAGCTGCCTACGGTGGATGAATTCATCCAACGTAGACATATCAAATTTTTCGACTCCTTGCAATACCTGACAAACCCGGTGTTTAACACTATAACCCCCGCTCTGTTCCCCTATCGATGGCAGGACGCTGTCGTGGCTGGAACGCTTTAGTCTTAGGTTCTAGGTATAGGTTTTAGTTTTTTTAGTGTTTTCACGGTTATAAGCAGAAGGTGAGCCTCATGACCTAGTGTTGTGTATGTGTTGACTTTTTAACTTTAATCTGAAAATGTATTTGATTTTTGCCTCCTTCCAATACATCAGTGCATCGCAGTACGAGGAAAAAATTGTAACCCAATAAATTTTTTGTTCATTGTAAATAATAAAGAGGTTTTGAAAATTGAAAAAAAAAAAAGACAAAAAAAAAAAAGAAATTAGTTTGGTAGGAAAAATATCATATTACTGGAGGAAGGCCAGGTTTATTTTCATTGTATACAAAATGGTATATATAGCTTTCCCGATTAATCCTCCGTCACATAAAGCTATTGAGGTCTGGTGGTTTTCATCGCAGGGTGCCCTCCACTCCCTAACTCCCAGAAGTGATGTTGGGATATTAATAAAATTATCTCCCGGTGTCACTGATGTTATAGCCAAATCAGGATATTGGAGAGTGTGGGTTCACAAGTGGAAATGTTGGAGTGAGGAAGGAAAGCTTGGCCTGGGATATGAGACCTAAATTGTTTAGGAATGAGCCCTGAATCTTGGCCACTCTTTTGAGTATTGGGGCTTAGGACTGCTAATATAATCAATATTTTTTTCGAAAAAGTAGCCAGGAATTTTGGGGCTTCAAAAACCGTCAGTCATCAAGTGATTTTTTCTGCACCCATGATCAGAACCCTTATTTACCTAACTTCCAGTAATACTGCGGAAGATTCTTTTGTATTTTCTGAGAACCTTTAGGTCACTCTCCTGTGGCTGTTGTACTATATTAGTGGTGGAAGCTCTGGAGCAGTTGGTCCTGATAAATCAGCGTCCTAGCACCAAGGTAGGAAAAGGCCAGTTGGTACACCTCCAACCTCCAATTCGTAGTGGAACAGGAAAGGAGTCTGGAAGTGGAGGACCAAATGGACAACCACTATGTAGGAAAGTAACCTTAGGAGGTACAGAGTGAGGCAGCCATGGGTATTTCCAGAGTGCTGGATCTCCCAGAAACTAAATGGATGTTGGAGTCCGGAGTAAGCATTACCAATGGAGGAAGATTCGCGTCCAACACTGTGGACTAAGCATAGCCACTAGTAACTTGTAATTAATAGACTAGCCATAGATGGTAGCATATTGTATATAGTAGACAGAAATAGTACGAAAGAGAGATATAAATCCGGTTTTACAAATAAAGGTAAGCAGACATGTTTGGCGAGTCACACATCGAGCTGGAACATGTGCACAACTGCATCAATGCACTTTTAGGTACCTAACACTCTGATTAGGCGTACTGTCAGAGTTACTAACCCATTAAGGAACGGCCCTCGAGAGTCTGGCGTAAAAACTTGATGAGCCTATCTGATTGCCTTTGAAAACTCTAATGAAGGAAAGGTTCATCAATAAAAAATGAAAAGAATTGCTGGATCTTGGGCAACATTGAATATATCGTATATGTAGAGTGTTTACTACACTCTTCAACAAGTAAACACGAAATAACAATTATTTTGTTAACGAGACCCTTAAATTGTTTTAAATATCTGCAATGTTAATTCTTAAAGAATCTTTTTATTTATTTGTTTTTCAATTATCGTCATATGTTTATATATTTTCAAGGGCTCGGTTTTCTAGGTCCCTAACGTTCCAATTATGTGTCAGCATCTCTCCTCTAAAGAATATTAAAGTCCCTTTCGATTACTTATCAATCCTAGTGAATCATCCAGTTGTTTCATTTTCCGCTATTTAACACATGTCACGTCTACAACCCATACCGGGACCGATAAGAAGAAGAAATCGCACGAAGGTGAATTTTTTTTCTATACCTCCGGTTTCTATAACGGTTAATGGGTTACATAGAAGCCTTGAATGTCAATCATTTTAGTCCAACAATTATGCGGTCGCTCCATTATGAAAATCGTGCTAAGGAAAAAAATCTGTCTTGGAGAAAATTTGTCATTTCCTGAAAGGAGATTTTTTTTTGTGAGCGAGGAATAAACCCGGTACATATTATTTTCTTTAAAATCACACATGTCTTTATCTACGACGCTCTGATATTAAAGAAGTGTCATAATGACATTGAAATATTGTAATACATATATAAGAAAATAAAAGGACTCGTCTAACTTTGTTTCATGAAGAAATATGTCCTACTGTTGCAATATATATTACTAGTATCAGAATATGTCCTACTGTTGCAACATATATTACTAGTATCAGAATATGTCCTACTGTTGCAATATATATTACTAGTATCAGAATATGTCCTACTGTTGCAATATATATTACTAGTATCAGAATATGTCCTACTGTTGCAATATATATTACTAGAATCAGAATGTCATTATTTACTGATTTGGAAACTATTTAGGTCTGTCAATGTCAGAAGCTCAGCCCTCATAAGTAGGTTCTCACCCACTTTCTTCTTATAACTGTTGGTTAGTCTAAATTATATAATAAAGCAGGATATACAAAAATTAATAATAATATGTATGCAAATAAATAGAGGCACGTACATTGTTCCACTTATGTTATTTTCTATTGTACCAATCTGTAATATATCAGTACTGTTTTGAAATACATATTCACATTTTTAATTTCCACAAAATTGGTAGGTATGAGAGTGGTGATTAGATCACGTTATCGCAAACTTCTATATATAATTAAAAAATATTTATTACAGGTCTCCAACTCCCCTACTGTTGCAAACGGAAATGCAAATACATATCAAGGTCCATATTTTTGCAATAGCTCTCTATACATCACTTAAAAAAGATATTTTTCACATAATTTTAACACCATGGCACCAACAAAACTTTTTTTTTTAAATTATTACTTAATTTGAATTGTAGAAATATACTTATGTTTGTTTGAAAATAAATATGTATAATTTTGTATTAACCTTAATTACTTCAAGAGCAGTTTGAAAATAGATTTCATGGTGGCCCATTTTCTTAATCATTTTCGTTGCCAAGTAAATGGAACCAAAATATCTTCATATATTGCAGAGTTTGTTCAAGTAAGGACACAAGGCTGGAAATTCGGGATCTTCAGAACAAATTTGTCCTCCGAATCCATCAAATGTGAACATAGGTTATATAGTTAAAAGAAGCCCATTTCCATTATTTAAAAAAAACAGCATACAAGATAATATCGTTTTTAATACAAATACAAATACTTGTGTGAACTACGGTTTTGAAGATTGAATATCATGAAATCAAAGTACAGATGTGGACTTACAGATGAACACCTTGATGATTGCTTGCGAGCAGGAATATCAAGATGCTCTCCCTACTGTGAAGCAATGGACAATGAAATGTTGAGCCATAGATCACTTTGAGATTTATATTTTTTATACTAAGTAACCTTTTTTTTGTATTATTAAACAACTATTTGTTTTGCTGGATAATTTAAACAATATTTTTTTCATTTTGAAAATTATATTTTAGGAATTGTATATTTTTTCTATATTAGGTGTATTCTTAACTACTTTTAAGTATAAATTTACCTTAAAGAAATAGATGGTGCTCACCGCTTGACCAATATTCTAAAATGTCCTCTTAGATAAGAAAAAGGTAGGGTCTGCTAATATAAGCTAATTACGATAACAATTTCTAGTGTTTTCTCATTGATAGGCAATAGTAAAAATTAAGTCGGACAGCAAGACCTATTGTTTATTTAAATCACCCATTTGTTCTGTCTTTAATCTAAGATGACAAGGGTACATCAACCTATAATTTAAAAAATGAATGTAATGCTCAGTAAAACTGTCATCCGAAGTTTCAATGGGGCAGTCGGAAAAGATAGCGCGGATTGCGCACAGGCGAGACTGTTATCGCCCAGATGTTGTCATTATTAAAGCGGGGTTGTTGAACTCAATGTAGGTTGCTATTGATAATCTACATTTCGGAAGTTTGGCTGCCACTCTTGAGATGTTTTCGTTTGGCGAATTTTATCTTATCCTCTAAGCCGTCTTGTTATTTTGTTGTTGTTTTTTTAATTATTTTTGGCACCTTATCAAGAAAAAGATTTAAAACCCAAAATGATAAATTTGTAACACCTCGTCATCAGAGCCAATTTTAAACTGTTACAATATCTATCGCAATTATTTTAAAATGCATTAATATGCATATGCTGATTTTTCAGCAGCATCATTATTGCACATGCTACACATCTTTTAACACCAACCTGACAATTAAAGATAATAAATCAACTTTTTTGGAGATTGCTATATTTTTCATGATTGTCTTTTAACATATAAAACCTCCAAATAATGTTGTTTTACCAAAATGTCAGAAAAGAGATATGGGTAAAAAGAAGGGATTTTGGTTTTAAAATCACAGACGAAACCAAAAAAAATGTACCCGATGCATAGATTTCATTTAATTTTATTTTATTTTACTTTTGACTGTTTCAGAATACACGGTTGAGCTGAACGTATTTACAAGCATATCCTAAATTTAACGTGTAGTACCACCATCATAAATCTTGTAATGATCTTTAAAGGATTGAACTGTACGTTAGTTAGGGTATGAAACAGTGAACTTAACTCTGTCCAGACAAAGCAGAGTTATTTCAGAACTCCATCCAACAACACGTGTGTATTCGGAGTTTTATTTTAATGCTGTTCAGAAGTAGCTATACCTTCTTTAATACTCAAGTCCTCGCTTCCTAAACATCATTCTATCATTCTATCATTACTCTCGTTAGGAGGTTAAGCTAAGGCTTCAAAGTTAGCAATATTAATTTCACATTAATTATTTCATTATTATTCACATAAAATACACCTTAACAAGCATTTACAGAAGTGATATGATCTCAAGAAGCATATCAAATTAATTATCTACATTATTTCAGGATAATTTCCATAATTATTATAAATTTATTATGGCGTTTCAAAACTCATCCAATGTATAAACGATTAAGAACCACAGTCAAGTACATCGAAAATACCTTATTTCAAGTCCAAAATTTGTCCAATGCTCATCATTACACAGCTATATAATTTTATTCCCTACGGCATAAAACATCTAAGTAGAATATCGATAGATCAAACTGCAAATCGATTGGCATGAAACCTATTGATTGGTGAGCGGATAGCCACCCATCTAAAACCAGTATAGTAAAACACAAGACAAGATTGAAACGGGCCCGCTAGTTATTGGAGCCTTGGCTATATTGGACAAAATGAAATTGAAGTGTCATCCTTATTGGATGTGGTCCGGTGCATAAGTTATTTACTCCCAAGTGCTTTTATAGTGATCAATAAATGTCTCATTTTATATCTTCAACACTTGATTATTATTTATTTTTTTCCAGTTATAAAAACGGGGTTTTAGAAGGTAATTGAATTTTAAGAGCAAATTGGTATAGAGGGGGAGAGCGTGGTCTATTAAATGAGACGGTGATAGACAGCAAAAGTCTTCCTGCTAAATCCAACAAAAACATTTTGTAGTCATCGTATTCTTACTGTGACAAATACTTGTAAATAGATACAATATGACAAAGGATTGCTGTTTTATTGAGGCGTACAAAAAAATACACTATCCAATATACACAAAATGTACGAGAGCGTACACAAAAGAAACCGGACTATTTTTGTACAGAGTGATTGATTATAATTTTTTTTCAAAAAAACTTTAATCTCCTTCACGGTAATCTCCATTGGAGACAATACATTTGTACAATCATTTATTTCACTGTTTGAAACATTTTTTTTGGTGCCAAATAGTACCTCCATCTTTTTGTTTTATAAGAAACGTAATACTTCTTCTTCTTCTTTGTCTTCCTCTTGTGCCTTGTTATCAGCGTCGAGGAGCCTCGATAAATTTGAGCCATCTCTCTCGGTCCCTACATAGCTGCTTCATCTGCTGGAGTGTTTTGCCTTTTTTCCCTCCAATCCTCTGGATGTTCCCCTGGTAGGAAATTCTGGGACGTCCTCTTGGTCTTTTCCCAGATGGTCGGGCTTCTAGAACTTTCTTTGGTTCTCTTTCATCTCCCATGCGGAACACGTGGCCAAACCACTTCAGCTCTCGGGATTCGAATGTGGTCTTTAGTTCAGTCAACTCAAACTGTTCTCTTATTTGGACATTTCTGAATGCAATCCCTTCTTGTCATCCCAACCGCTCTTCTCAGAAACTTCATTTCTGCTGCAATAATGCGGCTGGCTTGCTTACCAAGCATTATCCAGCTTTCACTTCCATATGTAAGGGTCGGGAAATACAAACCGATTTGTATATGTGCCTTTTCGTCTCCATACCTACCTCTCGGTGTCCGACTATACTATTGGAGATCTGGTAGTAAACTTCATTGGCTTTAGCAATTCTATGGGATATCTCTGGGTCAATCTTACCAGAGGAACTTATAACGGTCCCTAGGTAGGTAAACTCCGGCACCATTTCCAATACCTCCCCAAGCTATTCTGTATCGTTGGCCTTCCCTGAGAACTGCTCTTCATAAAATTGCTTCCATCTCTCTAGGCGCATCTCCATGAGCGCTTCTTTCGTGATAATTATACCCCTGGAATCCTTAAAATTCCTTACTGGCTTGCTTCGTTTTCCTCTAAGTGATTTTACTTTTCGACAAAACTTCTTGATACTAAGTTAGGTAGGATGCCTAAAGGAGGCGGGTGGGTTCGGGTAGGTAGTAAGAGTCTACCTATGGTGGCGGTTTCTTTTTTATACCCCCTAGTATTTATTGGCTGTTCCATGAGAACTTTAAGACTTGGATTTTGAAATTTTAATTTTTCTACAACGTTTCGGTACTTGAGCATTTCAACAACAATAAGATCATTGTGTATTCCCATAATAATGGAACTATCGTCATATGACTTTTAAATAAATCATTTAATTAATTTATTGTTATATTAATATGAAATATTTTTGATTTTACATTGTTGCTCATGTATGTTAATGAAACAATTTAGTAAAAAAATTAATAAAACATCAACCATCACCACCTTTTTAGAAACCTCACTTGTATATCTTGGAAGATAGTGAGAACGAAGTTGTGAAATCAGAATAGTAATACTCCTTACATCTAAGACATTACATATACACTCTTCTTGTAGTGTGACCTGAATTGAGATGGGAATCTAAACACCTTTAGTTAAACACAACAAGTTCACTTGGCAGAACATTTTATATGAATAAAACAGCAAGACCACACTTAGTATGAAATTACCTTCTCCCAGGCTTTAGCATAATAGGGCTATCTTATAATAGGGCTATCTTTGTTAAAAATTGAAAGGGCAGACTGCATAAAGCTGTAAGGAGTAAATTGGGGACCTGTTGAATTGAGCATAAATGGTGTCCGATTCAAGACTGAGCAATGTAGTAAGTTCAAATTTTAGGGAATGGTTGCATGGTTTTACTGCTGCACTTAAGACAATTTTTTTCATCATCATTAAAACAACAAGGTGTTGACACATATAATTTTATTTTAATTAGCACAAGTACTTTGGGCAAACATCTTGTTATCACCTGGATGGTACAACAGAGGAGAGAATCTATTGAAATATGTGCATAATATCCTTCCAAATTTGTGACATAGTTTTAGACGGATATCAGTCCCACCCTTAGGCAACATATGTTGCATCATTCAAATACATAACGTAAATTATATAAATCAGCAAAAAAAAAAAAATATGTTTTCAAATATGGCACAACATATAGTTGACTGATGTCAGTCCAAAACTTCACTAAAAACTTATAATTAAAAAAATGTTGTAAGATATTATGAGCATATTTTAACCATTCTCAACATTTGCATCGTTCAAAAATTATGCTTAACCCATAAAACGTTTAGCTTATTCAGTATATCGTATCGGTAGGTTGATTGTTTGAGACTGAATCGTGCTCAAAATATTACACTAAAATGAATTTTAAAAATTTTCATCTGTATAGCGAAAACTCAATACTTTAGTGATGAAGTGTTAGTATTATTTTGTTTTATTTGATTACAATAGGCAACACAAGCAAATGAGTTTAATAAATGTGCACCTCTCTCTGCTTTACCCATAATTTATTTTATACTAATAAAAGTGATTTCGGCTGCTATACCAGCATTCTCAAGTTTTTTTATAATTAAAGTAATATAATAGAACATAAAAATTATAATAAATAAAAAGTTTGAATATCTCATATTCTAATACAGTCAGATCTGTTACCGAGCTAAGCAACAGTTTTAAACTTTTACCTCACATTCTGTCATATTAATTCTAATACGGTAAATCCGCTTGGATCAGTATAAAATACATTTTGGGTAGTCCAGAGAGAGGAGTACATTTATTGCCTCTCTATTTCTCTACCTACTTAAGTAACAAAGTAGAAAAAGTACGACACAGGTCTTACTGGCTTTTACATTTGCTAAATTTACTCAACTTGTCGATGCGCCTTAAACTAATGATATATAAATGAGTCCTCAAACCAGCTCTGCTGTATGGTGCTTCACCTCTACATACACACTTGTTTTGCTATAAATCTAAAAGTCTCCAGAAATTTCAGAATGGGATCACGAGAAAAACGGTGAGATATGCCTCTGAAAGGTTAAAGAACGCCGACCTACCTGCACTCGTTGCTTGGTGTGCAGGCGGTGGTTGAGTCCATCCACCGAATACATATCAAGTTTTTTGGCTCGTTGCAGGACCTGACAGACCCAGTGTTAAACACTATGACCCCACCACCCTTCCCACATCGATGGCAACAGGAAAATTAGATTAATATTTTGTTTGTTAGATGTAAGTTAGTTTTAATTTTTATGATTCATAAGGTGAGCCCCATCACATTTTAAACATGTATAGACAAACATGTATAATGTACATTATACCTTTGTAGCAATCGCAAATCACAGAGTAAATTTTTTAAAAATTGTATAAAATGTATCCAAGCTACAGGACATATAATATTGACCTATTGTAAATCGATTCATTTATACAAATCTATATTATATTCCTATGATTTTTAATAACAAGGGGATATGACAAAAAAAATAATAATAATCCGAAAAATTTTACTGATCCATGGACCAACTAGTAAATACTAAAAACAACGTGATTCGGTTATGAAGGGACAAATGCACATATATTGATATGAGTAGTTCGTAGTAGCTTTCCAGCATAAAAATTAGTCTACAAAATGTATAGGTGCAGTGTTATAAGCGTTCAAACTTTCCCTGAAATTAGTTAATATCAGCGAAATTATGCCAGTAATTTATAGAGCGTAAGGTACGCAGGTAAACTTGTTGAGTCCCTTTACGTTCAAAGCCGACCGATGCAAGTTGTGCTATATTATAAAAGGACGATTTCACAGGAGCTCAATATTTGCGGAACCCCATTGAGAGGATGGTTTTCTCAAATTATATTTGACGAAGGAGAAACTTGTTTAGTGCAACCAGCTAATAGTTTCAGTTAGTGTAGAGCCACTAATGCATGCCGTTTCGGTGTTTGCACTACCGCGCGACCGAACTGCAAACATTTCCCCTGCTTCGAATTCCTAACGGCCAACTTTCAAAATGAGCAAACAGACCGGCAGTTAAATCTGCTCCCTCTCTTCTCCGTCTGTCAATACACACGCCCTTTGGCTGCCAACTGTAGAATTAGCCGGATACAAGCATTAGTTAGCAGGCGACTCTTTGATCCCGGACATGCCATGACATAGATACCATCAGCCTTATAGGCACTGACTAGTCATCATCAAAAGTAATTTTGTGATCATAATATTCTAGATCCATAACAGTCTGAACAGTTTCCGACCTCAACATGAAGATAGCAGCAATCGTAAATAAAAGCTAGTGAATTTTGTTGTTCATCTGTTGACAGTTACTCACCAAAGTTTCAGCCATTTTGGACGCGCAGTTGTTGTGTAACAGTCATTTAAGTGAGTGTTAAATATTTGTTTTTGAAAGGCAATACGCCTACGCAAATCAAAGATGAGTTGGATTCTGTGTATGGGGACTCTGCACCATCATTTACCACAGTGGAAGTTTGGGCAGCTGAATTTAAACGTGGTCGTAAGAGCTTGGGAGACGATGAACGTTCGGGACGTCCAAAACTGCAACTACCGACGAAAACATCGCCAAAGGTCACCAAATGGTGCTAGACGACCGCCAAATTAAAGTGAGAGAGATGGCAGAGGTTATGAACATGTCAAAAGAACGTGTTTGTCACATATTAAAACTACATTTAGAGATGAGAAAGCTGTCCGCGCGTTGGGTGCCGCGTTTGCTAAAAACGTTTTCGAATGAACATTTTAAACGCTCTGCTGGCGCAGTTTAGGCGCAATAAATCCTAGGTTTGGCGCCGATTAATTACTGTGCATGAAACTTAGATACACCATTATACGCCCGAAATTTATACGCCGAAACAAAAATACAGTCCAAACAGTGGACTGCAAAGGGGTAAAAGCAAAAACTGTTTTTTCGGCTGGGAAAGTCATGGCGACTGTTTTTTGGGATAGTCATGGAGCTATTTTAATCGATTATCTTCAAAAAAGAAAAACCATTACAGGAGCGTATTACGCATCATTACTTGACAAGCTGAAGGCAGAACTTGCGGAAAAACGGCCACATTTGCAGAAAAAGAAAATCCTGTTTCATCAAGATAACGCACCGTCTCACACCTCAGCGGTTGTCATGGCGAAAATCCATGAATTACGGTTTGAACTGCTCGACCATCCACTTTACTCACCAGATCTAGCCCCAAGCGACTTCTTTTTGTTCCCTCATCTAAAAATTGCCCTCGGAGGACATAGATTTTCGTCAAAAGAATAGGCAATCACCTTCGTGAACGATTATTTTGCAGAGAAAAACGCTGAGTACTATTGGGACGGGTCACAGAGATGGGAGCATCGCTGGGAAAAGTGTGTTAAGTTACAAGGAGACTACGTTGAAAAATAAAAAAAAAGTCTTGTATCTTTGTTAGGTCGGAAACTTTTCAGACGACCCTCGTAAAATAGTTATTGAAAGTCCTGCGACTGTCCACAATTCTCCTGAGCATCCTGATTGTGTTAGAATAGGAGAAATTTGATTTTTCCCCTCAACTTTTATTATATTAGATGATTTCTCGACCCTTGAGGAGGTCGTGAAAGGAGAAGATACAGTACGCCTGCTTACCAGAAGGCGTACCGTCTCCGAAATGCATAATTGCTTCTGGCCTGAGCAGTCCTTGCAAATCCGCGAAGGAGATTCCTGTCAAGAGGACATCCTAGAAACCTGCTCCGTAATTCTCCAGGTTCAACGAGAGAAAAAGGACATGAAATCTGAAGCAGAACCTGAAGTCTTAGTCAAGCCTTTGGTAAAGTACACGGATGTAATGTCTATAAGAAGCCTTTGTTAGATTGGTATGAGTGAAAACGATTATAATGAAAATTATATTTTCTTATTTATGGATATATTTTGACAAATTACAAGCCTACATTGAAAAGATTGGATGATCTATTATTTTAATAACAGGTCCAGTATTATTATTGAAGGATTCTGTACAAAAAAATAAATAGGGCATTCTGTAATAGCAGAAAGCCATCTACTACAAATAAACAGTAAAGTTTAAAAGGCTATTTTCGGTATTTTCTCAGTTTAAGAAATAATATCAAAAGAGCAAATTAAAAATATGAGTAAATGTTTGTCATGGCAACATGAAAAATTAATTAAAATCACAGTTTAAAAATGTTAAGAGCAAGTTTTATTTACTAATCGTACAAGATTGTTTTAGACCATAACTGAAACTAACTTTTACTGTACTATCACTAATAATAAAAGTTCCTGCCTTTTCATTAACCTACAGGTGCTAAACTGTTAATAAATAATTGTTATACTTAAAGGAAAAAGAAGAAATAAAAGACCACATATTTAAAAAGAATTTCTTCTTTATTTGGACTCCTCCTGGCTTGCATATGAAATGATAATTTTGAAGTCATGGGGGGGAAGAGAAACAATAAACAAGATAGTGACTCTTTCTACAAAAACTAAAACTTTACATAAGGAAACTAAAACTTTACATAAGGAAACTAAAACTTTACATAAGGAAACTTAAACTTTACATAAAAAAAAACGTCAAATGAAGGCGCCGATGAGGCGAGAAGATAAATTAGTGAATATCTCACTTCCAGAATATAATTTTAATTTCATTATTTTCAACAATAAAAATATATAAAACTTTCTAAAAAAATATAAGGAGTATTTTGATGTTTTAGCCTATTGTTTATTAGGTACTTGAGAGTGGTTATATAACTGCCGTACGCGCTTGTGTCAGTGTAATGTAAATTATGAATAATAATGTAATTACTTTCTAAGTAATGTTAAATTACTGATTATTTATTCGTAACCTAGAAAGCCCACCAAATTACCCTTAAAAAAACTAAACCGTAAATCCAAACTAGAGGTACAAACTTCCTTCTCCTTGCTCGAGAAGGCACTAAGTCTTTCTTAGCACTGTGCAATTTTCACTAAATGGAATAAGGCACTTCCGTCCTCGGCCACATAAATATGTTATTAACAAATACTTCCGAGTATTTTATTTTCATCGGTGAGTGGGAGGCACTATCATACTGGAGATTAAAGGAAAAGCTAGATACTCTGTCGGTAGCTACATTTTTGTAATTAGAATATGACAGTTGTCCGTCTAGGAAGTAGAACCACAAGAACCTAGAATATTAAGAAGTGTTCCCTCCTTATTTTTTTAACGTATAATACCTTTTATAAGCGGTGGGGGGGGGGTCAGGAGGAAAATACACGACTTAGTTTAGCTTAGCGGGTTTCAGCTGTCAATGTTCATTCAGTGTGTACGTAACTTACAATAAAATTGATATGTCGTCTGATTAAAATGATCGTAAAAGAGAAGCAGTTGGATAATTAGTAAATAATTTAGCTTGGGGAAAATGATGCAGAAAATTATCACAGAGCAAAATTAAACTTTTATTCTCTTTTCTTTACATACAATAATCCTCAAATTACACCGCATTTTATTACTATGAGATAATAATCCACTAGTGATTGAAGTTTTGATTTGTTGATTGTTAATTTTTTTCAGCTTTAAAATTAATTGCTGCTTGAGTTTTGAATCTACTAAACGATTTATGTTTCGTCCAGTAATCAATAAATTCTCCTTTTCAGCGATGACTGGTCAATGCCGTTCTTAATCTACATCGCTAGGACTGGCTTGGACTCCTGGTACTTATATCAGTGCTTAGTACTCTATTTTAAAAGCTTTCTCAATATTTTGATATACTTGTGACGAAGTCAACAACCAATGCCTGCTCAAGTGCAGGAGGCATAAAACTGCTAAGAGTCACTGCGAGCACAGATTGTCGGGTATCCCATTCAGCCCTAGAGATAGCATGCTTCTTTTCTTCTCATCTGAAAGATTACCAACATGCTCACCCCGTTACCCAATTCCTTTCCATGTTACTTCAGAGCATCCTTCCGTTTTAGCTGTTCCCGGTAATGAATAAGCGAAATATTATCTTTCATAGTTAGAGAGAACTATTATACTCTGCTTTGTTTGCCTTAGCAAACGCCTAGTTCCCTATACGCGCAGAATGTTCACTCACAATATTGACCGTCAAGTTTCATCATGATTCACGAAATAATTGTTGGTCGTAAAACAAGAATCCTTGACTACTATCAACATTCGTTATTCTACATGCTTTTTAAGTGTATGTGTGCTATTTTGAGGAGTGATTTAGCAATATGAAATTAAAGATACAACAATAAAAAAAGTTAGACAATGTAAAATTAATTCACTTAACTCTCGTACCTGTGTCCAGCATTGGATAGAAGGATATTTAGGAAGTAGGAAGTCATTTTGATACCCACTTGACTGACGCTACAGCCACAAGTCTACAACGTTTCCAGAATGGGATCATGCGAAAAGTGGTCCGACATACCACTCTCGAGAGGTTAAAGAACGCCGACCTGCACCCGTTGCTTGGTGTGCCGTCGGTGGATGAGTTCATCCGCCGGAGACATAAAGTTTTCCGACGCGTTGCAGCACCTCACAAATCCAGTGTTTAACACTATGACCCCACCACCCCTCTCGGACCAATGGCAACAGACTCTCGGGGAAATTTTAGGTCAAGAATTAGTATGTAAGTTAGTTTTTAAGTTTTCTTTTGTTGCGATCAAAAAGGTGAGCCCCATCACCTTGTAGAGTCTTTTCAATGAAGCCAAGTACATTGTGTATCATTGTACTTGTATTGATTATATAACTTCTATGCCGATTCAGACCTTGTATAGAGTGTACCGATTGTACAGGACATATAAAATGTAATATTTAAATAGATTCGCCTAAGAATCTATAGTAAATAAAAGTTTTGTCATTTTTTTTAAGAAGATTTGGAAAAAAAAAGTCATTTTGAAAGGATGATGCGGCGCAACTGATGTTTAAAAACCACTTTAACATAATCACTAATGTCTGACTTGTACAGGGTACAAGTATGTTGCGGATGGAGGTCGGAGTTAGTTATTACATAAAGCGGCCCCCTTTCCCTGATGGAAGGTCCCTAATCGAGCAAAATACCGTATGCAAGTTTCTGAAATAGTCTAAGCATGACTCTGCACACACCTCTGCAATAACATACTATAAGGAAGATTTCACTAATAAGCTAGGTTTACCTGCTTCTAATAGAAAAGTTTAGTTTAAATATTAAATATCATTAGTATATATGTCACCGTGGCCTATAAGTTAGTTATAATCATTGACAATGTCTCTTACAAAACATAAAGGCGTGTGCGTTTCTTCCTAAAGAGCCTCACTTTATATAGAGTTGCTTATTGCGAAGTCATAACAATGAACAGCCTGAGCCCATAACCAACAAGCTCCTGGATGACATGTGAGGGAGTGCTATGAGACACGAGAAAGAAGACACAGCAGGCAAGCTCCCCTAACAATGCGCCGCCCACTCGGGTCCGCAGGGCATAGTTGCGTTATTAATGGCCTAGTCAGTACCTAATGATCGCCAACTAGAGGAGAACAAATCGTCAAGCGAGACCCTTGAAAAATTACACTTTCATCAGGCTCCGGGTTCGGTTGTTGAGCAGTTCTATTCTTAGCCGACTAGTTCCCATTCAAGCTTGATGGCGGAGCGTAATGCCTTGGTCTAATGGCGGGGCAGGCTGAGTATTTATCAATGGGCCCATGTCCGTTAGACATACGCACCTCGTTTATACAAGGAAGCTTTCCTACTTATTGTGCTATTATGCACTTCATCACTCCGAATCACAAAAGCCTTTTTATTTCAGCGTATGCTCAATGGCGTATGTGTTAGAGGGCTAGGCGTGGGCGCTACCTTTAGATCTAGTTCTTTTGAATTATATTTTATTCCATAGGTTCACCATTCCCATTATGCTTATCAAAGGGACCATCAATATTTTTAGATTTCAAGTCGCGAAACCTCAGGAAGTTGAACGCAAACAACAGCTAGTAGTTTTCTACATCTTACTTACCATTGTAAGGTATTTGCCATCGAAAGGTTCTAAAACTTCTTAGCATCAGTGAAATGTACTTTGGAATAGTTTTTGACCGCTGTACGAAGTACTGGCCAGATGAGGAGAGAAACTCCTCTCGGTTATCACCTCACAATTTGATTTTTTTTAATTATTAGTGTTCAGCCCACAGATATAAGTATATTTTTCTATTTAATTAAGAGTAAGCTTCCCCAGAACTAGTAATTTCATTTAAGTTCTTTATTGTGCTAAAATTACAATCTGCCTTATTAGGCAATAAGTAATTAAGATGAATTCTCTCATTCATACCAAATTTACAGACAGCCCAGAGGCCTGCGGTATTTCATCGCTATCACATTCTTGACTCGTGACCTGCTATAAATAAGTTACAGTGGGAGTCCTGGCAATGGCCAGTTTCTCTAATCATGTCCTGAGCGTCTGTGGCTCTCGCGCTCTTGGTCATCCTCCGCTGGCTCTTATCCAGTGACGCGGCTGACGTAGGAGCGTTGGGGACTTCCCAAGACTCCGCTTCCTCCTTCACACGCGAGAGAGGTGACAACCATGTGGACTTGGGGGGCCTCTGGGCTGTTTTTAAATATTGTATGAATGTGCGAGTAAATGATGAATTGTAAATATGGTATAAATGATAACATTTATCTTAATAAAAATTGTTGTTGTTGATCAAGTACGTTAATGGATCTTAAGGGCGTATTTATTACATTGATTCAATACAAATATTGGCATTTATCGTAGCATTATGGCATTTTATTTGTATTGTTTAATCTATGAATATAAGAGGCCCTCATAATAATTGTATACCAAACTTCAAAGAGTATGGGATGCATTGATCCAATATTGTTGTTATCGTTGAATATATAATTTTACATCCATAGCCACAATTTTTTTAATAAATTGTATTATTTTATTTTTACATATTTCCAATTCCGAAGTTAAAGGATGCACGTTCACACTATAGGAATATGTAATGTTATATTTTCAACCCCCGACATTGGGAATGTAGTGTAGTAAGTAATCTTAGGATCTTAGGGATGTAAAAACTGGCGAACGGCACTAAGGGACGATTGGCAGGTATAGATGTGTTTTGGAAGGACCCAAGTGGATCCCTCATAAAGGCAGGACAGTTTACAATCCGTAATTTTCTTCTGGCAAAAGAGAGTGTCTTGAGGGCTTAGTGTCAATGAAGATTCTCTCTCTAAGAGAGATGAACATTACTCGAACTAAACAGAGTATGTTGCAGGAGTTCAAAATATAGAGAGTCGAAGGACGCAGCGAGATCACTTCCTTAGCAGCACTTATGTGCTAAGGACATGACTTTGGGCTTCTGCCTGGAGCGTATGGCTTGGAGGCTTTTTTGAAGCCCACTTGCTTGACAGCTAGTATGGAGGGCGCTTTAGACATCTTTGAAGCTTTTGACTTAGTACTTGCGCCAACCTTCTTCTTTAGATCTTTAGCAATCATCGATGTACCGTAGTAAGAATTAACTTTATTGTTAGCAAGTAAGATCTCTGAAATCTATGAACCATTTTTCGTATTAAATTTAATCCTTTTCTCATTAAAACACTTTAATCATTTTACAGTAAAACATTCATTTTACATTTTGCAGTAATAAAATACATTGAACATAGAGTTCTATTTGATATAAGTGAATCCCTTCCATTTTGATCATCTTTTTAATTTATTAAGGTAACTTACTTTGGATTTAGATTCCAAGTAGGACTAGAGAAAATTAATTGATTATTTTTGAGCAAGGTGTAATTCTGTTCAACTTTAAGCTAATGCAATACGCTTGGGATTTGATAGAGGAATCAAATCTATTAGTAGTTGAATATTTAGATGGCATCCCTATAATTCCAATATTCTAACTATTCAACTAGAGTATAATTAAGTGGGGTGGAGTTTGTGGTCTGGTAAATATGTAAACGGAAATATGTATCCGAATAAAAGAAACATCCTGTAGCGACCGCTACTTAAGATAAATCTCTATTGTATATATATATATTGAACATTAGTTATAATATGTTGTAAAATAGTTTAAACAAATGTAAATAACATTACCGAACCATAAGCCATACCAGTGTAAATATTGTAAACAATAAAATACGCAGCTGCAAAAAACTAGTCAGAGGCCCTTGAAGGGAGAGTCAGGTAGTGACCCAGGCCTGGGTGGGTTCCAGCCTAGAACAAGCAAACGTCACCGCGGTGTGGTTGGTCTGAATAACACCCCAGATCAAACCAATGATCTTTGTCTTTAACCACTGTAACCACTGGGGGGCTATAAAAAGAGGCTCGTTTTGGCCTGTAATTCATGCTGAAGGTGAGCCTCATCACCTAGTGAGTGTATGTGTATTTGACTTCTTAACAACAAGCTGAAAGTATTATACTTTATGCACTCCTTCGAATGCATCTGCGTATGCAGCACGAGGAGAAAGATGTAATTCCAAATTTATTTATTTATATTTGTCATTGTACATATATTATCAATAAAGAGGTTTTGAAAGAAAAAAACAAAAAAAAATGTAATTGATTCTCGCTACGGTCTCTCTCTCTGACCGTATCTGCAGCTGCAGCTCTGTATCTGCACTGATGTTTCAAGATTTGGCCTTCTCATTTATGAAAACCTCTGGATCACTCTTCCTAACCTCGCTATGTTTTAGTCCGGCCTCGTCAGACCCCACACTTTGCTAGTTGCCGTGGCCCTACAGTAGTGTATCCTCCAGTGACCCAGCCTGCCTCTCTCCGGTTCACACTAGCCTTTGGGATCCGGACGGTTTTCACCTACCCTCAGATACCGAGTGTGAATTCGTGGTCATTCCAAGACCACATAAACTACCTACAATGCCTAGCCTATACCTCTTCTCCGGAACACAGTGCATTGTCGGGGCACATACCTATCAAATTTGGAGTCAGATAGTACGGCAATAAGACCCATCATGAAGCAATTGTCCAGGTCATAGCCTAATCGACCCTTACTTCGTCACTAGGGCTAGGGTAACTAGACACCCCCCTCGTTACGACCCGACACATATTACTTTATGTGTAAGTTATGTATTCTTATACAGTAGTATATCAGATATATAAGTTTATAAGTGTAAGCAGAAGTATGCGTCTATATTGAAATAAAAACCTCATTCGCCAAACGTAGCAGTACATGGAAAAATGTTTGATCACTTTCTGTTTATTTGTTTGTATTTTATTTATAAAAGATCTAAGTTCTTTATTTTTGTTTACTTTCCTGAAAATTTTATATAGTATATTTTTATATTTCGTAATGGTTTTGGAGAATTTTTTTTTTTTTTTTTTTTAGTGCACCTAAACGAACTTTTAGTCCTTTAGGTTTCTTAAGGGACAGATGAGTAAAAAATTTTTTCGACACCGCTGATGCGTACTATTGTACCTGTAGGCTGTGAAATAAAATTACTTTCTGTACCGGGATACAAACTAGTACAGAGCTCTCTACTCACCAGCTATCCCTGATCTTACACAGTTTCCGGTTTCAGTGTATCTGTCCCATTGTTGTTTCTAAAGGCTTCGTGTGATATTTCTCTTGATCCATTAATTCTATATTATTTCTATAAAAATAAAAATCAATACACAGACAAATGACTACATGTAATAGATAATTGTATTTCCATCGTTGTTTTCACTACTTTCCCTAGTTTCCAGAGTGATAATAATAATCAAAAACAACAAATACCTAACAATTGAAACAAAATTTACCAAAAGCTGTTCTCGAAGAGAGGAAAAAGTGACACCTGCACATTGTACTTAGATGTGCGAGATTATAGTATCCGGGAGATGCCTAAGGCCTCTAACAAGTGCTCAGATGTTGCTCATTTGAAATTTAAATACCGGACCAATTGTCTTTAAATTACGCCGTAAAAGACCTAAACATCTGCCGAAGAAATTTTATGTACACTCATTATCTTCTTCTTCATCAAACGAAACATCGTTAGTAAATATCATCATTTATTAGCTAAGGCCAGAGGGAGAGGCTTTACTTCAACGGGACAATCTAATTTCGTCGCCAGTGTTTTATGTCATTTTTTTAGCTTAGTAATATATTTAGTTTAGTTTAGTAATTAGTAGTTACGAATCCTTATAATCAGATGACATTTCTTTAGCCTCCCAGATATTCTTCGTTTTTTCCTCAGTGTTAGAAATAAAAAGAATTTGGAAGCATCAAGCGAATTGCGTCATTTATTCAAAAGGGCTCTTGATCTTTCTCTTTTTTTGTTAAAGACTCATTTATTTAATTGTAATTATTGGGTTTGTAGCGACCGCTAACTACATAAGATGAATCACCTTATACTCTATTGTACGTATATTGTAAATTAATTTAAACAAATTTAAATAACGTAAATAAGTCATTGTAAATGTGTAAACAGTAAAGAAGTCACAGCTGCAAGTTAAGAGCTGGGAACCCGCTACCCCACATTAGGTAGAAAACGACCCTGCCGGGTCCGCCCTTCGGCTGCCTACACAAAGCCCTACCGCATACTGGGGCCTCATTGGATACAATAACGAGGCAGATGATTGGGCCTAACAACCCACCACTGACTATAAATAGGGGCAGATCTCGGGCTGTAATTCATTCTCCTCCTGACGAAGCTACTTATGACTTGCAGCTACGGTGGTATTCAAGAATTTGGTCTTCTTCTTTATGAAAAACCTCTGCATCTCTCTCCTCACCTCGCTACGTTTTAGTCCGGCGTTGTCAGACCCCACACCTTCCTAGTGGGAATCTCTGCCTTCGTCTCGCTAAATCTAGCACCTCCTTGGGAGAGACCTCTCCCTAGTGGACAACGGTTGTCGTGGCCCTGCAGCAGTGTTCCCCACGGTGATTCAGTCTGCCTCTCTCCGGCTCACACTCGCCTTTGGGATCCGGACGGTTTTCGCCTACCCTCAGATACCGAGTGTGAATTCGTGGTCATTCCACCACATGAACTACCTACAATACCTACCCTATACCTCTTCTCCTGAACATAGTGCATTGTCGGCGCACATACCTATCAAAAAATGGAGTCAGGTAGTAAAGGCGTCATGAAACGATTCTCCAGGTTATAAACTTAATCAACCCTCACTTCGTCATTAGGGCTAGGGTAACAAGGCACCCCCCTTGTGACAACCCGACAGGGTTGAAAAGGACAAGGACCCTCACAGAATAGAGTGGCAATGGCACGTTTCCATTACACTCCGTAAAGAATGAAAACAAGGGTTATACTAATACAAATAATTAAATTTCTAAGACACACTAAAAGTTTATCCTGATTACAGGAGCTGGAGTGAAATTTAAAATTTTCAGTAACTGTTCATACAGCGCTATGCTCGCCCACCAGGGAAAATATAGTTCAAATACATAAAAAATACTCAAAAGAGAGAGAGAGAAAGGAAGGGAGAGAGAGAATTATGTTATCTACTTACCTTTATCCTTTACGCTACAGTTCAAGCATATAAAATAATATATTCAATTGAATTAAAAGTGAAATTTGTTTGAACTGCCTGTTTTGATTTCTCTATCGTAATGCATTGGTGTTACATAAAGAATAAAATAAAAGTCTATACCATTGATCCAACATATGATTTCTAAGTTATTTTCCCAATGCCTGATCAAGGGGAGGTTTCGTTATTATCAATTGAGTAGATAAAACAGAATTAATTTACGATTAGGTTTCTCCTGTCGTGAAATCACACGTAAAAATAAGTGTTTCTTCCATCCTTGCTGCCTTAAAAGGTGGTGTCTTTCTTTTCGTGTTCCCAAGTGTATTATTTTTACGACTCGTCCGTCAGCTGTTGCCGACTCCATATCAAAGAAAAAATCTATAAAATAGAAAGCTTATTCTAACTTACACGAATAGATTTCATAAACTAATATTTTTACAGAGACCTGCGAGCTACAGCAAACTTTGATGTCTGTTACACGCCCTTGTAATATACGTTGACATTACTTTATTCACTATTGAGCATATTATTTCTACGTCACTTACTAATTATATATATGTGGAAAATTCCACATATAACAGTTATGTCAGTTGCACGCCCTTGTAATATAAGTTATCACTTTATTCACTATTGAGCATAGTTAAAAAAAAAAAAACATTATTAAAATATTTATTGGTTTAAATGCTGTACATCGCCTTCCATTACATGCACATAATTGGTTTTCTTCTCTAAATCAAGCCACAGTGGGACTAACATCGGTTCAATGCATGACATCATGGCGTTAATTATTTATTGCTATTATCTAAACATCTCAGACGTAATCAAGGGCAAATAAATTTTAAAAGCAGCTCTGTTAAAAAAAAAAGAAGAAAAAGAGCGAAACAGTTCTAAAAAAACAGGAATTGGATCTAGGCGGTTTCAACCTTGATACGAGTAAAAATAAAAGAAACGAAAACTACTCCATCGAATATACAAATGCAAACAGGTTAACCCTGACGACAGGTCTAGGAAAACTCACATTATGAAATTAAGTTTCAAAACTTTCAGACTCCTAATTAATAGGGAAATGAAATGAAGAAACTTAAATTCCTTTTAATAATTGACCATGAGTCCACTTCTTAACCTCGGTGTTAATTAATTATTAAACAGTATTATTTACGCAGCAAGATGATTTTCAAGGCTACGTGCTTTTGACGAGAAATAATAGATAATCAGTAGCGTATACCAAGGCAATGTTTGAATCGTGGTGTTCAACCGTCAAGAGAACACCGAAACTATTCATAAATAGCTTTTGGCAATGTTATTCATAATTATAGTAAAAAAAAATATACGAACATTTTTAAAAATAATTTTTTGTCAAGGACGTTTGGCAATCTGCCAACTGTAATCATTGCCCAATTCACACTCACACACTCAGATTCAACATAGATACGAAAAGTTTAGGTCTTACCTCATATTTAGAAGGGCCTCACAATTTGTTAAAAATTCAATATTCTAATCAGTGCCATTTGTACACCTCTGTTGGTACAAATTTTGGGATAGTATTCTTTTTGTAGAAATAATATAAAAATAATAATGTTGTTCTAATGAAAATCAAGGATTATAATAAGTATACAATTTAACATAAATACGTGCTGACGCCGGCGGCCCGACTTGACGTTGACTTTTTACGCTTGTTTTATATCTTCATTGAAATTATTAAACATGAAATTACTACAAAGTATTTTAATAGAGAGCTTAAGACTTGTTACTTAACTAATGTTACTTTTTTGGCGAGGGGGAAAGGCACATTAGCCGAAACTTTTACTCCTTATCATCGAATAAAGAAAAGTTAATTGTGCTCTAAAATTGAAATTGGTAAACAGCTACATAAAAATACGTCGCCAGTTGGTAAAAATCTCAAGAAAGTACTTTTTAAAGTAACAACGCTTACATTTTATCATTGCGTACAATCTCCTTAAACAAAAGTATTTAGAGTTGGTTCTATTTATTTATTCTCAATGATTGTTAATAACCACTCTTGATTGACATAAAAATTGGGAAACACCCCAGGTGGCAAAAGCTTTAGATACGCCACTGATTACTTTTTACGAAAGAAATATAAAGGTTTTTTCTGACTCTCCAAAATATTAATTGCAAATTTCCTACTTAATAAATCTTTATAAATATCTTTTCAGACCTTACATAATGGTACGGCTGAGATCCAAGGCACTAACAGGCTATAAGGATTGTAACCTCACCGTACCATGTACGTTATTGTGAGAAATTATGCATTTTTTATATATTGTTACGGAAACACTATTTCCGAATTTACTAGGAAAATATTATACATATCATTAATCAGGTTTAAAAGATCTTTTATTTGATACCATCCTCATTATGATATTAAAATACTTATTTTTGATTACAAAATAATTAATTATATTTAATGGAGTTCAAAATATTTTTTATGTTTATCGGTCAAATAGGGACCTCACAATCACCAGGTCAGAGAGAAAAGTGAGAAAATAAGGGTATCTGATTTTTGAACAAAATTCTAAAAATGAAGGGAAATACCCTAAAAAAAGTAATAGAGGTCTATTATATAATCACTGTTAATTAATGTGGTCCTTGTATACAGCCGCTCTAGAGGTAAAAAAAATAAATAAATTGAGAAATGATTAATACATGACGGGAGAGTAATGAGGGAGAAGAACCAATCTAATCATGATTCTATTCAGAGCAGAACCTAGAAGAGGTTGGCCTAGGCAGGCTGGCGGTGGCAAACATGTTCAAAGTGCCCGCACCCCACGGGACATAGGAAGGGGTTCTTTAGCCTGAATCACCTCTCTTTTTTATGTTTCCACCCCGGCATCCAAGCCTTTTTTTCCTCTCCCTTTTAAAAAGTGAAGGCTTTAAAGAGGCATAGCCATGGAAGAAGGGGCGTGTTGTCAAGTGTGCCGGGGGGGTAAGGTAGCCCGCACACACACCGGAAGAGCCCAAATGAACCACGTGACCCGGGAACCGCCCAGTGTCGGCCATCTTGAACTACAAGGGCCTACCTACCTATGAGGGATTTTTTCCCCCCCGAAGAGCCGGAGTTTTTGTCTCACCCGCCCTCCCCCCCGTGCGGCGTACAGCCATGATTACGTGGAGGCGTGGCAAACCACCCCCTGTCTCATTAGAGCCAGCATTCCCTTAATAACATCCAATGAATATTTGATTACTCTTTAATTCCTGCTGGATCAACAGGTCACCCCTGCTGCCCATTTGAGGCCCATATAATACTTGTTGATTTAAGGATATCATACATCAAAGTAGACTTCCCATTCATTATTATTTTTAAAAATACATACTTTATACCAACTAAATTTTACTTAGAATGAAAAGTAACATAGAAAATGTAGTAAATTATCGTGTAAAAAAGTTGTCTCTCTCAGGTTTGTCAAATCTTCTTGTTCACAGGTTTGTTTTCTTGTTTCCATGTCTTTATTTTCCAAGAGGGGGTCTGGTTGAGGTTGACTTTACCTCGTATGCATAATTGTTCAGCTACTTGAAAAAACTAGGTACTAAAGTCTGGTTTTGAATGAAAGACGACTTAAACTTCATAAGATGCGCGAGATGGTTGACCGCCCTGCTTTATATTCAGGTTTTGTTAAATTCAAATTTGAACTAAAAAAATCCCAATAAATGAAAGTTTTGAAATTTTTACCGAGTAAGGTTCCGAACTCACACCGAAAGTAAGATCACATTAATGATACAAATCTTTAGAAAATAAATTAATTGTGTCTGTCTGTCGTGATTGCAAAGACTTTGGAAAGTGTTGGATCCAGACACATAACAAATTACTTGGAGTGTCACCACCTGCAAGAGCAAAATACAATTTAGCGACTTGACTAAATATTTTTTTATCATGTTGAGTAAGGACCCGAATTAAACATCATTCTAATTGATACAAAAATAATCCAGGGTGAAAAACTCATAAATACGTAGGTCCCATAGTTTGGTAGCGCTGAAGTTTTGATCCGGTTAGCATTAACGTTATATTCAGTTTGCTTAACCGGATTAAATTCTTCATTAGTCGAATAGCCTCTCATTTATCCTAAATAGGCTAGGTAGACCACACATAATTCCCTGAAGAAATTTCTGTAAGATTTGGAGATCGAACACGGATCTCCTCATTTAGAAGACAGCGGCAATTAATAATACGTGATATTAATTGAAGCGTCAGTGGACTATGATCATTAGACCTGATTTTCGTGCAGTAAAAAATTCGAAATTTACAAAATCGTGTAGTAAAAACCTAAACTGTGTTAAATTGTGTAAAACATAAAAAAAAATATCTTTTGTATTTAATTTATAAAATTAATACATTTATAGCTTATCTAATCTTGTTTGAATCAGAGTAAATATGAATTTTTTTTTTTTTGTTTTAAAAATTATTCGTTTATTCGCAGATTATAAATTTGCTTTATATATTGTTGGCATATAATAACAAAATATTTAATAAATAAATAAATTTTGTGGTATTTGACCCTTAACCAGTTCTTAGTAAAGTAAGGTAAAAACAAGGTGTTTTTTTTTCATTTCAAGATTGTTAATTAGACCTTCACTCATATGTCACAGTCGTGGAATTTGGATCTCATGAATCAGGCAACAGGCTGATCCATAAGAAAACAAAATTAATCCCTCATGATTTAATTGTGGGTTCAAATTAATTAAGTAACCAACGTCCAATTTTGGCTTCCCACAAGTTTGTATTTCGCTATTTACTAACGCTTAGTTGCTATCATGTCACTATCAGTGCTCAGAATGTCACTAATATTAGCTTAATAGGTCTAATTAAAACTAATTCCTGCCTGAGAAGAAAAAAGGAAATGAAAGTGGAATGGCCGAACGCCGAGAAGCAGAAACAGCAAAGCTATTGAGGCGTTGGAGTGGAGCCCACACGAAACATGGAGGAGTTGTATTCTGGTAGAAGTCTAGTAAATGAAAGAATCCTGAGGGAGAGCTATGGTGAGGCTCAGTATGGCAGCTATTAATCCGGTTCTGCGTCTCCTTGTAAGTATTACATTTAAATGGATTGTTTTTGGGGGATGTTGGATTACATTTATAAAAACAATATTTCTTAGATATACCTTATTTATATATATATATATATTGATTTCAGTCAAATGTATTGGCAAATATCATTCCAACAAATAATCCACTTACATTCCCGGCATACTATAAACTCCCATTAAACTGTTTGTTATATTGTTCGAAGGTTGTTTGATGATTTTGTTTTCTGCAGCGTCATTTACCTCATCTAATAAACATATATATACTTTACTATACTATATGTATAATATATATGTCGGGAATTGGTGTGTCCCAAAGGGGGCAGGGTCACTACAACCCTAGCCACTGTCCAGAGATAAAATGGGTGGACCTTTAGGCTTTGACCTTTCCTGTCGGCCTAGTCGGCAGGCAGCAGTATTCGTATTGATCTGACTCCATAAGATCTTAGAAGGTGTCCCCGACAAAGCACTATGTTCAGGAGAAGAGGAACAGGTTAGGTTTATAGGTAGTTTATGTGGTCTTGGAATGACCACGAATTCACACTTGGTATCTAAGAGTTGGCGAAAACCGTCAGGATCCCAAAGGCTTCAAGGATTAAAAGGGTCCCCCCCCCACCTGCGGCTCTTTCTTACACTAGTTCCCCCTTCTCTTAGCTGAGTCTTTAAGGTTTTTATTATTAAAATATGGAAACATAGATGGGTATTTTCTGGGCCGAAAAGAGGGGAACTTCTAATTATTGGTAATAAAGAGGTTGAAACAACAATATATTTATGGCTTTTACATTAGTTCTTATGCCTAAAACTAGTTTATCTCAAAGATTATTCCTCGCCACTGATATATTGATATATGTTCAACCCCCGACATGGGAAATGTAGCGTAAAATTATAAATTCATATTAAGGTACCGAGATGGTAAAAGTGGGAGTTTTTTGGATGTGGGCCGATTTCCCCGATGGGAAAGGGTGCCATCTGTTGTGGAGTGGCGTTTAAGGGCTGGAGGATTTGACAGTTTACAACCCTGTCACAAAAGTGCCAGAAGGGTTAAGGGACTGAGCAGCTAGGGTGGCCCGAGAGGTGTGCATAACCCAGTCGCACGAAAGCGTTAAAACTACTTGCACCAGCCTCCTCATCTTTAGAACCCATCGATGTCACATACTGACAATTAAGTTTATTGCTAGGAAGTAAGGTCCATGACATTTACTCATCATTTTTTCGCTTTAAATTTAATAATTTTCTCATTAAAACATTTAACAAAACAGCAATCTTAAACATCACTAATAAAATACATTGAATATAATTTCTATTGTATATAAATGAATCCCTTCCATTTGACCACCACGTATTAAGGTAAGTTACTTTGGGTTTAGATTCCAATTGGGGCCATAGTAAAACCACTTAACGCTAATTCAATACGCTCAGGGTTGCAGATTAAAGAGAAATCAAATCTGTGAGTGGTTAAATACTTAGATGGGATCGCTATAATTTAATTATTCAACTTGAGTGTTGCAGCGTGGTGATTGTAGGTAAGGAAGATAAATATACAAGCGGATATTTAAACAGTTCACATAACATAACACCAGTTACGAATGCTCGCTTACAGTTAGTTATAGTAATTCATCACCACCGACAACTGCCGATTCGAGGTGAATTTTGAAAACGATTATTTTTAACACTGAAGTTTCGAACTAAATCAACGATGCATTTCGATGCAGCATCTCTTCTCTATTTCACCGAACAAACACCTTTGGTTCCCGGCTTTGCACTAAAAAAGTTTGCCAACACCGCCTTCAAAGGCCACAAACTACAATTTTTTCCTCAAACATTCTCGTAGCAATATATAATATTTGATGAAACGGGAAAGGGCGACTCTGGTTCATAATTGAATAAATGAATCCTTTCTGTAAACAAATACATAAACGGTCATCAGCGTCTCTTTAGTTTATCATCCATTCACTTATGTGTTTCATCATTAATTTATTAATGTTTTTAGGGGTTTATGATATGTATTATATGATGCATGGGGATACAAAATATAATGGATGATTAGGCCATTTCCTCTTTCTACGATCATTGTAGGTTCTTCCCGTTCACTCTCTAGCAACGGGCAATCGCAATGTTGTTTTCAACTTTTGTGTAGCCTCCCCGTCCAGCTCAGAACCTAAGAGAGTATCGGGCAAACTGGAGCAGTGTCTTTCATAATAGATATACTTATACTGACAAAATAACTAAAATCAAATACTTTCAAAGCTTCCGTAATTTCTATCTCGTTCACAATGTACTTTTAGTAGTTAGACTAACAGTCGACAGGCTCAAAGTTTTGAGATTAACGTTCCCTCTATGAAGTTCACGTACCCACAATATCCCTAGTACTTAATTGTATCAATCGGAATTCCTTTCTGACCACTCCAAAAATTTATTCAATGGCTATTATTAATGATTTATAAATAAGAGACATGTGATTGACTAGAATAATATATGCTAAACATACGCGATAGTTTATGCCCCAGAATGAAAAGGACTTGGCTTGATCCTTTTGGAGAGTCGATTTTTAGAAGCTTTGTCCTTTTTTACACAGCTGATAAGGGAGATGAAAGTAGTGGAAGAATGTTTCCTGTTCAAAGACTTAGATCGCTTGATGAGTCTGCGGCACATGAGAACGGACAGGACAGGTATCGGGGTGCAGAACCAGTTGCGAACCAGTTGCGAACCCCTTGCAGTTCCGGTCCGCGCACAATGCCCGTCTTCAGGGGGTGGCGTCTTCCGGAAGAAAGTGCTTTTTAATTAGTCTGAAATCTGAAGAGAGGGTGCATATGAAAATGCTGATAGAGCATTCGGTTTTCTCGTCACTGGAGAACAGGAAGTGAGCTGTTAGTCGATGGAGGTTTATCGTATTCGGTCCGGCCTGGCAAATTCTCCGGAGCCAAGCCCGGCTAGAAAAAGATTTCTGAGCTCTTATAAAAATCTACTAAAAAAATACAGTTATGTAATTTTAAAACAATTTTCTCCTGGTCAATAACATCTACAAAACTCGAATTTCTGACGAGGTGTTTTTTATTCTTTATACTTTCATGCTTATTTTAGAAGAAAATAGAAGTTATAAACTGAAGTATATACAAAAAAAAATGCTAAAAACAATCTCTGTCAGTTAATACTTTATTGAAATGATTAAACTTAACATTATTTAAACCTCTATTGATTAATTAAAGGGTGAATTTATTATTTTTTTTATAAATAAAAATGGAACCGTGCAAGGCGATAAATTTTTTTTTTTTTCCTCAGCTCTCAAATTTTTAAGATTATAGATAAGGGAAAAATAAAGGAATTTATTTGGGGTGAGCGGATCCTTTTACTAGGAGTAACCTGTTCAAAGGTGGGATAAAATTTAAATTATTCAAATAAAATAAATTAGGTCTGGTATGATTTAATTATATGGGATTTAAAGACCTCCAGGAACAGGATGATCTGTCAGATTAAACCCACGACTACACCGTCGACATCGTTCGGGCCTAAATAATGAAACTGTGGAGAGACAAAAATTTTATTTATAAAACAGCTTTATTGTCTTTCAACAACTGATAATCTCTTCTCTATTGTAATAGCGGTTTCAACAGCTCTGAGCTGTCATCTTCAGTTATCTCCATTTGGTTATATGGAATATATATCTCCTCTAAAACCCTAGTATATTTTTATCTTTTAACCAGGGCTCCTCACTTTACGACCATTCCACAATCCGGCAGTCAATTTTTTTTAAGCGTTTTATTTGTTTTATATCATAATATAATATATTACACGGCTCCAAACAAATGATTTAACTATAAGCTATGGAGAGCTTGCATAAGTGCTCGTTCGTACTTGCTTGCCAAGGAAAAAAATTATATATTTTGATGGATTTACTAGTTATTAACTAATCCGAACCCCATTACTTCAACATTCAGGGCAAATCCAAATAAAATTTCTTCTCGCATAGTTCTTAAAAGAATGGGAGCCTTGGGAACCAAGCTCCGTGCAGGAGAGCCGACGACACGGGGAGCTGCTCCTCGGTTGACTGGACCGCAATAAAGGGCCCGCAGAAGGGCCATCTTTAAAAATGAAATATCGATGCGCAAGGAGAGGATAAGAGATTTATTATCAATAAGTTTGGATCACGTAACACGAAGGCTTGCGCACGACCGGGGCTACGGTAATGGTCTCGTTAGGGCATTCGGACGATCTTGTCAACGGGATCGTGGGGCACTTCAGACTATCTGTCTCCTAACTTACACAAACCAATGGCCATGTTGACGTATAGGCTTGTAGAGATCGAGTAATGCTTTATACAGCCTATACTATATAATAATCCCTTACAAAGAAGTAAACTAGTCATTTTTTTTGTCCATTCACCCGCGTGTCTGTTAGTCTGTCTGTCTGAACATTTTACTAGCAGGTAACATATGATATATTGTAAACATGATAAATGCCATCTTCAAAAACCTAATTATGTATCGCCTATTAATCACTTAGTATTTAAAAAACAAATTGTTCTATAATTTTCAGTAGTGAAACGAATATTATTAAATTGGATATTAAACTGACTATAATTACGTAATGTCATTGCAACCGTCGTTCAAAAATCAAAAAAACCTCAGCACACGATATTAGGTTTGGTTTTTTTGTTGCCACCAATAATAGTAAAATATGGATTAGGAATAAGTGGTGAAAGGAAATTTTTTGAATTAAAGTAAATTAATCGAGGTGATTTCATGAATGATTTTATGAAAAACTCAATTTTCTAAGAGCTGAGCAAAAAGAGTGAACATTTGTGAATTGTACTATTTACCTAAGTTACCTAACAGTTTACCTAAACTGCCTAGTTTACATGGTTTTTACACAAATCTCCGGATCAGAACTTCTGTCCCACAAAAGCACTATCTATAACCACTGCCCGACATGTAGGACTGGGGTACCTCCTGTGCTCTGGCCAGCTCTGGGGGTCGGGGTTTTCCTGTCTTATTAGTACTTAGACTAGTAAGTACACTAGTGAGCACTAGCTCACATGAGTAAGATCCCAAAATAAATTGAAATGCCCCAAAAAAACTGCTTTGGTAAGTCGGAGGCTTGACACCTAAATAAACCTAAGGTTTAGCTATATACAATTCAACTATTTTCTATTTTAAACCAATCTTTAGTGGCCTAATGATTTATTAATTCAGTAATAACCGAGGACTTTAACAAAAAGAATAGTTAGCCAAAAATACCTAGCACATTTGTTTTGCTCTAATCACTTGAATAATGTTCAAGAAACGTATGCGGAAAGACGCCAGTTATCGGCTTATGTTTACCTGCTTATTTATACCTTATGTAAGACGAAAATGTTACAATTCACTACCATTCTACAGATTACTTTAGGAGTAATTCAGCAATATGAAACTTATGGAAAATGGACAGGAATATGGAAAAGTCAGACAATCAAAAATTAATTCGTTTACCTTGTGCCTGACTCTCTAGCTCAATCTCCTAACTGTGGTAATCATGACGTAGAGGAAAGTCTAGGAAGCAAGGAGGTGAGTATTAAAGGAGGATGAGACGCTTCTAATTTCTGATAACTACTGTGAACTAAAAACTATAATCTTTAAAAAGTTTTTATGGGAGGGCACAACGTGTTTTTCTGGCTAGGATTTGTATATTTTTAACTTAAAATAACATATTCATCCCAGTGAAGCTAGTCACGGGTCAAATTACTTTCAGGTGAACATGACCTGGGGCCGCCCTTAAAATCCAGGTAAATAAACCAGGCCGTGGCATAAACACCTACAAATACTAAACTGTACTGCAAAAAGATATATTTTATCTATTAAAGATGACAAAGATCTGCGACCGCAATAAGACGAACAAGCAACCAAAATTTATTCGATATTTCTGTTTAACGCAAGACGCAGGTCTCGAAAGGTTCTAGGGACGTGTAAGGACCTACTGGCCTAATAAGGGAGTTTTGTGAGTATAACTCCAACAATCCTTGGCGAGCTCCAATAATCTAGTTCAACCTAGTGTCGCTGCCTTTGTCATTTATCTGTCTTTGCAACAATACTATGCTCCAACCGAATATTTCCTCGTATTTTGTATGACAAAACTTTGTAGCTTCAACTCATTTTTCTTGAGTAGGCTGAATCAGCTGTCACTAGTGGCAGGTATAAGTGTCAGTGACATTAGTGACTAGCTGACCGCACCAGCCCAAGTCAGAGACCAAAGCTTTGTAGCTCCGACGGCCTCGTCAGCTTGCCCTTTGACCCCCGTATGTCAGCCTGTCTATAAAGATAGACAATTCAATAATTAATTACATTGTCCGCTGCATTGACGTGTGTTCGATTCAGGCACGTGTCTCCTAGGTAGAAGCAGATAACACCACTGGATGCAGAAATTGCTTAAGTATATTTTAAACAATAGTATCGGCTGGACTAGAATCGCAAGGACCAAAACACTGGCAGTTTGATACACGCCTGCAAGAGAAAATTGAATATCATGACAGTCTCTAGGAAAATACTCTGCATTATTTTATAGGTGGCCAGAATATGATGGTAGCATGATGATAAAGCGTTCTTCCAAAAACGAAGTAGAATTGTCATCGACGACTACAGAAAAGAGGTTTCGAAAAGTCGAGCTAGCTTTTTGAATTTTTGAATGCAACGTGGTATGATTATATGGTATGAACGAAATCATGTATAACAATCATCCTTGCCTTACCAGAGCACATTGTAATTGTTTTCAATTTATTTTAAAAAATAACATATTTGTGGTGGCATTTCAAGCCCTTTATTGTACCAGCTAATCTGTAAGCTGCCTATACAAATTCTTGCTTACCCTCTCAAGTAGTTCACCATCATCAAAGTTTCAACAAGTATGTTTTCGCTTCTGAGCCAGTTTATCCGTGTTGTTTATGAGTCCCTAATTCAAACTAGAGATATTTAATTTTACATGGAGGTCTGATCAAATACCTGCGTGAGCTAAACATCCCCATAACTAAGTTCCATCAATTACTTAGTAATGAAAACAAAAGTATTTCTCTATAATTATGGTCCTCTCTCTCTCTCACTCTGAGTCATTACTAGCTAATTTGTAATTTATTCGTTTATTTACTAACCGTAATAATAAAAGAAACTCCAGCTTTTACTATATAACTTTATTTATTTCTCCCCGAACGTTTTCGCCATCCTTCAGGGTTTGAACCGATGGAGATGTCATTTGATATCATTTGCTTATTTACCCTTAGCTCGAGCCTTTGAGTTACGGCCTAGTCCGACAAAAATACAGAAGGTGCTTTGTGTTTTAATACACACACTCCACACTGCCACCACGCCATCGATAATAAGTAAGGAAGGTCACTGAAACTGAAATTAACGACACGTTCTTTTTTTAAAGACTTGATCTTTATCGCGGTAATTCCATTTAATGTCCGGATGCTGTAAATAAAAGGTACCTCCATAAAAAATAACGAAGGCTCATTAATTAAATAAATGCAATTACCTCCAAATCCTGATTAATAAAATTATGAGAATTAAATAATATTAGAAATTAGAATTTTTTTCCAGCTGTGAACCTAGATCTTTTTCAGCCTTATCTAAGTTGATCAAAATGAAGAGTGGTTATTAAATATTACTGAACACAAATAAATAATTGCATTGCTTTCGTAAAAACAGATTGTACATACAATAATAAAACGCAAGTGTGTTTATAAATTTATTTTTCTTGAATTTTTATTACAAAAGCCTTATATTGCCAAACCTACTTTTAAATGGAAACCAAAAAGTTCATAGTTTGTTATAAGTACTCTTAAAACAAGTGGCCCTTTAAAAAATACTGTCTTTAGCAGTTCTATAAAAATTCTAATGACCAGCGCCAATTCCAAATTTACAACGCACGTTTTATATTTTTCACTGGTTAAGCATAGAAATGTCATCGTCGGGTCGGGCCGCTAGGGTCAGCACGCATTTTTTTTTCAATTGTACACTTAATACAATAATCATTGATTCTGTTGATTAAAGCATTATTATATTATTTATTTATTGAAAAATATGTAACAATACGAACCCAAAATATGTGCCACCTGAGTCGGACCCCCCCCCCCCCCGCCGTATAAGTACCCATCGTTGTCGTAACTAAAACCGTAACGAGACCCTAAATGTTGAAATGTAACACACTTGACTTCAGTTTTTACCAAATCCTATTGAGTGTACCATCTGTAATGAGGTGAATGGACATTCGAATGTTCTGTTGAGCGCGTTTCTCAGAAAGCCCTCCTGCGGGTAGGGTCAGCAGACGTAGTCGGAGTGCAGCAGAGTTTTGACCCCGCAGTTTGCCCCGCAATTAGATCCGACTGCTGATGGTGTGAGAATGACCCGGTCGCCGAGCCACGTCTCCTCCCGGTTTTTCATCAGGTTAGCAAATGTATTCTCCAAACTGATATTCCCCCGAGTTAGAAATAATAAATTGAGTTTTCCTTAGTTATATGGATAGTTAGTTATATTCCTACGTCGTTATATGGAGTTTTGCGGCTGGTATATTGCCCATTGTGTAGTTATTGAGTTGTTTTTGAGACTTTATTTAGGAACAAGCCATAGGTTCTTAAACACAAGTTCCAAAAGTCACTGGTGACTTACTGTTTAAATTTTTTTTTTTTAATTTTATTATAACAACTTTATTATGATAAAATTACAATCTGCCTGATTGGGCTATAAGTAATTGTGCTATATGATCTCGTACATACCAATTTACAATTTTCATTCATACTATATATACAAACAGCCCGTAGGCCCCCCAAGTCCACATGGTTGTCACCTCCCTCACGTGCAAAGGAGGAAGCGGAGTCTTGGGAAGTCCCCCACGCTCCTACGTCAGCCGTGTCACTGGATAAGATACAGCGGAGCCTGACCAAGAGCGCGAGAGCCACAGACGCTCAGGACATGATTATAGAAACTGGCCATTGCCAGGACTCCCACTGTCACGCATTTATAGCAGGTCACGAGGCCAATGCCGTTTCAGTCTCCGAAGTGGATAGGGATGAGTGGTGCAGTGCAATGACTGCGCTAGGGGTTAGGGTAGTTGGAGAGGCTACTATGGAATTTCATATACTTGGAAGGGATGAGTTCAAGAATGTAGGGTATGAAGGGATCGTTATTTGTTCCTGACTCGCTTTGGCGGTACATATACTAAAATTAATTATTTTATGATTCTTTTACGTCGACACAAACAAAACTTTTAACTAGTTGGTCCAGGGATCAATCGCATCATTGTTTTGTTTTAATCTACGTTAGGTTAAATGCTCATTCAATGAGTGTAAAACAAACAGTTTTTGATAAGAATACAGGGCACATTGACGCAGGTGTTTTATAGGGATTCCTGTTCTTGTATACATGTCAATATTGTATATTTTTGTATTGTAATTATTGTATGAATTAGAGACTGAATGCAATGTTGTATGATGATATGGTATGAACAAGGTTAGTTTAAACCATCATGGTTGCTGATATGAGCCTTTTCGACGTATAAACAATATGTAAGTAACTACTGGTTTCTTACAAAAGTTCTCCTTTATAAAATTAATACAACTAGATTTATACGAATTTATGTAACTTCCTATATCCCACAATCCTCCTCGGAGATTGAAGCGGCAATAGCCTCAAAGATTTCTGTAATCAACTAGTTATAGGGAGTGGCCTGTATATTCTCACCTCTCGTTAAGGTTTGTACTGCTGCAATCTAGCAGAATAATGTGCAAAGATGAGCAGAGTGAGGGATCTCCCAAATCTCTGTTGTTTGACCATTGCTGTGGGAGGTGACATTGTTGCACGAGATTTTAAGCCTTCTATATGTCTATATTGTATATTTGTGTATTGTAACACTTTATTAATTAGAGGGTGAATGCAAAGTGGTATGATAATATGGTATGAACGAAATCATGTATAACAATCATCCTTGCCTTACCAAAGCACATTGTAATTGTTTTCAATTTATTTTTAAAAAAAATTGTATGAATGAGAGCATATATCTTAATTACTTATTGCCTTATAAAAGGCAGATTGTAATTATTGCACAATAAAGGAATTTAACTAACTAACTAACTATTTAAAAAAATAACATATTTGTCGTGGCATTTCAAGCCCTTTATTGTACCAGCTAATCTGTATGCTGCCTATACAAATTCTTGCTTACACTCTCAAGTATTTCACCATCATTATATAGAAACGTCTTGAAGACGGGTATTCCCAGCTTTGAAGCAATAAAACATAACATCTGCCGTATTTTAATACAGCAATCCTTCACCTTCCATCGAACAAGCTTTTTCAGTTCCGTCTTCATACTCAATCCTGTCTTTCCAGCAGTACCAGACAAATTATTTTTGATACGAATACCTATCTTAATAGTTGCATTTTTTAAAGTAGCCTTAAACATTGCCAGAAATCAGAATTTTAATTCTGAAATTTGGTAAGATTGATAAGGGCGAAATTTTTACTTCAATACGTGTCGTTATTATATTTTTAAATCCAAAAACTAATCGGTATAATTCGAAATTTTTGTGTTTTCGATAGTTTGAACAATTTTTTTTTATCACTAAACATACATAAAGGCAGATGACATAAAATTACCGTTTACATTTTTAAAAGCTTGGCCCCATCATGGAAGCTGAATTTCACTGTAAAAATTAATTTTATATCTAGTAGAAAGTACTCTACTTTTTTTTCTTTCTTTTTTTTCCTCAAAGACGTTTCAGTCTTTCAAACCAACCGATGAAGGCAAAGCAGATGGAACTTGAATCATCCTGTCAACGTCACGTTGGAGTTACGAGTTGTTTTACGAACCAATCTTTATTGCACCGTTCGTTGTGTGCAAGAGATGATATGCAATACGACAGCGCTAGGACAAAGGCTTGAAAAACAAAAAAGAAAAACCAAAAAAAAACAAGGAACTGAATAGCTCTCCTCACCTTGAGATCCTAGACAAGCTCCCTTGCCGAATTACCATTAAATTACCTTTCCCGACATAAACTGCAATCTTTCCATTACCTATATATTAGATTTGTATGAGGTAACAGTTGAAAAAATCATTAAAATCAAGATATTTTAGCATAATATCAAGTATAGAAACTAACATTTCATTTTCATGAAAAATATAAAATGTAAATGTACATGTATAAAAAATGTCTATAAAAGCACTCGAGTTTTAACTCTATTAGATAGATAGATCAACTAAAGATATAAATAGTAATTAATAAATCTTCTTAATAATAATGATGTAAATCTACGAGTAGGAGTCGACCCCAATAATACTTCGGACTTCTGAATACATTTGAAATTTAGTTGGGTTAGTTACCTACTAAATTTATACATGGGCAGTTATTTTGTTAAAAAATAATCTTTTTGTATTAATTATTGTTATTCCCTTTAAAAAAACAGAAATGGTTTCATTATGGCTTATACAATCGTAGTTCACTTAAGCCCTAACACATATTACATACCGTTAATCAATACGTCGAGTTCTTTATTTGAATACTTAACTCAATATGTGCTATCTTTTTTAATTAGCATCTAATTTATTTAGGAATCTTCATATTTTTTTTTCTCAGAATTTATTTTATTTTTAGCTGCATTTTTTTTTTTTTTTTTTATTAATACTCTTTATTGTGCTATAATTACAATCTGCCTTTTATAAGGCAATCAGTAATTGCGATAAACGCTCTCATTCATACCATATTTACAATTCATCATTCACTCACTCATTCATACAATATTTACCGACAGCCCAGAGACCTCCCAAATCCACATGCGAAGAGAAAGCGGAGTCTTGGGAAGTCCCCCACGCTCCTCCGCCAGCCGCGTCACCGGATACTAGCCAGTGGAGGCTGACCAAGAGTGCGAGAGCCACAGACGCTCAGGACATGATTGGAGTAACTGGCCATTGCCAGGACCCCCGCTGTCACGCGTTTATAGCAGGTCACGCACGGCGCAGTGCAATGACTGTGCTACAGGATTAGGGTGGTTGGAAAGGCTACTGTGGAATTTCATTAACTTGGAAGGGATGAGTTCTAGAATGTAGGGTATATTAAGATCGTTATGAAGGGTTTTGTTGCTGACATAATAAGGGGCATTTAGTATTGTTCTCAGGACTTTTGATTGAAAGGATTGGATACGCTTGATGTTCGAGCTGCATGAGCTGCATTGGAACTTCAAATAGAACTTTTATATAAAATGCCTTTAGATCACAACTGGATTGAGTTAAAGTTCTAAATACTTCCAAAAAAAATATATTTCGTAATTATATATATACAGTTGTGTTCATAAAAAACTCAAGTTTCCTTGTATTTTATCTCTCTCGTTGTTTAAGTGCTGTAATGAAACTAATATATCCACATTGCCTCAATACATCTGTTTCACTATTTTTAAAGGGCGTTACACCACCATTTGCCTAAACAGTGCATGTTACTCAAGTACCCTCCACATGGTAACATTGTAAAACACATTCAATCTAGCGCAATTAAGTAGTTCTATGATTTAATTTTCTATTAATCAAAACAGAGTATGTCTCTCTAATGCTAAATTACGGAGTAACTCACTTTTTGAATATTGTGGACTTACGCCACCGTGCTTCTCAACCTCTCAATTATTGAATTTTAATCGGGTTTTTTTTGGAGTTAGAAACATTTCCTTTTTTTTTTTCCCCCTATTCTTTTATAGCCCCTTTAAATTTACAGATAATTAGATATAATTATAGATCCTCAGGTGAATCTATTGTACAAATTATTTTCTATATATTATATATTGCCTAAGTGTTTTCCACCTCTGACCATAATAAAAATAACTGTACATAATTTGGGCAAAATTGAATACAATCGAACTAATGAACGGAATTTTATTTTCATAGCCCTTTTAAATTTAAAGTAATTATACAATTATAGATTCTTAGTCGAATCTATTTACAAATTATTTTTGTATTTCCTGTAGCATCGCTACATTATATACAGGTTTTGTTATTTTATAAAAATTATATAATGAATAAAAAAGTATAATGATATACATTATACGTGACTGGACTAAACTGACTAATAAAGCTGATGGGGCTCACCTTTTTATCAACCTTATAACTCACTGGATCACTAAAATCACTGTCCGTACAATTCCATGTCTCTAGGGCCATAAGGGGAAAACATTCGATAAGGGGGTTTTGATTCGAAAAAATTGGCAGTTTCTATGTATCAACGTCTTAGTGACATATAAAAAATATTATTATTCTGAGTAACACTCAAGCAGAGAAACTTATATGTTGGTATTTGTATTATGTTAGGAAAAAAAATCTCTCCCAATAAATGATTGTTCGACATTTAGCCGGCTACAATTCAACAACAAAGTCACATATATAGAAGACATGCAAAACACTAAATTTAATAAATACTAAAATCGGGAACAATACAAGAGAAAAACAACGCACCTCAGAATGATATCATCTTTTAATTTGTATCAGTCCATTGTTACAAGTACCGAATCGGTAGCCTTGTTGCAAAAATAAATTAAAATGGCAAACCGATAATAAAATTAAAAATTAGCTCTGTTGATGTAAAATGAGTTTCCCCCCGAACAACTATGTGTTAGGCATGCACGGTATGGAACTCAATGAGCACTTAAAATTACAAAAAACTAAAACTCCATATAAAAAAACTGCAGCTTATGGATATCCGGAGGGTTAAGGCTAGTACGCTAACAGATATACAGAGAGAATGATAAATGAAAACTGAATGATACAACTGAACAGAAGGGCTGAAAAAAAGAAACATTAAAACGATATGTCCACAATAGGACAAAACATATGTAAGTTTCAAATTCAAAAACTTAAAGGAAGTGGAGGTTATCAGGTTATAAATCGGACACTTGCAGATGTAGTTTAGAACTGTAATATTAAACATATGTACACATTAGCTAGCGCTACAAATATTACAATAAACAAATAAAACTTATAACTAACCTGAATCAATACAATTGTCGATAATAAGTGTTGACCATTATCTTAACAAGAGTACAGCTATTCACAAGGTTAACAGCTCGGAGCGTCCTTTGATACTCTGTAGAGACACCTAACATATGTGCAGAAGTTTGGCGGTAACGTTCAAACTTACACATCTATTCTTGTAAATATTCTTGTTACAAGCTAACTCCACCCATGGTGGACATTCTGTGTTTACACAAGATACACAGTATTACAAGATAAAGCCTATCAACAATTATCGATGTATTGTAAAAGGTAATAAGAAGAAAATCAATGGTGAGAAGATTAATCTCTATATCTCTCTCTAAAGCTTTCTGATCAAAAAAAAAAAATCTCTGAAAATGAACACAATCTGTCAAGCGACGTCTTGCTAATTTAAAAAAGTAAGTTGAAGTTGCATTTTGAAAAACCTACTTATCGAACACAGCTTAGTATGAATATTTAGTTACCAAGGAGGCAAGCAGTGGACATGTGCAGAGATTTAGGTAATGGATTTGAAGTGCATGAGCGAATCGAATATGTGGAAGGGTCACGGAACCCAAGACAGATGCACCTCGACGTGGGGATCTGCTCATTCCATCAGATAAGGGGACAAAATACCGCCCACACGCCTCGCTTCCAGTCCGCCCATAAATCCTTTATCCGACACCCATATTTTCATCTGAGCTTTGTATCTCGGCTAGAGGCTTCTTCTTTACATCTACATGCTACGGGCCAACGCTGCAGTTTTGCAACAGGTATCTTGTACGCTGGACTAGAGGTCCCCAACGTTTTTAGAAATAAGATCGAATTCTAGAATATCGGCCTAGCGGCAGGCACGATTTTTTTTAAATGTATATTTATAGACACAGATAATAATAATATAATAATAAACATAATATACAACAAATATTTATTAACATTATTAATGTTTAAAAAAAATATTTTATTCATATATGAACTGATTATACAACGATACACACCGAAAAACACCCGATTCAAAAATTCTTTTAAAAATAATTAATTAAAATTAAAAAAATCATTATTTAATTAAAATTAAAAAATCATTATTTAATTATCATTAAAAATCATCCCAAAGTCAATCTTTGTCACAGCATTTCAATGGATAATTAAGAGAGTAAAGTTTTCAATTGATACATTGGTATTTAGTACGACAATAGCGTCCATAATCTATCAAGACAGTATATATAACTTGCTTATCCAGCATTTACATTTGTGATTTTGAGCTCATTCATACTTAATACTCATGAATTTCATTCATTACAGAAGTCAGGAGAACAGAGCTCCCAGATATCACTCTCCTACCGTTTCGCTTTGTTGTGAAGACCAGAAAGAGGGCAATAGAGCCGCAGACACTCAGGACATGAGTGGGAATGGTAGCCAGGGTTAGGATACCCATATTTATCTATATACATTATTATTTACAATTGCGTGCCCACTTTCACGTTAGTGGATTTGGATGTGCGGATAAGTTATTAAAGAATTTAGTAAATTACGATCACTATGAAGGAATAAGTTTCAGATACAGAAAAAACTTTCTATGATCCCCAAGGTGAAGAACTTCTGCACTTAAAAAATTTATCTTAAGAGTACAACAATCACCAGTTTTCACTTATTTCTAAATAATATTCAGTACGATAGTATAAACTACTAGTTTAACTATAAAGATCGTTATTTGAATAATTACAATTTGCTTGTACATCATTATTAATTGGGAAGTAAGAATTCATTCATACTTATATATTCACGTTCTTTCTAGCCCCGAATGCTGGTGGAAGGGCCTGAAATAGGGGAGTTCCTCCTGCCTACCTCTCCGATTATTCCGCCTTGTTGTAAAGACTAGAGAGAAGGCAAGGGAACCACAATTGCTCAGGACATGAATGGTGATGAAGGCCAATCCCAGGACAAATTGAAATATTTTTCTACTATAATACATCAACAAAACAGTTTAAGGCAACGAGGAGGATTGTAAATGTTGTATTCACAAGAAAACTCCAAAAATCTTGAGAGTATAAGGTCAAGAGCAATTGACTCATACTTTTGTGAGTTGGCCCTAGTCCTTTTCGCCTAAAATCCCCCAAGACGGGAGTAGTCCTATAATCTGGGTGATTGTGAGATGTCGATAGCAATTAACTTAAGAAAAGTCACAAGCTTATATTTGAGCAATAACATCCATTATCCAGTATATTCCCATAGGAGCCTGCGACACGGGTTACCAAACACAATGTCTTTAAGTTTCTGATCCCGTACACGACCTTTTCAAGCGGTTACGGGCCACCTAATGAGAATCAATAACTCGCATAGCACAGCAGATAAAATCTAAACCGCAGAAAGCTTATAAAGGAATTATAGAGAAACTGTCGCTAGAAAGCGGAGTCCCAAACGTCCTTTTGGAGAATGGCTAGGCAGATCACGTAGAGAGACCAGTCCCTCGCTCAAATAGCCGTCTGGCTTCCATCTCACTGCTATCTCATCCTTATACGTACATTCCGGGATAAGATCGAGGAACTGCTGTGAATCCAGGCCCGTTTTGCACACAAGGATGGTGATCGTTTTTAAAATCTTCTATCAGCGGCTCCCATAACAATTAAGTCCCATCCCATCTTAACCATCCCTCCTATTAGGTGTTACGGGACCTGCCACACCGCAGGAAAAAAAGTACCATTGCGGCCGGCGGAGTGCTAAAAGGGATTGAAGGTAAGGAGATACTGTTGCTTGAACAACTGTTGTACCCGGAAGGTATATCATCAGGTCACTCTGTGATGGAGCAGGTACCCACTTTGTAGAGAATGGTATAGGAGAGGCTTCCGGCTCGGTAAAAAATATAATTAACCTTAGCAGCCTGGAGGGTTGTCGACTAGAAAACGTGTTAATGTACTGCTACTAAGGCAAATCAAGACAATTTTTTTTTAGAAAGTCTATTTCTTACGATCTGGGGAATAAGTAATTGGGATAATTGATCTCGTTCATCCCATATACACAGGGCACATTCACTCACTCGTACGATAATTACGATTGCACAAATCCCAGCGAGTCCCCATGATTGTAACCTCCTTCGCAAGCCAAAGATGAAGAAAATTATAAAATAAAAAACGTTTCAAATCGAAAGTCAGTCTAGTGTGATAATAAAACAACACAACAATAAAAGGATCATTGAACTATTATAACTCCACCATTGATTGATTTGTGCAGCAACTATCCTTGATCAAGTGCCTTCAGTATATAATGAACATCAGTCCTTAATGAAATATATTTTATCATTTGTTATTTAATTATAATCAGATAGCAAACAATAATTTAAAAATTGTTCTTTGATAAAAACTTTTCGACTCTTCCTATTTTTCATCAAATTACGCATTATTTTTCCTGGTGATATATAACTTTAATTTCGCACCGGATAGGACCTGTTACTAATTATTTTCAGCTGCTAAATAAAGTGACTTAAAATAAATTTTGAGGCTGATTTAGGTCTCTGGCGACCTTCATGGTAGTTAGCATTACGTTACACTAAGAAGAGTGAAAGTAGAGTTCCAAAAATTCCTTTTTTTTTGTATATTCCGTTGGACAGAAAATAAAAAGGTATTTATACTATAAAGTATCCAAGAAACTTCAATAGATTTATACCAAGCTGCTTCAAAATATTTAAAGCGACCAGCTGTGAATACTCAAGAAGTCTAACAAGTTTCTAGTTAGGGAGAAGCTGTAGGTCGCTCACTCATCAAGTTGAGGTCTACTTCTGCCGGTGTATACCAAATCGGTCGGGCTTTGATTTGCTAACTATTATTTTTGATGCCTCTAACCTTTTCCTGCCTGTCAGCCTAAAATCGTTTCTACCTCTCAAAGGTCAGTCTGCCTAGGAGTTAAGATATTGACCCAGCAATAGCAACTTGTGCCGGGTGCTTAATGCAAGTTGGGAGTGACTTCATCCGTACATGGCTAACATGGACAATTATTTATCATTTACTGTTTCAAATTCACACTCTAATAACTTGTTTTTCGTTTATATTACTTTTACCTATAATAATATTTAATTCTCACTGATTTTTTATACCTTTCTACTATTTTTTTCTGAGGAAATCTGCTTAAACCTATTCGGTAATCATATAATCAGAATAAGAGTGTGAATATTAATGATGCTATATTTGGGCTCATGTATAAGTATTAGAGGGTTTGGATATGTATTTAATTTATAATCAAATTGAGATACATTTATATCATTATTATTTTTGTTATAATAATCTTTATTGTGCAATAATTACAATCTGCCTTTTATAAGGCAATAATAATACAGATAAATGATCTCATTCATACCATATTTACAGCATCATTCACTCGCTCATTCATACAATAGGACATGATTGGAGAAACTGGCCATTGCCAGGACTCCCACTGTCACGCGTTTATAGTAGGTCACGAGGCCACTGCCGTTTCAGTCTCCGAGGAGGATTATAGGGATGAGTGGCGCAGTGCAATGACTGTGCTAGAGGATTAGGGTGGTTGGAAAGGCTGCTGTGGAATTTCATAAACTTGGAAGGGATGAGTTCTAGAATGTAGGGTATATTAAGATCGTTATGAAGGGTTTTGTTGCTGACATAATAAGGGGCATTTACTATTGTTCTTAGGACTTTGGATTGAAAGGATTGGATATGCCTGATGTTCGACTTTTTTGCTGTCCCCCATAGCTCTATTCTGTATGTCCAAATTGGTTTAAGTATAACTTTGTAGATTAGTAGTTTATTTTCTATTGAGAGATGGGATGTCCTTTGAAGTAGTATGTACAGTTGTCCAAAGCGTCTGTTTAGTTCTTGTCTTTTTAGTCTCGTATGTGGGTTCCAGGTCAGTCGTTTGTCAAGATGGAAGCCTAAGTACCGTACTGTCTCGGATACAGGGAGAGGAATAGAATTAAAATAAACTAGTGGACAAGTCTTGCGACAAAGGGTGAAGGTAATGCGGGAGCATTTTGCTTCATTAACTTTGATCCGCCATTGATTGCACCAATACTCGATCTCTTCAAGGTGTTTTTGAAGGTTATGGGATGCTATGTCGGGGTCTGCGTGGGATGACAAGACTGCAGTGTCATCTGCAAATGTGTCCAAGAAGGTATGGGGAGTAGAGGGGACATCAGCGGTGTATAGGTTATAGAGGATGGGGCCCAGGACACTGCCCTGTGGAACTCCTGCATTTATGGGATAGTAGTTAGAGTATTCTAAACCACAGCGGAATTGGAAGAAGCGGTTTGAAAGGTAGGACTGTAGGATCAGGAAAAGAGTCTGTGGTAAATATCTTTTGAGCTTGTAGAGCAAACCTGCGTGCCAAACCCAGTCAAAAGCTTGAGCTATATCAAGAAAGGCAGCAGTGCAATACTGTTTGGTTTCAAGGGCTGAGGAGATGTGATCAACAACGCGAAGACCTTGTTGAGCAGTGTAATGCCGTTGGCGGAAACCAAACTGGTGTGTGGAAAAAAGGTTTTTGGATTCAACAATTGGAAGTAGACGTTTTAGTAGGAGTTTCTCAAATATTTTTGAGAGGATAGGGAGTAGGCTAATTGGACGGTAAGATGAGGCGTCATTGGGTGGTTTACCAGGTTTGGCGAATAGGACAATAATGGAGTGTTTCCAGAGGAGTGGAAAGTGCGTCGTTCGGATAATGCAATTATATATATAGGTTAGGAAGATTATGGCTTTAGGAGGAAGTTGTTTGAGAATTTGAGGAGTAAGGAGATCATATCCAGGGGATTTTCGGTAAGGTAAATTTTTCAGAAGGTATTTGACCTCAGAGGGATTAACGGCTTTTGGTGGAAGATAGAGAGGAATAGGTGAAGTGAGGAAATCTTCCACAGTTGTGCTGTGAGTATGGCTTTGATGAGTAAGGTGAGGTGTGAAAGTGTGGGTAAGATACAGAGCAAATTCCTCCGACCTATCCTCATCCGAAGCCGCCCAGGACCCATCGTCACGACGGAGCGGATGTGAAACAGGTTGATACTTTAGGATTTTTTTGGTTACATTCCACAAGGAGTTATCCCTGGTAGACAGATTTATTATTTTAAAAGTCAAAATAATTGTTCTAATATATATATTTTTTTTTTTCAAATCAATGATTCGTGTGACAACTACAGATATGTGCTTGGATGAGTAAGAATGAAATTAATGAATCGGATCAACCCCGCAGTGAGAGGAATCACAAAAAAAACGAATTTTCGGGTGCAATGTCTCTGACAAGTCTTGGTACTAATAGCTTTGTATAATCAATACTTCAGCACGTGACACTTCTAATAATGCAGTTTGAAAGTATTTTTTCGAATCACTATAAGTTAACGTATAACTAACGATGAGCTGAGACAGATGTGACAAGTCAATTAGATCACCTTTCAATTATTCTTTATTGGTATTCTGCATAGATATATATATATCTTGTATATCTTTCTATATTATTATAAACTTCTTAGCATATTTTACTAGGTCAACTAAGCGTTGACAAACATGCAAGAGGGGACGTTTTGAGTGAGGGTCTAATAGAAGAGATACAAAAACGAATTCAATAGAGATTATAATGTTCGCTAAACGCATAGTTTAAGTGCGGTTTGCTATCAAAAAGTGATCATGCTTTCACCCTTAAGTACGGGCATAATGATACCCTTGGCCGGACTAGGGCCAGTACTCAATGTGGTGGTCAGCCGAACCAACCTGATCGTTATCCGGAACGTTTGAGTGAGCTGCAGATGGCACGCCACATGTTGCTCTGGTCCAGGTGCAGATCTTCTTCTCTAGGTCACCAACCTGTGGCCAAGGTCGGTTTCAGATCACGCATGTTAAGGGGCGTTTTTGTCTGCTTGGTTGTTGTTGTGTTTTTTTATGGGCGTAAAACCGAGTGGTCATCAACGCCTTATGGTCTTGGTATAGGTTATCTAGTAGTCCACAAAAGTCTGCTGTGATCCAGGTGGCACTTAAGATCCATTTATTTTAAAGGTAAATACTGTGTTTTTAACCTTTAACCCATTAACTAAAGTTGTATTTCTATAAAATGCTGGTTAAAGGTTTTTTGTTATTTTGATTAGATGCAACCTTCCAATTATACTTATTGTTTCAGTTTGGTGATTCATTGTTCACCAAATTTGTGTACATAAACGTGTGTTCCGAAAGCTCGAAGGAGTGATAGATATTGGATTAACCCTCCGACCTTTTCTCCGGAATTTTCAAACGGATCTAGGCTGAAAGTGTACTCGTCCAGCTAATACACAAATACGAATACGAATACAATATAGCGTGCACAATCTGAATCCTTTATCGCTGAAGGTCATCCTTGCTGTAACGAATAGTTTATTTTGCACACTTCAATAATTTCATCACTGGGTATTGACTCTAGTGCATATTTGTGACTACTTAAGTACTTCATAGTAATATAGTTATAGAAATTTGTATTTAAATAATAGCAACCAAATCATTATCAAAAATGACCAATGCCTTATATAATAAGTGGATACATTCTTGATAGTTGGTGGACTGGCCTTATCACTCACATGCTGGTCTCCCAATGGTGCGTTAACATCATGACTCTGCCCAATACTTACAACGGAAATACACCAGTACATATCTTTAGCAGATTTGTCTTCATTGCTTCATATGCTTTATTATAGCGATCCATTGGAATCGCTTCTGTAAATAAACACATCAAAATACTGGTCACTAGATTCGAAATTAAACTGACACTTTCTCCACGAGTAAAGTAACTGAAAGACCGAAAATAAGTCACAGAAGTGCCTTCATATTAGTATGGCAAAATTTATATTTTTTAATTGGGATTTCAACCCCTTATGTACTCCAATTTTGGGAAGCCAATGCCAGGTATCCTGTCACGAACCAATAGCGAGGAACAATTACAATCTATTTAATTTTACGGGCTTAAAGTTTTATGATATGTGAAGCAGGTACAGTTACAAAATATGTCCCTATTAATATGTCACTTATTTCATTAACGAAGTCAAGATTAGTATATAGAAATTCACCTTCTAATTAAACAGCCAGTACTCCAAAGAATATTACGTATTTATCATCAATCATTTATATTATAAGTTATGCTTTAGCCAATCTGAAGATACGGAATAGAGCTATGGGGGACAGCAAAAAAGTCGAACATCAACCGTATCCAATCCTTTCAATCAAAAGTCCTGAGAAAATTAGTAAAAACTCATTCAAACTTTCTATAGAGTATCGTCTGTCCATCTGGTTATTATTTACCAATGAGTTAAAAATCAACCAGTGGCAAGGACTTGACCTGTTTTCATGTCCACATCCCTGTCAAGATAAATTGATATGCTGCCTGAAGCTAGGCTATTTTCCCAGCACCCGGGGCCACTCCCAGGGCCTGTGACACAAAGTGATTACGTGTATTTTACAAAAAAGGCGAAGTGCCAAGCCGGGATTATTAATTAACCGATCTAGCTTGACCGCAAATTTACCCCAAGACCCAGAAATTTTCTTCTCACAGGTTTTCCTTTTTCAGCGATGTCCAGCCTAAGGCCACGTTCCGGTCCTTCCCTGAGGGCTCTGTCAGTCGGGACATAATCTTACTAAAGTGTAAGATCTTGGTAAAGGCTATGTTCAAGGGCAGTGATATTAAACAGACCGGTTCTAGCATTCTTGCACTCACAACATTCAATAACACAGACTTTAGAAGCAATCATTAACCACATTAGTATGATTGTCGCACAGGAACTCTTATTGTTGTTCTAAACCCCAGACCAGCTCCTAGCACTACTAATCACATAAAACGATCAAGTAATTGTTTATAACCCAGGGTTTCAATTATCTGGGATGAATAAACAACACGTCAAGTTCATGGAGTGTTTGGTTCTAAGCGCCAACTGATAAACTTTTATTATTCATAAAATTGAATTATTTTTACAATTATATCATGGAACAGATAGAAGTTTGGTTCTGATAACCTACTGATGATTGTTTAGTAACCAATACCGGTTGTAGCAATTATAAAAAATCACGAAATAAATATAAGTTTATTTTTGGCCTACTATAAGAAACTTTAGGCAGACCGGATTTTGCTCACTGGAATCGCCAACTGAAACATGTGATTTCAAATATTTCTTTAAACATCTTTTAATAATTGCAAAACCGGAAGAAAATTAAATATAAGCATACTAACAACAACAACAACTTTATTATGATAAAATTACAATCTGCCTCATTGGGCAATAAGTAATTGTGATAAATGTTTTCATTCATACCATATTTACAATTTTCATTCCCAGAGACCTCCCAATTCCACATGGTTGTCACCTCCCTTGCGTGCGAAAGAGGAAGCGGAGTCTCGAGAAGTCCCCCACGCTCTTCTGTCAGCCGCGTCACCGGATACGAGCCAGTGGAGGCTGAACAAGAACATGAGAGCCACATACGGTCAGGACATGATTGGAGAAGCTGGCCATTGCCAGGACTCCCACTGTTACGCGTCTATAGCAGGTCACAAGGCCACTGCCGTCTCCAAGAAGGATTATAGGGATGAGTGGTGCAGTGCAATAACTGTACTGGGGGATTAGGGTGGTTGAATAGGTTACTATGGAATTTCATATACTTGGAAGGGATAAGTTCAAGAATGTAGGGTATATTGAGATCGTTATGATTGGTTCTGTTGCTAATGTAATAAGGGGCATTTACTATTGTTCTCAGGACTTTTGATTGAAAGGATTGGATACGCTTGATGTTCGACTTTTTTTCTGTCCCCCATATCTCTATACTGTTTGTCCAGATTGGCTTAGGTACTTAGTAAATTAGTAATTGGTTTTCTATTGAGAGATAAGATGTCCTTTGAAGTAGTCGGTATAGTTGTCCAAAGCGTCTGTTTAGTTCTTATCTTTTTAGCCTAGTATGTGGGACCCAGGTCAGTTTTTTGTCAAGATAGAAGGCCAAGTACCGTACTAACTTGGATACTGAGAGAGGAATGGAATTAAAAGAAACTAGTGGACAAGACTTGCGGCAGAGGGTGAAGGTAATGTGGGAACATTTTGCTTCATTGATTATAATCCACCATTGGTTGCACCAATACTTCATCTCATCAAGGTGTTTTTGAAGGTGATAGGATGCTATATTGGGGTCTGAGTGGGATGACAAGACTGGAGCGTCACCTGCAAATGTGGCCAAGAAGGTATTGGGGGTAGAGGGGACGGCGGTGTATAGGTTATAGAGCATGGAACCAATGACACTGCCCTGTGGAAAGGCTTTTATGGGATAGTAACTGGAGTTTGGAAAAAAAATCACTTTTTCACAAACTTCTGAGATTTCTGAATTCCCCAGCTCAAAGATTTAAAGCAGTTATTTGTACCCATTGTTGAGAGTAAATCAAAGACTATAACGTGAAAGGGATTTCCAAAAACCCCGCCCTCCCTTTCATGTTCAAGCTGAATACTGACCTTAAGATTCCGGTTTCTCGTAATTCCTTATCTCCTTAGATTAGAAGAACAATTTATAATTCATCATTATTATTATTTTTCATTAATTTTCTTCATACCTTATCTCAATGTGTCCTTGCAACTTTTCTCACTGACTTACTTGCCCCCCAAAATATTTCTTGTGTTTTACCTGACGTTTCAAGTAACACCTCTTAGTGCTTCTATTCACTTATGTGTTTTTTTTGTTTTGTTCACTATTATGCTGTCACCATACATACAAAGGCCCAAAATACAATAAGTATTTTTATGTAAGATATACACTTTATCGTGACCTGCTATAATTAAGTGATAGTGGGAGTCCTGACAATGGCCAGTTTCTCTAATCATGTCCTGAGCGTCTGTGGCTCTCGCGCTCTTGGTCACCCTCCGCTGGCTCTTATCCAGTGACGCGGCTGACGTAGGAGCGTAGGGGACTTCCTAAGACTCCGCTTCCTCTTTCGTACGCGAGGGAGGTGACAACTATGTGGACTTGGGGGGCCTCTGGGCTGTTTGTAAATATTGTACGAATGAGCGAGTGAATGATGAATTGTAAATATGGTATGAATGAGAACATTTATCTCAATTACTTATTGCCTAGTAAGGCAGATTGAAGACAATGTCCAAGAGTTTTTTTTTTTTTTTCATTTCAAAGTTGAAGGTATATACCTTAATAAGAAGGTTAAAGTGGTGTGAGTCACATTTTCAACAATTCGGACTTAAGTCCAGAAATGCAATCTAGAAGGGCTAAACTGTTTTAAGAAAATGAGAACTAAGTCACAACCTCAATAGCTCGCTGTTTTTTTACTGTTTTTTAATTTTTAATCAACCTCAAAAATTGTATTCATTTATTTGCGTAACGGTGTAAGTCACTTTTCAGATGTTCAAACCAAAGCATAAGTAAAATTTCGACAAATTTTACTTCCTAATTACCTTTAATCGAAACTCATTTAAATATTCATTTTGTTTTCGGCCCGAATTTGCAATTTGGGATTTTATTAAGAATGTTATAGATTTTGTTACTTAATGTACATAATGTGGCTTACACCACTCTGACCTTAAACCCCTCGATTACAAACTGTTATGACTCCTGGACTGTTGAACACTTCTCCTTTAAGCCTCCGGATTATGTATAACATTATCGATTCATTAATTATCCAACTTTTTATGGTTACTAACTCACTGATAAATGAATACTCAACCGTAGCCTATAATAGTTACATTAACTCGTTTTACGGCTCTAAAGCTCTTCTATTACGGACGATTAATGCATTTAAATCCTCCAAGGTTAATAATGATTTCTGTTTAGTTTAATTAGATTCGCACGGCCACGATATGGATCGCATGTTCCTTTAAGCACGGTAGCACTTCCTCCGTCTGTAATAGCCCCAGGCCACAGAAGACCATGAACTTTCATACATAAGAAAGTAACGAAACACTTAACTCTATTTCTCAGTCTAACATTACATTAGGTGACATTGGAGCTTTTTATAAGCGAATCGATCCTCGACAACGTACAACACGTGAGTATTATTATTATTTGGTTGGTCAACATTATTATTCGTATAAAATACACGTGAGCATTATTATTATATGGTTGGTCAACATTATTATTCGTATAAAATACACGTGAGCATTATTATTATACGGTTGGTCAACATTATTATTCGTATAAAATACACGTGAGCATTATTATTATATGGTTGGTCAACATTATTATTCGTATAAAATACACGTGAGTATTATTATTATATGGTTGGTCAACATTATTATTCGTATAAAATACACGTGAGCATTATTATTATACGGTTGGTCAACATTATTATTCGTATAAAATACACGTGAGCATTATTATTATATGGTTGGTCAACATTATTATTCGTATAAAATACACGTGAGCATTATTATTATATGGTTGGTCAACATTATTATTCGTATAAAATACACGTGAGCATTATTATTATATGGTTGGTCAACATTATTATTCGTATAAAATACACGTGAGCATTATTATTATACGGTTGGTCAACATTATTATTCGTATAAAATACACGTGAGCATTATTATTATATGGTTGGTCAACATTATTATTCGTATAAAATACACGTGAGTATTATTATTATATGGTTGGTCAACATTATTATTCGTATAAAATACACGTGAGCATTATTATTATATGGTTGGTCAACATTATTATTCGTATAAAATACACGTGAGTATTATTATTATATGGTTGGTCAACATTATTATTCGTATAAAATACACGTGAGCATTATTATTATACGGTTGGTCAACATTATTATTCGTATAAAATACACGTGAGCATTATTATTATATGGTTGGTCAACATTATTATTCGTATAAAATACACGTGAGCATTATTATTATACGGTTGGTCAACATTATTATTCGTATAAAATACACGTGAGCATTATTATTATATGGTTGGTCAACATTATTATTCGTATAAAATACACGTGAGTATTATTATTATATGGTTGGTCAACATTATTATTCGTATAAAATACACGTGAGCATTATTATTATACGGTTGGTCAACATTATTATTCGTATAAAATACACGTGAGCATTATTATTATATGGTTGGTCAACATTATTATTCGTATAAAATACACGTGAGCATTATTATTATACGGTTGGTCAACATTATTATTCGTATAAAATACACGTGAGCATTATTATTATATGGTTGGTCAACATTATTATTCGTATAAAATACACGTGAGCATTATTATTATACGGTTGGTCAACATTATTATTCGTATAAAATACACGTGAGCATTATTATTATATGGTTGGTCAACATTATTATTCGTATAAAATACACGTGAGTATTATTATTATATGGTTGGTCAACATTATTATTCGTATAAAATACACGTGAGCATTATTATTATATGGTTGGTCAACATTATTATTCGTATAAAATACACGTGAGTATTATTATTATATGGTTGGTCAACATTATTATTCGTATAAAATACACGTGAGCATTATTATTATACGGTTGGTCAACATTATTATTCGTATAAAATACACGTGAGCATTATTATTATATGGTTGGTCAACATTATTATTCGTATAAAATACACGTGAGCATTATTATTATACGGTTGGTCAACATTATTATTCGTATAAAATACACGTGAGCATTATTATTATATGGTTGGTCAACATTATTATTCGTATAAAATACACGTGAGCATTATTATTATACGGTTGGTCAACATTATTATTCGTATAAAATACACGTGAGCATTATTATTATATGGTTGGTCAACATTATTATTCGTATAAAATACACGTGAGCATTATTATTATATGGTTGGTCAACATTATTATTCGTATAAAATACACGTGAGCATTATTATTATATGGTTGGTCAACATTATTATTCGTATAAAATACACGTGAGTATTATTATTATATGGTTGGTCAACATTATTATTCGTATAAAATACACGTGAGCATTATTATTATATGGTTGGTCAACATTATTATTCGTATAAAATACACGTGAGTATTATTATTATATGGTTGGTCAACATTATTATTCGTATAAAATACACGTGAGCATTATTATTATATGGTTGGTCAACATTATTATTCGTATAAAATACACGTGAGTTATTCTAATCTAAAAAAATTGTGCCAAAGGCGTTGACTCCCCGAGAGTTTCAAGCCAAAAAAAAAAAAAATTATTTTATCTTAAAGCTATTTGACGGAGTTTCCTCCCCTTTTGCACTGCACGCGTGTGTGTTTGAACACATGGAAACCTAGTAAATGTAATCTTCTTTCAAGAGGAAATGCGTTTTAGGAATGCATTTTTGAAACGCTTTACCTAGGCAATTCTGTATATTTTCATGCATACGAGGGGTATTTTCTGAACTATATATTGTCTTTTAGAGATGACCGATTGTTGATAGTCTACTATTCAAGGTTATCCACTCTATGGAATGGATCAGTACAACCGAAATGTATACAGAATTGCATTTAACTCATATATTCGAGTACCTGCTATAGTTTTAAATATTTATTTATATAAATATAAGTATGATAAATATACGAAAAAAAGGTTTAGCAATAAAACAAGCGATGATTTAAAAAGATAAAACTCCTATTATTACTAAGAATGCCAGTAAAAAGAAGTTCTTTAGACAATCATAAGCAATGGTGTGAAAATAACAATAAAACAAAATAAGTAAGAACAGGGATATTTAAACACGTACTCAGAACCTAAAGTTAATAAAAAAGAATTAGAATCGTTAACAAACAAGAATTCTTAATGATTCCATTAAATCAACTAAAATCTTAATTATACAGAATTCATTTTATCACCATACAATGCATATTTGTACAGAAAGGACGTGAGAATTATAATTTGTTAACTATATCAATACAATTTTAATTTATATATATATATATAGGTTTCGTTAATTTGATCAAGTTTTTTGAAGCATTGAAGATGACTTGTTGACAGTTAAAAGCCTTTTGGTAAAGTATAAAATTTTTTGGAGGAGCAAAACATTCATTCATAACTATGTAGAATTATAGGTTGTAACCAGCTCTAGCAAATAGTACTGCTTATCACATTCCTTTACTGTCAGTAAGATCTTATAGAGCGTAATGATATACAATATTTGACAGCAAATCATCAATAAACTACTAAGGTGAGTACATGGCTGAAAAGACTGCAGGCTGACTAGTAGTTGCTAAGAAATTTTGCATAAGCTCAGTAAGAAGTAGGATAAGTGAATAACGTCGTATTTGTGTCTTCCCGCATCTAATCTGTTTCATATTCACAACGGCTTTCAGCAACCAATACTGCCATTCTCAAGCGCTCGCGGTGGCGAAAGCATTGTGAATTTTAATGGGATGGTATCTTTGAAAATCAAATTGTAAATATAAAATAGTCGAGAAACAATTAAAACCATCCCATAATAAAAATATTTATTTACCAATTATTTTAATTATATAAAATATTCAATACGCTCGTTGAACGTAAAATTATTTGAGTTGAAATAGTTTAATAACAGTGAAATCATTGGGAAATGAAATATGACCTGTATATAAAGTAGTGATGCTACAGGAAATACAAAACAATTTGTGAATAGATTCACCTGAGGATCTATAATTAAATATGTCTGTAAATTTAAAGGGGCTATGAAGGGGGAAAAAAAAAAAAAATGAGATTTGTTTCGTGTTAGACTCAGTGAACTCTTAAAAGTTGCACTTATGGCCCGGTCTTTGGTACAAGGGTTGAAGTAGGTACCACGAAGAATGACGTCAGTATTAAGTCGCTTAATAATATGTCCAATTCTTACTTCAGATGGTAGCAGCTACCAACCCAACTTAACTATTTTTCACCCCCATCATATTGAGAGAGAAGAAAACTAATGAAATTGGAGAACAGAGGACAAAAAGGTGAGAGTAAAACAAGATCGGAGGAGTTTGGTCTTCGGGAGACCGTCTTCCGCAGCAGAGGAATCAACACCAGACGTTCTTCTTTCTACACTCCATTTCCAAGACCGCCTTTCAAGAGATACAATCTCTACGCTCAAGACTTCTTAAATGAGTAAACGCATAATTTCATTCTCGAGTTTTCTTTTGTTGTGATCAAAAAGGTGAGCCCCATCATCTTGTAGATCTTGTCAATGAAGCCAAGTACATTGTGTATCATTGTCCTTGTATTGATTCTCTAACTTCTATACCGATTCAGATCTTGTATAGAGTGTACCGATGGTACAGGACATATAAAATGTAATATGTAAATAGATTCGCCTAAGAATCTATTGTAAATAAAAGTTTTGTCATTTTTTTAAGGGGATTGGGGGGGGGGTCGTTTACATTTATAATATTAATTCAATCTTTTATGTTGCAATTCATTTCAAATCATTCATTCAAATCAATTACCAATTTATAAGAACACAATAAATAGTAATAATTACTCCAGTTCCTGGTAGAGCTTTCCTTAATTTCCTGATTATTATTGCATCCTCTTGTCTAAAAATTAACCGTAGCTAAAAGTAAATTTAAATCAACTCCTCGGTCAAGGGACATATTCTTAGATTACTAGTAAAATAATTAACAAAAGTTAATTACAATCAAAAAACTAATTTTACAAGTTAATATTGCTAATGTAATAGCATGAGAAATAAATAACTTGTGTTGAGACAAAATTATGACGTTACTCACTTAACCTGTGCCCACAAACTGCGATTAAACCACAAAAAGTGGGATAGTTTTCGCTCTCACATGGCCGTACGGCGTTTGATCGATTCCTATATCCAAAAGGCATAATGCCAAAAAGGATGCATGAAAAAACCTGCAACGTGCATTAAACTATCAGAGGCGTGACTTGACATTTCCGATGGGCTAATATTCGTCACCACGGCTTAGACATTGTTCACGACACCGTTCACCCGAGCGGGCCTGTTGTCGCTCATATTTTGTAAATCGGGAGAGAATGACAAACAGTAAGAGTTTCCTCAGAGCCGGGCGATCAAACAGCGACTACCGACAACATCCTGACCGGGCTACAGCGGCTGAATTAAATAGTCAGCCCCTCGCGATGGGAGAGAGCTACGTGCAAACATTTGTGCCAGCTCCGGGTGGCGCTTCGGGTCGCGGCGCATACACAATGCCAGCGGATCAGGTGGGCACTGGAAGACGGATAAATCGATCTCCTCCCGAGCTCCCTCCTCGATCGTGGCTTCATCATTACATATCATTTGCCGGCGGATCGGCTCCACGGCAAAGGTCAAGCGATACACCCTACTTACTGCCAATACACCATACCCCTAATCATTGGCTCCCCAGGCTACCGAGTCCGTTTCAATACTGGAGAACAACGAAAAAACATATTTCCAGCAGAGTCAGAGATATCGTTTTTTTCAGTCAGAGCATTTGCCTCGAAATATTCTTTATTGCTGCATCCGATGAAATAACTGTTTAAAACTGTGAGTGTTCAGTGACAACACATAAATAGAAACAAATCTTTATTCTGGTACGAGGAAGAAGGTAGGTTTAAAATTACTTCAAAATTGCTAGTCGATCCAAGGATATCCACTCAATGATGACCAACAGTAAGGCAAAGTAATAAAAAGCTTAAGTAAAAGTAAATACAAGAGTCTAACTAATATTGATGATCTGTATATGAAATTTAATAAATAGTTCACCAATCCATATTTAGATGGATATACTACACAATATATAATATAAGTATACTACACATTTAAATTTAAAAAAAGAAGTGCGAAATATAATAATAACAAAATTAAATAAATATTTGTGATATTCTAAACAAGAAACACGCCAAAAAGAGAAAACTGTATGTTAGTTTCGAATTCAGAAACTTAAAGGAGGTGGAGGTTCTCAGGTTATAAATCGATCACTTGCAGATGTAGTTTAGAACTGTAATATTAAACATATGTACACATTAGCTAGCGCTACAAATATTACAATAAACAAATAAAACTTATAACTAACCTAAATCAATAAAATTGTCGATAATAAGTGTTGACCATTCTCTTAACAAGAGTACCCATATTCAGGAGGCTACAACTCTGGAGCACACTCTGTAGGGACATCTAGCATATGTGCCGAAGTTTGGCGGTAACGTTCAAACTTACATGTATTTTTAAATGTCACTATATGAAAAGCCCAATTATTCAAAAAAGGTTTTAAGCATATATATTTACATCCCTCAATCTATGTAAAAGATTTTCGGAGAGACTCTAAACCCTTTGGAATAGGGAAAATTAAAGTGTAAATTTTAAATATTATTTCCTACACTTTTACAATGATGCAGCAATGGGTTTTTATCAGCAATAAATGATAATGATCGTGTATAGTAAAAATAAATAATTCCTAGGTCACCTACCGACAAGGATGATTGTAATAGGACCCTTTAGAAAGTACTTAAGGATGAGAAATTGTGGATATAAAGAGGAAGATATTGTAATGGAATGGTGGAACGAACAAGAAAGAACAGGAGTGAAAGAGCTTGTGGTCAGATCGGTTTAGTTTAATAAAAGATCATTGGTTTTCATCAAATTTATTAATTGGCTACTAAGAATGTCAGCTCTTATAAGACATACATATACATATGACATACACATGACCTTGTTGTAACAAAAAAGCTATGTCAATCATATCTGTTCCACTGCATAACGTCAAATATTTTATCCGTCAACAATTTACTCAATATGTCGCTCCCATCTTGTTTATAAATTATGTTTTGTGATTATAAATCTTAGGTTATCGATAGCATGTTAATCACTTTTTTTCGTCATGTTTAACAGAATCAAATCGGTACGTCGCGTCTTTATCTGTTTTCCCATTTGCAACTATTAACTAATTTTTTTTATACATAATTTATACCTAAAACAAGCAGACTTCGTTTACATTTTATCATAAATTTTGTTGTACCCATGTTTTTACACATATCCTTGTTTCATGTGTCTTTTTAATCAAACCTATCAACTGTTACATATTACTATTAGTTACTCACACTGCTCTTACGTCTACATCATTTTGTTTGTATTGTTTTAAAGTAAACGTTGCTCTTTAAGCATTACCAATTATATTTAATAATTACTTTTATTTGTTGTTCTTTAATTAATTTTATGAAAAACTCTAAAAAGCTGTAAAGCAACGTAAGATATATATCTAATATAATTCCAATACTTATTTTAAATTAAGAGTTCTACGCCGTGGTGTTTATGATACACATCATCATTCAGATAACAATAGTATCAGATTTTGTTTTTTTGCCAATCCTCTCGCTGGGTGACTTATAGACAAAACCAGTTCTCCCAGGAGAACTTAACATGACAATGACTGCGAGACTTTCTCCTTTAATAATCCCTATGTAACACTACTTGGCAGTCAAAAATTCCATTTCGATCCTTAACTCAATTCAACATTTTTTTTTATATTCAATATCATTTATACGTAGTTATGAAATATAAACAGAACTTAGAGAAATTATTTTAATTATTAGTTTATAATTAATATTGGCTTAATTCAAGCTGTTTTACCGACTTTTTATCGACTCCATGTGTGGTTTGGTGGTCCTACTAGGCTTTCTAAGTTCAAATACCGGCTTGAAGTTTTTTTTTGTTTTTTTATGCATTACAAGTTCTTAAGTATAAGAGAGAAGTAGCTTTAACAGGTGTATTGTTAAAATTATATAAAAAAATAAGCAGTACCGAGCGATTACGTATGTACTTATTAAAAAAACTACATGTTTTATCGGGGGAGAGTATGGAGAGAAAGCCTGTCATGAAAAACACCTTACATGGGACATTTCCAAGGGACCTACTTATGAGGGTTTCAATTGTCAGTACGCATTTTTTACATAAAAAATAAAATTTTATTCTGAAATGAATCAGAATGTACAATTAAAAAAAATAAAACATATTCTACGCACTAACTTTTCCTTGAAAAGACCTTTTACTTGAGAAAATTTTCCATTACATTAATTCGGTTCTTGCCACATGGTCAATATGCCAAAAATCATCTCGCACACTATAGAATGGGTTAGTTCGAATTTTCAGCCTAAGGCAACAGTAGAAATCAGTACGCTGAGCGCCTGTTTATTGCACGGAGCCTGGAAAAAAGAGATAGCACCAACTGGAGCTGGAAAACCCAATTACCCAAACCGCAATCGTCGCGAGAGCCGGAGCTCTTCCTAATCCTCTGGGCTCATCAGACCAACGTGATCGTTGTACTCAGCAGCCTTATAGATATTTCCTTCCAACACTGTACTGTACTCGTACGGGCCTAGTTAGGTAACCATCAGCTCGAAGGATAGCTGCAAATTCCACAGTAAATGTTCTCGTACAAATCAATAAACCTGAGAGTATAAAAATCGTTAGTTGTCCACTGGTGTAACAAAATATTCGGTAGGGCTCTTAACAAAGAACAGGATGAATCATTTTTTCTCCCACCATCGCTCGTGGTCTTGAGCAGGGCGTGGGATCCGGACAAAGGCGGAGAGGAATGGCACAGTACCCGGGTGACCCGCGCTATAAGCAGTCGCAGCCGTTCCAGCACAGTTGAAGAAACAGCTATTTTCATATCTTACCTTTAAAATTGAAGATTTATTAAAAAATATTTTCAACCGCTAGCATAGAATACGCCGTAAGTCATAGAATAGTACAGAAAAAAATTTTGATTCTTGGACCATGTACTCTAAAAATAATATAAATGCAATAACCAACAAAAAAGAAGCAATACATCAAATAGGTGGGGAAAGTAAAATAATACTAAAAATACTAAAAGAATTTGTTTAAATACAAAATATGAAATAAAAAAGTATAATACAAAATTAAATTAAAAGAAAAAAAAATAGTAACTCAATTAAGTATATAAATAGTAGAGGTTGCAACTGAGGAGCGTGTGTTGTTGGTTGTGTATAGTTTAAAAAATAATGAAATCCGTTCCTAATAGTATTAAAAAAGAACATAAAGGTAACTGTAGCACGCCGATACCTAAAGGTTACCCTCAGCATTTTTGAGGGGGTTGGCTAAAACTAGCACCATTTAATAATGAAATGTTTACAAACTATTACCACCTTATAAAAAGTAATTAATAGACCTGATTTTATATTTTAAACCCATAATTGTATGATACATCGCACTTGACTGAATGAAGGCTTTTAAGGTTTTATTTCATCTAAATATTTATTTTTATTGCTCCAGGGTTTCATTTAGAATGGTTTCATTTAGGCTTTAGTGGTCAACGGTTTTTAACATGTGTCTGAATATTTTGTCCTCGAACATGTACATTAAATGGGGTATGTACATGTCTGTAATATTACACCTTGAACCCTTGGCGAAAACATTCGGGGATAAATTGATAACTGTGATGGGACAGGAATTATTTTATTCCATAATTTACTCAACCAATAATTACAACCATGAACGCATTCAGTGTTTGCTGTCCCTGAATTATTTAACTATAAGTCTCATTCTGTTACAATAAGTTTAGTTCAAAATAGTGTACTGATAGAATGGAATAGTATTTCTATTTCTCGATCCCCAACCCTTCCACACTCTTTAATGGTATTCAATTGCATTTTAATGTAGATTAAGACAATAATTCTCTTTAGCTTAAGCGTAAGCACCCAGCGTAATTTTACGCATGAAGTCATAACCTTCTTACTGACCTGAAAATTGCTCACTTTCACGACTAAATCAGAATACGGAACCTTTGTCGACAAACTGAATGGACACCCAAACCCACTGAGACGAAGACTGTCTATACCCGACTTAACTGATATCATTCAACAACAACTGAGGAGACGGAATAGAAATCTTCTGAATTAATAATAATAATACATTTTAAAACTTAGCTCCAACTGTAGAAACGGGAGAGGTAGAAAAGGACGTCGTCCTCCTTCATGTCAGCTTTGACATTTATTAAATACACAGCGCATTCGCTGACCGTGAACCTAGTCACGATTGTCAATCAATGAATGAACTTTCGGGATATGTTTAAACCTTGAATAATTTTTTTTATTCGAGTAGGTAGAAACTGTTGCTGGTTTTCACTAAGTTCCAAGGATGCCGCCTGCTTTTAGAGGATAAAATAGGGTATAAGGGCTTCTAAGGATCCCTGGTCTACCAGAACACGTATAGAACAAGGTGTGGAAGATTTCATGTTTTAGCGCAAGATTTATATTTGCGTAGCTATTATTGCGTTCTCCCTCCTTTACGCCAATTTAGGGTGGATCCTCCCCTCCTTCCGTGCGCAATATTTCCTCGGTTCATTTCTTTTTCAAACTATCAGTTTTAACCACGGATCTTATATATACAATACCCTATTCAAATCTTCAGTCCAGTACCGGAACACAACCATTATACTCCTGCTCACAAAACGGCCGCATACGATCGTTCCTTCCGTGATCGCTCTACTAGCTTCTGGAATTCTCTACTTTCTAATATCCCCCATGCTTCAGACCTACGAACCATCAAAATCCTTCTACTCCAACGCCTCCTCACCATCCAGACAGATATATTTTTTTTTTTATTATTAATTTAATGGTAGCGTAATAATCTCTTTGTTGTAATTTTCATATTTTTTTTTATTATTTGTATGTGGATCTATCTACGACTTTATTTGATAAATGCAGTTATTTATTTATTATTATTAATTTTTCTTACAGAGGTTTACACTTTATTTCACATATAATTTTCTTTCAATTTTATGGCGTAATAATTCTTTTTATTTGCAAGAAATGAATTTGTCATTGGAACGTTGCTGTTATTCATAGGGGACTTCGTCGCGGAATGGTTTTTTTTCTTCTATTTTATTCTATTCTAAATATTCCTTAATATAGGATGAAGGGCCAAGAAGAAGGATGGGTATGGTGATGAGGAAGTTGTTAGCGGAGGAGATGAGGTGACATGTACCTCTGCCAATTACTGGCGTTATTCCGCTCAGGTCCTCTTGTTACCGCCGCTTCCCTTCACCGCTCTTTATCGTACCCGTCTTTGTATTTCGGATCGTCTCAGGTACAGGAGCACTGCGCTTCGTCCGGGCGGTCTGAGCGCCAATCAATGCCTACCTCTTCTCTGAGCAACGTCTGAATCATGAGCTAAAGAAATCATCATGTGATCGAATGATACGTTTTATTGTATTATGCTCAAGCAACTTCGCGGTTCCCGCTGACATTCTCAAGTGCTTACGATTCTACTTATCATCGAGATTCAGAAGCCAGGACATTTCTTTTTAAATATTAATTTTTTACTGTCTTAATTTTTTTTTTCTATCAACTAACCAAAACTTATTTAGTTTCTTATATTTACCAACGAAATCAAGCAAGTATAAAGTGTATGCGAAGATACCTAAACTACTCAATATTTCATCGAAAATACTTCTTCTTATTGACTATTAAATTATAACCAATTAACCAATATAAACAAATTATCTTCCAATCTAAACAAACACCTTAATTGTCTATAAAAGCAATTTGTTTTATAAAATCTATTAGAAGCCTGGAGACAGATGGACGTGATCGAACCCTAGCCCCCTGACGGAGACTGAAGATCTACACCCAGCCGAGAGATCGAGGCCGATCTCCGAAGCTACAAGACCCCATCTACCTGTTTAAGCAGGGTCGACCTTCCGGCCGAGAGGCCGACTTATTTCAGGCCCCTGCCGGAGCTGGCCAGGCTTGACCTGGCCGACTACAAACCCTTGCCTAGGTACCCCTAGGCTCCACCCTCGGTAGACTCTCACTACCTTCTTGATTCCACCCGCCTCCTTTAGGCATACCCCACCCTATATCCTTCTCATACATCCTTCAAATGGGGGACTCCCCTTAGTGAAAGGCACTCAGCCCAAAGTAATTTTCCCACATCCTATTTTATAAGTTTGAGAGCTAAGAAAAAAAAAAAAAAAAATCTATTAAATGTTGAAAACTACATGGAATTTTGTACCAAAAAGACATAACATTCTTTTTAAACTATCTTCTTAGGGAAATTAATTGTTTAGGTAATTATTATTACTCAGAAATTATGAGCGATTCATGTTATCTCAATCAACCAATGTTAATCAAAATCATTGAAAATCAATGTTATCTCTTCAAACCTAATTGTTTGGAATATCAATGGTTGGCTTTACAAGGTCAAGAGATATTTACCACCGACCCTTTTTCTAAACCTACAGTCCTACCTTTCAAACCGCTTCTTCCGATGAGGTTTAGAATATAACCAATTGCTAATCAAAGTTAATTAAAGCAATTTTTTCCCACATTACCTTTACTCTCAGCCGTAAGTCCTGTCCAACACGCTTTGGACAACTTTACTGCCTATTTCAAAGGACATCCCATCTCAATATAAAATTAATTACTAATTTTAATGTTATACTAAAGCCAATCTGGGCGTACAGATATTATGTGATCGAATGATACGTTTTATTGTATTATGTTCAAGCAACTTCGCGGTTTCCGCTGATATTCTCAAGTGCTTACGATTCTAGTTATCATCGAGATTCTCTAATACGTTAACCTGCAACTTTTCTACTATTAAAGTAAGAGCCTTCATCCTATATCGGATCAATGAAGAAATCTCTAAGACCCATAGGAGAGGCTCTACTTTCAAACGAGTACTGATCAATCACACTTCGTCAGTTGGATGAGAATTTAATAATAATATATCCATTATCTTGGTACTATATTCCTTCAGAAAAAACATTTATCTAACGTAAAGTGGATCCTTTGTCCATTACGATACAAAAAAAAATAACGTAATAAAAGATATAATTAATAAAATATATTCTTATAAACATAAAATACTCATATGTACTAGGAAGAAGAATGTGAAGAAGATGTAAAAAAATTGCTTGAAAAATTAACAGAAATACACACACACACACACACATCAATATGTATTTGCATACCTAGAATTACAAAAACAAAAAATATAAAACTAACCCAAGCAATATAAAATAATAAGAATGTAATAAAAATCAACAATCAAACATTAGTTACGATTTTATGCAATTACTCATTTGTTATAGCAAATTACTAAATGATTTTACTTAAAACACATTTAATGAAGGAGCGTATAGAGTGGATGGGGGGAAGGATATTACAGAAGTATATGGTGTAAAATTTTAGTGCGGGTAAGGACATATGATGTAAGCCGGGAGCCGGTTTTGGCGTAAACGTCTGCTTTGGTGTTAAATACGGATAAGAGACATAAAGGTTTTTGGGTCAGTAACGGTTTGTAGAGGAAGGTACCAAGGACGTATTTACGGTGATGGTATGGGGCAAGCCTTTACAACTGAGAATAGAAGGGGGTCATCTAGAATCTCTAGGACAGCCCTGTGGGAATCTTACACGCCTTTAAGGATTGTTTCTAAGGTTACTCCAAGTCCTGAGTACTCAAGGGAGGAAAATGAGGGATGAATAATACAATTAACATCGAATGAAGGAGGTAGAAAGTCTTTATTTTATTTTTTTATGGAATACTGCGACCTGTTCATAAACGATGTTATAATGAGTCACGGGATAGGATTGTCGATTCCCATAAATAACAGTGTTCGGTGGGAATAAGAAGGAGGCTCCATCCTGCTTTTTTAACAGGACTGAAATGCTGAGCTGTGAGTCGACCACGGCTGCAATGACCCCACTGGAACTTGGAGGCGCTTGAGTTACCGCCAGGATTCCGCTGCCCAAGCAAATAGTTTGTTTACACCGGGTCGTCACCAGCGAATTCTCCGGCTACTATTCAACTGAATCATTTCTCCATTATGGTCTAACCTCAGTCCTAGCGAATACAAAAGAGATCTTCAAATTAGCTCTTGCTAGTTAAGACAAGGATCAGAAGCCTCTACATTTCTTCTTCAATATTCTTTTTTTACTGCCTTAATGTTTTTTTTCTATCTACTAACCAGAATTTATTTAGTTTATTATATTTACAAACGAAATCAAGCAAGTATAAAGTGTATGCGGAGATACCTAAACTACTCAATAGTTCATCAAAAATACTTCTTCTTATTGACTATTAAATTATAACCAATTAACCAATATAAACAAATTATCTTCCAATCTAAACAAACACCTTAATTTTCTATAAAAGCAATTTGTTTTATAAAATCTATTAAATGTTGTGAAAACTACATGGAATTTTGTACCAAAAAGACATAACATTCTTTTTAAACTATCTTCGTAGGGAAATTAATTCTTTTAACTAATTAGTATTTCTCAGGAAGTATGAGCGATTCATGTTATTTCTTAAAACCTAATTGTTTGGAATATCAATGGTTGGCTTTACAAGCTCAAACGATATTTACCACCGACCCTTTTTCCAAACCTACACTCCTACCTTTCAAACCGTTTCTTCCAAGTCCGATGTGGTTAAGAATATCCTACTATCCCATAAAAACAGGAGTACCACAGGGCAGTGTCCTGGGTCCCATCCCCTATAACTTATACACCACTGATGTCCCCTCAGGACCTTTTAGGCAACATTTGTAGATAACGCTGCAGTCCTGTCCTCCCACCCAGACATTAAGCATCCCACAACCTTCAAAAACTCCTTGATGAGATCGAGTATTGGTGCAACCAATTGCAAATCAAAGTTAATGAAGCAATTTTTTCCCACATTACCTTTACTCTCAGCCGCGAGTCCTGTCCAAGACGCTTTGGACAACTTTACTGTCTATTTCAAAGGACATCCCATCTCTCAATATAAAATTAATTACCAATTTAAAATGTTATACTAAAGCCAATCTGGACATACAGAATAGAGTTATGGGTGCAGAAAGAAATCGAATATCAGGCTTATCCAATCCTTTCAAACAAAAGTGCTGAGTACAATAGTTAATGCCCCTTATTACGCCTGCAACAAAAACCTTCATAACGATCTTTTATATCCAACATTCTTGAACTCATTCTCCCAAGAATTTCCATCAAAACATATCCAACCCCACTCATCCCTTAGCACAGTCATTAAACTGCGCCACACATCCCTATACCCTCCTCGGAGACTAAAGCACCAGTGGCCTTGTGACCTGCTATAAATACATGACAGTGTGAGTCCTGGCAATGGCCAGTTTCTACAATCATGTCCTGACCGTCTGTGGCTCTCGCGCTCTAGGTCTACCTCCACTGGCTCGTATCCGGTGACGGGCCTGATGAAGGAAGCGTGTGGGACTTCCCAAGACTCCGCTTTCTCTTTCACACGAGGGAGGTGACAACCATGTGGGTTTGGGAGGTATCTGGGCTGTTTGTAAATACTGTATGAATGAGTAAGTGAATAAAGAATTGTAAATATGGCATGAATGAGAACATTGATCGCTATTACTTATTTCCCAATAAGCCAGGAAGAGTTTTATCACAATAAAAATTTGGAATATCAACGAAATTCATTTTACATTACAGGCTTTATGTTGTTCATTACTACGTGGATAGATCATAAATTCATAAAGCATAAATTTAACTAATAAATAATTAATTGATTTAATCATTTCTACGACCACTATCATAGAACATACATACAGACGAACATATTGACGGTTTGGAAACGACCGGACTTTTACACCAAGCACATTCTTATCCGGAACACGGGAACATAGAAAGTCTACTATTTCAAGAAGCCGATTCCGTTACGCTCTCGTGGCGTATTGGAATCAGTAGAGCGTATTATACTTGTGTGACAAAAGTATACTCGGAGAATAGACCTCAGGAGTTCGCTACCCCTCTATGGATGACAACCATCCTCAGCGGCCAAGAAGCAACGTACTTCGCGATCATGGAAAGTGATCCAACATGTATGGTTTAGAACTCCAAATCGATATCTATTAAAGTTTTATAAATATTTGTAATAGGTTTTCGATAATTTTTCATATTAACATACATGCATATAATAAATCATTAGATTAAGATTCTTACTCGTATCCTTTTGGAACAGAAGAAAAATCACCCAATAAAATTTTTGTTTCAGTTATCATGCGTGCCAAATTACATCAGGCTCTCCCTGAGATAAGTGAAGCACACTTCAATTGTATAAATAAATGATTTACGATTGAAACGGAGACAGCTGGATGGGATAACCAAAAGGGACAGTGTGCTGCACTGTGCAGGGTTACATGATATATAAATGATATGATAATATATGTAAAGGGAGATGAGGGTAAATCTGCTGCTAAATGTGTGCTGTTGATAAACGATCATTGAGTCAACTCGGCGGAGTGTGCCCAAGTCACCCTGGGGACCGCCGGTGTTTACCTCAGAAATTTCCCGGTCTGTCGGTTCTCTTCGTGGGCTTGCAATTCTGTTATCTAGGTTATTACCACTTTTGCACACAAGGATTACTTAATAATCCAAATTCCAAATATGGATTATATATACATTTAAGCTTTTTCCATTCATTCTATTTAAAATTTTTTGTCCCCGCAGTTGAGTACACATTAAATAAGGTAACGCAAATAGTGTTACAATACTACCCAAAATATAACTCGCGTATACAATAAGTTACATACTTGCTATAAAACTATATCAGCAACCACTGCCTGAGATATAGGGCTGTTTTGCCTCCTGACGGATTCTGCTCTCCTTGTACTATCTTATGCTTGCATAGATAAACTATCTGAATGAGTTTAAATACGGCGTTGATGATATTAGGGTTTTAGGCCGGAAAAAAATACAAAAAAAGCTAACGTTACATCCTGGTTTTAATATTTCAATGCCAATATTCTATTATTATTGAGAGTAACACAACCAGAGACAATCGAGTATTGATTTGTATTTAAACTAACCCAAAATTTTAACAAATTGAAATTTTTTTTTCTAGATTTCTGCTGTTTAAGGTTTATAATGTTTGTTAAGGGTTTAGAAAATTCTTATCTCTATCAGCGTGAAAAATCCAAATGATTGGTAATTTCAAGTGACAGGTTACCAATACGATATACAACAATGATATAGTAATAATGTCCAGCTATGAATGTATCTTATTATTTATTAAATTAACTGTTTTATATGTAATTGGCTGTCAATTTATGTTTCTTGCCTGAATGTAGTCTTGAGGATGACTTAACTGGCAAAACGTCGATTGTTGATGATTATCAATTACAAAAGATATTTTGGGAGAGAATTCAAGCTTCAATTCAATTCAAAAAGAAATATTAGATAGAAAGTATTCAAAAAATGTTAACACAATATAAATGCCAATATTTTTTATATGCATCACCAAATCTTTTATGCGCTGAAAAGGCTACTTTCAAGTAACCAGGAAGGTTAAAGAAATAGAAAAACTAAAAATTATTGTTTGGAGAGGAGTGTTATCGTCTCTGACTACGACTCACAAATCTTTCAACAATTTGTCTTTTCTTCATAACTATTTAATTAATTTCATTTATACCTAAAAACAAGAGAAAAAAAGTTCAAAATCTGACGGGAAAGGTGGATGAGAAAATTATGATTCATTCTGTATAATTGGAAATTATAAAATTTTTTTTTTAGATGAATACATGATTTGTATCCACATCCTCCGATCAGACCTCGTCGTGTGTATTCCAGGCAAGAAAGGCAAACATATGACGATTATGAATATAAAATCATGTAGCTACACCTTTTGATGCAGTTGTAAAGTCTTTGATGTAGGGGGTGAGCGCGTGAGGAAGGGTTAAAGGTATTTTTTTTTTCTCGGTTTTTCTCAAATATCTCACAAATTAGTCGATTTTAGCTAAAAGTATTCTACGTACAAAATCAAAGCACACAAAATTGCCTATTAAAATTTATATATTCATTTTTTCATTGAGTCAATGATTTAAGTGATAGCAAACGTTAAAAAATCGGAATTTTGACAATTTTTGTTAAAGTGAAAAAAAACGCGGGGGAGCGTAAAGGTAATTTTTTTTGGTTATTTGTCAAATTACTGATTTTAGGAAAAAATATTTTACATGCAAAATTAAGTGTACTTTAGTAACTGTACCAAAAATAACGACATGATTTTTTTTCTCGATTTTTCCTTCCTTGCCTGGACTGACTGTGCCCCGGACGGTTCCGGAGAGCTTGGGCTTGTCTTTTGTGCTATTCCGTACTCCATTCGGTGGGCTCCCCAAAATGAGTTTAAATACACAAACAACGACCTGAGGGTTTCACGCCGAAATAAATCCAAAAAAAACAAAAACAGAAAACCGTTCTCCGCACAGATACCGAAGATTGTGACTACACGGATCTGACAACCAGCATACAAGTATCTCCTTCTAAACAATACATCTGTAACCTGAAGCGGACTACAGGCGTAGACACAGTCCCTAGATAGTGGCGCGATAGTATATCAGCAGTAAGAGGAGACTCAGTGGGTCGCAAGCTGCAATAAAACATTGCAACTTCTAGGACTCCTCGCATACGAATCCATCTGATTCCGCCCAAGGGTATTTTATTGTTAATTATTCATCTCGTGCAAGGATGAGCCTGCTATGAATTATTAATTCCTTATAGGAAGTCATCGCATTAGGACAACGTTAAATGTATCAACATTTTCAAACCCTTGTCAAATCACCTTCAACCTAATCCATTGTCCTTCTCTTGTTATGTAATTTTATGACGAACCTCTCATAACGTTAATGGCGTCTCATGGAGTTAAATTTACAATATATAATGAAACGGTGCAGCAATAAAACAGGTGGACATTCTGAAATCACTTGACTTACCTTAGTGACGTGCTCTATCTTAATATCCTGACTGTGTAATCATTGGGAATAAAAGAGGTTTTTAGAAAGCAAGGAGGCGAGTATTGAAGGAGGATTATAAACTTTCACTATCTGAAAATCATACACTAATTCCACAATAATCACTCGAGGGGAGGTGAAGGAGTGGAGGGGGCTAAAATGTGATAAATTTATATATATGGCTGTGACCTAAATATTAAATGGACCTATGTATTCATATGCTAGCCACTTCATATTTACTTTACCGTCCCCTCTTTATTTGTATATGTTTATGTACATGTAATTTCTAGACCATATGTAGGGCTTATTTATTCAGTATCTTTAATGTAATGATAAAAAAAGAGGCTACGTAAAAGAACTTTTATAATTTTAATCTTTGTTTATATAATCTGCTAGTTGTTGACAATTCAAATGTTCGTGGCATTAGATATTCTCAATCTCAATATTTTATTTTCCTATGGACAGAGGTCCGAATTCTGCTGAAGTGTGCAAGCAGTCATAGTGAACGGTATTTTTTTTTCTGTTCTCTGTCAGTTCCCTCACCAAGTTAGAAATTTGAAATTTTTCACAGAAGTCGTGAAAAACATGTTTGAGTTTCAATAAATCAAATTAAAGGTTTAGACGCCCTTATAAATTTAGAGGGATGATATTTAGCATGGAAGTTTAACATAATGCTCCAGAGATGTTTAAAATATAACAAGAATCAATAACTAATCAATTTCTTGTAATTAGAAACAATATCGGACGAAGTAAGGTACCAAATCTCTTGACTACTCGATAAAGCTATCTATAAATCTATAAACCTCCTTCAAAGCCTTAAAGAATTCCTTGATTGTTCACAAATTTAAGACGGTGGCTAGAAAATAATATAGGTACTTGCCTAATGCTGTCTATACATTGTTTATATATATATATATATATATATAAGGGGTGGTGCCTTGACGTACACTAATAAATCGATATCGACGATACGTCATGGAAAATAGATGGAGAATGGAGATTCACAGAGCGGCCATAGAATATTATTTGAATAGAGACCCTAAGCTAGCCATATGAAAAGGCCCAGTCACAAGGTACATATAATAGGGTGCCCCTCCTAAGATATTTTTAAGGTGGGACCCCTCGGTGCAGTACAACCGACCGGTGCATCCCACTGCACCGCTCAACCGTCAACCATTTCGACACAGCCGCTGCATCTGCCTCTAATATCCGTACTGTGCTGCCCAACATAATAGTCAACAACGTCATCCTACTCCAAAGAAAACCAAAATTCACTCCACAAACTAAATTAATTTGACATAAGCTGCAATCCGTTCCAAAATGTCATAGTTAGCTGCACCAGTTTGGAGTCGCACTTCAAATTACAGGAAATTGAAAGTCGTCCAAAACACCAGCATGCGCGTAATCAACCACATATCTCGATTTCCTTGACTTACTACTACCCACAATCCAGCAATACGTGCACACCCAGACAGAGAATTTCTTTTCGCTAACTCTCATATTCGACAACCCAATAATAAGATAAATAAGTAACTACAGAGAGAATAACCTCAAAAGATGCATCCACAGAACCACATTAACCTAGTTCAATTAATTTCGTTTACTATTATCTGTATTATTTAATTGTACCCTTCTACAACCGGCGCTATTATAATATATGATATACCTCTTTATTATTTTATTGTTTATTTTTATAATTGTTTTTTATTATGTAGGATTTTGTTGTATTTTTCCATCCATCACATAGTACATTACTAGTAAAAAAACACTACTCTTTGGTCGCATTGACCAAAACTTGTGCTTCTGAGTAAAATTGTAAATTATGTAAAAAATAACACTTTTCCTAGAAATCCTGAGCCATATTGATCCATTGAAAAAATATTCAACGAGGAAAAGGACCGAAATGCTTTTTGTTTTAATTGTGCAGGAATGTTGTTTTTAAAAAATTAGTTTGTTGCTTTGATAGTTCACTTAAATTAATTTTTCATTGCTCTTAACTCCAATGTTGACCAACCATGTTGATTTGAGTTATTGTGCAATAAGTCATCTTGATAAATGTTCTTTCTCATTCATACTATATTTACAATTTTCATTCACTCGCTCATTCATACAGTATTTACAAACAGCCCAAACACCTCTCAAATCAACATGGTCATCACTTCCCTTGCATGCTAATGGGGAAGTTCCACTTCTTGCGGTGTCCCCCAAGCTCCTCCGTCCACCACGGAGGCTGAGCAAGAGCGCGAGAGCCACATATGCTCAGCATGTACTTCTACCAGAGTCGAAACCTGTCACTGCAGAAAATGAACTTTGAGCATTGTTTGTTAATAAACACAGTTATATGTCTCACAAGTTTTGAGACCCCAACATACTATAGCTTATAACTCTTCCAACCTCTCGTTCCATTATTCGATTTCTTATTAATCCAAAGGAATCAGATCGATATAGATCACCGCCGTGGGACCGGACACAACCATCTAACCAAACCCCGTAGAGTTAGAACCAGTCTAAGACTTGATTCCGTTCGGGGATCGCAGATATAAACCAGTTTTATATATGGCTATGTACGCCCCGAACTAAGTATAAGTTAGTAAATTTACTGGAGCGTGCACGTGGGACGGCATAGATACCCCCTCTACATTGTTTACTGCTTCGGAAAGAATTCTTATTTTACAGCTCCAACAGTTATCTGTCGGCCAGTAATTTTAGGAGCGACCACTAAACCGGCGGGAGGCCGTAAAAACTATTCAATAGGTGCTAAACTTTTCAACTCCAATATCTCGACAAACATAAAAATACTTTATTACTGTCGGAGCTCTCCCCTAATTGAAAATTTTTGAAATTATACGAAAAATATTTATAGCGAGACATGCAGTAAAGATAAGGAGTATTTATTCAATTTACAGCTTTGTTTGGAACTTGTGACTGAGCTGTTCTTCGGACTTACTAACGAAGTGTTACCGTTGTTCAATAATGGAAAATATTGTTACAATCCTTGTCTAATCATAATTTAATTACTTTTAGACAACACAATACTGTAATTAAACAAATTATGAAATACTATAACAAGTATCCCGTAGATAGACATTTTTTTCTTTGATTTCTAGTAATTCACCGTGGTTAAATAAGTCCTTTAACAAGAACAATGAATAAAACTACATAATGTCAATACCAACAAAAATAAATACTTATTCGATATTACTAAACATATAGTTTTTACAGTTAATACCAGTTATGAAGCCAGCAGCCTTCAAGCTGCATTCAACCTTTTGTCGTCATCTATTCACCATCTCGTTGAAATGATACAAAAATGATTAGAATTGGCAATATAGGACACTTGCTCTCTGAGAAGATTAGTGTTAATGCAGATAAAGGACTAATATCTCATGAGCGATTTTTGTCTGTCCTCTGTTTTATTTTTATATTACTTAATTTATAATATAATAAGTGGTTAGAGAGGCTTCTCCTACACTAAGAAACAACAATGTGAGAAGAAATGGCCAGCAAAGAAACGTTATATGTAAGTCCATTTAATCTATTCACTTCGCACCATTGACCATCAGTAGTTCATTACTTGAAGAAATGAATAAGCAATGATATCCAACGATAGACAATACCATTTCCTCACTAAGCACAGTGGAAGAGTAATTTAATTCCATTATGTATATATACTATAATTGGTTTTTGAATATCTAAACTCACTAAATAAATTATTTCCTCAATGTACACCCTTTTCGACCTTTACTCTTTATGGTCATATTTCGTTTTCTCTTATTAAAGACATATTTAACTAATTTAGCTTGTCCAGTCAATGCCCTATATCAAGATTTCCAACCTTGGCAGCATCTCTTTTTGCAACATAAACTGCCGCCAAATTAGGCCTATAGCAATTTAACAAGATTTGTTAACAAGAGAATTAACAAGATTCAAGTCTCATGCAAGAATAAATCTTCATGAGTTTGACTTAGTTACTTACCCTATAAGACTTTTGGACGTCCAGACCTTCTTGTCAGTTCACATTCATTCGAATGAATTGGTTCCCGTCACGAACTCAGGACCACTCTGTTTGTTAGATTTTTAGTGCGACTAATTGCAGTTCGATTGAAAGTAAAAGGAGTTACATTCGGTCAATAATTTTCTCCGAAGACATGTCAATCTTCTAGTGGAAGCTGTTTGAGGTTCGGAGAGGTGAAACTTTAATGAAAAGCAGTGCAATAATCTATAGTTTCAACTAAGTGAACTTAAGGAACATTGGGATAGGAACTTGCAAAACCAAGCCAGTTTTCCATGAATTTATAGTATGGAATAAGGAGTGAATAAGGCCAGTTTTTTATTTCTATTTAACAAGCGTTTTAAACAGCCTATACTGACGTTCTCGAGTGCTCAGAACATTATTAATATAGTGGTGTCTGACTTGCTACTCAGAAATAACATTCTGAGCACTTGAGAACGGCGGTGAGAATGAAATACTGAGATCGCTTGTGAAAAAGAAATAAAAAACTTGTAGCGAGACTAAATTTGACTCAATCTAAACCCAGGAACAGCAGCTAAAAGATTTAAAAAACATGAAATGAGGAGTGGTTGGCCGCAGGAACTGGTTTATGTATTCCTTTAACGACAATTAAATAAGCTGAGACAAAGTTAGACTTTCTTAAAAAGATAGAAAAGTTTATTTTTAATACAACATATATTATCATAATAACACGTTACGTTACATAAGTCTCAAAGAGTAATAGCATTTGTTCTTGGCGGGGGTACAATATGTAGAAGAAGGGAAGTGACATCATATTCTTTATTTTGTGATGAGTGTACTTCAATAACTGACGACCAATTCGGTGTAAAGCTACTGGAAAACACCGAATATACCGTGACCATCAACACAAATATCGTTTTCTGGGACTTTTCTGAAGTGAGAGCAACTCCCTAATTACTAGTTGCTAAAATGGGCAATCCTCCCACAGCAGCACATCGATAACGTTTATATTTGGTAATTGACATTTACCAGTTTTAAATTATAATTGTCATAAAATAGCATTAAATTGAATTACCTCGCTAATACCTGAACATACAGAAAAAGAGGCTTCATAAGGTTTTTTTTTTGTAATAGGCGCGGAATTTGTTGGTTTTGCTTAGTATTTAAACAATATTGTGTAACGCAAGTGGGGAAGTTTACACTCACTGCCGAAGATGTATATTTATTAAAATCCCTCATCCAATAAAACGTAGTTTGTAGAGACAGGAAAATATTATTCAAGAACCATTTTGGGGAAAACCAAGAAAACCTTCAGGTTCAGTGTGTTAGTTTTACTGTTCAGCAGAGCCGGAGGATTGATTCTCACCAAGAAAGGCAAAATTGTACTTCATGTCCTTCATGGGAATACACAAGTACACAAGAGTGTATTAACCAAAGGGTGCTAAAAGCCTAAAAAGAATAATAGTACTAACTAAAAAAGCATAGCCATTGAGCAGAGTGAAGTGGAGCCATTGAGGGAGACCCACCGCTAGCCTGGCTGGAAGTTAATGGAGCTGGTGGTAACTGTTGCCACCTCTCAATGATAGATCGCTCCGAGGAGTATAATTAAAAAAAATTAATTAAAATAAAGAGGGGCCTTAAACGACTCTTTAAGGGCACCATCTACTTTTCCCTATCCTATCTCTCCCCTCCTCCTCCACATCTTTTTTCTTTTCAATTGTCACTCATCCTTCTCTGCTAAATGAATTCCAGAATTTATTGCGCTGAATAATTGGGCGGCTCTCTGCCAATATCACGCTTCTTGACAATTTAAGGCGGGTCTATAAAGGCGTTCGCAGTTCGTCGAACCCTATACTGGAAAAGGGTCCCAGCCATAGCGAATGAGCGCTAGACCTCCCCGCGCCTCGGTGCATTCTGCGTCGAGCAATTTGTCGACTTGTTACGTTTTAATGAACAGACTTATGCTTGAATGATCCAAAACAACTCATACAGCAAAATGTAATTAACATCTTGACAGATTATCATCGCAAAGAATCGGAATATAAAAACGTATGAATTTCTTACCCACTACCTTACCTTCCACGGCATTCACAAATTTCATGTTTGAGGCGTTCAGCGCTATCGTGTACCATTCCGTCCGAACAAATCGAACTAACCAAACCGGTATTTTTATGTAAGGATGAACCACTACGTTTCTTTAGGTGTTCATAGGTCACTAGCCCATAAATAGATACGTTAGTTAAATTTAAATTATTAATTTTGACATTGTTAGGGTTTTGTTCTTCATCCCTGCTTCATTATTTTTTTTGGAGGGGGGGGAGGGAGCAGGAAATATTAGACTGCAGTGGACTTCACACAGTTCACATGATGCAACAAAACAGCTTGGCAACAAAAGTAACCGATTCTCCAACAGGTTTGAGCTACTTTGTTGCTAGTACATCTAGCAGGTCTTCTTTTTATTATCTTGAAAAGCTTCTAATCGCTTTTGTTGAGCTACAAGTAAAGCCATTTATTGTTCCTCCCAATAATAATCAAATGTCATTTATTACCCTTTCTAATTTGATTTGGTCATTCACGATTGGATCCAGCCAAAAATCTCATAGCATCGTGCCCATACGAAAACCGAGCGATCCCCGCACTTAACTTATGAGTTTTTCCCATCATTTGAAGTTTTGACAGCGCAACGCGAGACATCAAAGCAACTGCGCAAGTGACAGTTTTAATCCGTAGTTTGTCGAACAAAGAGATAGTCTACCTGAAGTCAATAACAACTCATGTCAACTAAGGATAAATTGGTTCGTGGATTGTTAATGTTTTTCCAAAGGATTAACTCTGCTATGACGACAGTTCCAACAGAATCAAACACATTATATAAGATAAAACTTGTGAAGTTGCGCACTGAATGTACATCATTGCAACTGAGAATAAAAAGGATAATATACAAAATTGCTTAGGCAATATACAAAAACTAAAACTAGCAAGTGTTATCCTTTGTCTTTGATTTATCTTGAACATAAAATAAATCGGTAATCACCAAAATGTTATCAAATTAAACAATTTGTGATTAATAAAACAAAAACAAATAGAAATACAATATCATCTGGGCGCAACATGTACGTTATCTTTGATCCTTCGCCCTATTGTACAGCTAAAGTTGGTTAAATGAACAAAGCCTCTTAACTTACCAAACTACAAATCCTTTGGCCCCTCCCTAGCTCGCATAATCATAAAAATTTTCAAATTAAAAAATAAAGAATGAATTTTAACTTCCTCAGGGCCAGGAATTTTAACTTTCTGCAGTAGGGTGCCCCAGGAGCTAAAAGTCTCCAACAATTTCAGAATGGTACCATGAGAAAAGTGGTCGGACATATCTCTCCCCAGAGGTATATAAGAAAGCCGGATGGCTTGGTGTGCCGAAGGTGAGGTCCATCCATCGGAGAGGTTGCCGCATTTGTTAAACCCAGTGTTAAACACTATGACCCCACCCTCATTCCCGTATCGATGGCACCAGGCTGTCTTGGTCACAAGCCCGTGAAGCGAGCTCATGGGGTTACGTAGCCTGTGGTGCGCGTATTCCGGTGCAATGGGATTGTTGCACCGGTCTGCGCACCTGGAGTAATTCTGTTTTTCATTCTTCATTTCGAAATCATCAACATAAAAAAAAAAATAGAAGAAACCAAAAGAAAATAAAATAAAAACTTTTCCTTAAATCTACTTTTTACAATCCTTACTAGCTATATATATTTTTTTTTTTTGTTGTCCTTATAGCTAGTATACTTGATCCATCTTATTATCTATTTACAATATTTACACGGATCCGTTACCTTAAAACTATATTAATAGTATTGCTATAGTTAGTATTAGCACAACTCATTCTTAAGGAGATCCCTATAACTTCCTATGTTCACATGCCTTGTATTCTGTACATCAGCATAGCATACAAAAATTCTCTGAACCTCACACATTATATAAAATGTAGTAAATGATGTGCATTTATGTAAATATTCCATTCTGTGGAATTTGTAACTCACTCTGTATATATTAAATAAATTGTTTTGAAACAAAAAAGTAATTTTAACTTATAGAAACAGGGGAAAAAAAGAGTTGTACTATAATAAATGCTCCCTGAAGAAGGGCCGACAACAGACATAGAGAATAAGCATCATAAACGGTTTTACTATTTGAGCAATAGGTCAGCTCTTTGTTGCCGGGCACTCACGGGTTTACGACTCCCCTCCGGCTAGCTTATTAAGGTCACAGTTTAGGCCAGGGCAGCTCAGACCTCGCTGCACTACTAGATAACTCCAAGACCTACTCTGCAGCCACGATACTTTATCCATGGCCCAGCTTACTGGATAGATGCTTTATGAAGTCTGGGCTATATAATTGAGAGTATGTGCAGCACTACAGAAAAAAGGAGTGTAGGAATTCTTAAATATATATTTCTGAATGGACTATTTGGTAGGATATAGCATAGATAAGGAAAAGTTGTTTTCTTTCACCTTAAATTTCATCAAATTTAATTGTTAATGTACGATGTTTAGTCATTCGCAGTATTTTAATTTGAAGAAAACAGAATCTTTCTCACATCAGCGTATGCCGAAATCCCCAAAATAATCTATCCATTCATTTTGAAATTCATGGCAAACTGTACTATGGATTGTTTAAGGATATATGTGGACTCCTAATCCATAAAATAGCTATAATATATTCATATACGAATAAATGGATCTATGGAAAAGGTGGTATAATATTGCCTTGTTTTCCACCATTTTATATCAATTTCAATCAATGGTATTACTTATATTTTTCACACTTTTTTTTTATTTTAATCTAATTGTGTATTATATATTTTTTTAGAAATATTTGAAGTCTATCTTTCAATTTTATTTTTTCTTATTTCCCTATCAATCAAAAGTCCTGAGAACAATAGTAAATGCCCCTTATTACGTCAGCAACAAAACCCTTCATAAAGATCTGAATATACCCTACATTCTTGAACTCATCCCTTCCAAGTTCATAAAATTCCATAGTAACCTATCTAACCACTCCAATTCCCTAGCACAGTCATTGCACTGCACCACTCATCCATATAACCTCCTTGGAGACTGAAACGGCAGCGGCCTCGTGACCTGCTATAAATGTGTGACAGTGGGAGTCCTGGCAATGGCCAGGTTCTCTAATCATGTCCTGAGCCTCTGTGGCTCTCGCGCTCTTGGTCAGCCTCCGCTGGCTCTTATCCAGTGACGTGGCTGGCCTAGGAGCGTGGGGGATTTCCCAAGACTCCGCTTCCTCCTTCGCACGCGAGAGAGGTGACAACCATGTAGACTTGGGGGCCTCTAGGCAGTTTTTATATATAGTATGAATGAGCGAGTGAATGAAAATTGTAAATTGGTATGAACGGGATCATATAGCACGATTACTTATAGCCCAATCAGCCAGATTGTAATTTTATCATAATAAAGTTGTCATAGTAATACATAAATAAACGGACTAACCTACCATTATGGTTCTGCTATGTGTCAACGGGCCTTTATAACCATAGACCACTTAAGTAGAACTTAAGTTCTTTTGACTAGAAGTAAAAAATCAGGAATAATATTGTCAGCTTCAATTTATTATTCCAGATAACTTATTTATTGGGACTGTCAAGTGATTATTTTTGTAATCAATCTATTTTTTTGCTTATATACCATATAATATAATGCTTGTATACATTTCTAAAAAAAGACCTAGTGTGAAGGATTACTCTTCTTGAATAACTCGTATAAAGAACATCGAGCATGATTACTTACATTTAAAATGACATATTTATATGCTTGCAGGTTAAATTAATCTCAATTTAATGAATCGGCCGTCACAATCACTGAAACCATACATATGCACCGCATCACTAATAGCGACCAAAGAAGAAACTTTTCTGAGGATATTCTCACATTAGAATGCACTTTCCAGTTATTGATGTATTATTCATTGTACCGGTAAATTTTAATTAGGACAGGAAATTGGAATATTCATGTGAAGCGATGAACCGTCCATCATTATTCTGTCTCTTTTCAGTCTGCTCATTTTATAGAGAATTTCATCTTCGGTGAACGTATGGTTTAATTACACAATTATTCATTAGTCAACTTAGTTCTTAGGGTATGGATGACTAATTTTTTTTTTTTTTTTTCTAAGCTCTCTAGTCAGAATTTTAGGATGAGGGAGAAATATAAAATATTTAGGGTGATCGGATCCTTGTGCTAGGAGGACCTGCTTGAAGGTGGTGTGAGAGGAGTAAGGAGTGTGGGAATCCTCGGTGGAGGTTGATTGTTACGGTACAGTGGTGAGAGTCCACTGGTGGCTGGGCCTAGAGATGACTAAAATAAACATCATTGCAAATAAAACTATAGCAGTGTTATTTTCATACACGGGAATCACACCGAAAGCATTGCCCAGTGACTATAACTAATTTTTGAACTTTTACAGAGGTTTGTAAGTATTTTCACATTATTTCAATGGTAGGAATGTTACAATAACTTTGTTCTGATTTGTAGGTTTAGAAGTTACGAATGGTTTTAAGGGTGTAAAAAATCACTAAAAAAACTCCCCAAAAAATAGAAAAGTAACAAAATTTAATTTCATATAAAATAAACATGTTTATATCGTATTGAGTGAGGTATTAAATTAAAGATTTGTACGCACTGACTTATAATATGTAATTCACGTTTTAAACTATCTAATTAATTGTTACAAAACTCAACCCAAGTTATAGGTATAGGTCTGATATCGTGTATGGTTGTTCTGTTTGATACACCGTTGATGCTAAAAATGAACCCTATGAAAAGTAATTAATAAGTTTATAGCAAAACAATAAATATTTTCTTGTCTTATTATGTTAGATGTCAAATTAGCGGATTGATAAATGTATAGAGATTTTAAAAGACTATAATTTTAATATAAAAATCATTAATAATTATTTTATGTATTTCCTATGTATCATCCGCATCATCCCAACAATCATTCATGCTATTCTACCTCTTTCAATAATTCTTATATTTTGTTCTTTTTATCAGTTGCAATTATCAGCGAATTCATTCCGTTTCATTTCCACGAAATCATTCCATTCATTTATGGGTTTTTTTTCAATCTTATGATGTTGCTCCATATTTATATAGAACCCTTATTATTCATAAGGTTACTACGGGTGGTAATGTTATGTTTTAATTTTTTTTGTCGTTTTTTACCGTTTGTTAGTCTTAGGGGACAATGTCTCAGAATGAATTGTTATGAAACTGTCATGAAAATTGTACACAGCCGTAACGAAACATTTAACTGTGTGATGTATGAAAATGGTAATCTTTGTGCATTGTACTGACGTATCTAATTTAGGTGGTTTAAATGTTGTTGTTTTTTTATGAAAGTGCTACGATCATACCTCGTGTCCTATAAAGGACTACCTATTACCACCAGTATGCCTTAGTAGCCCGAGCCGGTTCGGGGAGCTAGGGCTCTGCTGTCGTCCTGGTACTATTTCAGATCGCATCGGTGAGCTCTCCAAATGAGTTCAAATTACCCATTATTAGTAAGTTGATGGCCTAAGGGTTTCATGCCAAAATTATCCTCTAAAATACAAACTGTGTCATGAATCACGCTTAACTTGAATTTACTTTAAGTCACCCAAAGCACTTGGTATGAAAATGCTTCTTTGTCCGTTCCCATATTAGTAATTCTGTTTTATTATATTGCAGATTTTGTGTGGAATTAGCCTTTCTTCTCCTGAAATAGACCGCGCACATGGTTTGTTTTTTCCTGTTATATTGTTTGTGACACGATATTGGGATTCCGGCAATGCACTAGTATTTTCGATGAGCTAAAGCGTTATTCTCAAAAGAATTATAATGGTGATTATACAATTCATAATATAATAATGCCAGCTGTGTTCAAATATGGTTCTTAACTCAATGGTTCCGAGGCAGCAGGAACCTTATCGCTTAAGTCGCAGCCTTACAACAGCCGAGTCTCGAACTCTATTTGAATACTGCTGACATTATTATTATTTGTAGCACATAAACAACAGTATCAATCCATTGAGCATCTGAAGATGACCGTTTAATCCATCGAAAGTACTCGTGCTGTAATAACAATATCGACTGACAAGCCTTTTAGTCAAAATGCAACCAACCCACAGCCTGAATCTCAATACCATTACTAACATTTGCTTCTCTATGTACGGACTTCTTAAGGAGAGGACTATTAGAAAGTGGTGCAATAAATGTTGTATATGGACAGACAAGCCTTTTACACAAAATCTGCACTTACAAAGAATCTAACGATTGCAATGAAGAACATAAAGACGTAGCAGAGAGCCAAGCGGTACGCCATATCACTGCGATTATGACAGTTGATGCATGCGGAGACAAGCAGTAGCGGGTTAGAAAGGCAGAGCAGTGACCGTTCTCCTTAAGCGGAAGCCTCACCTGTTACACACTCCCGTGGGTACATCTCCAGTTAGAAGTAGGAAGGCGATGGCAGCCGTTAGCAGTGATACTGACCAGCCAAAGGCCACAATAAATAATATAAGGAGGACATTGAGGAGCCCACTTGAAGCCGATTAGAAGGGCAGCTTAGATTTCTCACCGCAATTAGAAGAGCCGGCCGGGGCAGGTCCCGTTTCTGTACCGGCGGCTCTTGTTCCGCGTTCTTATCCGCTACTTTAAGCTTCTTCTTCTTCTTCTCTTTCTTATGTCGGCTTCTGTCTTTTCTATTACCTTTCACAGAACAACTTCTATGATTGGTCATCATAACTTCTAATTCCACCAGTACTATTGCTTAAACAGATAACTGGCTCCAAACCAATCTCTTGTAACGCACCAAAAAAATATATTTTTTTAAGGCAAGGGCCACTGCTTATATGATACCTGCATATAAGCACATGATATAATATAAATATTATGATATTTATAAATAAATTATAAAAAAAAATATAATATGATACAAATATCTATTTTTGCTTATTATTATTTTACAGCACTTGGAAAAATATTTTTTATGGCGTTTTTAACCGAAAATTGATGAACATATTAGGATCGCAATCGTTATATATAAATAATTGAGGAATGCCAATTCCTTTTCGCTCAATATTTATTCATTTATTTATATTATTTTAAAAAGTAAGGGTAGTCAATAAATTTATTTGTGACATAATAATAATTATGCAGCGTCTATTAAAATTGAAATTTTAAATATCCAGATTAGAAAAATATCCAGATTAATACTACGTATGTTTTTGGGTACTCGTTAAAACTGTGGTCGAAAAACGTATTAGCAATTTTTTTTGGTTTTGCTTAAAAGTCAAATTAATGTAATAAAAGCTTTGGCCGAATGATGGATTACTGGGATCATCTCATAAGCGTAAGCTTGAATTTGGTTCAACATTCATTCAATAAGCTCTTATTATGCCTGGCATTACGATAGTTGTCGTAAAATAATTGTATTTCCAATTTATGGCTGGCCGTCCTTATCCATATGATAATTCTCCTCTATACTCCCATTTTATCCTCGTGACCTCCTCCAAAGAAACTAGCTGTTTCTTTGTTTATAAGAGAATTCTGTGGTGATTACTAAAGTGACCAGTAAAGCATGTTTGACTAATTATGCCTATTTCCCCTATAAAGGTACAAGACGGTACAAACTGAAGTTTTAAGCACTGTTTAAAATACAACTTTTGTATCATGATTAGATGCACCTAATCATTTCAATATATATATGAAAACTGTAATTCCATAACATACGCTATACCACTTACTTCCATGTTTGGATAAAACCGGGTTTAATGATGCTAATGTTCATCTGGTTGACATATAACTCTTTGATATAGTAAATGGAAATGGACAATCAATTGATGAAATCATCGAGGCAGTTCAAAGCATGATCGCCATGTCAAGAAGAGCCTGATGGAGTGTGGCATGTCACCACCCTTGAGACTTTTCACAATGCCTTTGATCAGTGGCCCCTCAGTTGTTCAGTTCAACTTCACCGCGGTAGAGCGTTGACAACCGCATCGGTGGAGTCACCGTGTCATGTAAACGTCGGAGCCAACAAACCACCCCGCTGACATCGGAAATAATCGTTTTAGATTAATCAAATAGAAAGCGGGCACATAGAAGAGCCTAGAGGGCTTGTCATCTCATTTCAAATCTAATGGAAGCAACGGGAGGGAGGTTTCATAGACAGGCCTCCGTAGTTTTCGCCTGTGTGCTGGAGCGACAGGACACAAGCGCCGGTGTCCGGCTCTTTGCCAGGGGCTCCTGTAATGCACAAGGCCCAAGTGTCGCCTCTGTGGTCAATCACTGGCTCTGTCACGGCCAATGCCTCTATTATCCATCGTAGCCGGATATCCCCAACAGACCTACAACCATTTTCCAGCCAAACAACTATAGTCATCTCCTATAGAGGGAAATCTTAAAAAGATATGAGGTCGTTTCATACCAAGAAACTAGAAGAATAAGTAACATAGAATATTATTTTTTTGTAAATTAAATGTTTCACTCCAGCAGGCAAGGACACGATAATAATGTATATTTTAGAATAGAATTGTATAAGAAAAAAAATCATGTTTATGGAACTAGCTCCCCTATCACGATGAACAAATAAATAAATACAGTTCTGGCCAACAAAGAAGAAACTTCGCATAGATGGAGAAAATAAAGATCTACCTCAAAAAAATCATTCAAGAATTTGTTTATTGAAAATCAGAAAAAAAACATAATATACAATAAATAAAATAAACAGCTGCCAAGGAAACGACACCCCAGCCCCAACTATGGTTACAATTAGCGCGAACCCTTTAGAAAGACGCCATATTCCATCGAAAACGTCAGGGTAGGAATCAATAAAGCTGTGGAGTGACAGTTGTTTTATTTATTATTATACACGCTCCACACTGGCACCACACCATTAATAATTAAATATATCAGTGGCTTTGAGGGATATGACAGTTTTAATTTCTTGACGTAGTTTTGTTCCATTAACGCATTAATACATACTGAATGTTATTAATAAAGGCGTGCACATCTTTAATATTACGCATACCACACTCAATATTATATAAAATTATTTCTATTTATCTATTTAATTATAATTAATCATTAGTGTAACTTAATCATTTTTTTTTTTCTTAGCTCTCAAATTTTTAAGATTATAGATAGGGGAAAAATAAAGGAATTTATATAGGGTGAGCGGATCCTTTTACTAGGAGTACATGTTTGAAGGTGGAGTGAGGGAATTGAGGAGTGTGGGAAGCCTCGGTAGAGGTGGAAATGTTGCGGTGCAGTGGTGAGAGTCCACTGGTGACTGGGCCTAGAGTCCCTCTAGGCATGTAGTGCAGTCTTATTTAGTTGGATAGCAGTGATGGGTGCCCGTCAGAGGCTTGTTGTCGCTTGGCCAAGGGCCGTAATGTCCACCATTTGGTCTGCTTTCCCAGATCCAGAGAGTTGCCAGCTTGCCGGTAGTGGTAGGGGTGTCAGGTCAAACTTAATCATGTTCATTGGAGAAGGCTATAATGTTCATATGTTTATTATATTGAATGGGATCTCCACGAAAAATTGGATGGGTTTAACTTGTATAGGACACTCACGAAGTTGACACTATCTTAGATCAGACAGATGGAAATATAAACATTTCTGATTTTTATGAAAATAAACAAGCCCTAATACAACGAACTAATTAAATTTAACTAGAGAAAAAATTATAATCTCACAATATCAAGTAGACTCTGCACGACAGATATATATATACCTGGAGGTAACGGGACCTTCAAGCTCTGTTTACCTTAGTTCCAGGTGCTAGTAAAAATAGTTTTTTTCACTATTTCAAAACCCTACCTCCCTCTGCTAGTACTTGTATTTCCGTGCTTCAAGTTCTTCAAGCTTTCACCATCAATTAGTAATGTACTCTGTAGCGACCGCTAACTACATAAGATAAATCACCCTATACTCTATTGTATATATATTGCAAATTAATTTAAACAAATGTAAATAACAGCTGTGAGCCAATTAGTTATATGAGCTGGGGCACCAGCTACCAGTAGCAGGTACTAAGCGACCCAAACCCCCGAGAGACCCATACACGGGTCACGTATCGGTGACATATCTCTTTGTCGGAGAACAAAGAAAACCACATACTCAACAGGCATTGGGTACAATAAGACCAAAGCTGATTGGCTACTGACTAAGCCAGCTGGGTATTTAAGACCGGTGGTTTGGGCCTGTATATCATTCCCCTGACGACTGGCTGACTGGCTCGTGGCTGCTCTGATGATCTCAAACTTGACTTCCTCAATAAGAAAACCTCTGCATCTCTCTCTCCTCACCTCGCTACGTTTTAGTCCGGCGTTGTCAGACCCCACATCTCCTAGTGGTGGAAACGGTTGTCGTGGCCCTGCCAGCTTACCAAGCAGTGTTCCCCACGGCGATTCAGTCTGCCTCTCTCCGGTTCACACTCACCTTTGGGATCCGGACGGATTTCGCCTACCCTAAGATACCGAGTGTGAATTCGTGGTCATTCCAAGACCACATAAACTACCTACACTACCTACCCTATACCTCTTCTTCTGAAGATAGTGCATTGTTGGGCCACATGCCTATCAAAAATGGAGTCAGATAGTAAGACCGTCATGAAACGATTGTCCAGGTTATAAACTTAATTAACCCTCACTTCGTCACCAGTGCCAGGGTAACTAGGCACCCCCCTCGTGACGGACCGACATACTCTCTGTAACTTTTATTTGTGTGTTATTAGAGAGGTTTTCAGACATCAGACGCTTCTAGTCTTTCATTGATAGATTTGATAGATAGTCTTACATAGCTAATTGTCTTGATTCATAGTTGAGACTTTTAAAGCTTAATAATTCATTTGTTTGACACCCAACACAACAGCTGCTTCCAGCCGAGGCGTTTTGTGAACACTCTACCGCAATTCCCAGGCAGCTAACTAAAAATTTTACCGTAATATTTCATTTAAATAATTAACTGCCACCACCCACTCAACCCCGCGCCCCACTCGCTTAAAGTCTCCATGGTTTATTTAATTTAGGCTTCCGCTTGACGGCATGGAAGCACCGGCTGTGTCCCTGGCACCATTTATTATGGACTAGATTAGTCTACTTTAAAATATTAAATTTTAATTAAAACTAGAGTCACAACAGCTGTGATGATGCAAGCCCAGCAAATAATTATTGTCAATTGCAGATATCCATAGCGATATATAATTGTTAAAGGGTGTGAAACAATTCTGTGGCGTGATAAAAATCAAGGACAATATAACGGTTCTAGGTTCAAAACCATAGCGTCGATCATGAATCCATTAGTTGTAATTAAAAGTGAATATTTTCCTATCATATTAAGTAGGAAATAAATTTAAAAATTTCGAGGTCATGGTTAATACATTGTACAATTTGTTTGGGCTTTAATAGAATATGATGAATAATACGACATTTTTGTACATATCGTAACTCTAAATTGTGTGATACGTCACATTTGAATCACACTTCAATAATATGTGATCAGGTGTTATGATGTCGATATTTATTTCATGTTGTTAAATGGAAAATAATACTGTTTGTATTCAGGTCAATACGATTTTTTTTTAATCAATTTTCTTTTTTAAATTGTACTTACTTCTCCACAAATTATATATACATGATATATGTGGAGGAATATATATATTATTTGTGGAGAAGTAAGTACAATAAGTAGTAGTTATTGGTTTGCCTTGAATTATTTAAAAATATATAAATGAAGTAATAAACATTCAAGGCTCATTTATTTCGAAACTCTAAGTGAATTTGCTCTAGGAAAGATAAAAATATAATAGTTTACTATGTTTGATAGCTGTAAGTAATACTGGCTGTCAGAAGTCCCCTTTGTCTTGTGGCAGGAGCTGACTTCCCCTGACCCGGGCTGGATGGACGGCTCTCCACAGGATGTTTTCTTTGGGAGCTGGGTTTGGTTGGTGTTAACTCAGCCTCTTGAAGGTAAATAAAAACTCCTTGTAGAAAGAAGTAGCGAACCCGGTTATGAAACCAGAATTTAAGGTTGGGAGGTAAGGCCTAGTGCTGACCGCACTATACCGCTGTCACACCTAACAACTAAGGTAAAACCCTTCGGTCAACCCTATTTCTTCATGAGGTGTTATGGCATTTTTTTTTTGTATTAGAAAAAATCCAAACGGAAATCAATAAAGCAAGACCGGGTCAACCCCTCTACCAGGAAATTTCACGCAACATGCCAATCTACATGGTCTATGGTCGCAAACAAAAGTGCTCATGTCAGTGCGGGTGGTCTGAAAAGTTTCCGACCTAATGAAGCTTTTATTTCACTAGCTTTTATTTATTTTATTATCATCATCATGTTGAGGTCGGAAACTTTTCAGACCACCTGTGCACATGGAAAAACAAATTTTTAAAAATACTTTTCTCAGGCCTAACCACAATTTATTATATATACACAGGTGGTCTGAAAAGTTTCCAACCTCAACATGAAGATGATAATAAAATAAATAAAAGCTAAAATAAAAGCTTTGTTAGGTCGGAAACTTTTACTGACATGAGCACTTTTGGTTGCGATAACACCATTCTTAATTATCTGGTCATTGAATTGATAGAATAGGAAATATAAGTTTAATTAGTGTCTCATATACTAACGAAGTCAGATATATCATTTTAATGATACGATAGTGGTATAGTCAACGAAAGCGCTTGTGTCAGTATAAAATTAATTTTTAGTAGACCAGAGACAGGTGTACATTTACTAATAGCCAACAACCAGCCTTCCAGCGTCTAATAACAGGTGTCTTCTGTATAATAACAGAAATACTTCAAATCACAACAGTCACCTTATTAATATAATATAATTATTATAAATTATTTTGCTATAGTAATAACAATAGCAGAACCTTTAGCTGTATGTACTTCAGATGAATCCTTGAAATACAGTCGTGATTCATAAAGGTGAGGAAACAATAGGTTGCCCAGGTGCCGTAAAAGCTCTTCTTGCATCACTTTAATGTCTTAGGGCCCCTCTTTAAATAAATTCTTCTAAGCAGGGACTTGTGTAGGAGTGAGGTACTCTCGTGCCTTTTTGAAAATTCATTTTGAACTTTGACGCGGAATAACCCTCAGTATTTTTCTATCATTGTTTACGCTCATTATTTCATTTATATCTATTTTTAAAAAACAAAGTTATAATTTATGTAAATAAATTTTAGTTGGTAAAAATGTAATGAAACAAATGGCTAGCCGACTGACATCTGGCAAACTAGTGATTAGGCCACATCCTAATTTTATATTAATATTTGTACGTGTATTTGTATATGTATTCCATAAATATGTACATTTCTTATTATCTATTTGGAGCTAATTGGGCCCCAGGCATTTTTTTTTACATGAGGGTTGAAAGTTACACGTTTTTCTTTTTTGTCACTATGCGCACCCTCCTATTTTAGACTCTTTCTAGAAATCATAACGTCTTCATCTCCAATTAATCTAGCAACGTACTTACTCTCAGTACAAGTTAGACCGTAGTGTTTATTTTAAAATAATTTTCAGGCATAAGAATTGTCTTATTCTCTTTAACCCACCCACCATTCTGGTTCTTCAACATACCTCCAAGGTCCTAGGATCGGGGCATTTTTTTTTTTTCAAGGCCTTTCCCTAGCAACATACGCCATACAAAGCAGAGTTATTTATGAATTCGCTAAAGCATCAGACTATATGGGATCAGTACAAGTTAGACTTCATATCCCTCCTTTAATATTCACCTCCTTCCTTCCTAAACATCCTTGCACCTAATGATTACCACAGGTAGGAGATTACACTGGATGTTAATTTAAGCAAAATAGTTTTACTATGTTTGACTTCTTTATTTGTATCGTTTAGTTTAAAACTGCAAAATTACTCCTCAAACTATCGCGCATGTAATTGGTATAAAAGATAATGTTCGAAAATCTAATATGAATGGATTCCTTCAAATGTAAGGTAAGAGCCTCGAATATTATAGGAACCAAATGACAAAGATATTATGGCTAAAATTTTTGATGACGTAATGCCTGAAAAGGGCGGGAGGGGAAGAAGTGCAGGTAAATGAAAGATGCAGCAAGTTAATGAGAAAACTGAGTGGATCAGTGTTGGAGAAAAACTTTAATGTAATCACAATAAATAAAAATTGATCGGTTTCATCTACGAGTGCGATAAGACGCAGTACTCGTCAAGCCGACCAGAGCTCGAGAATGTTACAGCAGTAATAGCTGCAAAGGGCCCTTGTAAAAGTTATTGGTTAAATCACTTGCAATCGTTATTTTAACACTCCGGATCCCTGTCTCCACCGGCTAATGGGATGGTTGGTTGTTGGTATTTGTAGGAAACTGTTGACAGTAAGATCAGCAACCAATTAAACGCTCACCCAGAACAAACAGCATGAAAGCTTGAAACAAAAGCATTGCAGATTTATCACTCAGTGTCACCCCTCCTGAACGAAACCATGGAGGTGACGTATTTTCATGAAATTTGTCAAATACAAAACATATAATACTTAATAATAACTCTGAATCTCCTGCAAGGGTTTCATGTCTACCTTACAAATTTGCCTCTTTAATTCAACAAGCAAAATGCCGATTCTCCCAAAAAAAAAAACCGAATGTACTAATAAAAATTTACTTTAGTATTGTATGTATTTTATGCATGAATTTCATTAGCTCGTATAATACCGTTCAATCTAATTTTATTATGCTTAAATTTTTATTATAGGGACCGGTTAGAGATGCTTACTTATATACACCACGACCTATCATCGGTCTTAATTATATCTGTTAGTCGCGATCATAACGGGAGTAAAAATGATCCAATTTATCAGAAATGTTAAATATGTACCTCAGATGGTACTCGTTACGTGATTAGGCCACGAAACCAATCATTTTAGCCTAAAATATCTAGCTAGAGTTGTTTTCACTTGCATTTTTGAATTATGCATTTAGTTTAATTGTAATGATTTAGTATGCCATTAATTAGTTAAATTACTTGATTTCTCAGCTCTTTCAAACTCTGGGAGTACTGCACTGGCGTAAAGTAATATTAAAATAAAATTGAATAATAGTTAACTGATTGGATGTTTGTCTCGATTATTTCTTTTTAAAAGGTAAATTTGGTGTTAATATACGGAAGAAATTTAGCGGCATTGAAATTGAATAAAGGTACAACATAATTGAATTTACGATATGAGTGGTGTATTTGTATCAATGAAAATCCAACGAAATAAAGTAGAGTCGAATGAAGAAATGAAATGATGGATATGATTGCATTAGACTTACATGGCAAATATTAGTATAAATTTTCTCTTACTTAATTCTAAGAATGCTTTTCACCTGTTTTTAACTCTGCGTCCGCTCCGTATTCTTCTTCTCCAAAACTCACGATTCTCCTCGCGGAGTCCCCGAACTGATCACGTCAACTGATCTTGACACCGTGTAAAGGAGGATGCCTATGTTTGTCAACTTAAAGTGTCATTTTTTTAAAGGCTGTTTTTATGATCTGCACTCTCTGGTAAAGAAAGGTGTTATTATTATGTCCTATTCTGCCCTACCGAATATGTATAACGTATAAAAATGGTGTTTATCACTGGCGGCTCAACTCATCTGTCAAACCCCTTTTGTCGACCGCCGACAGAGACACTTATAAGATATAATCTTATTTTGTAAGATAAAATTCACATATATTATTTCTATTATATTATCAATTATAAATTATGTGGTGATTTACATGAATATCAATATTTTTGCACCAAAAGAAAAAGTTTGTTTATTTTAATATGTAAATTTTGACATAATCTCTCATCCTGTGACTAATCTCTCTTATGATTATATTTACTTTACGTGGCAAGTTACGCAAATAACAACGTAAAACTTATAGGGAAAGAAGGAATCATCATTGCATAGAGCCAAGCAATTTTCAGTTTCAGTATTAAATTTGACAATTTTGACGTACTTTACCTTCAGGATCTCGAGTATCAGTGTTTTGAAATCGTTTCCCCTTTCATATAAATTTCTTTTCATATCGGCCCCTGTTGATGAGATTCTCAGTCGCCAAATGCTGGAAATATTTGAAAGGTTCTCATTTTGACATATGACGTCCTTCCTTTTACTGTGCTCCCATTTAAGTAAGGTCTCACACATTGCGTCTCAACCTGTACACTCTCGATTAGTGTTGTTTACTGGTGGAGTAGCAAATCATACTCTACTAGTATTGACAACATTCTTCTCCCTCCAAAAGGGAAAATATCCTTGCCAAAATTGTATAGTATAGGAGGGCAAGAGATCTACATTTCTCTACTCTGCTGTATGGTGCCCCACTATTTACCCACTACTTGGTGTGCCATCGGTAGGTGAGTTCATCCGCCGGAGACACATTAAGTTTTTTGACTCGTTGCAGCACCTAACCAACCCAGTGTTTAACACTATGACCCCACTACCCCTCCTGCATCGATGGCAACAGACTATCGGGGAAAAATTAGGTTAAGAATTGGTATGTAAGTTAATTTTAAGTTTGGTCAAAAAGGTGAGCCCCATCACTTTTATTAGTCAGTTTAGTCCAGTCACGTATAATATGGATCATTATACTTGTTTATTCATTATATAACTTTTATAAAATAACAAAACCTGTATATATTGTAGCGATGCTACAAGAAATACAAAAATAATTTGTAAATAGATTCACCTGATGACCTATTTAAAGGGGTTATCTGCAAATTTAAAGGAGTTATGAAAGAATAAAAAAATTGACAACATTCTGAGAGCTTGGCACTTGGCGCTGAAAGTGCTTGTGAATAAGAAATAAAATAAAAAAAGGCTGTTTATTTTAAAAGGCTGTTATTGCGAAAACTCGCAAGCAGCAATTGAACTACAGCAGTCTTATTAGGCGTTGATGCATAAGAATGATGTGCAGAAACATCGCTGTTTGATTCAACTGCGGGTCTTTACAGCAAGATCAGAACTTAGCGAACCTTTCGATAGGAAAGCTCTTTTTCTATATCTTAACCGGATCGCGAAAGCAATCCAAAAATCCTGCTCTGGTCTAAATCGACGATCCACACCCCCCCTAGGGTTTGTTCCTAGCGTGACAATAGTTTCAAATTCCCATGGTCACTCATACGACATCGACTCCAGGAAGCACAGTTCCTTCGACAACGTTAACATTCTGCTTGCTGCCTCCTTTTCGCCTCCTAGTACAAGATTGAAGCTTGTTGGCAATTCAATGACTCGATTGTTCGTAGCGAGCACATACAGGCTGGCTACGTGTCCCGCTGTTCTGTATGCGCTAGCGTCCCTTGTCGGTGGCTCTAGGATAGCCGTGTGAAAATTCACAATCCCACTGATCCACACATAATTACCACTTCACTCTGCAAGCCCACCATGTCTAAATGCCATTTTGTTATTCTCGTGTTTTACGTCGTTTACTTCGCAAGTCTTGTTTTTTTTTCCAATCAGCTAGGCTTAGTACGGACTCAAGGTTAAGGTTACCATTATTGACGATGTACGGAACTCCCGTGATTATAAAACCTCACGAAAGTATAGACTAACATTTCTTTATTAATAGTTTCTTAAAAATTTATATCTCACGTTAAAAAAAGTCGTTGGTTCGTAATGTGATAAATCGTAAAAATACTATCCATTTCAATAAAAATAAATCTTAAAATCGTCATAATCAGATTCCATCGCCTTTATTGTGCGCGTATAAATTAAATGTTGGTATAGAATACATTTTTGTCTACCATCAATTAATTATGCTTACAACGTTTTCTTCGGTAAGCAATAAAACGTCCTCTTCAGGTTCAAAAACATAAACATTTGGACAAAATAATTATTTACTATTACATAGACTTAATGAAATACCAATTAAATGTTAAACAGAATTAAAGGTTAAATGTTAAAATCATAGTGTGAATAATACTGGTCGTGCATGACCTTCAGATATCGTATGTCCATAGACTGTGCTATCATTTCTCACAAACTGTCTATCCTTGAGTTTCATGTAATTTCTACCTGCATCTGTATTTTTTTAACAATTTAATAAATAAAACATTATTTAAACTTGTCAATCCAAGACATCGGAAATATTGACCAAAATAAAAATAAACTTTTTTTTAAGCATTATTAATATTACCTCAGTTTAAAGATTTACATGCATTTTTTACCTTTTTTTTTGTCATTCCAAAAACTCTTATCATAGCTTATTTTAAAATTACACTGTGTGATTCAGACAAGTTAAAGTTTTATGCTACATTTCATGTGCTAAGATGTGATTCCAATATTGTCATCAGTTTAAAGACATTGAAATTCTCCCAAAGTGTGAAGAACTTAAATTTTAAAATATACTCAAAGTTCTAATTAAATTAAAGTTATTTTTTAAATAATTAATTATCCTAATAGTTTACACAGTATTTATCATGATTACGGATAATCCTCCACTTGTGTTGCCAACAGGCAATGAATACTTAAGCTTTTCCTGCATTTAAAACTACGAGAGTACTAATTTTTCCTTGTACTTTATACAATACAAATTTTATACAAGGTCTCTTATGGTTCCTAAGCTTGATTATTCATCTGATGACATCAATCATTGTAAAAATAACATGAAACTAATCAGTCATGCGTCACTGAAACCACATACTTAACATGTGTAGTAGAGTGCCAAGTTCTAATCCTTGAATTAAACTCAATTAAAAACCAACACGCGCCAGTCAGGCGTGTTTATCTAAATTCATTTTATTTGATAGAGCTGAGAATGTGAATTTCCAATTACAATTTCCTGTGTTTTAACAACTTTTTATAAATCAGACTTTAGAAAGAATATATTGAGAAATTTACATAACAAGCAGTGCTCGGTTTTCAACAAAGCTATTTTTAATTCAGGAGTACTGTAACAAAATAAAATGTTAGCAATCTGGTGATGGTTAAAAGCGGTGACTTTAATACTTATTCTTGTCTCCATTTAAGTTATATATTCCTTATTCAGAACTTTTTTTCACTAACTTATACTACCATTCTCCAGTTTTCATGATTTTGTTAATGATAGTAGTGTCTGACTTGCTTAAAGCGCTGATCCGAAAAAAAACATAATTTGGAAACGCTCGAAAATATTATTTCACAACCAATTTATTTTTAAGAGTAAATATGAATGCCTTTTTTTTCCAACTGCAACTATGGTTTTGAAAGAATAAATTTAGTTTGAAAGCTAGTGGTGGTTATGAAGGTATAGATAAAAGAAATGAAATGATTGTTTTATTGTCATTTCACACAAATCACGAAACTATTTTTTTTTTAATATTTATGCGTTTAAATAAAAAGCGAACCGTTCTGAGATTTTGCCTATCAACTCTTCTGTGCCTTTCCGAGAATTCATAAAATCCGATAAACGTGCAAATTAATATCAAACATGGACAGATTTTACAACAGGAACTTTTTTGAATGGATTCAACTGAAATACTTCAATTGGAATTTCCTTTGATCAGTTTTACCTTATCTATGCTAAAATTTAGTTTATTACTATTTTTGTGTAATTATATATATTATAATAAAGCCCATCGATTACGTAAAGTTATATAAATCAAAACTTTCTAAAAAGAACAACAGGAAGTATTTATTACCTCTTTGAAAATTATGTAAAAAGCGAAGTTGTGGCAACTTCGCCACTGCCAACACTAGATGAAAGCTACCCTCTACTCTGCTCTAAACAAACCAGTGTTATATGGCACGAATTAAGGTACTACAGTATTAATTGTAAATAATTTATAACCCAAACCGATTATTGTTTATTACTAACTAATAGTAATTAATAGTACCTTGTTACGTACTTGTAATATACTTCGTATCCAATAAATTCAGCTGATCAGCTGAGTTCCCAGGCTGCCTCAACGCGGGTAACCAACCAGCCACGTGACCGACTCTGATTGCTTTGCGTCGTCCGGGGTTGCCTAAAAAGCCCCTTGCCCCAGAGCTAAAGTTAGTCGTCAGTCTTTGAACTGGTCACTTTAGCTGCACTAACTACTTCCTGTTCTATGGCTCTTTTATTCATTTAACTCTTCATTCCTTTTTGCCTACTTTCCTTATCACTTCGCCTCTCTAATTCCTGACCCACTAGATCTAATCTCGGCGCGGTCGGCCTCCACAACCTTCCTAGTGGAACTCCCCCTGTTGTTCAGTCTGCCTCTTTCCGGTCCAAACTCCCTTTTGGGATTCGGGCTGTTTTACACTTCCCTTATAGAGTGTCTATTCCAAGACCACGTAAACTACTTCTACCTAAACACATATTCCTCTCGAAAATCGTGCACTGTCGGGGCACACTTTCTACGATATTTTGGAGTCAGATCATGACCCCAACAAACTGGCCACAAACTAGGCCTATTTGTTATTAAAATGTTATTTTTAAAAACAATGTATTTTCAATATTCTCAAGTATTTAGATTTGAATGAATATGTTTGTGGTAATTACTGGTTTTTAATATATATTGTTCTTAAAGATTCCTTCTTCTGTGAGACTGGATAGTTTGGTAAGAAATAACCAAAGAAGTATTGTCTTCGAAGGGAGGGGAAGACCCACCTTAACTCTGCATAGAGATATGATACACTGGAACACCTCTGATTTTTATAATCAAGTCTAACAAAACCATTCAAAACTCGCTTCAAACTATTCTTCAACCCTATTGAAAGACCCCTGTATACCGTATACCACCTGAACCACAGTCGAAGTACAAATATACGTACTAAAACTCAAACATATTTCATTAGCAGAAATTGTGTTCTCATAAGATACTATTAATGATATTAAGTAATGCAAACTGGCTCAGGAGTCACAACGAGGCTAGTGAATATTCATAGAGGATAGATCAGTTAGCAAGAAAAGGTATTTAGCATCGTTACATCAGACCGGCTGGTAGCTGTATGGTCACCTTGACTTTGAAGTGAAGGTATGGTCTTGAACTGTGAGATTGCTTCAGTGATTTTTTTTTCCCTTACGTACGTTCCAATCCCTCTCCGTGATTCTGAATAATAACAGTAATTCACCTACTCGAGTTTCTAAAGATATTACACTATATAATATATAATATAACCTTTATGATCTTTTAAGGGAAAGTATATTTTAAAATACATATATTTGACGAGGATACTGATGCAAACAAAGGTTCAACAAATTACTTATACGATGACCTATCCTAACCAGCCATAGATTTCGTAAAATACATATAAAACGATCATAAAAATCAGTGATTTTGTTCGAAACACCGTTCTATTTTTTGGACCTCTTAACTGAATTTTTCAACAGAAAACACTATTGTTTTGGACTTTTTTCCACCTAGTATCCCAGAGGTAGTCAGCTTAGTAAAATTAGGTATTGATTAGTAAAGTTAGAAAGTTTGTTAGATTGATTTTATTTCTTCTTTTAAAAATTCCTTTTCTTTTCTTGTCTGTTCATATATGACTTTATGAAATGTGTGTTACATATTGTTTTTAATGTTATCCTTGATTGAGCTTGGGTTTGCGTAGTAACTACTGTTTTCAGTTGTCAAATAACGTACCTCGTTATTTTTATTTTTAGAAATTTGCGGATTTGAATGTTTCGCGCCAACAGGTAAGAAGCTGTTATAACAATAATGCATATTGTTAAGCCATACACTTTTATTATTTCTGAATGGCTTGTAGAATGGCTTCCTGCTACCCGTTTTTTCTCTGGACATGCTGAGTGGCAGCCGCTCTGTTTTTGAGTTATTAATATTTATATTTAATCCATTTCATCATTGTAAAATATCGGTATTACAGTCTCCCCATATCCCTTCTTCCCCATTTCTCGATTCCTTTCAAAAGCTGCATTTCAATTCATTCGCCTTCTTCTTTACTAGATACATCAAGATAAGCCTTACTACTTTTATCCCTTTGCCTCCCTTATCTAAAAGTCATAACTACCTTTTTTTATTTTCCCCTTTTTTTTAGTCTAATTTTTAAATAGTTATCTATAAGTAGTTATTGTCATTTACTATGATAAATTTTGTGAATCTGTAGACAATTCCTATACCCGGAGCTGCAGTTCGGAAAATTGTCCAATATAATTTTCACCCAGAAATTCAATATGTTTGTTAGTAGCGACCGCTAACTACATAAGATAAATAACCCTATACTCTACTGTATATATATATTGTAAATTGGCTATAATATGTTGTAAATTAATTTAAACAAATGTAAATAACATTACCAAACCATAAGTCATACCAGTGTAAATATTGTAAACAATAAAAGACGCAGCTGCAAAAAAAAAACTAGTCAGAGGCCCTTGAAAGGAGATCAGGTAGCGTCTAGGAGGCTGGGTGGGTCCCGGTCTAGAACAGGCAAGCGTCACCGCAACCCTGCGGTGAGGTTGGTGGCAATAAAACCACAGATCATAGGTTACTGGGGGCTATAAATAGGGCCTCGTTTTGGCCTGTAAATCATTCTCACTACGGCTCTCTCTTACGGTACGGTCAGCCGTACCTGCAGCAGCAGCTCTGTATCTGCACTGATGTTTCAAGATTTGACCTTCTCATTTATGAAAACCTCTGGATCTCTCTTCCTAACCTCGCTATGTTTTAGTCCGGCGTTGTCAGACCCCACACTTTCCTAGTGGGATTCTCTTCCTTCGTCTTGCTAAAACTATCACCTCCTTTGAGAGACCTCTCTCTCGCGGACAACGGTTGCCGTGGCCCTACAAACATTACCTAGTAGTGTATCTCACGGCAATCCAGTCTTCCTCTCTCCGGTTCACACTCGCCTTTGGGATCCGGACGGTTTTCGCCTATCCTTAGATACCGAGTGTGAATTCGTGGTCATTCCAAGACCACATAAACTCCTACAATGCCAACCCTATACCTCTTCTTCTGAACATAGTGCATTGTCGGAACACATACCTATCAAATATAGAGTCAGATAGTACGGTCAAGACTCGTCATGAAGCGATTGTCCAGGTCATAGCCTAATCGGGTTGATTTTAAGGGGTTTTACTTCGTCACTAGGGCTAGGGTAACTAGGCACCTCCCTCGTGAAAACATTGTTTATTTATCTTTTAACTTCAAAACTATTTGTCTGATGTTTTTAGTCAACTAGCCATGAATTTAGGTTTAGTAATTTTTCTAACGCTGTGTGACTGTTGCTATCCATTTTTACAGATCTGTATGTCATTTGAGATGAGTTATCAATAAGTGAAATACGCCAAATTATTTTGTAATTATTTTATACAACTGCTAGCTAATCAGAGAATCTTTTTATTTAAGTTCAAAATTTCGAATTTTTTAACTAATTTAGAACTAGAGACACCATAACGCATAAGGTCTAACAAAATATGATCATCCAAGCCTGTTTGAAATAGCTCTCACTTTGGACTCGTTTAATCGGTTCAGAATCAAATTACTCCAGGTCCCTGCACTTAGTGCATTTTGAGGCAGTCCAATGCTTTACCTCAACGGCCGCCTGTCTCAACTTGACGGATCAATATCCATCTTGTGCTTGTTAAACATTTCAACTAGGACGACCTAATTTGAGGAGTCTCCTCTTTAGCCTGAACTTATCTGAACCTTACTGATTTCAAAAACTTTTGAAAGTTTCTTGTTTTTTTGGTTGGCCTAAATTTTATCTAATCACAATTATCATTTTGCCAACCCGATGTCAAAAGCCTTTTTTACGCTACCTGGTTCAATGATTAATGAGAAAAGTTTATTTATAACTTTTTTAAATGAATCTTTATTTGAAAAGTATTACTGTCTGCCCTAGAAGGGCAAAAGATGGCAAACCAACAATATTTACATTTAGTCTTTCATTCATACTGTATTTACAAAATACATTTAAAGACACAAACAACTAAAGAAAATGACATTTTCCCATGAAGGACATAACCCCAGGATTACAAAGATATTATTAACGTTATGACAATGATTTTTTTAAATGTTCAGCATAGGATATTGTATATCCCTTAATTCCTTTTTTAACTTTTAAACCTTTTATTTAACTCATTATAATATAAATAATAATTTTTATATTATAATATTTAAAATTTTTGTTGAATAATTTATTAATCATAGCCTGATGACAGAAGTGGGCTAATAACATTTATAAACATTTTTGAGCAACGAGCATTAGGTGTTATTTAAACCATAAAATGGACATCTCTGTAGCACTCGTCAAATTAAGACTTCGTTTTAGTAGTATGGAACCTTTCGGTTGGAGAAGGGCCCAAACCAGAAGATGTATGAAGAGAGTTTTGTTGCTAAATAATCTTATGTTACAGTTATCTTTTAAAATTATTTTCTTACTTATTAACTATTTATAAACACAAAAAATATTCACCAATCAACAATTGATTTTCTTTTGCGAACATTTCTTCATTCCTAATTTTATTATTAGTACTATAATGGCGCTGCATTACAAATATATGTAATGAACATTTTTAGACGTGGATGAGCATGCATTTGTTTCAATTTGGTAGTTCAGGACTAGTTGCAATCAGTGCATTTTACATGTTAATGCACTCTGACTGTTAACAAAGGTTTCGATTTTTCTTCATAGGCTCCGGTCAGTTTTTGTACGATTGGCTGATTATCGCTAATGAAGCTGCCGACCATGGCATCGCTTACAATCAACAATTAATCTAATTGTACCTGACTTAGATATGGCTGACGCATGAGCCCCGGGACTATGCTCGGAATAGACAATGGGGCTGTAATTCGGTCGTGCATGCTTAGCCGCTCGTGGGCAATTAAAGGGGCCAATGAGAAAAGGCTTGTGGTTTGCGTGATATGTCTCCTGTCCGTCTGCCTTTGTCCGTTCCCGATTGTCTCTTTTCTTGTCCTCTGCTTCCGAGGTTTTTGTACTCTGAGAATAATATTCAACTTGATGGAAAGTACGACTACACCTCAACTATACGTAAGTGGTGGCAAGTGTTAGACCTAGGAATAGACACATCAGAGAGAGAGCGATATAATTAATGTCAAGACTAAGAGCTTGGCCACCGAAATGGAAATGCAGCAACAGTCTTTGACAGAAACTGACGGGCCTAAGGAGATACGTTACTAAGAGTCATGGGGTTACCATACAATGGGTGGAAACTCTACTGCACCACCCTGGTACCACCCTCTAGGCAGGATGGCTAAGAGCAAGGCGAAGCTATAAAACAATTAGACGAAAATAATCGATAAAATGCCGTCCCAAAACAGGGGTGAACGTTTGGTATACTAAAAATCTTTAAGATTGCTGGATGTCAGCTTGTATGACATTATGTTCGGCTTGGCTCGACCTGGTGTCTTCACGGTGTACATGCTCACCTACTCTAAGCAGCTCATCGACTTTCAACCGAAGAAATCACGATAGGTAAATCAGATGAAATAACTTATTAAAATTGAGCATTGAACTGCAGTGTTGTATGATGGAACTAATTCATTAGTTGTGATTTCAATTTCATTTCACATAAAAAGTTCATTTCATTTAAAACTTATAAATCATTCAATTCAACAAATTTATGGTTTATTGTTACTAATTTACAATGTAGGCATAAAAGGTAAAATAAGCTCAGTAAGTAAAGTCCTGGAAGTAGGTTTGTTTTCACTGGCGTTTATTTTTTTCCTTTTTCATCTACATCTAACTCATATTTCCGCTTACACTTCTCAGTCAAATATAAATTAAAACTTCAGCTAAATGTGGTTTTGGTCACCGGTATGCTTGATTTTGTTAGTTCGGTCCAAGCGGAGATATATATATGACTTAAATTAAAGCCCGCCAGCGATCATTGTCATGAAGTAAAAGAGCACCCAGAAGTACCCCAATGATTTAATTTATGGTCCACAGATCTCAATACAAACTTTTCGTCATTCCAGAAATTGTCTACGAGCTATATATTTAATAATATTTACATATATTTTTTAATACAGTATTTTTAGGTGAATATAATTACTTAACTATAACTGTAAATTATTATCATGTTGACTTTGTTATACGTAGAACAGATTTAATGAGGAGTTTTATTAATGAATGTCATAAATGTTTCTACAGCGTCCATTAGTTCATTACAAATTGTTGTTAGCAACTTGCTAACTAACAAAATCCATCTGAGCACATCTCTAATTAAAAAATCAGAAGACGAAGGGAAGTAAACTGTGTTTCCCATTTAGGCTTGTAATTCATCCTCTCACTAGCGCACAAATAAATATTTGATGTGGTACTATCAACTACTGCAACGAAATTAACGAAACGGAATCATTCTTGTCGTGAGACATTTACGTCTAAAAAAAATACCTTATTATTTATGAAACATTAAATATGTTCAGAAAGAAATTTTCTAGCTGAGGAATGTCTGGCATGTTGAAAGCAAAATGAATCTCCTAACAGTTTATTTTTTTATAGTTCAAAATCTTTATGGTGATAAAATTACAATCTGCCTTATTGGGCAAAAAGTAAGTGATCAATGATCTCGTTCATACTGCATTCACAAAAAATTCTCCATTCACTCACTCATTCATACCATATTTACAAATAGCCCGAATACCTCACAAATCCACATGGTTGTCTACTTCATTCCCACGCGAAACAAAGTCTTGGGATGTTCCCCACGCCCCTCCATCAGCCGCGTCATCGGAAAAGAGCCAGTGGAGGCTGAAAAAGAGCGCGAGAGCCACAGACGCTGAGGACATGATTGGAGAAACTGGTCGATGCCATGACTCCATGCGTGGTGCAGTGTAATGACTTGACTAGGGGATTAGGGTGGTTGGATAGGTTTCGATGGAATTTCATAAACTTGGCAGGGATGAGTTCAAGCATATACGGTATATTAAGATCTTTTTGAAGGGTTTTCCTTCTGACATAATAAGGTGCACTATTGTTCTCAGGACTTTTGATTGAAAGGATTGATTGATTGACGCTTGATGTTTTTGCTGTCTCCCATAGATCTATTCCATATGTCCAGATTGGCTGTAGTTAACTTCGTTAGTAATTTATTTTTTATTGAGAGATGGGATGACCTTTGAAGAGATTCCTAACAATTAAAGATAATTTCTTAGTTAAAGAATTCTTCATATTAAAGCAATATTCCGATATCAATAATCCTCCAGCTATACGTTTCATATATTACGCTTTATATATACCTTATTAAATAAGGTGGTAAACCATCTTATCTATTTCATCTGTGCAACCAAAAAAATTAATTTAATCAAGTCTGCTGTACCATGAAATTAAGGGGTTTGTTTAAAGTATACCGCACAGTAAACACTCTCCCTTCAGTGTTACATTCAAGATATAATTTGTGATGAAGTGATCTCAAAGGTTCATGTTAATTCGATACCTTATCATAACGATTGGAAACATTTTTCATAATTATAAAGTAGTTAATTAACAATGCAATGATACTAAATAATATGTTTCCATGCATGTAAGCCAAGCTTCAAAAAGTTCAATACACAATTCAATACCAGTTTTAACGATTTATTTCATTATAGACCACTTAAGTCCCAAATTTATTTATTATTATCACCAAGACGTCTATATTTAAGGTTTTAAATCCCGCTAATATGGTTAATTATTTATTCTGTAAACTCATCGTGTTTTATGAAGTTACCAGTATTTTTCATGTGTATATTTCGAAAAAGTGACTTACAATTTCCAGGACAGGCATCGAAGTGAAAACATCAAGGATTCTGACTTCAAAATTTAAATGCATCCGGTTAGGTAAAAGGAATCATATTTATGACTTTGCTGATGGCAACCAGATGTGTAGTTCTTGCATATTTATGGGAAAGAGGACATATAGTTGCCTTGTTAGAACATAAACTTGTGTGTGGACCAGACATCCTACGCCATCTTCAGCTTCAAGAACATCATTGTACACTTACTGTATTTAGTGATTTTTGGTTTAAATAATAGGAATTATCCATTTTAGGAAACTTAACAAGCAACAGATCTGATAACAAAATATTAATTACTTCTTTAAAAACAATGTATACTAATATTTGTTATCTTAAAGGATGCATAAATATACAATTATTTTTAAAAATTGTCTACCAAATCCCTCTGCATAAAATTTATTTATTACTCATCTCATGTAGTGACTATTAAATACCAAATCTTGATTTAAATGTTTAATCTTGTGACGTTTCGGATTTAATCAGTCAACTTTCAGACTACAAACTAGAAATCCGAAACATCACATCAGATGAGTAGTGAATAAAGAAATTTTATACAGAGGAATATTGGTAAATGTTTTTAAAATAATTATAAAAAATGTTTACTGTAATATAATTGTAGTTTACTATCCAGACATCGTTCACTATTATTTTGATGTGTGTATTAAGGAGAATTTTTTTTATGTGGGGAAAACTTACAAAACACAACTAAACTACAAAATAATGATTAATATAAACAGAAAGTGATATAAAAAGAATATATTTAATTTTAGCTTGCCATGCACTATTGTTATGTTTGGTTCTCGCACCGATGTAACATTTTGATGTAAATTTGTATAATATATTATTTTTTTAATCAGTTGATTTGTAGAGTCAGGATAATTGTCCAAGAGATGTTTAGTTTGAGGTTGCAAAAATATTTCAAAAATTGGAACAGTTCATTCGTCATACTTTTTTTTTTTAATTAAGTAAAGGTGTAGTATTTATGATTCTAAGACATATATTTTGAACAATTGGAATTAATTTTTTACCTGTGAAGTTCTGTGCTAGCCACTTATACAATTAATATCGGACGAATTATAGATTTATACAGGATTACGGCTCAACTAAACATTTCAGATTTTGTTCTTTGTATAACATCTTCCTTAATCAGCGAGTGTGTTGTCCACATAAAAAAGTAAGGGTTGGAACTATTCAGGTGTCACTGGAACTAAAACATTTTTAAAATTTAGACCCAAAAGAACAAATTTGTAAAACCACTTTAGATTAATTATCCAGCTGCTTGGGAACTTAATGTTTTTGCACAAGGCCTGATATATATCTACAAGGCGCATATAGTCACCAGCAAAAGTCACCAACAAGTCAAGGTATTCTTCGGAAATTTATTGGGTTTCACCACTCCATCAGAAAGTGTGAAGATGTAGGAATGTAGGAACAGTTTATCATGTAATGCACCTGTCCGCACAACTTAAAACAGGGTATTTAATATATTGTATATAATGAGTGCCATTTTATAGGTTTGGAATAATCGCAGTAAGTTTTATTACCTGTTAAAAAAGTGTAATATTCTTACGTATAAAAGATAGAATTTTCGATGACCGATCTCGCAGCTTAAACGAATACGTCTTCAAAAGTGTTTTTTTTCTCCCCGGTTTTATTATAAATAAACTTAAAATAAAATCTTATATTTGAAAATTCTAATAAAAAAAAATGGAAAAAAATTATGAATACAGAAAAAATAAAATAAACAAAAATACAAGAAGTATTAAATAAACAATAAATATAATATGAGTCACCATATTTACATTTTCATTAAACTATGGATAAATATAATCAATTTGGTATGGAATAGTGAAACTATGAAACAACGGTTTTAAAAAATTACGTCATTCAAAAGTCTGCTGTTTTATTCTTTATTATTTTATATATAAAAAAATATTTAGATGTTTTTTTACATGTAATGTGTTACATGAAGATGGCTGAATAGGTGAAACGTTGTCGTCTAGTGGTATACAAATTGAAAGATTTTTGGGAAAACCCTAAATCCTTTTTCGAAAAATAAAAAAATCAGATAGTGTAAACATTATAATACAGTATCACTTTTTAAAATACTGTTGATGCTATTCCATCTTAAAATCGTTTTTTTCCTTTTTATCGTTATTATTTTCGGAATAGGAATATAAGAAACTAAATTATTATTTCTGCACGGTTCTTTAAACATTGAGATTGGAGAGTTGAACAAACCCTCATTCTTAAAACCAAATTCAGTTGTATCAATTAATTACTTAATAAATTTCTTTTATTAAAAATTAAAATAATTTATGTAATATTATAGATCTAGTACTATGATGTACAACAAATTTATAAATCCGTTCGATGAAATCAAAGCTGTGTAAGTTTTCATATGAGGATTTGATTTTGTTCAATGGTTTTTGAGATGTCTATTTGGAAGTTCTGTTCGACCAAGAGAGGTGTCACGAGATGTTTCGGATCTGAGTGCTACGACAAAACAATATTTTGTAAGATTCTTCAAGTTTACCTGAGTTTTAGTAACTAGAACTTTTATTATTCAGCTGTCTGTTATTTTCTATTTCTACTTTTCATCGTGACAAGTACTTGTTATCAATTTCTAATAATGTCATATTTACTAAAGAATATCACTTTCTTGATGATATAATGCAGAAAAAATATATATCCAATACTAATACAGTAATATATGTATATACACATCCAAAGGCCCTTATACAACCAGCAGATATATAAGGACACATTACTTAGATGAATCAACATTTTCCTGTCTGAAAATAAATTCTAGTCTGCACTCAAAGCATTTTTAAATGCCACTTCAATAATGTGTACGTTTTAATAAAATTATGCCTTTCTCTATACCCACTGATTCTCAAGTATCATATAATGAAAAATAATCTGACTGCCTTAGGAGACATTAATCAAAATGTTTACTTTAATTCTCATTTATTATTATTCTCTCAAACTTTTATGTTATATTCTACCATTTTTTTTAAATGATACTTGAGATGGTAAAGCCGGGAAAGCACTTGTATATCATTACAAAATAGATTGTGGGTATAGAGAGAGGGAGAGATAGTGAGAGGGAGATACTTTTATTAATACGTACACGTCATTAAAGTGATCTTTTATGGCAGGAAAATGTTTGTTACATGTGTACATTTAATTACGTAATATGAATAGTCCACAACCAGCCTTTAAAAAAAAACATGTCTTTACATATATTTTTCCAGTTCCAATTTAAGACGAAAATGGCATAAGGATATATACTATAATTTATTTAGCTTGCCATGTTTTTTTAGAGTGGATACCGATAGTAGGTGTAGGTGAGAAAGAAAAATCTCTAAGTATATGTATCACTTCGATAATATGATTTAGTAATTTACTTTGAGAAATGATATATTCAATATACTTCCACGATAGATATTTTTGGAACTGTTTTTAAAAAATATATAAATACTTCATTCAAACCATGTTAATAGCAACATTGTCAATAATCAAAAATTGTGTTTTTTGTTGATTGTTACATTAAAAAATCTCTACAAACATTCCTGTGTAGTGGATAATTAATTATAAAATAGTTATTTTCTTTATAGGTTTCCCAAAAGCCATATATAGATATTTGTTTCTTATTTGTAACTTTGGAGTGTTAAAAACATTATTTTTTATCAATCGGCTGTACCATTGCATGATATTTAAATATTTAGAATCAACCTACGGGAGTATAGCCACTAATTCCAAACTACCTTGGTAAACATTGTAAATGCATATATAGAGGATTATAATTTGAATATAGTTAGTTCTTAACCAGCCTTCAAGAGTGTTATTTCGTTCCCAACTTATTCTTTTTTTTTTACGTTTCACGGTCCGATACACATAAGTGGTGCCGAAATCCGATAACTTTTTTAACAGTTTCAAAGTGAGAATATTTTTTTTTGACTTCGTGATTCTGTATTATTTTGTTTTCTCTCACGTCGAGGAAGTCACTCGAGTAAAATCATGAATGAACAAGGACAAAGTGTCCTTAGACCAGCAACGCTGACTCTGGAGCCTCAACAACCAGAAAAGGTAAATCACGGAATACCACCTTTACCATCAACAACTTTGGCAATGGCGCGGGCGGACTTGGCTGCTATGGAAGCGAATAGGATAGCACACGAGACCAATAAATTAGAAAAAATGAAATTAAAGAAGGCGAACGCCCAGGATATACGAAGAGATATATCAGATATAGAAAAAATGAATAGGGTTATAGGAGAACTAAACCATTTCCTCAAAGGCGGGGGCGGAATTATGAGTAGCATTCAAGCCCAGATTGCAGTGGACCTGCTAGAGGAGTCGGATGCCAAAAAGCTGCGGGCGGCCCTGGCTCGAAGGGTGAGAAGAAGTGTGCTGAATTTGATCCAAGCAGACGAAGATACTACGTGGCAGGTGATCAAAGAAAAACTTAAAAAGGCCTATGGAGGGGGGCGATGGGCCCCAGAAGAGGATATGTTGCAAATGTTCCGGGAGTTGAAAAAAACGAACCAGACGAATGGCCAGTACGCCGCAGGCCTCCTCGCGAAGCTGAATAAAATAAATGAGAAATTGCGAGAAGTAATGGACACAAGTGCGGTGGAAGCGTGGATGATATTTATGACCACGGTTCTGAAAGTACAGTTAGCTAGGGATACGGGGAGAAAGGATGGCCTACCTAGAGAAAAATCATTTATGGAATGTGCACAGGAAATGGTAGGCGCGAGTGCACGTGACGGGGAAGAGAGAGAAGAGATAGAACCAGCATGGAGTAGAGTGTCGTATCGGAGAAAAGAAGCAGGAAGGAATAAAGGGAGACAGGATATGGGAAGACAAAGAGAGGGAAAGTTCGGGAGAAGAGACAGAATACCGAGAGAAAGAAGGCAAGTTGTGGAGAGGGAGAATAGAGGAAAGGAGGTACCATGAGTGCTGCATGACAGGACACTTGGTAGCCCAGTGCTCACGTACAAGATGCTTCGAATGCCACAATGAGAGACATATGGCCAGACAATGCCCATATATACGGCGCAGGGAGCACGACCGAGGTGAGCCCATGGAGATCAATGCTCAAAGAGTGTGGCGAAGAAGCAGGATGTCGTCAGAATCGGCTAGATCTTCGGAGGCATCAGGATCGGAGACGGAAGGCAGTGAACCCGGTGGCAGAGGAACCTCGGGAAGGATAAATAAGCAACGGAGCACAGGGCAGAGAACAGAGCAGGTTAGTAAAGAATGAGAATTGTGTGAAAGGAGGGGCAACCTTTTTGTGAATAGTGTTGTAAAGAAGTGGGACAGGTTGCCTATCATAGAATTCTGTAAAGGGTGGAAATGTTTAGTGGATACGAGTTCCTGTACGTTAGTGAGTAGGGATAAATTAGAGGTACTATTTAAAGCAAAGTGTAAACCACATGTTAAGTTATGTCAATGTAAAGTGATCACTTTGAGTGGGCCCTGTACTATAGACGGGGAAATCGAGTTAGCCCTAGATAAGTAGGGAAAGCAGGAGGAGGTGATGACACTGCACGTTGTAGAAAACATGCCGTGGGAGTACGGCGGAATTTTGGAATGCGATCTATTTAACACACTAGGGATACAAATTCGTAGCTCAGGGGGTCAGTGGGTAGTTCGGATTGGGAAAAAGAGGTACCGGACGACGCAAGATGTGATGGAAAGTGTTAGGCGCGTGGGAGTAATCACTAAGAGGGTAGACTGGAGAAAAAGGGTAAGGGATGAATTTGGAGACATTTTTTTCCGCGAAGGGGATCCGTTGAGCGCGACGGGGGGAACTCTTCACGAGATCCAGTTGAAGTTGGATAAGGTCACATATGTTAAGGAGCGGAGGTACCCCCAGGCGTTAAGAGAACACATTCGCGAGGAGATCGAGGAGTTGAAGCGCCAAGGGGTTATCGTGAATAGCGTATCGGCCTTTAATAGTTCATTATTGGCTGTGAAGAAGAAGCCGGTCGAAGGGGACAAAAAGGAACGATATAGGGTGGTGGTTGATTTTCGACAACTAAACGAAAACACACGTGATGAAAAATACCCCATTCCGAGTTTGGAAGATATTATGGATCGGCTGGGTGGAGCATCAATATTTAGTACGCTCGATCTAAAGTCCGGATATCACCAGATCCGTATGCATCCCAGAGTCCAGGCCAAAACGGCGTTTACTTTTGAAAGGGGGCATTACGAGTTTGCCCGTATGCCATTTGGATTAAAAAATGCGCCTATAACATTATAAGATTGATGGATGAATTCCTGCGTGGCCTTGACGAAAACATGTGTCAAGTTTATATGGACGATCTCCTGGTATTTAGCAAGTCAGAGTTGAGTCATCTAGAGGACTTGTGTCAAGTCTTCAACAGGATACGCCAGTTCGGGTTGAAATTATCACAAGAAAAGTCGAAACTGGGACAAAGACAGATTAGTTTTCTGGGACACGTGATTTTGGCAGAAGGGGTAAGACCAGATGGAAAGAAAGTCGAAGCGATCGGGAAAATGGTAATGCCGAGCGATGTGAAGGGGATCCGGAGGTTGTTAGGAACGTTAAACTATTACCGCAGATTCGTACCGGAGATGGCCGAAAATCTTGTTCCTCTCAACGAACTATTAAGGAAGGGACACACAGCAATCGTATCGGCAGTGTAACACTTTAGGCCATATGTATTTGGATGGTGGTTTAAAGTACATACGGATCATCGTCCTTTGTTGTGGGAGGGTAATCTGAAGGAGTCCTCGGCTCGAGTCACGCGATGGAAGGAGATTCTAAGTCAGTACAACCTGGAAGTGGTATACGAACCAGGAAAAGATAACATTGTCGCTGACTGGCTATCTCGCGCTATACAAGTGAACATGATCGAAACGGAGGTAGGAGAAGCGTCGGGGGACTTAAAAAGGTTTGTGCGTGAATGGACGCAAGACGGGGAAGGAGAGCGCAGACCTAAACTCCAAAACACTGAGGATCCCTCGGATGATGAGTCAGAAAACGAGAGAACAGCAGAGATGGAGGAGATAGATGAGATAATCAACAACAAATCTCGACAGGTCATCTGGAAGATAAGGACGACGGGGCTCGTAAAAATGGAGTTCTCCAAATATGAAAAACATTCCATCACCACCATTTGGTCACAACCTGGAGTTCAAGAAGAGCAAATACGTCAAGCACTAAAAGACGCCTCTAAACCAGGAGTAACCCATCATCTGTATGTGGGAAATGCGACGGTGTGGGACAAGTTACGTAACTTGTGCAGGTATGAGAAAATAGGGATGGACAGAACATTCATACGATGCCACTATATGGTAGAGACCATTCGTGATCAGGAGCAGCAAAAGGACGTAATGAGCGCATACCATCAAGGGAAGACGAGTCACCGGGGGATCAATGAGACGTTGGTGGCCCTGAAAAGAAAGTACTATTGGTTAGGGATGCGAAAAACGGTGGAAGAGATTGTGAGAGAATGGGACATTTGCCATACTACAAAGTATGACCGCCATCCTCCGGTAGGGGTACAAACGGAGACGGTTACTCCTACAGCATCGTTAACAGACCTGCAGATAGACACGTTTACGTGGAGAGGCTTTAAGTGGGTTACGGTGGTGGATATATTTAGTAAAACAGCCATGGCCCACCCGGTGGAGGAGAAATCGGCAGTGGCGGTGAGTAGCACCCTCCAAACTTGGTTTCAATTCTACGGAGTCTTAGATACGATCTCCTCGGATGGAGGCAGAGAATTCGATAATGCTCAGTTGAGACAAGAGATGAAACGGTTAGGGGTTACATGGCATTGGAATACGCCCGGTCATCCCAAAAGTAGGGGAGGAATCGAATGACTCCACAATACGCTGGGAGAACATCTCAGAGTTTTCCATGCCGATAAAGGGTTGGCAGCAGATGAGGCGATGCCCCGAGCCATAGCAGCGTATAACCATTCTATTCATATGGCCACGGGGTTTTCCCCGTTCGAAGCTCTTTTTGGTTTACGCGCACGAAGGAGAAACGAGGGAGAGACGATTGTAGACGAGAGCATGGCGGAACAGCTAACCATAAATAGAGTAGAGCTCAAGAAACTGCGGGGGAAATCGTATGGGCGAATGGTCGCGGAGAAAAGCAAGAGAGTAGCGAGGGAGAACGAGGGAGTAAGAGATATTACGGGTACCGTTAGGATAGGCACTATTGCTTACAGGAAGATCCTGTCGAATCGTGCAAAGGAAGTCCTGAGGTATGAGGGCCCGTTCAAAGTGATTAGGGAACACAATCTTGTCACCGAGTCTGGCTGAACCCAGGAAACGGAGAACTGTACTTATCGAGCACCTTAAGTTTCCAGTGGGAGAAGCCAGACCATAAGAGTGTATTTTAGTACCATCATGTTATGTTACGTTTTTTTTAGAATAGAGCAATATATCTTTTATTTTTGTGTATAGAGTTTTGGGTAAATTATCTAAGTTTATTCTTTGTGTATCATGTGAAATTCTAGATTAAGTTAGTTATGTATATAGAGGAAGCTGTAATTTTGTTTATTTTATTTTTAACCAACGATGTACAATTTTTTCTGTTTGTTTGTGTTTTGAGTTTACGAGGATGTTTGTAAGCTGGCAGGGGGAGTTAAGATGTGACCTACGGGAGTATAGCCACTATTTTCAAACTACCTGGATAAACATTGTAAATACATATATAGAGGATTTTAATTTGAATAAAGTCAGTTCTTAACCAGCCTTCAAGAGTGTTATTTCGTTCCCAACTTATTCTTTTTTTTTACGTTTCATGGTCCGATACACATAAGTTAGACGTCTTTCTCATTGTATTTTTAAGAATGGATATCTTCTTTATTTAATTTTAATAATAATTTAGATAAAATGAGATTAATTTTTGTAAAATTGAAGGAATGTTTAAATTCATCGAGTACAGTACCTTATACGCGTATTGTGGCCGATTAAGAGGGCATTGTGCTGTAAAATTAATTTCTTAATTCATAAAATTTCATAATCCTCGTAGAGTAAGGTATTAATAACAGCGACGGGATCAAACCCGCCCTCTTAAAAGAGACTTACAGCCTAGAACTATCTGGCAGCCTACGATTACATAGGCTCTGGTACAGAGGACCAGGTGTAACGCTGACAGAGCTTTCGCAATCAGACACACCCGTCGACCTTCGAAATTTTATCTCGCCCCACCACTAACTACTTCCTAGACCCACCCTCGTAACAAAACCGAGCGGAGCATTCCGATTCATATTTTATAGTTTTCTTCCCAACTTGTCCTCATATGGCGCAGCTGAGGCCGACTTTTTGTATTCCAAAGGATGTAGTTTTATCCTGGTGCTGTCCTAATAAAGCCAGGAACGTTGTCTCATTCGCTTGAATCGGAATGGCAACGGCTGTTTAAAGTAAGCCGAAGGTCGTATTAAATTTTCTACTTCTAGTAAACAGCTTGCGATTGAATAAGTTCACCTGAAGACATATATGTCGATGTATGCACCCACATAAATAAGACAACTCTACATATACAAATATGTATTTTATTATAAATAACCTGAACTGTCGCATTTTCTTTTAAAAAAAAAGAATTTTCTTTTCGACAAAAACCTCGGTTTGAAACTATAGTAAGGAAATCGCAAAGCATTATATATCAACGTCGAATATTTATGGATGAAGATGGCCGAAGAGTATTAAGTTTACTTAGGACGAATCGATTTAACTATAATAAATAGAGTGATAACAACTTCATTTACATTATATGTCAGTTAAAGCCATAATCTTCCTAACCTACATATATAATTGCATTATCAGAACGACGCACTTTCCTCTCGGCTGGAAACATCCCATTATTGTCCTATTCGCCAAACCCGGTAAACCACTCAATGAGGCCTCATCCAATTAGCCTACTCCCTATCCTCTCAAAAATATTTGAAAAACTCCTATTAAAACTGTAGCTGGCTCCTGGCGTAGCTAACTTGATAGAAGTGATACCACCACAGGCCAGCACATCCAAAAAAGAAACTGTCGAATAATCTCTTTCTCCAGGCCTACAGCTTTGAGGCTTTGAAAAATATCCAAGCTGAGGCCATGGAAGTAACTAAAACACATACACAGCCCAAGCCGCCTGCAATATTTATCCGCAATTTAAGCAATTTTAAATTTCTATGCTCACAATGAGTAAAATTGTAGGGATGGGATAATATACGTACCTCAATCGGTCACGGGACACGAAAATTTCTCCGGATACTCCCGATACATATCGGGCCATTATTTAATATTTGAAAGAAACCAAGGCCGACTTATCAGTAAAAGCAGGAAAGATCGCTACGAGTAGTGGCCAGAAATTTGCATCCAACCACACCAACTGATGAATTAGGAGACAAACTATTAGCTCTTGGTTTCTAAGTTTGCCAAAAAACGAACGTGTCACGCGAGGATTACCATTGTTATCCGTAGATCTCGAGCGCGAACACCTGGAGTGGAGAACATATATGATCTAACACAACTGTATTACACAAGAGTACAGGTCGAAAAACCGTACGCCAAACGCGACAGCGTCCAGTGCCATACCTGCCAGGCATATAAGCACACGAAATCATACTTTCACCACCCTCTAAGGTGTGTTAAGTGCAGTGGTCAGCACAAAAGTGAATTGTGCAAAAAGGTCCTGAAATCGCATGCACTATGTGCGCTTTGCCAGCAAGGCCATCCAGCCAACTACAAGGGCAGCAATCCTTACAGAATCATCAAGTCAACGAGCTAACAACGTCGTCGGCCAGAGGAAGATCAGCCAGCCACAGGTAGCCAAGAAGAACCCCAGCCAGAAATTAGAGACCTTCTGTCTCTTTTGCTGATGCAGTTCGGAACAGAGAGCAGTCACAGGCACCACCCACTCCCTGTCCGCAAGTTTATCTTCCTCAGCATCCGTTTATCCCGTCAACCAGCAAATCCAATCCCATCCTCAACCACATATTTCGCATATTCCTCCACCTTCAAGTTCTTCAGATCTCACTAGCTTATTAACATCATTCCTTACATAGTTCAAAACCCAAAGCTTCTTCCCTTCTTACAAAGCTTGTATCCTACCTCATGACCATCTAAACATCTAACCCCACCCTACCGCTAAACAAAATCAGTAAGTGCATTCCTCCTTATCCATTCTCCTTTGGAATGCAAATAGTGTTCGCACCCACACTAACGAACTGACAGCACTTCTCCACGACAAAAACATCGATGTAGCTCTTATTACTGAAACAAGACTTAGGAGTAAACGACCATTTACCGTTCGACAGTACCAGACTTATCGAACTGAGCACCCAGAAGGAAGAGCTCATGCAGGTAGCACTGACATTGTTCATAAGTGCATTTCTCATCACATAGTTCCTTTTGTAGCACATGATTTCCTTCAGTCCACTGTAGTGTCAATCACCACCCTCACTTTTCCCCTTGCTTTAGCATCAGCGTACTGCCCTCCCAATGAATCCATTTCCGAATCCCAATTTATCTCCTTTCCATACACCACGTTACCTCCACCTTGTGAGTGGGGGCATTAATGTGAAGCACCAACACTGGGGGTCAAGATCCTCTTCCTTCATTTATTAGGGGCCCAGTTGATTGAGACCACTTCCGCCAGCTTCTTACAGATCCGTAGACCTCAAAGTGTCCCTGAAAACATCCCAAGACCTAGATCATGCAGAGAATTCTTTCAATACTCGGGTCCAGAGGTCGACTTGAGAGGCATCGTCGCCCCATCGTCGCCCAAAAATTCACAACCATAATCGTTTACCTCATCTCAAAGACCTAATCCAATCCAAACGCCACTCCAGAACAGTGTGGCAAAGATCCCGACATCCTGCTGATCGCCACTAGTCCAATCAGTACTGCAGATTGGTAAAACGGCAATTGGCATCCTTCCGTTCCGATTCTTGCAATTCCTACCATTTCTCTCTGTCTACCAGGGATAATTCCCTGTGGAAAGTAACTAAAAAAATGCTAAAATATCATCCTGTTTCACACCCACTTCGTCGTGATGATGGGTCCTGGGGAGCTTCGGATGGGGTTAAGTTGGAGGAATGTGCCCTGCATCTACATTATCTTAGAGCTCTACTTATCAATTACTACTAACAGTATCAATTATATTTGATCAAATACGTACATAACGCATTGCGTCGTCGTATAGAGACATCTTTTAACGCAAAATTGTTTTGGGAGGTTTTTAGAGGCACGTTAAATCGTATTAATTGATGTGGCAACCTCATTACAAAAAAATAGAAGTTCCCCTCTTCTCGGCCCAAAAAATATCTATCGATTTTTACATATTTTAATAAAGACCTTAACGCTTCAAGTAAGAGAGAGGGGAAAACTAGTGAAACCCCCCCCCCCCAAAAAAAAAAAAAAATCACTCTCTCTCTCTCTCTCTCACTCACTCTCTCTCTCTCTCTCTCTCTCTCTCTCTCTCTCTCTCTCTCTCTCTCTCTCTCTCTCTCTCTCTCTCTCTCTCTCTCTCTCTAGGTATAGGTTAGTTCATGCTTACCTTGCCTTAAGTGAAAGTCTACTCCCTTTATAGTATTGGCTTATTTTTAAATTATTGAAGAACAATTTACTAAAGAATACAGAAGTTTACTTAATTGTTGTTTTACTAAACCATTAAACATATAAAGGAATTATATTTAGTTATAAATCAGGAAGAAAGAAGTTACCTAAATCCTTCATCTTAGACGGCAAAGAGTGCACCGTGAGCAACAAGCTATACTACCTTGGGATTACCCTCGGTAGACACTTGTCGTTCACGACACATCTCAGTAAGAAGTTAAAGAGTGTTAGGAAAAATTTCTACAGCCTAGAACACCTACTTCACAGCCCGGCTTTATCGGTACGCCTCAAGCTGCTGATATACCAGAGCGTCCTTAGACCTGCTTTAATGTACGGGAACCCACTAGTCATTCTCCCGGCCGATAGGCCGACACAGTGCAGCCCCCTTCAGAGGCGGGGCCAGGTATGACCTGGCCGACTACAAACCAATGCCTAGTACCCCTAGGCTCCACCATAGGTAGACTCTCACTACCTTCCCGAACCACCCCCCCTCCAACACTCATATCCTGCTCATACATCCTTCAAATGGGACTCCCCTTAGTGAAAGGCACCCATCACTCCAAAATAATTTTCCTTTCATTTTTCCCACATCCTATTTTATATAAGTTTGAGAGATATGAACAAAAAAAAAAAAAAGTGCTCACATGGATGATACATGTATTAAAATATCAAATTAATGTTTCCATGATTTCACACTTTCGTTTCATAATTCTAAATTACGATTGCTAATGTCAGCTTAATATTTTTTCTCAATAGTATGGTTCTTTCAAAAAAATAAATCGTGTATCGCAAAATCATAAGCCAAACGAACATTGAGCCATTTACCGTAATTATTACTGATAGAGTAAGTATTAACATTTTCTTTGAGTTATATTCGGTGGTGCTAGTGAGCCCTATGGCTGCAAGTAGTCTATAGAAAAACGTCCTTCCTTTATCTATCGCTTCTTAAATTTGACATAAAATTCGGGCTTGTAATCGGTAACAAATTTGCTTTTACATATAAGTTAGAAATGCGTGTAATTTGCAAACGCACCTAACCTTTTGTGTAGGTCGGCCATACAGCTCACTAGCACCTTTTTGTCTTTCACTTTATCATTAGACTCATTTCCTTTAGTCCGAAAAGTCACTATATTTTCAAATGTTAATATCAAATAATAAGAGAGGCTGCTAGTCCTCTCGGGTAGTTTTTAACATGTGAGATTCACCAGGAGCTATATATATATATAAGTTAAGTCCAGGCGCCGCTAGTGCCCAGCCTTGATCCCCAAACATATGTTATCTGTATATGTTTACAGGTAATACCTATAGATAGAGGTATCTTGGTCTAAATAAAGTAGTCTTGTTATAACGTTCTACGTGTTCTTATTACCAACCTTTCTTAGCTTGTAATTCAATAAACATTAACTGGTGCCGAAACCCGTGAACCGTGGAGAAAGAGAGTTATCGAGTGCGAGCGTAATTTTTTTTTGTTTTTTTTTCTTCTATACGCGAAAGAGAGAAGATGACTGAAGGAGGAATTTTGAGACAGCCCGTCTTGAATCTCGTAGAGGGAGCAGATATTAGAAGAGTGGGAACTATGCCAGAAGTTCATGCCACGGCGCTCGCGCTGATGAGGGTAAAAGCGATGAATACCCAGGATCTGAGGAAGGCTGTTGCGGAGCTGGAGAGATTCACTGGGGAACTGGGTGAGCTGAACCATTTCGTAAAAGGAGGAGACCGTCTCACAGCTTTAATTGGAGCTAAAGCAGAAGAAAATTTAATAGATCCCAGAGACGCGGAATCGTTGAAGGCGGCCCTGATATGTCGGGTCAAGAGAAGTATACTGAATCAAATTCAGGCAGATGAAGAAACCCCGTGGGAATTAATTAAGATGAGATTGAAGAAGGCGTACGGAGGAGGACGATGGACTCCCGAGGAGGACATATTCCAAATGTTTAGGGAGACAAAGTCCCCAAGACAAAGTAACGGGCAATATGCTGCGGGGTTAGTAGTCCGTTTCAATAAGATAACGGAGAAGATGAGAGAGTCGATTAGCGTAGAAGAGGTGGAGGGTAGAATGGGATTCTTATCCACAATTCTAAAAGTGCAACTGGCCAAGGAGACAGGAAGAAAGGAAGGATTCTCTGATGAGCGCTCGTTCTCGGAGTGTGCACAATCAATGATCGACACTAGTGCCAAGGAGGAAGAAGTGAGGGTGCAAGACGTCGACAATGAGTGGAGCCGAGTTGCATACAAAAGAACCCGGACCCTGAAACCAACCTGGAGGAGACCAGAAACGTCCGTTATTGGCAGAGACAAGGGAACGACAGGAGAAAGAAGATTTAGAGGAACGAGACCGAGGTATGCCCCGCCCAGGGAAGAAAGAAAATGCCACGGATGTAGGAAGGCAGGACATTTAGTGGCACAGTGTCCTCGAACAAAATGTTTTGAGTGTGGCGAAGAAGGACACATCGCGAGGCATTGCCCGTATATCTTCCGGAGGAGAGAATACCAACGACCAGAACCAATGGAGGTAAACACTCAAGAAGTAAGAGAGAGACGGAGCATGACACATGGGGAGAGTGGATCATCAGAAGATGAGTCATCAGGGACTTCGGGAACTGAAGGAGAAGAAGCGAGGCGCAGCAGAAACAGGAGACAGACAGGGCAGAAGGTCGAGTCACGTAGATGGGAGCAACGTGATGAAGCCTGAGGAGCGTGTCGGCAGAGAGGCGACCGCATCCTGAGATGTAATGCAATTCGGGAGAGGATGTGTGCGTTGCCAATAATTAGGGTCAAAGGAGGAGAGATGTGTCTGGTGGACACGGGAAGCACCAACACCATCATGTCCCGCGGAGCGCTGGAGAGGCTGTATGGTGGAGAGAGGGCACTCCAGATTCAGGTATGTAATTGTAGTTTAATCACCCTGGGAGGCCCTTGCGAGGTAGTGGGAGAGTTAGTCATAGGGCTAAATAGGTGGGCGAAGAAAGGGGGAGATCTAAAGATACATATCGTAGGAAACATGCCGCGGGAGTACCAGGTGATAGTTGGGTGCGACATGTTGGGGAAGGTAGGTGCGCGTGTGGAGAATATCGGGGAAAAATGGAACATTAAGTTGGGCAAAGTGGAATATAAATGTCAAGGGACTATATGGGACGGAAGAGCGCGGATAGGGGCGGTTAATAAAATAGAGGGCTGGAGGGAAGGCCTACAGAGGGAGTTTGAGGATATTTTTTACGTAGAGGGAGACACGCTAGGAGCGACTGGGAAGACGGTCCACGAGATCCAGTTAAAGAAAGAACGCGTCACATACGTGAAAGAGAGACGATATCCGCAGGCACTACGTAGGCATATTAGAGAGGAGCTAGAGAGTCTCAAACGGCAAGGGATTATAATTGATAGCACTTCACCATATAACAGTCCTCTATGGGCAGTGAGGAAGAAAAATAGACCTGGGGACGAGACGGAGAAATACAGGGTAGTTATCGATTATCGGAAGTTAAACGAGAACACGACGGATGAGAAGTATCCTATTCCCCGATTTGAGGACATATTAGACAGATTGAACGGGGCGACAATATTTAGTACCCTAGATCTAAAGGCAGGCTATCACCAGATCAAGATGAGTGCGAACGACCAAGACAAAACGGCCTTTACATTTGAGAGGGGGCATTATCAATTTACCAGGATGCCATTTGGACTGAAAAACGCCCCGATTACCTTTCAACGCCTAATGGATGAATTTTTGAGGGGAATAGACGAAGCGGTATGCCAGGTCTACATGGACGATCTGTTAGTTTTCAGCAGAACGGAGGCAGAGCACGTTGAGCACCTAAGAAGTGTATTTCAAAGAGTCCGCGAATTCGGATTAAAATTGTCCATGGAGAAGTCTCTGTTGGGGAAGAAAAAAATCAATTTTTTGGGCCACACTATCTCACAGGAGGGGGTTAAGCCAGACTCTACGAAGGTCGAGGCCATTAGAAGGATGGTGGTGCCCACAGATGTAAAGGGGATCCGTCGACTTCTGGGGACGCTTAATTATTACAGAAGATTTGTGCCGGACATGGCGGCATACCTGGTGCCTATTAATAATTTACTGCGAAAGGGAGCGAGGGTGGTAATTACCCCAATCATGGAGCAGAACATCCGGAAATGTATGTCTAGCTTACAAGAGGAACCGATATTAGCATTTCCCGACTTCCAACATCCCTTCACAATCACCACTGATGCCAGCGAATACGCACTGGGGGCAGTGTTGTCGCAGGAGAGAGACGGTGGGGAGCGCCCGGTGGCGTACGCTAGTCGACGGCTCACAGAAACGGAAGCGCGGTATAGTGCTCTAGAGAGAGAGCTCCTAGGTATCGTCTGGGCTATAGACCATTTCCGCCCATATGTCTTCGGCAGAAAATTCCGTGTTCACACCGACCACAGACCCCTACAATGGGTAGGAAAGTTAAAGGAGTCCTCGGCGCGGGTCACGAGGTGGAAAGAGTTTTTGTCCCAGTACAATATGGAGATCATATATAAACCCGGGAAAGAGAACGTAGTGGCAGACTGGCTGTCCAGAGCCATTACTGTGAATGCATTGGAAGAAGGGGAACCATCCGGGGAAATCCAACAGTTTCTCCGGGAATGGACACCCGGGGAGGATGGAAGCCTCGGTACGCGAGGAGATAGCGAAGGTGAGGAAACCCTTGAAGAGGAAGGTTCCGCCGCCGAAAGACCTGTTGAAATGGAAGTAACAGAAGGGATCGTGAACGACAAAAGACGGCAGATCATTTGGAAATCCAAGACCTCAGGGCGGCTGCAGATCGCATATGACAGTTATGGGAGAAGTAAAATCGCGACGATTTGGTCGCCACCAGGGGTTAGGAACCACCAAATTTGCCGTGCATTGAAAGATGCCTCGGAACCCGGAAAGACCCATCATGTATTTGTAGGGAATGCCACTATTTGGGAGAAAATTCGTAGACTCTGGCGAACGGAACAACTTGGAGTGGATAGGATATTTATTCGGTGCACGTCGATGGTGGAGACACTCAAAGACAGAGAACAGCAGCTGGAAGTGACGCTGGCCTATCACCAAGGAAAAACGAACCACCGTGGAGTTCAGGAAACGTTGCAAGCGTTGCGGCGGAGGTACTTTTGGTGGGGAATGAAAAAGAGCATACAAGAAATGATAGGGGCATGTGCAGTTTGTCTCACTACGAAGTATGACAGACATCCGCCACGGGGGCGACAAGAAGAATCGCCCACCGCCGAGACACCGTTGAGTGACTTACAAGGATACCTTCACTTGGAGGGGGTATAAGTGGGTTACCACAATCGACAGCTTTAGCAAAGTGGCCATGGCGCACCCGGTGCAAGATCGGTCATCAGACGCGGTAATGCTGGCATTAAATACCTGGTTCCAGTTTTACGGAGTACCAGACCGGATCGCGTCGGATGGGGGCAGAGAATTTGACAATGCCAACATCCGAAAAGAAATGAAGACTCTCGATGTCTCTTGGCATCTTAATACCCCAGGGCACCCTAAGAGTAGAGGAGGGATAGAAAGATTGCACAGCACCCTGAGTGACCACCTGCGGGTATATCACGCGGAAAAGGGTCTGCCGGCGAATGAGGCAATGCCGAAGGCGGTGGCCGCTTACAATCATTCGATCCACACCGCGACGGGGTTCTCCCCGTTCGAGATCCTCTTTGGGCTGCGCGAAAGACGGAGAAATGGGGCAGAGACGGTAGCAGACAAGGGAATGGCGGAGAAAATGGCAAGTAATACTGTCGCTTTGAGGAAAATATGCGACAAAGTCAGAGAAAGGATAACGAGGGACAAAGCGAGACGAGTGGAACGGGAAAACCTCAAAGTCCGGGATCGAATGGGGGAACTTAAAATCGGGACTATCGTCTATAAAAAACTAGGGTCAAATAGGAGCAAAGAGCTGGTGCGATATGAGGGCCCATTTAAAGTGGTCGTGATTAGGGAACACAACGTCGTGACAATTGAGAGTATACGACCCCCTAAGAAGCGGCGAAATGTCCACATAGAACAGTTAAAGCTTCCACCTGGGGGGGAGGTTGTAGATCAGGAATGAGCTGGAGTGTCCTCGCAGCATACACGCAAGGAACATTGTAAATAGTTATAGTTATGTGATTTTTCCCACAGAAGTATTGTTTTTTTTTAAAAGTCAAAGTTTTCTTTTATGTTTTTTGTTTACAAGTGACAGTTGGTTTTTACGTTTTATAGGATTAGAGCTTAATGTGAGGGATTACAGGCTGTGTATGGGCGGGGCTGGCCTTTGCTCCTTTGTAACATTAGCGGAGCATTATTTGAATGGACTAAGACGTCCGAGTGTTGGACTTCAAAGTTTGCGAATGGGTGTTCGTAAACTGGTGGGGGGGAGTTAAGTCCAGGCGCCGCTAGTGCCCAGCCTTGATCCCCAAACATATGTTATCTGTATATGTTTACAGGTAATACCTATAGATAGAGGTATCTTGGTCTAAATAAAGTAGTCTTGTTATAACGTTCTACGTGTTCTTATTACCAACCTTTCTTAGCTTGTAATTCAATAAACATTAACTTATATATATATATATATATATATATATAAGGGTTGCTAGGTCTTCTTATTATAACAATAAGTAATCTGTTTCTCTGTAAAACAAAAGATTTATTTAATTGATAATTAGGTTACAACTATTACAAATAAAATCTAAATTCATACCTGTAAAACAAAAGAAACAACAATTACAGTTTATTGTTACCACTGTTTCACTTTACTTAATTGTTTACACTGAACACCTTATAAGAACCTCCTGGTCATATGTCTCCAGCTCCACCTAGTGGCAGCCAACTGAAGCACGCGCGTGATAACAAAGCGCTGCTAATTTAATTGAAGAAAGCTTACTTTCTTTACATCTCCCCCTCCCACTGTGAAAATTCTCGTGAGAATTTTTATTATATAATGTTTATTCTGCTGGTATCAGTTTTGTTATGTGGAATAATCCTGTGTCTTCGTTTCTTTTTTCAGTTTTGATTTTAAATATAGTATTTGATATTTTCTCTGCAATTTTGAATGGTCCAACCCTAAGTTCATCTAATTTTTTTCTATTTAATCTATGTCCGTTTTCGATATATACTAAATCACCTGTATTGAATTCCCTTTCCTTTCTGTTTTTGTCAAATAATTTCTTATTGTATTCATGTGATTTTATAGTGTTATCTAGAGCTAATTTTCTATCTTCTTTCCAAACCTCTGCATGTGTTAGTTTCCTTAGTTCTTCAGGTAGCATACTTGTGTTAGTACCATCTAGTAAATATTTAGGTGTAAAACCTGTAACTGAGTGTTCTGTTATGTTATATTTGTCAACACATTCTCTTGCTATTGTTGTCCAAGCTTTCTTTTCTTTAGATTCATTGATTCTACATCTTATTTTATTAATTATTGTTTGATTTAATCTTTCATTTATGCCATTTGAAAATGGTGCATTTAAGGCTGTATAAATGAGTCTGATATCTTGTTCTTTTAGGTAATTTTTGAATTCTTTAGAATTTAGTCCTGGATATTGGTCTGTTAATATTGTACCTATCTTGTTCATTTCTAATGTATTTTGGACTATTTTTATAAAATCACTTGCAGCTTGAGTTTTTGAAGTTAATATATGTGCGTATCTTGTATAGTGATCAACTAGAAGATGGAGGTATCTTTTCGTTGATCTTTGACCACCAAATCCACCAATCGTATCAATCGACACTATCTCATACGGCTTTGTTGCTGGTCCTAATTGAGACATTAATCCATATTTTGCTTGACCTCTAGATTTATTCTTTTTACAAATTTCGCAAGTTCTGCATATATTCTGAATGTTTTTTATTAATTTTTTTGAAGTGTAATAAGGACATATTCTGTTCATCATTTGCCTTATTCCGATGTGACACCAGTCTATATGTGTATCTCGTATTAATTTAATGCTTAATTTTTCTGATAAAACTATCTTCTTTTTGTTTTTAATATGTTTATAGATTATACCATTTTTATCTGTACTTTTTTTCTTAAGTTCTCCTAATGCTGTATTTTCATTTTGATCTTTAATTATTTCTTGTAGTTGGATCATGTTTACTATTTTTAATATTTCTTGGGTATTATCTTTTGACTCTAATACCGGATTTCTACTAAGACAGTCTGCTTCAATATTGAATTTCCCTGGTATATATGTAATTTTGAAGTCAAATTGAGACAAATAATATGTTAAGTCACCTAGTTCCTCGTCTGTTCTTGATTTTATATTAAGGTTTTCTAACGGTTTATGGTCTGAATAAACTTCAAATCTTCTTCCAATTAACCAGTATTCCCAATAATTTATCGCTTCCTTTATTGCTAAGCATTCCAAGTATATAGCTTTTTTTCTTTTCTGCGACTCATTTAATTTTTTTGAGAAATAGGCTACTGGCTTTTCTTTTCCATCTTGTTGGGTTTGTTTCAGTATTGCACCTATACCTTCTATTGAAGCATCTGTAAATATCTTAATAGGTAAATCTTTATCAAATATTTCTAGGACTGGTTGAGAGCACAATAATTTTTTTATCTCTGTGAATGATTTTTCACAATCTTCAGACCAATTATATTTTACATCTTTTCTTAACAATCTATGTAGTGGATCTAGTATTGTTGAGATTTTTGGTATATATTTGTGATAGAAATTTATTTTACCTAGAAATTGTCTAACGTTCTTCTGCGTTTTTGGAGTCGGAAAATTGAGTATTGATACTAAATTGTCTTTAATTGGTCTCACTGTATTATTTTCTATTATATGTCCGAGATATTTAATTGATTTAGATGCAAACGTGCATTTTTTTAATTTTAATCTGAATCCTTCTTTTATTATGGCTTCTAAAACTTGTTTGATATGCATGATATGATCTTCAAAAGTCTCTGAAAATATTAATATGTCATCTATATAATTTTCTGTAAAGTTCTTTAGATTATTTTTTCTTAGTATACTTGATAAAATTCTTTGGAAGATTGCTGGTGCTGTTTTTAAACCGAATGGTAGGCAAGTCCATTGATAGTGTCCTTCTTGGGTTATAAAGCCTGTTTTTTTTCTATCTTCTATCCTTAGTGGTATTGACCAAAATGCTGAATTGATGTCCAGTGATGTAAAATATTTACAATTTCTAGCTTTAATTATTAAATCATCAATTAGCGGAAAAGGTTGGGCCTGGGTTGTGACAATCTTGTTCAGATCTCTAAAATCGACACATAATCTGGTTTTTCCTTCACCTTTTTTTAATGCTAGAGTTACCGGTGCAGCAAATGGACTATACGATTCTTCAATTAAATTTTTTTCTAATAGTTTTGCCACTTGCTGTTCTATTTCTTTTCTGTCTTCGATTGTGCATCTATATGGTCTTTTACTACAAAATTTTTCCATCAAGAGATCTATTCTTGCTTCATAATCTTTCACAGTCCCTATATCATACTTGTCTTTGGCAAATATTGTTTTATATTCTTCTATCAATTGTTCTATTTTGAATTTTTTTTCATTATCTAAATGATCTAAATTTATTTTAAAATCTTTCTCTTTAATATGTTCATTAAAATTTATTTCTATTATATCTTTTCTTTGCGATTGTTTTTGGCTTATATTTAGATTTTCGTCTTGCCTTAATTTAAATTCCTTTATTATGTCTAGGCCTATCAAAAAATCATGAAAAGTCTCATTTTCTACAATAAATACATCTACTTCTTTTTCAATATTGAAAATTTTTAATTTTATTCTTGCTAATCCCTTTGTGAGTGCCACACCACTAATTGTTTTTAATTGTATTTTGTTCTTATCTATATTATTATTTTTTATAGTTTTTATTAATCTTTTATTAATTAATGAAACTTGAGATCCTGAGTCATAGATCCCTTCTATTTTTATCTTATCTTCCAATACAATGTTTAATTTAATTAGTGGTGTGTTTACTCGTTTTTTGATTCATTATATATTTCTACATCTAGGATAGAATTGTTATTTACTTTTTTTGGTGTAGTGTTCTTTTCTCTACTTTCTTCATGTTTTTGGAACCAGCATTTATCTTTTGGGTGGTATCTCACACCTTTACCTAAATCTCCACACGTTTTACAAGGTATCTTTACTTCATATTTCTTTTGAGAATCTAATGTAGGTTTTTTTTGAAAATTTCTTTTATTTACTAAACATTCAAGTTGTCTCAATTCATTAAATAAGTCTGTAGTTTCTTTTAATTTTTCCTTGTTTATTCTATGCAATATAAATTCTGGTAACCCTACTGCTATTAATGCTATAAGTGACTTTATATCCATATCTTTGTTAAAATCTATCAAAAGTTTCTCTTTCCTCAAAGCATAATCCGTTAACGAACCTTCTCGATATTTAAATGATAGTGCATAGGTTATATTATTCCATCCATTATCTGTGAAACATTTTAAGAATCTTGTTTTCCATTCAGACCAACCAGCATTTATTGTTAGTCTTATGAGTGTGGAAGAGTGCCAGTCTAAACTTGGTTTATCAAAAAATAGTTTCATTAGTTCAATTTTTTCCTCACTTTTATCTATTTGAAATCTAGAACACTCTTTTTCAAAGCTTTCTATCCACTGTTTAGCATTAGTATTTTTGCTGGAAAATGTTTCTATGAGAAGTTTTTCTGATATTTTTTTTAAGTCTTTCTCGTTATCTTTCTTCTGTGTTGTTTCTATCAGTTTCTCTAGTATTTCCTTTAGACTATGATCTTGTGTTTTGTTTGTACTTTCTTCATTTATTTCCTCTAAATATTGATCTTTAAATTGCAGATTTCCATCTTCATCTATGTATGTGCCCTCTAATTCTTTTGTCATTGTAATCCACACTCTTCTTATCTGATTTCTTCTGTTTAATGAATTAACTAACTTTGTGTACTTACTTGTCTTTTTCAACTCCACATGATCTTCCATATATTTGAATTCTTCTGGCAATGTATATCTTCTTCCATCTTCTGTACCAATTGAGGTGATGGCAATTGCATTTGCTTTACTGTCTTTTGGTGAAGTCACTACCGTAAATTCAAACTGCAGTTTTGACATCATAAACAAATTGTTGTTTTATAAGGGTTGCTAGGTCTTCTTATTATAACAATAAGTAATCTGTTTCTCTGTAAAACAAAAGATTTATTTAATTGATAATTAGGTTACAACTATTACAAATAAAATCTAAATTCATACCTGTAAAACAAAAGAAACAACAATTACAGTTTATTGTTACCACTGTTTCACTTTACTTAATTGTTTACACTGAACACCTTATAAGAACCTCCTGGTCATATGTCTCCAGCTCCACCTAGTGGCAGCCAACTGAAGCACGCGCGTGATAACAAAGCGCTGCTAATTTAATTGAAGAAAGCTTACTTTCTTTACATATATATATATATATATATATAGTACCTGCGCCAAAAATATCTTAATGATCATAGAGAAGGCCTAGTTACAATTAATTAAATTTTTAGTGTAGCTTTTATTATATAGAAATGTTTCATAATCAACAAGACTGTGCCGTACTTGATTTAAAACGATTATACAAACGTTATTAAAACTAATATAAGGTTTTATTCTCTATCGTTGATTCCTATAGAGTATATTTCTATATAACAGGGGTTTCACTAATTATTAACAAAGAGAGTGGTTTTCGTAGGGCTCCAGTTGCAGGTTGCATCCAGCTCCATGCAAAGAGTGGGGCGATACCTTTCCACTATATACAAAAAGGTAACGAAGCCTTGGTCAGGACCTCCTGGGTGGCTTGGAACACAGGCCAAACAGACAGACGAACCACGTATATTTATGGAAACTTTTTTTTTTACAAAGTTTTCCTACAATACTAACTGTTTACTACTGCAAAAGTCAAGACTTGTTGATTCAGCATCGGAGATACTTTTAGAAAAACTGCTCATTGGGTAAATTTTATCAGATTTAGATGTTTTCCACAAAACTCGTATGAGAGTTCTTTTTATATATATTATTATCATTGAAATACAGTTGGCATTGGCGACACTTGTATGGTGTGAGAGGTTCTCTCGGATGTGGAGGCGAATGACGCCAAGGCTCGGTCTATTATAATCGCGTGTGTATCCGACAAGCATATTGAATACTTGAAAAATGCTTCAACATCGTATGAGATGATAAAATGTCTTGAGAGTGTTTTGAACGTAAAATTGTACTGTCGAAACTGTATTTACGTCGAAAGTTAATCCAATTAAAGTGTGGTGAAAACACAGCACTTCAGGACCACTTCGTAAAATTCGACGAGATCATGGCTGAACTAGAGGCAGCTGATACAAAGATGGACGAGGACGATAAAGTTTGCCATTTACTTATGACGATGCCCCCAAAATTCGACACGGTAATTACGGTATTGGAAACATCAGATAAAAAACTAACAATAGAGTTCGTCAAGAGCAAACTTCTGGATGCAGAGTTGAAGATTAATAATACTAACGCTGTTACATCTCCTTCGGAGGAGTTTTCGTTCGGGGCTAAAGTTAAACGGTGTTTCGGTTGTGGAAGTACGAATCATTTAAAAAATTCGTGTCCAAGAATTAAGAATAATGGAAGGTATAATTCCCCGCCAAGAGGGGGAAATTTCCCACCGAGAGAGATAAGTTATTCGTCAAGAGGAGGCAGTTACCCCCCAAGAGGTGATTATCAACCGAGATATGACGATGGCTATTTGGCTGAGACCGAAATGAACCACAAAGACGTGACATTTATAGCATTATCTACGGAGCTTGCTGAGGAAGAACCAAGTAGACATAGTTATGTTAATTTCATACTGGACAGTGGAGCGAGTCATAATTTATTTCGAGGTGATGTATTGGATTTAATGTCAGAAGTGAAGTGTATTGAACCAGTTCCAATAAAAATTGCTGACGGCTCTAAGATATTTGCTAAGAAAGAAGGTATCCTTGAAGTGTATTGCAATAAAACAGGCGTGAAGTTCAAAATAAACGGACTGATTGTGGACAACCTTCCGTATAACCTCTTATCAGTTAAGAAGATAAACAAAGCAGGTTACGATGTCGTATTCACAAACAGTGTTGCAAAAATTATGATGAAACCCGAACCAATTATTAGTGAAATGTGTAACAATCTTTTTGTGTTCCGTTTTAAACTTAATATAAAAAGAAATGACTGTTTACTGTCCGAAAAATCGGATGACTTGTGGCATTTAAGACTCGGGCACTTAAATCGACGTGGACTACAACTTTTGAATCTACCATGCTCGGATAGAGTATGTGATGCCTGTTAAAAAGGTAAGGCGGAAAGACAGCCTTTTAATAGAAAAGAATACCCACGATCTACACGAATAGGCGAACTAATTTACACAGATGTTTGGGGACCTGTCAATGAAAGAACAATGGATGGCGAAAGTTATTACTTGTCAATATTAGATGATTTCTCTCATTTTACAACTATTTATTTACTTAAAGAAAAATCAGATGCTGAAGAAAAATGAGTGGATTTTTATAGAATGATGAAGAATAAAGGAATCAATGTATCAAGAATCCGTTCTGATAGGGGTGGAGAGTTCCGATCAAACAAATTTAAGGAGTTTTGCAGATTTAATGGTGCTGTACATGAATTTACACCTCAACAGTGTGGAGCTGCGGAGAGGTTGAATTTGACACTTCTTAATAAGGTGAGAACAATGTTCGTTGATAGTAATTTGCCAAAGTATCTATGGGGGAAGGCGGTTCGCACCGCAACATATCAACTTAATCGATCCCCTACAGTCGCACTGAATGGCCGGACACCTGCTGAAATGTTTTATGGAAAAAACGATTTGTCGAAGCTACGGGTTTTTGGATGTAAAGTCTGGTACCTTCAACTGCCAAAGGGAAGCAAACTTGAACCTAAAGGTCGGGATGGACGAATGGTTGGTTATTCTGGTGCTGGACATCGGATTTGGGACCCAGAGAAGGGTGAGATAATTATTTCTCGTGATGTGAAGTTTGACGAGACACAGATTAACTATTTGAAGAATAATTCTCAGACACCTGCATATGTTCCATCTAATGAAGAAGACAACAAAGAGGAAAATGAAAGGGAAGACACGGAGAAGAATGTACTCTCAGACAGTGAAGAAGAGTTCTACGGATTTGAGGAAGAAAACCGTAAAAGAAAGAAAATTAGACCAGAAAGGCAAAGAAAAATTCCTTCATATCTTAAAGACTTTCATCTGCATACAGCCTTTTGTCTGTTAACTGAGGATGATCCACAAACTTATACGGAGGCAGTAAAAAGGGGTTGAACTGATGCTATAAACGAAGAGTTGTTCTGGAATTGCAGCCTATCATTGTGGAAACATAATATCGTGGAGATCTCGAAAGCAACAATCTGTGGCGCTGAGTTCTTCGGAAGCTGAGTATGTGGCAATTAATCTGGCTGGAACTGAACTTTTATACCTAAAAGGACTATTGAGTGAATTGTACCCAGGCAAAGATGAGGGCATTAAGTGTAGTTTACTTGTTGATAATCAAGGTGCTTTGAGTATGATTAAAAACTATGAAAACACTAGCCACTCAAAACATATAGATATTAAGTTTCATTTTATAAAAGATATTGTTTCTAAGAACTTAATTAGTATTGGTTTTGTAAATACATGTTCAAACATAGCAGACATTTTTACTAAAGCGCTCAATAGCAATAAATTTTCATTTTTTAGATCTCAGCTTTGTTTAAATTAATTTTTTGTTGTTTGCTATTACTCTTGTTTTATTTTTATTAATTGATACAATTTCAAGTGATTTGTTGTTTGTGTTTTATATATGGACTTGAAATTGAGAGGGGGTATGAGAGTTCTTTTTATATATATTATTATCATTGAAATACAGTTGGCATTGGCGACACTTGTATGGTGTGAGAGGTTCTCTCGGATGTGGAGGTTCAGGTTCACTGTGCATAATAAACAGGGTTACAGTAAAGTGTATTATTTGTTTGTCCTATGAGACTACTATTTATTCTAATAACTCAAAAACAGAAATATTACACCAAGCGCTATGTTTGAGAAAAATGAAACCTGACTCAATATGTTATGCCAAATACAACAGGAACAAAACAAGGCACATTAACCCTACCCTCTCCACTTCACGTAAAATCAACAAGTCTATTTAATAAATCCTGCAGAACACTGTTCTACAAGTCATTCTTCAACACCTCACCCAGACCTCTCACTCTCTCTCACTCTCTCTCACTCTCTCTCTCTCTCCCTCTCTCTCTCTCTCTCTCTCTCTCTCTCTCTCTCTCTCTCTCTCTCTCTCTCTCTCTCTCTCTCTCTCTCTCTCTCTCTCTCTCTCTCTCTCTCTCTCTCTCTCTCTCTCTCTCTCTCTCTCTCTCTCTCTCTCTCTCTCTCTCTCTCTCGCTCGCTATGTTTTAGTCCGGCCTTGTAAGACCACACACCTTCCTAGTGGGATTCTCTGCCTTCGTCTCGCTAAAACTAGCACCTCCTTGGGAGACACCTCTCCCTCGCGGACGACGGTTGCTGTGGCCCTACAAACTTTACCTAGTAGCGTTTCCCACGGCAATCCAGTCTGCCTCTCTCCGGTTTATCAATTTATTCTCATATTTACCCCGTATTTGGCCCGAATGATTAATGAAAAACACTATTAAAAGCACAACCTCAATATTTTACAATTTCATAAAATTCCATCGTAACATGTCCCACCCTAATCCCCTACCACAGTAATTACAATGCGCCACACATCCCTATAAACCTCCTTGGAGGCTAAAGCGGAAGTGGCCTCGTGGCCTGTTATAAATACGTGGCAATGGGAATCCTGGAAATGGACACTTCCTTTAATCATGCTCTGAGTGTCTGTGGCTCTCGCACTCTTGGTCAGCCTGCACTGCCTCGTATCGGGTAAATGGCTGTCGGATGAGGGCGGGGGACTACCTAAGAATCCAATTCCTTTTTCACATGCGAGGGGAGTGACAACCATGTAGTTTTGCGGTCTCTGGCCTGTTTGTAAACACTGTAGGAATGAGCCAGTGAATGAAGAATTGTATGTATGGTATGAATGAGAACACTGGACACAATTACTTATTACCTAATAAGTGGTGGATTGTAATTTTATCACTGTAATGATTTGAATTATACAATACATACCCCTACCCCTAATTAACCAGATTTAGTAAAAATGCTGTTCAGTGCCTTAGACACAGTACTATGGGGTGAATTTCACATCTCTCCCACTACCTGATTCCATGTGATTATTATTCTCAGGCCACATTGTCTTAAATACTGTCCCAGCCTCTATTGTACAACACACATCGACGTGCTACTGAAGATTGTACTATTCCGTGTTTTTTTTTTTAATATATTACAAAATCTGTTTCGCAAAGTCATCTGTGTTATTAGTTTTATCCTCAGGGGAAAAGGGTACAAAAAAGCTATATTTGTACATGAAATCCCTCTAATAAAAACTAAAAGCCGAGTGTCGAATGAGGTTTTTTTTTTGTTTTGTTTTTTGTATCGGTCGTATTTGTGCACTCGTTGAAGGTTTGCCCAGCCGACCGCAGGCCACAGAGGAAGAAAAACAAGCCAGAACCAATTTTATACATGAAAAGCCTCCCCTTTCAAAGTTAGCTTAGGTAGGAAGAGTAGAAAATAAGTTTAAATGTTAATTGGAGGATGCTTTGGGCTCTCACTGCACTTTTGATCCGACCGGCCAATAATTGGCTCACTCTTCACAGCCCAACTGACGCGACCCAGTTACCCTTCATCGGCGCGTGTGTGGTCGGTTGATGTATGGCATCGCTTTCCTGCATACTTCTCCATTTTGGATAGCATGAGAAAAAATATCAAGGTTGAGTTGTGAATATATTTATGTGAAGAATCATAGGAGGTACCAACGACCAGAAAAGAAAAGTAGGAAATGAGGTATGTTACAATATGTATATAAATTGTGGAACTAACTTTTTTTTAACAAACATATATGCCCGTCAGTACAAAGTCTAGAGATGGTATTATTAGGCTATAGTGAATTGTTCGTTTTTAGGAATTTATTCTGTGTTCTCTGCAGTTTAAGGAAGTTACCAGTATAGGTGCTACTCCAGGATGGCGATGCATGGGTTAAAACATACGTTTGTCGTATTGTACGACAAAGAATAGCAATGACCCTCTAGGGTGAATTGGACACAATAGTTTTCGGCAATGATGAGCTGGAATTGCAAAGTGGCAACTCTTTTGACAATTACTGAAATGTGATATACCCTGGATCTTGCGTAGAATCGGATAAAGTGCCTTATTATACAAAATATAGGACCATAAATAGTTGGGCGCATGTGTCCGGTGTAGCCTGGACAACAGCTAGGTGAGCGCGAAGGGTTGCATTACCATAGCCCCCACCCAACAGGAAGTGCAACGGGGGGGCCTTGAGATGCACAGAACTGCATGCAAGGCCGGACCGAATCGCTTCTGGAAACAAGCATTCTTCCTAGAGCTGTGCCACGTCTAGCCTAGAACCCTACCTCCAGGGACACTTGATAGTTTCTCGAAACAAAAACATCTTTTGAGACAAAGCTCAAAAGGACACATTTATGACCGATAAGCCACATTGATTTTTAAAATTTCTAAAAAAAAAATGTTATACTGTTATACCAAAATTTGGTGGATAAATAAATAGTAGATCCAATGGTCACTTGCCTCACTATTTTTCAAAATTATTTTTTACTCTGTGAAGATTAGTTTATTAAAAAAAAATTTGAAGTCTCTCCCAAAATGTATTTCATTAAAACGCCGAATCTTTCCAAAACTAAACACAGGTCCATCTGTTGCTGACAGCTTATTGAATTTGGGTACAAACATTTTTCATCATCTTCAGGCAGCCATCCCATGAAGTACTCAAGGGTCGAAAATGACGGATAGAACCGTATAAAAAACTACAGTACTGGGTCACAATAAACTGGCATATAAGTCGAGTGTGCCATCAGAGAGAAAATTCCAAGGTATTATTTTTTTTAGGTATCTAAAGCTGTTTACCACTCCAACTTCTTCCTAACAGACCATATAAATATAAACATAACACATATAAAAACACTTAAAATAAATCAATAATAAGATTTGCAACATCCGTCAATGATAGTATCTTGAAATTCATATTTATTCCTTGCTATAGTCCGATTTTCTTACCATTCTGAAAAATAAATTAAAGTTTTTAAAATTTTAAAATTTGAAAACATTATTTGAATTATATAATGGAAATCTTTTTTTGTATACTTTGTAAGAAGTAAAAAATATTCTTTTTAGCGAACTGTGTTCACAACAATCATGAATAAATTGTATTCTATAGAAAAAAATACGCCATGTAGAATGAGATGAAACAATATCGAAACATAACTGATTTCGGTCCAGAGCCTCTGAATCAGTTTCTTACAAACAAACTAAATGATTGTGGAAAAGTTCGATATTATTGATCAAAAACCTGAATATTTTTAGATCGTACTTGGAACTGAAAGTAGTATTTTCAACGACTAAAACGATTGTTATTAGCTAATAATAATCTCATTTAAAAAACGCAATTTACAACGGTGATTTCTATTGTTGGCTCCTTATTTTTTTTTTGATGTTTTTGAATTACCGTATTTGTCATCACCTGGCCTAGTGAAACTGGCAAGTCTGTTTTCAGGCTGAATTTTGTTTCCAGTAATTCCCGTTTGAGTAATGAACATATTTCGAATTCGTTTTTTTTGTTAGATTGAGTTATCCCCTAGGCTGGGCTGTTCTAGTCATAAGCGTATAAGTTCTTTTACATATTTCGTTTTGTCTAGGATTATTATTATATGTTACACACGATTTCAATCAAAATTCCTTAAAAGTATTGTCGATCTTCCATGCCTTTCGTCACTCCATACAGACTAAACTCCTTTATGTCAACAAATAATTAAAAATTTACCACTGTATGATATTGTTTCATCTTATTCTACATGGCGTATTTTTTTCTGTAGAATAAAATTTATTGATGATTGGTGTAAATACAGTTCTCTATAAAAATTATTTTTTAATTCTTACAAATCAACACTAGAACCTCCTGGACCAACCCACCCGAAGAAGATGGTCAAGAGACTTGCATACTGAGAAATAACACTAAATAAATCTGAATAGAATAGGCAAAGACGTTGACTTGCTAAATGTAATTATTACTTATTTCCCATTGAACATATATTAAAATAAATAATAATAAAAAATAAATTGTGTGTGAAGTGTATAACAAAACAAACTAGGATATTCCTCCATCGGCTGGTTTTGAAGAATGTGGCTACGATACAAGTAACGTTTAATATACGCTTATTTATTACGATTGTAATTACCGAGTATATTTTATGACTTGTAATTTGTTGCTTTGTGAAAGTGGTAAGACAGAAGCTGGGATGTAAGAGACTTGCTACATAATTAGTGGCCGTTACAGGTTTTCAGGGCTTCCGTTGCGACAGAGCGCCCTGGGGTCCAGGATTGCATCAAACTACATTCTCGGGACCGGATTGCAAATCCAAAACTGCAGCCTCCCGGTTTAGACCAATGTCTGCCGTCCTGTTAAAATATTTTCAAAGATTCTTTGCCAATTATAACTTCTTTTTCATCGGTAGTTTGCTCGTTTCTTTTTGCTGACGCGTTTTCTCCCTTTTTTTTTCTTCTTCTCTTCCTCACCTTATTAAACATCCAGGGCCGATTAGCACGTCTAGGGCTCCGTTCCCAAGATAACTCAGTCGAAAAAGCTATCCTTTCTAGCACAGATGTGCATTTGGATTTCACAAGCTTGCTCCGTGTACGGTTTCCATCGTGCTTTAGAAAGGGCTACGTGAACATGATCTGCGAAATATGACTCCGGAGAGCACCGACCGTGTACATGACAACAATAAGTACTCTTGCTGACTATATCTAGCCACAGCTTCCTAGAGTAGCCACTGCCCTCTAAATAATGCTGTCTCTACGTAAAATATCATGGGTGACTAAATTGTTGAATGTGCATCCCATGGGTAAGTGGCGATTTCCTTTCAATTTCATATTTCTAAAATAGCATATTCAAATATTATAAACAAAATTATTTCTGGATATTTTTATATAACTTCATAAATAGTTAATATATTAAATAATAATATGATCAGAATAGTAGAATGGCAATAGACTAGAGAACTAACCGTTCAAACATATTATGACCAATTTAAAAAAAAAAATTAATCCATGGCGCATCGTCTCATGAAAATGTAAGAAATGAAACTGTCTCTCCACGGCTTCATTGATTTATACCCGAACTTTTTCAAAGGACTATTTCCTCCCTCATTCTCAAGTTTCTAGTCAATGATAACTATAGTACATTATAGTTTGGTAAGACATCGTTCGATAGCCAAGCTGGTGAGTGCTATAGCTCAATTAGAAGAAATCAATAAACCTGTGGAGATCCAGAAGGTTTTTTATTTCTTCATGTACGCACTCCGCACCAGCAGAACATCATCAACCATGAAAAGTTTACCAAAAACAGATGGATGTCCCCTTTCACACAAACACCCCTTTCATGCGTGGAAAGACATGTTAAATCTTTGAAGAATGCTGGTTAAATCTTCAAAATACGGTATAATAGATCACAGTGATGAAGTTTCTGGGTTGAAATGAAAGACAGTTATTTTGAGAAATGTGGGTGTCATACAAAAAAAAAAACAACATAAAAGTTTAAAAAAAAAACTGTTTTCCTAAGTGAACACATGACAGGTTCGAACTAAAAGGTCTAGAAAATTAATGAGCTGTGAGCAGATTTATAACCGTTGACCTACTGCACAAAGGCCAACCAGCCTTAAGATAAAGGACCAGAACTGTTTCCCATGGCTGTGGACCATTTTTAATATAACAGTGAAACAAGGTGCCATATTCGGCCATTAGGACCAGTCGGCCGGTTTCCCATAAAGGCGCCGCCATCTTTGGGACCCCTGTGGTCACCATTTATGGTCTTACCCCAATACCTCCATCGCTTAAGGTTCCAACCCTTAAACGGATTCTGCTGAGGCTTGACCTATTGAATATTGTTTACAATTTTCAACTTTACTAGCTATACAAACTATTCACTGGTTCTATTATTTGTTCTCTGTGTATAGGCGAGTTTCAAGAGAGATAATAATCTACTGGTGACAGGACCCTAGAGTGTGACTCGGCTGGATCGTGTCAGTGTACACCATACTACATCAATAGACAAGAAGTTCATGGCACATTAGGAACTTTATAGCCAGTACTGGTCCCAAAAAGTGAAAATAAAAAAATCCCAAACGATCTGGGCATGGGTTTTTTTGGGGGCGAAAATACTGGGCAAAGGACATTGGAAATAGCAAATAGGTACAAATGAAAAGAAATTTTATTTCAGACTAAGAGAGAGCAAAAGAGGATGGGTCAGTTGTGGAACAGGGAAGCCAACGGGCGATGATCAGAAGAGCTCTAATGACTGAGCATTTTAAAAGGGGACTTGGCCGGAGCACTTGCGGCATATTCCGAGTAACAGATTCACTAAGCTCGAGTGTAGATTTTAGTTGTATCTACTTAATGATGCAGCCAACTCCAGCCGAAGAACATCGATCAGACTTTTTTCTCTCTTTCTCTCTCAGACACGCATTCTCTTTATAAAAACAGCTAGCCAAAGCACTCTTTAATCTCAATTGATTATATTTTCTTTAGATTTTTCTATAATGTTAATAAAAATTATTTCACAACAATGTTCCACAAAACATATATTTGAAGTATGACAAATATTATAAGAAGTAATTAATTATAAATGAAGGCTTTGTTTAAAATGATTTGAAAGGATTTTTCATGGCTGAGTCTGCTCAAGAACAATGAATATGATGTCCTTATGTATCGTATCCTGCAAATATCTCGTTGACAGGTCTAAATATAAATTTTTCTCCTAAATGAGGAACCGATATTACCGTTGATAAAAATTTCGTGCAAGTGCCTTACCCCGTACGTTGCACAGGTCACTGGAGAACAATGTAATTTGCATTTTTGGTTTGGCTTACGTTCAGTAACTGGTGCATTAGTTAGTAAAAGGTGTAAATCAAAATATAAATTTATTCCTCGTATTATTCTTCTCATCTTGTTCTTGAATACTCACATTTATTGATTTCGTAGCTTCAGCAATCTCGTTGACTGGATTTATTTATTATTTATTTATAGTACCGCTAGTGCATAAATCCAGTTTGAATGGGCACTGAAGGCAATACATGATGAACGCAATTGCTCCAACTTAACGCGGGAGCGAGTGTCGGCATTCTAACTCATGCTAATATCAAATTTGGAATCTAGGCGCTGGAATGTGACTCCCGCCGTTTCGCAACACGGCGGCCGATCGGGACAAAGAAGCGAGTGGGAATTATAATTTCTGAAAGATCCTTCGGCTTGCACCCAAGGTTTTATCTAGCGAGAACGGGTTTGCGTATAGCTCGAAAACAGGCAAGGGCAAGAGCTAGGAGCATTGCTGAATCTCAAATAACAGGAGGCTAGAGCCCCAAGGACGGTAATGCTCCCCCCTCCGCGCACCCGTGCATAATTCTTTCCAAACGACACGTCCACGGATAAACAACGAAGGCATGGATATAAAACCGGAAATGGATTTGAAGTTTAACGATTTGGATTTAAACATTCTCCGAAGAGCATAGAAACAATATTGTTCTCGTTATTGAATTGTTTACAGTAATTGTGCATAATGTGCACGTACGGTCGGAGTGAGGCAGTCCCACAAGAAAGACATGCTTACTTGTATTGCAGTTCTCGAGATGTGTAGACATACCTCACCTCAGTGGAGAAGATGCAGAACCAGTGTTTTGGGCACAAATGTAAATTATTATCAGTCATATAGGCATAAGTCATAAAGAGAATTTTCAAATTAACAATGTAACTGAGCGAAAGAGATCTAATTTAACCATTTCATATATTAAAAGAATCAATTTGTCTGTGCTATGTTTAATATAATAACATTTTTTATCTCAATTAATGAGTAACGTTAATAGGTTTCCAAGAGTAAATTAATTTTTCTTTTGCTTCAATGTTTTCTTGATAGAGATAATTATCTCAGATATTATGACAAACATATAACACTGAATTTCTATACTGCAAATAATATATGAAAATTATGTTCTTCCCTGTTTGTATTTCTGCAGTATTTGTAACTTCAGTTATTAAAGTGGTGTTCTTTTAGCAGCGGAGGATGGCTAATTACCTAAATCCCTTTAGTTTGACATATTAATTACACAGAGTTCACTCTAAACAAAAATCTAGTTGTTTATAAAGTCACGAGGCCACATCCACTTTACCCATTGCTCTGATTTGGATTAGCATATGGATTAAGAATGACCAGGGAAGTTCTAGTAGCGAAAAGTGGCTAGATATTGAATGAATGGTATCTTGAGATCAGCGTAAAGGAGCATCGCCTGTCGTCGCGGAGGACTCAAAGAATATTTGAATTAGTAGTTGCTGGTATAAGCTGCACTGAAAAGTGAGCGTAAATTACGAGAATCACAAGGAGAAATTGTGCTGACTCGATCCAAGAGAGGTGACATAAGAGTTCCTCCACTGTCTTTCCTCGGCTTAAGCATTCTTCGAAAGGAGTATAAAAAATAAAAAAATGATAAATTTTGAAGACATATTTATCAACACCTCAGTGTAGCAATCCTTAATATATAACAATAGTCCGATTTGCTTGATCGGATCATTGTTATACCCACATATATTACTATAAATAAACTTGATATTGAACAATATTATTGTGGATCAGTCCCACCATGCACATTCACCTTTTTTCGAATTATAAGATCTTTATATTAGAGGAGGGGACGTAATGTGTCGATTCTCCTTGATCATAATTATGGTGGTAATGTTGTTATTGTCTAATTTTACATTTCTATTGTTTGGTTAAAAACATTAATTTGGTTAAAAATATTATTAAACATTTATTTGTTTTAAATAATTCTTATATTTTGATTTATTACCGCAGGTAAAAATATCTATAATTTCGCGCATGTTCCGTAACCCACAGGTCACTGGAGAACTTTGAGTAATTCGTATGCATTTTCGGCTGGGGTTACTTTCAGCAACTAGTACGTTAGTTGGCAAAGGTGTTATTTATATATTTATTTTTAAATATTTAATTGTTAAACATTTATTTGTTTTAATTAATTATGCGTAAAAATGTAACTAAAAAAATTGTGGTCTGCTTTCTCAGTGTATAAAGGCATTTTAAAGTCAAATCTCAAACGGTTATAGATTTTTTCTTTTCTTATTTCCTTCATGGGATACTTTTCGCGGTAAAAATTAATGCCAAGACATTCCAAAGTAAAGGTTTTGAGACTCAGTAATAAACACCAATTTCAATAGGAATTTATTTGGTATGATTTGCTAGCTGATTTCCATTCATCTATTGAAATGAAGATTTTTTGTGACCAAGATGGTTTAGCAAATAAGATTAAATATATTAGTAAATCATTTGTTCATTTTTCAAAGAAACACAAGCCCGAGTCTCGTCAGATATTCATTTTTCAATTATTATTATTTATTTTTCAATTATTATTATTTATTTTTCAATTATATTATTCATATTTCTTCTATAGATATTTTTAAAATACGGTTTAGTTCATAGTAGGTGAAAACGAAAATAGTCTTTGGATTTCCTAGTTTTATCTTGACGGGTTTTATATTTTTCAAAAATATGCGCAGCCCAGATAAATAAAGGCAACTTCGCTAACCTACTTCCAGTGCAACCATGTGTACTGTTCCATGACCCATATCGACCAAGAGATGAGCTGTATCAATCAAGGATAACCTGAGATGTCTACTCAAAGGCGTCAAGTTGACATACAGGGTGTGGTCGAGGCTTTGCCAGGGTCGTCAAATTGGATGTACATTGACAATCTTATTTTTCTGCAAGCGCTTTGACTCATAAACATTGGCAAGTGTTAAAAACTAAAACAATAACATTATCTATAAGGAAAAATTGTCCAATAAATCATTCATGATGCTTTCGTTGATTTGTTAAAATTCAAATAAATTTATTTCCTTTATTTACATAATAAAAATAATGTTGTACCAATGTACAAAGCACTCTAGTCTACGAAAATACAAAAAACAACATCATCACTCTTAGTAACTAAAACTTCATTGAGCTATGAATGAATAATAATTTAGGAATATTTTTAAATAGAAACCAAAACTTGATGGTAATAAAAAAATAATTATTCATATATTGTGTCAAATACCCCTTATGTTTAGGTAATTTATCAATGTTAGCAAGTCGGTTTGTTTCAAATTCAGGAACCCTCAAGCTTTCACCTTTATATGCCTGTCTGTCTATTGGTAATTCCGAGTCCATCAATCGGCCAAGAGATTCGAATACCAATGGCACATTTGATGCTGCAACATCATCAAATATATTTCCACCTCTATGACATGCTATTTTTAATAAATTGATTACTTGTGCAATGAAACAATGAAATAAAAAGAAATGAAAATTTTATTCCGGAACACTTTCCCTAAGAACAACAATTAGGTTCGTCTAGCTGAATAAAAGTAACATTGTAACCAAGAACAAAAGCAAAATATAACAATTATTAAGAGGAGAAAAAAATGCTTGATAGGTCGCTGAGATGTATTATTAAAATAAGGAATGAATGAAATTAATAAAAAATAAATAATGAATTTTTATTTTACATATTTATTAGGGTATCAAATTAAAGATAAATAGAAAATTTATCTTTTTTTTGATTCCAATTTTACACTTTTTGGCTTAATGGTTTGCTTTTCCGATGGTGCTAAAAAGAAAACCATATTTAAAAAAAAAAAAAAAAGTGAAGGTTCGATTACATCATAACTAAAAAATTAAATACTTCCATATCATATTGAGTAGGATATACAATTAATATTTTCGACATCCTGATGAATAATTTGTGTTCTAAATAATATTGTGTTCCTAAATAATATTTATCGGATTTTTAGTGGTTATAATTATTGCATTGCCTCTTTCTGTGAAGCCAATACTTAATTTATGATGAATAAGTAAAATTTTCGAATACAATAAATTCAGGTTGCATTATTTCATGAAAGATATTTTTTTAAGAAATCACAGGGTATGAACCCACACCACTACCTCTCAATTTTTTTTCAGTTAACTATAACAGATTGACTACTCTTTTATTCACACAGCAACTCATTTTCCTAAAGTAAGCCCCGACCCATCCATAACAGAAAAAAATCTTAAAGCTCTTAACGAAACTCTTAATTGTACGATTCATCAACGCTTGACTTGATTTTACATCCTGTGGTATCTGTGAAAGAAGCGTGTACAGTTTGACCATGCCACTGAAAGGTAATTCTATCTTCCCATAAAATAATAGCGTCTATCTTCCACAGGTGATATCGAATCCGAGCATGATCATATTCCATCCCGTGTGACAAAGCACTTAACTTGAGAAACTATTCCAATCCTGCCAAACAAACGGTAATAATTTTAGATATTATTATGAGGAAGGCCTTTCCGAAGCTCAATCAAGCACTATCCGACATATTGGCACCACAATGACAAAGTCCACCAATAGTTGATATGAAGTTACTATATTAATCCTAAACCTTTCATATGAATCTTGCTGAACCTGTGGGAGTGTATCAAACAGTTAATTGTACGGATTCCCTTTAGAGCAATCCTGGCCCCAACTTTCCAATAATGAAACAGAAGATCGGTTCGCAGGAGGTAGATAGGTTTAAGGTACATATGGCGCAATACCATGTCACTATGTCGTGCGTTTGAAATATCTATTCCAAGAAATACATACATACAAGACAAAGTACGAGTAGATTCCTCAAACTTACGTTAATGAAGTAATTGAACTGTTAATACAAAAAACTTCGTTGATGACAAGTAGTCCAGTCACACTCACTTTTTTACAACTTGTAAGAACCTTAAAAAAATATTTTGTCAGCCAAGTAGGGGAAATTCAGTTTCAATACGATAAATTCTTAGGAATATAGAAGTTAAAGAAAAATTGCAAAGTTTTTAAGTTTCAAAGTAAAAAAGAAAAATGGGTACCTAGAAGAACAGTATAATAAAAATGGGACTTACTACTTGTGCTCATTTTTCCGGCAATTATATAAATTTCCGCCAAGAATGATCTCTTGTGGTAATTTTTTTCTTGCATATCCCATAGACACTTGTTTTCAAAAACGAGACAAATTAATTTTTCTACGTCCATTATATAAATGGATTATGGATATAAATTATTATATAAAACTTTTTATTGTGACCAATCAAACGTGGCAAGCACGTGGACGTCAGATCTAATGCGAAAAATCAAACTGATTCGAACGCCCAGCTTGTTCTGACGTGTTAGCGCGTAATCTGCAGAGGTCGTTGCAGGCAGTTTATATTTCTATTTCATTTGCATTGTTTGATTTGTCTGTCGAACTCGTATGAACCTGTTTTGCGAACCAGGTATAAAACCATAGCCTGGTCTTATAAATCCCTTTCATTCTAAATTGATAATTCGACACTTTCTCCACTCACAAAAGTGATTCGTGTTGATCAATGGATGGTTATCTTGGTGTATATATTAAAAAAAAAGCATAATTTTTAAATTATATACAGTCTGTTGCCATCGAGCCTGTATATTATTTAGGGGAAAAATTAGGATAAGAATTAGTATGTAAGTTAGTTTTAAGGTTGATCAAAAAGGTGAGCCCCATCACCTTATTAGTCAGTTTAGTCAAGTCACGTATAATGTATATCATTATACTTGTTTATTCATTATATAATTTCTATAAAATAACAAAACCTGTATATAATGTAGTGATGCTACAGGAAATACAAAATAATTTGTAAATAGATTCGCCGGAGGATCTATAATTATATATAATTATCTGTATGTAAATTTAAAGGGGCTATGAAGAAAAAAAAAAAAAAAAAAAATTATATACTCACATGACTGACAATACAGCTAAAAGTCTCCAGAAATTTCAGAATCGTGAGAAAAGTGGTCATACGTACCTCTCTCGAGAAGTTAATGTACGCCAACCAGCACCCGTTGCTTGGCGAGCCGTTGGTGGGTGAATCCACCGAAGACACATCAAGTTTTTTTTACTACCTGTAGCACCTAACAAATCCAGTGTTTAACACTATGACCCCACCACCCTTACCACACCGATGGCAACGGACTGTCGGGGAAAATTAGATTAAGATTTAGTTGTTAGGTGTAAGTTAGTTTTAAGTCTATGATTCATAAGGCGAGCCCTGCCACTTTTAAACATGTTTGGACAATGACTGTACAATGTACATTATACTTTTGTGACAATCACAAATCGCAATATACAATTATTAAAAATTGTGTAAAATGTGACCAAGCTACAGGACTACTGTAAATAGATTCATTTATGTAGAATCTATACTTATTTTCATAATTTATAATAACAAGAGGATGTGATGAAATGAAGTATTTTATGAATCATCCAGTACATCACTTTAATCTACTTCAAATTATGAGTATGTTAGGTACCCACATAAGAAACCAGAAATGAAACCCACTTTAAACTGTCTACTGAAAAACATTTAGAGGTGGTGGGATAAAATGGGCAATAGATAAACAAAATAATTTTTGCCCCTTATAAAGATTAAGATTTACACGTCGAAAAAAAAAAGAAAAAAAAAAAAGAAAAAAAAAAAAAGAGAGAGAATCTCTAATTTAAAGGTAGACTGCGGAAGCAAATTGGATCTCTGGCTCGTTAAAAGTTTTCATTGATCGGGAAAAGCTAAGTGGGGAAGTGTCAAGGACATCCACTAATTAACTTCTCAATATTTTATTACAGATGACAATCTGTCCAGGAGTTGGTCGATTAAACGTTTATAAACAAAAATAAAATTAAGTGCCCTGCTGAGTGGGATGACAAGGGCATCCGTTAATTAACATTTCGATATTTCGCTTTGTTTTTATTTTTAAACATTAAAAAGATGAACACGAGACAACAACAACTGAAGGATTCAGATCCCAACTTACAACCAAAACCTTCGGCCAACCTTCTGTCAACCAGCTTACAATATTTATTAAAATGCGAGAAAGTACAACTCGCTATTCTATTCCATTTTTTTTCCAATTAAGGTAATAAAAAAAACGTTGAGTTAATGTTGTGAACACTATTTCGATAAATGTATTGTTTAATTACCCATGAATTTATTATTCAATGAAACTTTTTATTTATTATAAGAAAGATTTTATTTTATCCTCATTGGGGGCTCAAGAGAAACTACCATGCAAAATATCCTACCTCTAACTAAAACATGGTTTGAGTCAAAGTTGCGAACACGATTGTAATGAGAGTGTAATTCTCACGTAATACTCAATCAAGATTTTTGATTTGATATCCTACTCAAAATTATAGAAAAATATTTATTTTTTATTCCTGATTAAATAATTATAAACGTTCAATTATGTTTATTAGATTTTTTTATATCATAGGGTAACCAAATGGATTATCCACATAAAATTTCATGTTAATAGATCGAACAGGGGACTCATAATTTCCATGACAAAAAGGCAGACACACATGAGAGTTTCTGGTTTTGACAAAAAGAAAGAAAGAAAACCTTACAAATTTATTGTAACAAAAAAAAACCAAAAACCTTACAAACCAATTGTAACCAAAATTACAATTGATCTTTGATATAAAAAAAAAAATCAATATTTTCTCAATTATAGATTCTAAACCCTACTAGTCTTGAAAATATTGTATTTGTGGGTGAGGGGTCCATTTGGGGGAGAGCGGTTTGTTGTATATGATTTTGTACCGATTGGAAGAATTTCCGTAGTATGTAGAGACCGCTAATAATTGGGTATTTATTTGGTAAAACATAAGCTGAAACGGATGGTCGAAATCGAGACGCGAAGGAGAACTGACCTGGGGGTTCCGTGACACAAACCAGTAGTAAAGGCGACCACGCGAGGTATCGGAGCCGAGTGCTATAAACACTACGTGACCATGTCACTGTTTGCACAAGTTGGGCGGTGAGCATTATCGGCACGTCGACCCTCTCCGCCAGTCTTCTTTTTTCATTCTATGTTTTATTACTTTCCTTTAAATGGAGGGGGGCTTCTTCTGGCCAAGGGTCGTTGCCTGAGAGCTACGGTCCCAGACCGCTGCCCGACATGGCTGTGCAAAAACACAAAACAACATTATGTGTCGTTGAGCTGGTTCAGTTGCTCAATGCTCAATTCATTTCATAGATAGTTTAAAATTACTTGCCGATCCGAGGATATTCACATAATCTTAGATAATTAGGTGACGTAAATACAACAACGTGACTAATAATCATAACACAGATCTACTAGAATTTTAGGAGGCACCAGTGAGGAACAAGGTAAAAGATTTCCGCAAGATATTAAAACTATGGAGAACTGCTACTAAGGAAGATGGGCTACGCACATGTTCAAATTATTGATATTATTTTTATTAAAAATATTAATAGTTAATATAACGACAATAAAAACGTTTCATAACGTTCTTTCATAGGCAAGAACCACGGATCGTTCGTACGTTCTTCAACGCTTGCTTTTTCCGAGTTTATTTAAAAAACACCATTAAAAATCTTAACATTAAAATATTACAACAATATTTTAGTTCTTTGAAGGGCCACTCTCATGATATTGAAAATAGAACAATTATATGTTTTGTGGATTTTGCACCAAATAAGTAAACTGAACGTAAAATTCATGAGTTGATAAATAATGATTTTTACTTTAAAAGAAATATTTTTGAAAAATATATTCTAATTGCTATTCTTTGCCAATATTGTGAATATTTGGTTTTTGGTCATTAATCCTTAAAAATGTTTATATTTACATGATAATCTAGATTAATTATTTATTTATAAAGTAAATATTCTTAGGAACATGAATAATAAGGAATATCTTATCTTATAAATTTTATATTACTACCTATTTTTTGCATTGCTAAACTGTGCAAGGACAATGAAATTTTTGAGCAAATCTAAAATAGTTTTTATTTATTATCATTTAACAATAAGCCAATTTATTTAATAAATTAGACTTAGAATAATGTGTATAATTTTCATTTCAATTTCTTGTTTCTTTGTAAATATAACAATATTAGAGTAAGAAAAGATCCACAAATACATAATTTCATTCATGATTTCACTTATTATAGTTGTGTTTATTGTGACCTACATCGAAACAGTTTACTCAACAATTGTCAAGCCCAGATTGAGGTCCAGAGTAGACTTCCCTTTTGAAGTTTTTCTTTGATGTTTTTGAAAGAATCCTACTCAAACACCTCTTGTTCATATTTGAATAAAAAAACCGCCTTCCTAGCCATCAATTAGGATTCCATATTAGACATTCCACTACTCAACAAAGCCTCTGCGTTGTTGATCATAGTCCTCTGAACTTGTAAACACTATTGCACATGATGTTTCAAAATAAATTCAAAATGTCACAGAAAACAAGCTTCCGAAGTGTACAGTTGCTAGTTGGTTTCATCGATGACTTTTTCCTCTATCTTTGCATATGATAATGAGACAAATGCAGGAAAAAAAAAAATATATATGTATTGTAACATTCATGATATTTGAGAATATCATGGCAGGAACCCTCACATCTGCTAAGCATCTTCCCTTATACTCCTAGGAGTGGGGATGAGATAAACGGGCAGTCTTAGCACAACCGTCGAGAAGAGCGGACTTAGCAAGCTCCCGAATTGGCGGTCACCAACAGGAAGAGAGGAAAAGAACCAACAGCAGAAAGTAACGTTGATTGGATTACAGGAAGATCATCGATTAGGTGATATTAATATTGTTTTTATTATGGATCCATTAAAAGAAATTGAGCTCAAATTTCATGTTTTTTGTAATTAGTAGTAACTATCCTAATTTAAAAGGATTTGAATATTTTTTTTATACTTTTTGTCAGCACTCTATATAATTATAATTATTTGTTATAACCATTTTATTTGAATATATTTCACAATTCCTAGTTTCTCAATTTATTAATAACTACAACATTAGCCTTGAGATCGGGCGATTCAATCGGGATAAATTCCTATGTCAAAGACATAAAACAATTTGAATTAAAGATCTCATGACGGACCTGCCAAATTAGTTAAGGTAAATTGATCAAATAAAGTAGAAAGAGAAATGGTGAAAATTTCTATATATATATAGAAAATATAGAATAATAGACAGAAGTAATTCATAACTGTCAAGGTTGTCTATGTCGTAAGGAATTGTTTAGTAGATATATTAAAAATATCATAAATGGGAGTCCCATATTAAAATAACTACTCGTTACTGGAACGTTTTCCTCGTTCCTATTAGAATAAAGATCGACTGAATTCAGAATAGAAATTTTTCGACAAAAAACTAGGCTACTCCGCTAACAGATAGATAAAGAACATCAAATCTGTGGCTTATTATCCATTATCAAGTTATTCCCAACCAGCAGTCAAGTCGGCATGCGAAAAAATCACTATCTGACTTCAGACAAATACAGTTTTATATTAATTAATGTTTGTTGTTATATATGCTGTAGAAATAAGTACCCAACAATCGGGATTTTAATGAAACTAATGGGCACACCTTAATAAGTATTATTGATACGGTCTACAATGATTAGTAAGTTTTTAAGAAATACTCGCCGGGTGCTAATGTGTTTCACATTTCTTGTCCTTCATTTGTTGCTTTGTATTGAAAAAATACACTTTATTACAAATTCGTAAGAAGCCAATCGTAAAGATTATTTAGTTTATAATTGATTGATAATGATTTTTTATTCGATAAATAATGATTAATTCTTCAGACATTCGAAGAACGTCTGTTATTTCATAAACAATACATGTTTATCCGATAAAATACCGTCGTATCGAAACTTTAAAACCGACTGCAATAAAAACTAAACCGGCTGATTATACGCTATAAAATAAAATAAATAAGAGGAATGGCAGGCTAGAGAGATACAGATAGAAAAAGAGAAAATTGTGCACCACTTTCTATGGGGACAAGATGGACGTGCCCTGATAGGGTGAGCCTGTTATCAAGCCGGAGCACGTAGCCTGAAGATTCCCATTGATAAGGGACGTGCGCGGTACGGTACTCGGTTGCACTCCTTGCCGGCCAGCCTTCCCCAACAATCCCATTCTCAATTATAATCACCTGCGATTCCTTAGGGGTAACCTTCCGAAGATTGGGATAGAAATTAGAGACTAATTTTTACCTAGCCCGAAGGGAGATGCTCTACTTCCATTCGAAACCGATCTCACGGCAGTAAAGACATAAAAACACATTAGTAATACAATCAACTGTCAATAATGACATGATTTATTGTAAAGACTATTAAAACAGTAGTAATCCCGAAAAACCTGTCCATTTGTTTGTTTAAGTAACAATATAAATACAAAGCTACACATGCAGAAGCATGTACTACATCCAATCGCTGGCATTGCCTCCTTGAGATGTGGCACGGCCATAGTACAAGGAGTACGTCATTATATTCATTTATTAATATACAAGCTGAAGGTGATCATCACTAGTGTGTGTATGTGTTTTATTAAACTTTTAACTTCAAAAAGAAAATGTATTATATTTATGCACTCCTTCGAATGCATCTGTGTATGCAGCACGAGGAGAAAGATGTAAAGCCAAATTTATTTATTTATTTTTTGTTCACTGTATACTTATTAAAAAAAGAGGTTATAAAATAAAAAAAAAATTTATTAATATTATATTTTTCATCACTAATAGCCTTAGAAAATTCTATTCTTTCGTTGCTTCTAAGCTAGTGAAAACAAAAGTAAATACATAAAATATTCTAAACAATGACTGAGAAAGATTAAACTTAACGGTAGTGGCGTAATTAATAGATACTGAATTAGTCTTATGACGTTAAATTTTGTTTTGGGATAGTACCCTCTATAACCAAATATATACAGCATAAGTCAGGGAGTGGTGGTATTTAAATTTGTGATGGGTTAGATCCATTAGTCAGATGGATACATGTCAGAACTTCAAGGAGGTCTTACAAGCTAACTAATTGAGTGCAGGTGTAAAGAATCATGCAATGAGAACAGGATCGCCTGATGGTGGTACTAGAACCCCTAGCCTGTGTTATGTAGAATTTATATAGGCTTGCTTAATTTCACCTGTGCACAGGGGAAGGGTAAAAGTGGTTTATATGTTCCATAGTAGCTGTTTGAAAGGCTGCAGGACCTGATACCAACGGATCCTTACAATGGTATAGTGGTTAATTCAAGGTACGTAAATTTCCACGGCATAAGACAATCAGGTACATAGTATTGTTGGCTGGGCGCCATTTGTACAATCCTAACTTCTTATTTTACTCTATAAGAGCCACGCAGGCCTTAATTCATCCGAGTGTTTGCCCATGACTGTACAACTGTTCATACAACACTGTATGAGTGTTCTTACTACAAACAAACGATTCAAATGTATCCTAAATTTGAAAGGTACACTTATTAACCCCTCGGAATATTCTGATTCTTGTCCATTCCAATAAAAAATGAAACGAGAATTGTATGAATGAGATCATTTATCTTAATTACTTATTGCCTTATAAAAGGCAGATTGTAATTATAGCACAATAAAAAAAAAAAAAAAAGTTTCTCTAAGGTCAAGACACACTATTGTATAATGACGAAATTATGATCAGCCATATTTTAATTCGGAACTGGAAAGAACAATAGGGGTTTGGTTCAAACTTTTCGTTCTAAATACGAGACCTGCTATAAATAGGTGACAGTGGGAGTCCTGGCAATGGCCAGTTTCTTTAATCATGTCCTGAGCGTCAGTGGCTCTCGCACTCTTGATCAACTTCCACTGGCTCACATCCGGTGACGCGGATGATAGTGGAGCGTGGGGAACTTCCCAATACTGCGCTTCATCTTTCGCACGCGACCAACCATGTCGATTTGGGAGGTCTCTGGGCCAAGTACTGTATTAATGAGCGAGGGAATGAAGAATTTTAAATATGGCATGAATGAAAACATTGAACACAATTACTTATTGTTCAATAAGGCAGATTGTAATTTTATCACAATAAAGATTTATCATTACCAGCTTAAAAAAAAGTCACCAAAACGCCACGATCTTGTCACCATTTAGTGGCCCATGATCACTAATTACTTGAGAGTGTAAGCCAGAATTCGTAAGTGAGCAACCTAGGAGTAACGGGTGCAAGTATATTTCTTATACAATATCAAGCAAGTATTATACTAAGCAAGTCTTTTACACAATAACGTTTGTAACACGAACAGTAATACGAAAAGAGTTTAGTATATATTTCAAAAAATAATGTTTTTGAGGCAACAGTAGAAATCCAGTTCCAAGCCAGTTTTTATATCAATATTTAATTTACTAACAATACCATATTTTATTTCATTTGTCGAAAAGAAGCTTTAAATGGCCAAGATGGTTTAAGTAATATTTCGACTCAAAAATACCGAGCAGTTATTAAACAATCGTCCAATACATTTTAAAAAAAGTAGTGAAAAGGCTCAAGCTCAAACTCAACTTCTATAACAATATATTGCCCCCTCCCCGCAATAATGAAATAACTTGGCGTAGCTCTACAATCTGCTAACGAGGCTTGGCTTCCATCAACAACAATCCCCAGGAGTCCATGTTTTGTGTGGTTATCGTCCAATGTCAAATCCCACTGTTTTCCTACATCATTGACCACACATTCCAACCCATAGTCCTCCTCACTCTAGTATTCCATATATGACGTCTGTCAGTAACTTCTTTGGGATCATGTCATTACTCATCTGAGCTACTTATCTTAGCATTCCCAGTTTCATACCTTATAACAAATCAGCTCGTAAATATCGTGGTATAATACGATTTACAGTTTGGAAATACATTTTATGAGCTTTAAAAAGAAAAAAATGTTGATCTTTTTCAGAAAAAATGTAGAGGCAACTGATCCTAGGAGCCACTGGAAATTGAAATTGAATTTACCGAATTCAGCTTGCCGAATACAGCTTGCTGAATATGTATAAGACAACTTATTAGGCTGTAAGTATGACATTCCAGCTTTCTAGTGATTTGTCAGTGTCAGTAAGTTTTTTTTTCCCATTTAACATTATCGTTGAATAATAACCTTTATTACCTGATAAATTACAGCCGGTTCTACTGCCCATTAAAGCTACACCAACGTGATTTACCTCTAATGACTAAGTGAATAGTTTTTTAAAAGATGACATGTCATCTTCCAGTTAATGACCATAAACCGTGCTATTAAAAGAGAAAATTCGGCTCTTCCTACTTTAGTAAGTCCAAACTTACGAAAAGTACTAAAATTGCTTATTATGACCTAGTCCAAATCTAGTAGCAATGATAACCAATTACAAGCGACACCTGTTCGTGAAAAAAAAAAATTCACTGCATAGAATCAATAAAAGATCCTTTTCAGAACGACTTCTATTCTAATTCTATTCCTCTCCCTGTAACCGAGACAGCTGTACAGACTTCTTCAAAGGACATCCCATCTCTCGATAGAAAATAAACTACTAATCTACAAAGTTATACTTAAACCAATCTGGACATACGGAATAGAGCTATGGGGGACAGCAAAAAAGTCCAACATCAAGCGTATCCAATCCTTTCAATCCAAAGTCCTGAGAACAATAGTAAATGCCCCTTATTATGTCAGCAACAAAACCCTTCATAACGACCTTAATATACCCTACATTCTAGAACTCATCCCTTCCAAGTTTATGAAATTCCACAGTAGCCTTTCCAACTACCCTAATCCTGTAGCACAGTCTTTGAACTGCGCCACTCATCCCTATAATCCTCCTCGGAGACTGAAATGGCAGTGGCCTCGTGACCTGCTATAATCGCGTGACAGTGGGAGTCCTGGCAATGGCCAGTTTCTCCAATCATGTCCTATTGTATGAATGAGATCATTTATCTGTTTTATTATTGCCTTATAAAAGGCAGATTGTAATTATTGCACAATAAAGAATTATTCAGAACGACTTACTAACTAAGCGATTTTTTATTCCAAAAAATAAACTATCTAGACGTCCTCTCATTGGGGATTTGAAAAAAAAGAGTTATCTTTATCATGGACAAGTTACTTGATAAACAAAGTAGAAATCAGTAATTAAAATACCAGTAAAATTGGATTCCAGAAACGGGACAGTGTTAAATGTATAACAAATTAATGTGTTCCTTAGTGCATACCAACCAAAGTTTTTTTGGTTTGGATCAATAGTTGGCACACACTAAAAAAATTCTTTTATAATACACATTTTATAACATCACTTTATTGAGCAGTTAAACTATTGTCAGAAATCGTCTTGAAGATTTGGAAGATCGACTAGAAATAATGGAAGAATTTATTTATTTTTTGTAAGTGTGCGGTATGAAATGCAGAATACCAGTATCCGAATAGAATTGATTTTTGTTTGTTATTTTAGGTTATTATTATTATAGTAGCTGTTTTTGTCATTATTGCTTTATTCTAAGTGATCAGTTGGTCAATATTGAAAATAAATAATTCAGTTATTTTACTACTGATTAAAGCTGTGATGCCCTGCTATTTTTTCTTAAATATTTTCATACCTAAATATACATTTTTTATTTTATTTTTTTATTGTTTGATTATTTAATCCCTTAAGTGATGGAGCGGGCTATCATTCCATCTAAATTGAATAAAATTAAGTTTCATATAGGGCTATAGTTAGAAAAAACTTAAATGTGGCTCCCAACTGCTTCATGTCTTATCACTGGTACCATGACCATTTCAGAAGAAAATATCTAAATATATTCCTTGTTTTTTTCGTTGTCCTTCATAACTTTCAGTTAGTAAAACTACATATTTTTTTTGTCTAAAAAAAATTGTAACTTGCAGCTAGGCTTAATTGCTGACAATTTAAGAGTCATCGATAAATCGATTGACTGAACGAAATTGTTTGAAAAAAAAAAAACCTCAGTCAGATCAAGCTTTTATGCAGAAATTACCATCAGAAACTTGTTTTCTTTTATTAATAGCACCGTGTTACGGCCAAGAATTCTATTGAAATGTGAAAGCCACATGATAAATGGCCCATTAAAACCCATGAACAGTAACTGTTTAACCACAAGATCTAGGAATTAGATGATATCTTTAATCTAGATAAGTTTAAACGACTGTTCTCGTATATCCTTTAGACTCCAACTTCCCTGCGGCTAAACATAGTGAATAATTCTCTGCAAGTACAATGTTTCCTTGGACAGTTTTGAAAAACAAACATTGCTTACTGCAAATCTAATAATAACGGACTAATCAACTGAAAATCTCATAATGTAACTCAACTATTCTCGTAAATTAATTTCAGTTCCCTCGCAGGTAATAGGAGTTGTACTTCTTTGGCACATTGTCACAAGCGTACACTGAAGAAAAGGAAAAGGTCTCGGCTAGTTCGATTCGCTATCTATCTATGAATACCGAAGCTATTTCTTCACCTATAATACCATCACCGGAGCCATCCAAAGAAGACACATCAAGTTCTTCGATTCGATGAAACATAGACAAAACCCTCTATTCCGAGACATGACACCCCCACCGATACCGGCAAGATGGCAACTCTCAAGATCTGGTAAATCAGACCAAATGGTGGACATCACGGCGCTTGGCCCACCAACAACAAGCCTCTAACGGGCACCCATCACTGATATCCAACTAAATAAGACTGCACTACATGCCTAGAGATACTCTAGGCCCAGCCACTAGTGGACGCTCACCACTGTACCGCAACAATCAACCTCTACTGAGGCTTCCCACACTCCTTAATTCCCTCACACCACCTTCAAGCAGGTACTCCTAGTACAAGGATCCGCTCAACCCAAATATTCCTTTATTTTTCCCTCATCCCTAATCTTATAATTAGAGAGCTGAGGAAAAAAAAAAAAAAAAAAAAAAAAAAAAGCGCCTATAATGATAAAATGAGCCTAACATTTACGATGTTAAAGTAAGCTTTGCTACCTTCGTAGCGTATTTACGCTAGTCAACATCACTCATTCACTCATCAACTTCATTCGGCACACCAAATAGCTCTACTAGTTGGTAGATATAAAATCATTAATGTACCTTTGACAGTAACAGTGTGCGATTTTTTTTGTTATTTGCCTGGAGGCCTTATTTGACCCAAGAGTACTGATAACACAATTTCTACACGATGCTTGCCCCATGCCCTCAGCTGCGTGGGCTAGTTCAGAGCTACTTCAGACCTTATCCCGAAGTAGCCTAGGTGATTTTTCAGTACAAGTTAGAATTTAGTATGTATTTCAGAATGGTCTTCAGATATCATTAGTGTCATAATATTCACTACCTTGCATCCAAAAATCTTTTGTTCAATGATTAGCACAGGTGCGAGATTACACTAGATCCTCAGATGCTAAGGTAACCAAAATAATCTTGCATTGTCTAGCTTTCGTTCACAAAGTTATTGCTCAAACTAGTGCGCATAAAAATAGCAGAAGTTCATCATCTAAAATTGAGACTGCTCTCAATATCGGATAGTTGACTTAAGAAGAGGCAGCTTGCACTTTTCTTCAGAGGCTTTGTTCTTTCAACTATGCCAACCAAATCAGTACAGCCTCAAAGCAAGAATAAACCAAAACCATTCATGTTACTTTATTATTTTCTTTGTACTCCTTTTTAATTATTTATGTATATAGATTGTCCCGTTTTTATAAAATATGTATAAAACAATGATGGATTGGTCCAAATAATACATTCGTGGCTATTATTACTTTAAATGGAATCTAACTAGAATGTGAAAGTACACAGGTATGGTGAGATTCCTCAAAAAAATGCTAATCTTTCATCATTTATCATGTTCTTTTCTGCTCTGGTACCTAATTAGGTTGGTAATAAGGACTGAACCACTCTTCCTGAGTTCTATCCTCCACAAGCCTCAAGCACTCTCTTGGGCCGTTATTTCCTTCAGTTGCAGTTGACTAAGAGCCTTTTTTAAAGTCATAATATAGTTAAGTCAGCATAAATTTAAGCTTCTTTATGTCAAACGGAGATATATTGCCTAATAAATACATATTGGATAACATTTACAAACAATGCGGAATCAATCATCAGCGGGAAGTATGCGCAATGACAACTCCTACACCAGGCGAGAGATGCCGATATCCACTGACTCACAGGACGGACACTATCTCAAGTATCGGCGTACTCCATCAGCCACCCACGCGCCCGTGTCAAAAGGTCGTGGTGGTACTGGCTCTGTAGTGGAACAACATGATAATTGCTCAGGTTTTCTCAGTGCTCTCTGAGGCTTCGTAGTAAGGGCATGCAAAACGGATATGTACAGACCTGGAGCAGGGGTGGCACTGAGTTCAATTCAACGGGCCCACATTGCCTAGAAAAGGGTGGTAACCTGCAGATAATCCACCCTATTAGTTATAAATCGGAGCATGTAAAGGCATTGTTGTACTCTCAGGAACTAAGTACTATCTGAGATCTTTTCTTTCTAAATCCCTCACCGATTCTGAAGAATCAGGAGCTCCAATACTCTACTTCTCAGACTTCTGAAAAATAGTTAATCACCGCTCATTCAACCCGTTTAGCTCATTATTTATTGTTGTTTTTCTCGTACTCTGTTAACACATGTTGTAGCGACCGCTAACTACATAAGATAAATCACCCTATACTCTATTGTATATATATTGTAAACAAATGTAAATAACATGAAAAAAATATAAATCATTGTAAATGTGTTAAGCAATAAAAAATGCGGGGTGCCAATTAGTTATATGAGCTGGGACACCAGCTGTAGTCAGGTATGGGTACCCTCGGCAAACCCTTCCAGCCTCCGCCAGAGAACAAAGGAAAGCCACATCATTGGTCACAACAATGCCGATAATGATTGGTTAAGGGCAAGGCTAGCTGGGTATTTAAGCCGGTGGTCTGGCCCCTGTAAATCATTCTACCGGCTCGTGGCTACTCCGCTTGAACTCTGAAACCTGGCTGCTTCTTTATGAAAAACCTCTGTGTCGGGATATTGTTGAACAATTGTCGGAGGTGAACAATTGTCGGAAAAGGTGAACAATTGTCGGAGGTCAACAATTGTTGGATTGCTGTAGTTAATAACATGGACCATGTTCCATGTAGGCGTTAATATCTGACTCCATTTATTAATAGGGATGTGTCCCGACAAGACACTGTGTTCAGGATGAGGTTCAGAGGTTCATAAAGAATAAGACCAGTTTTCAGAGTTCGGGCGAGAGATCGGCAGCGTAATAAGTACAAGTCGTCAGGGGTCTGCTATAGGCTGTGAGGCAAAGTGCCGTCGTATAGGTGTAGCATAGCGAGAGTCGATTAGCGGAAGGCTGAGGGGGGCTTACTCCCAGGGCCCCGAGGCCCTGGCATATCGCGAGGTAATCGGCTGTGGAGACTAGTAAACAGAGTGAGCCCACCAGGCCAGGTGGCCCTGGGGTAAGTGATAAGTCGTGCGGCTATGAAGCTAAGAGACAGAGTGGAGTGAAGAGTGAAATTTACTGATATAAATATGATAACCCCCTCCCTCGTGGAAGGCTGGGTCTGTCTGCCCGGAGTATGTTTTATGATACACAGGTAGTCACTTCTTTTTAGTTTTATGACCGTTGGGGTACAAGGGTGTGTTTTATATGGCTGCCGGAAGGACTGAAGGTCTATTCTAATAGGGTTAAGTGTCCTTTGCCCAGGTTTTATGGTAGTCAGGTGGCTAATTCTCTTGGTTTATTGCCGTACCCTTTTAGTTACTTGTCTACGACTTCCGACCTCTCCATGATTTATTACCAGAAGTTACATAGATTTACATTTTCTATTATAATACATTATGAACCAGAGTGTAGGGTAATTTACATATATAGTTAGCGGTCGCTATACTCTGCATCTCTTCTCTTCTAACCTCGCTATGTTTTAGTCTGGCGTTGTCAGACCCCTCACCTTCCTAGTGGGAATCTCTGCCTTCGTCTCGCTAAATCTAGCACCTCCTTGGGAGAGACCTCTCCCTAGTGGACAATGGTTGTCACGGCCCTGCAAACTTACCAAGGAGTGTCTCCCGTGACAATTCAGTCTGCCTCTCTCCGGTTCACACTCGTCTTAGGGATCCGGACGGATTTCACCTACCCTCAGATACCGAGTCATTCCAAGACCACGCTAACTACCTACCTACCTACCCTATACCTCTTCTCCTGAACATAGTGCATTGTCGGGGCACATACCTATCAAAAAAATGGAGTCAGATAGTAAAGCCGTCATCAAACGATTGTCCAGGTTATAAACTCAAACAACCCTCACTTGTTACCAGGGCTAGGGTAACCAGGCATCCCCCTCGTGACGACCCGACACATGTAAAACCAAAATCAATAAAACTATCGTGTATTTGTGGGCTTCAATGAGCCTTGTTGTCGTCATACCCTTAAACAAATACAAAAAAAAAAGACACTGTAATCAAATAAAAATATCTATAGACCATAGGCCACTAAAACAACATATTTATTATCCTGGAATTATATCTCTCTAGCAAAGCATAAATTATAACAACAACTTTATTATGATAAAATTACAATCTGCCTCATTGAGCAATAAGTGATTCTGATAAATGTACAGTATTTACAAACAGTCCTAAGACCTCCCGAGTCCACATTGTTGTCACCTCCCACGCGTGCGAAGGAGGAAGCTGAGTCCCGGGAAGTCCCCCATGCTCCTCCTTCAGCAGCGTCACTGGATAAGTGCCAGCGGAGGCTGACCAATAGCGCGAGAGCCACAGACGCTCAGGATATGATTGGAGAAACTGACCATTGCGAGGATTCCCACTGTCACGTATTTACAGCAGGTAGCGAGGGCACTGTCGTCTTTAGCCTCCAAGGAGGATTATGATGGGGATATTAGGGATGAGTGGTGCAGTGCAATGACTGTGCTAGGGGATTAGGGTGGTTGGATAGGTTACTATGGAATTTCATGAACTTGGAAAGGATGAGTTAAAGAATCTAGGTTATATTAAAATCATAATGAAGGGTTTTGTTCCTGACGTAATAAGGGGCATTTACTATTGTTCTCAGGACTTTTGATTGAAAGGATTGGATGCGCTTGATGTTCGACTTTTTTGCGGTCCCCATAGTTCTATTCCGTATTTCCAGATTGGCTTAAGTATAACTAACTTTGTAGATTAGTAATTTATTTTCTATTGAGAGATGTCAGTCTTTTGTCTAGATGGAAGTAACAAAAAAAAAAAAAAATTTACATATCTAATCCAATAATTTTACAATGGAAAACAGATAAACTAGTTGACCTAGATCTGTACTGTTGCCAATTTTTATTCAGGATTTCGGTTTTTTTTTTCTAAATCGGTCCTCATGTTTACACCTGTCTGAGTTGTCTTAACAATTAATTATTTACTTGGTAATGAAAATAAGGGTTTGTCTATCATTATGAGTAGGATATCAAGAAAATATCTTGCTACCTTCGTTAACAGTACATTATTTTTGTGCTTCATTTTTTAATATTAACTTAACACGAGTTAAATAATCATTATTATTTAAGAATGCTAATTATTCAATCTTACAGTTGAATCTCACTAATATGTGACATGTAGTATATTATAAGTCAATCCATGAACAATTTAACGTTGTAGTACCCATAAAAAAACAGGCAGATGACAGAAAACATCACTTTTAACTAATGAACCCAGCATTAATTTCACAAAAAAAATATTTATTAAGTAAATATGTTATTTAGAATAGGATATAATATAATAGAAATAAAAAAATTTATTCAGGAACCTACCTTCTTTGAATAATAACAATGGAGATATAAATAAATACAGCTCTGAACAACAAAAAAGAAACAATATATCATGTCAGGGGAGAAAATAAAATAACAATAAAACCCCAAAAGCTATACCTCAAATTAAAGTAATATAATTTTAGAATTTGTTTAAATAAAAAATAATAAAAAAAAAATAATAACAAATTAAACCAAAAGAGGTTTTTCAAAAATAAATTAGATAAAAAATATATTTTTGGTAAAAATTAATTGTTGTTTTTTTCAAACCTTACAAGTTTCCAATGACCATATGTATTATTTATGCCAAATATTTTTCAATAAACCGCAGTTTCAATGTCACGATCAAAATAAACAAACGCAACATCTATGCATGTCATGATGAAAAAAAAATCCAATAAAGGAACAATTCTTCGGTGATGAAAGTAAAGTTTTACGGTCGTGCGAACTTAAACGACAGGCAAGGAAGTTAAGATAAAAATGTACTAAAGATGACCTCGTTTCGCGGTTATCGTCTCTCTTTCAAATGAGTTGAACAAGTGCATTTTGTGCCTTCTTACTTATCAATGCTTTAACACATTTACATATGTGTATGTGCATGCAAAGATAATGATTGTTACCTCAAATTTATGTCTTATATTACATATGCAAAATGTCTTACAATTAAAACGGCTCTTTAGGCTCGGATACCATTCAAGGAATTTGTAATAAATTTGCGTAGAGTAAATTCAAGGAATTTGATATTCCAATTAAATGCATCAGCTGAATCAGATAAACTCTTTGCTTCAAGTCGAAACTCCTAATTTTTCGATAAGCAAACAAAACAGAGGGGCAAGTGAAAAAACCGTTGAGTGCAGTCGAAGAAAGATTCTATCGGCAGCTCAGTGTGTGTTTGTACTCATTATTCATGGCTGCTATTATTCTTTATAATAATCACGATGCCACTGCCATTTCAGTCTTCGACAAGGATTATAGGGATGAGTGGTGCAGTGACTGTGCTACGGGATTAGGGTGGTTGGAAAGGCTACTGTGGAATTTTATGAATTTGGAAGGGATGAGTTCAAGAATGTAGGGTATATTAGATCATTGTGAAGGGTTTTGCTTCTGACGTAATAAGGGGCATTTACTATTGTTCTCAGGACTTTTGATTGAAAGGATTGGATACGCTTGATGTTCGACTTTTTTGCTGTCCCCCATAGCTCTATTATTCTAAAACTGAATTTTGGAATCTACCTGCTAAGTAAAAGTACTACTATGGTTTAATGCCTCAAAACAACGTGAATTCAACGTGGCTTCAGTCACAACTTTTTTTTTTTTTGGTGTTCTAATTTAGATTAACTAAATTATAAATAAATATCGATGAAGAAAAGCCTAGAGTGCGTATTCTTTAATCATTTGTGAATCCGTTTTTTTAAAATGAAATTAAAGGGATAGGCAAGAAGAGGAAATTTCCGGATTCTTTGACCAGTTAGAAATAATTCGAATTTTAAATCTTATTCGAGAAATCTTAAGCATAGGAAACCCGATTTATTTAACGTAAAAGACGACGAATAATTCTTATTCCTTTATAACTGGCCAAAACTAATTTACTCCCTTCAAAATTGACACCCGGAAACAAATTACTACACATGTACTGCAAATGAATAAAGAGCACTAAAAATGTACTTCAAATTACAGGACATTGGGAGTAGTGCAAAAAAATCAGTATTAGTTAACTAACATAATACACCAAGATAACCTCCACGTTAACAGGCCTATAATTGCACACATTCCACCAGTTCGTACACCCCCAGACAGAAGATTTCTGTTTCTTAATTCCATACCCAAAACCGTAGTTAGAGCTACTAGTGTCACCTTATAGGCACCAGAATTACCAGTTTTTGCTTCTTAATCCAAAAATTTCTTCTCCTAAATACCCTATCTATCCATGATTGACACAGGTAGGAGATTACATTATATCTGCAGGTATTATGAAAAGCCACTGTTTTTTCCTTTCATAGCCCCTTTAAATTTACAGATAATTATAGATCCTCAGGCGAATCTATTTACAAATTATTTTTGTATTGAAATTAGAGAGGGGACGTGGTTTTTTTTTTTTTTTTTTTTTGAAAAGCGTTTAACTGTCTTACTTGTTTGATTGTTGTGTAACTTAATAATAAAACCGTACTCCTCGTACTAAATCACATTTTTCCTGTTGAATCCGTCACTTATTACGTTATAAGTTAATAAAAATGCACTACACACATGTGTACGGCATCAGTGATCAAAGCATTTTACTTCTCCTTCTGAGCAGGATGGTAAATTATGATAATAATACAAAAAAAAATAAATTACTATCTCTTAGCTAGGTGACAATTCTACCATTGGCCCTTCGTGGAATGCCACTTCAAACATGAGTCCAAACCACTCCTACATCGCTGTTCTGTCCTGCATTAATTTCAACTAAAAAGGTACTGAGAGTACTCCCATCGTATGAGATAAATCCAGATATTAGTTTAGACGTCGGAGTGCACTGGCCGGAGACGACAGAGGGGAGTTATGCCTGAGGATGAGTAACAACCAGTCGAACAATTGAGACAAGTAGATAAAATATACTAGCCCGCATCTTCTCCTCCGGTTCCCAACAGTCGAGGGACAGTATATTCCTTTCCGCGGCCTAACCACTATTTATTGTGTCTCTGAGGTGTAGCGGCCGTTCGGCGTCATTCGCGCAAGATCGGAAATTCAGTTTTGTCACGAGTTAGGTTGAACTGGGTACTGAATGCCTCGGTGGGGACAGATGTCGCATCTCGAATAGACACATACCCTCTCAATTTGCCCGAATATCTGGAATCGGCCTGGTTTAAAAATATAATAAATAAACTTACTTACTCAATTAAAAAAAATAAACATTCTTCAAACATATACAAACTATGTGCAGATAACGCATCTGTATTAATCACAAAAATGTAGCGGTACAAGGGTCAAATAGTTGTGCGAAAAGTAATACATTTTAATTCTCTTTTGGGTCTATCTCCTCAGTGCGACTTTGTCGAAATTTCCTAATTCCTAAATTAAAAGGGATTATCTAATAAAATTGTAACTAAAGAATTTTTCATTTTTATTGTAACTTTTGAGATATGTCGTACCAGGGGCAGCACGGATATTTCAACATGTTTAACACATCAATTATTTAAATATTTGAAGTGGTCAGTCCAGCTAGTTGTTCTTCACTAATATCTGATTCAAAAAGACATAACACTTTTATTTAACCCTAATATTTGTAACGGTATATACGCTACTACTGATTCGTTGATTTATGAAAAAAATACTATATATATTTGTCAACCCAAGTGATATTCTCATGAACGCTATATCAAAAGAACGGATAGGACAACCGATTGTTCTTAAACAGTGGATATTACCAGAGTTGTGTTTTTTTTTCAAAATCCTTTTATTTATCAATACTTTTACAATTTTCAAATTTACGATTTACAAATTTCTCCTCTCTCATTCGAAGGAGGGTAGAATTACAAAAACATTTCTTTTTTCAGTGAAAATATCAATATCCAATATAAACAGGACTAGGTGATGGGGCTCACCTTCATTATCATTACCAGTTTTTTTTTGTTTTTTTTCCCTTAGCTTTCTAATTATAAAATTAAGGATGAGGGAAAAATAAAGGAATATTTGGGTTGAGCGGATCCTTGTACTAGGAGTAAGTACCTGCTTGAAGGCGGTGTGAGGGAATTAAGGAGTGTGGAAAGCCTTTACTCGATCTTGTGAGTTGCCATCGTGCCGGTAGCGGTGGGGGTGTAATGTCTCAGAATAGAGGGTTTAGACTATGTTTCATCGAGTCAAAGAACTTGATGTGTCTTCTTTGGATGGCTTCGGTGATGGTGGGGACCTCGAACTTTTCGTGAATGTCGGGAGCCTTTATATCACGAAAAGGGGTATGCCATAGTGCCGTGCGCAGGATCTTGTTCTGGAAGCTCTGGAGTCGAGTTATCGTGCTAGTGTGTAGGAATCGGAAGAGTGGTGTCCCAAACAGTAGAGCTGGCCTCAGTACGCTCTTATATATTAACAGTTTCAGCCGAAGGGATATAGCCGGGCTTGTGATGAGATGCTGGAGAGAGTAGTAAGTCCTACGTACTCTTTTCAACTTCTTCTGCAAGTGTGTGTAGAACGTCATGTATTACCAGAGTTTTATTACCCGTCGTTTTGAATTAACTCGTTTACTTTAAAGCTTCCAAGAGTTAAATATATAGGTCCTCCTAGTAAATGGATCCGTTCGCCCCAAATAAATTTTACTTTATTTTTCTCTTATCCTACATTTTTAAAGTTTGAAATAAATATTCTCCTAGTAATAATTTAAAAAATGGTAAAAATTAAATAATTATAGTCCCGACCTCTTTTGATTAATGAAATAAACTGATACTTTTAAATAAATATTTTATTGAATATAAAATAATGATTAAATTTTATTTAGAAAAATGCAGCAGTTCCTCCCGGTCTGGTTCTTTCTTCCCTGTCTGTTATCTCTGTCTCAAAATTAAGTACTTCACGTCTTGTCTGATTTGTATCTATCAGCCCTATTTCTAATTGGCCCTTTGAAATTCTGGTTTTTTCGCTTCCTTTTTTTTCCTGAGGAAGAATTAATCTTTAATACCCTAGAGTACCGGAAAAGCTTGTGGTAAGACCATTGAATGATAAATTTTCCTTCTTGGGTAAGTTCCTTTCCATTTGGTCACTTACGGGTTTTTCGCACTCCCTTCAGGCAAAATCCTTGGGCTGTTCAGGCAATAAAACCCCCAAGTGTTTTATATTATACTAGGCTGTTTTGTTTAATAAGTTGAGATATTACATAGCATTAATAAAGCATTGATTATCACATAAACATTCAGGTCGGATGAGCTGCAAATTATTACTGATCGGCCATGAAGATTTTGTGTTAATTTGTACATATAAAATGCAAATACCACATACTGAAGCCGACTCTGTATGGCGATTCTTATAATAATGTAAAGATGCACTGAATTTAAATAAACTTAACAACGTTCCGGAATGATTTTAGTACTCCGTAGTGGATCACGGGTTTTCAGCTAGTCATATGATATATGCATTGTGGTTTTCAGTCATCATCCCTGGGTTATCATTATCTTGGGTTTTCTTTTGGCTTCTTTTCCAGGGTTGCCTATTTTCTTCTTATATTTCGTCCTTCATTGCAGTGAAGTTTTTCAGAGACTTCTGAAGTCTTACCAATGGTGCGACTATGTTTTATTCATAGTAGCAGGTTCCTTGGATGTGTAGTGATGTAAATCAGTTGAAAGTAAAATAATATGTAATATTAGTACTATGTAAATATTTTGTCAGCCAAAAAATCCCTCAGAAAAGTTACTATATAAATAACAATATGGCAAGTCCTAATGTACTACATTAAATGTGGAAGGAGAAGAATATTATGTCCGCGAATGGCCATTGGCCGAAGATGGCCACTACCCGACTGTGGCCCGAAAAAGATGGCACCCGTTAGACAGCAGGTAACAACCTATAGGTAGTAGGACCCGCCCGTCTAACGTTTCCCCAAATTCAAAATGGTTCACACTATTGCTATTTGTAAAGAGCATGAGAGGTTGAATGAAAAAAATCCTTATTCCCGACATCCCATCAACGTTTAGACATGGTATGGAGGATTGCTATCCTAAAGCTTGCATCCACAACTGGTCTTTTATTACAAAAAAAGAACATTTTGAAATGTTACTATTGTTATTAAATTATATATTAAACTACATATGTAAATTATATAATATATCAAAACTCTTATTAGTTTATTCTCCTGTAAAACCATCAGATTGTATCCCTCTTCCTCTTCTAATATAGTATCATAAATCCTTTCTGAGAAATATTTTATTTTTCTGTGACGATTTGTGCTATTCAACTCATCTTCAAGCAACTCAGCTTATGAATAAAATACATACATTTATCCAAATAAATTGATTAGTGAAATATGATATTCATAATGAATGGTAATTAAAATAACTAGTTTCCTGGTCAGGACTCAAACATTTTTTGCATTATCTTTGAAGGGTATTTCTGAGATAACGGCTGTATTATGGCCTAAACCATTAGATAAAATATCAGAATTTAAAATCTTAAATATCTTGGATTTCGGAAATAGTAAAAGTTAACGAAATATATTTTTTCCCACACTTCATGTAAGTGTTTTTTAACTAGAAAATAATCATAATATTACGAGGGGTTATGAAAATCACCATTAAAACTTTCAAGCGATCTAGTAGTTTTTAAGACGACCACTATAGTACAGAACATAGACCCAAATAAAGATGGGCATGCATACATGTTTACATGGTTTTCATCTACATCCTCCGATCTTACATCGTGTCCTATAACACATGTAGGGCTGGTGTGCCTCCTGGGCTCCAGCATCCTCAAGGGATCCTACGGTCTGTTGTCGTCCTTGCACTATTTCAGACTCCATCGATGGGTTAACCATGTGTAATGAGTTTACATGTTGAAACAAGGGCATTGATCTCCTGAGCGTTTTTGCAGAAATAAATTCTAAAAATCGAACAAACAGACAGATAGACGAAAATCTCCCGTACCAGAACGAAAGTAAAGCCTCTCCCTTTAGGTTTATCAACAAGCCACCAGACAAAGAGCTTTAAATCTTATAAAATACTTAAGACATCACCTCCCCTAGAGACCAGCTAGATAATTGCCTAGACTAGAAGTGCACCCCCCTCCCCACTACCGCAGGGAGCCTTGAAGATCTAGGCCAGCAGCTATTGTCGCCAGCTTCCTAGACCCGGCCACTATCGGCCTGTTGTCTTTGTGTCGTCCTGTCGGCGGCATCTTTTCATTCCGCGGGGCATTAATTCCAAGGCTTGCTCCAAGGAGGACAAAGCCTCAGCCGGAGTGCCCGAGCCGCCTTAAGGTTGTTGAGAGAATGACTTCGAGCCCACTTGTTGTACTTTCCTTTTGCGTCGTTTCTAGTACTATAAGGGCTGAAGCCCTGCAGTAAAGGGCTTCTCAACGAAATAAAAAAAACTATCTCTTTTCATTCCAGAGCCTGGAGGGTGAGGTTATACTTTCGTTCGTGTACATGGCTCCCATTTTTCGTCATTCTGCGTGTATCTCTCTTTATGCCAGTGATCGTGAAAAAGGTTCAATTGATCTGAAATCGTATAGCCATTACTCACAATCCCTGGAATTAAGATCATTAGTTTTTACCCAGTATAAAGCTATTGTATTGCACTAATGTAAAGAAGAAAATCGAAACAAATTTAGGACTGTTTGGCTAACTTGTATGGTTATTTCAAGTCTCAGGCCAGGAGCAGCTTTAAGTGAGAGAGAGAGAAATCTACTGCAAATTCATTAAATACATTTATGTGCAATGATAAGGACAGATGTAACAGACGTTTTCCTCATATTAACATTTATAATAGATTGATAATTAATAAATTTGAATTTAATTAAAAAACAATTAAAAATAGAAAACCTCCATCACTATAATAGTTTGGTGTAAAAAATCACATCTATGGAGTACAGCACAATCTATAGGTTGCAATTAATATTTTCATAATAAAAGATATTATATTCACAAAAATCTATGTTTTGTCCTTTTGTGAACTGTTATATGTGGAACTTTAACAAATATACACCATTTCTAAATACCGTAGAAATAAGATATATAAGTTTACTGTCGCTGTATTAATATATTAGTATAGAAATTTCTTAGTATAAATCTATTTTATTGTTTTTTCTTTGTTACTGAGTCCGGCTACAGACAAAAAGCATTGACGGACGAGTTGTATAAGAAAGATTTAGCTTTGAGAAACAATCATATTGGGGCATTAATCAAGTTGGAATGATGTTAATCGATTTAATTTAATTTTTAACTTTAACGCATTAGGCTGAGACTTTGATAAATTAATCAAAACCAACTTCAATCAAACCTGTAAATTGCATACTCAAAACGTATTTTTTTGGAATATCGATGAATTTATTTTTGTATTAATTGTGCTCTTATAACTTGAAAGAAAAATAATTTTCTTTAAATATTAAATTTTTCAGTAGTTAAGCTTATGAATTATAAAAGCGCAATTTTTCAACATAATTCCCATCATTACATTTTAACCGAAGAACGTAATCTTGAGTGTTTTTTGAAAAATACACGTTTTACATTTTTCATTTTACTGTTTAATTTTAAAGTAAAACTTTTTTTGCGCCCAAAAAGTAACTCAGAAGACATCGATATCGAATAATAAGCTCACTCCCTAATAACCATCACCTTTTTTTATTCATTTATTTTTCCCTCATCCATAATCTTAAAAATTTGAGAGCTATGAAAAAAAAAAAATTATGTTTTTTTCTCGGGATCCGCTCAACCCAAATAAATTCCTTTATTTTTCTGTTATCCATAATCTTAAAAATTAAATATACCATACAACAAAGTATTTTTACGTACTACGTATAAGATTGACCATAGCACCACCATTCTCACTTCGACCTCGACAACAACTTTGTGGGTGTATAACCCACGACCATAACTCATTAAATAGTCTAAGATAGGTAATAAAATAGCCCATTCAGTCGATCTCCATGAAAAGTTATTCTGCTTTCAGAGGATTGTGTATACGTGCTCAAGAGATCGCCTACATTCTGTGCTATGAACACATAACGAGCACGTAGGTAAAAATATGTGAACTAAAAGAGGATGCTCAGTATATAATGGCAAAACTTTTTGAGTGGTTTATAAATGCACTGAGTGGCCCGGAAGGAGTGCTCATACTACAGCAATATTAATGAATGACTTTGAGGAACACGACCTGTTTTTTTTTCTCCTTTATGAGGTTCGTTTTTTTTTTGTTTATATGCTGGCAGCCTGTTCCATAGTTTGTAAATCTCCAGTTTGAACCAGAGACTTGAAAATTACACAACGAATAAATATGAGTTATAAATGATTCCGATAATAAATCGTACATGCATTTGCCGGTTACATTGGCATTGACGCAGTGTTGTTCGAACGGTAACTTGTAGTACAAAGCATACGATTTCCTTTAAGCTTCTGATAGATATAATTAAAACATAATTAGTAATTTATCTGAATTTAAATCTGCCTCTACCATCCAGAGGGGCCTGTGTGATTGACATAATCCATTGTCAATGTTTGTCTCCACTCCATGGAGAATCGCAGTGTGACTTCATGACATGCAGAACAACTCTGTCCCTTGAACTTCAAACACTCACTTCCTAGATCGACTGCGTTCAGATATTCTAATGCCGATTCTCTTCAGGTGACATTTATCGCCCTATAGCAGTTTGTCTTATTTAACATTCAAACCTTGAGCTGTTGTAAAAGAATTATAAATCTAATCGATTTGTGATAATTACTGCATTTAATCGATTATCGCCTATTCAAAAGCCTTCAATTTAAAAATTATGAAACAGACATACGCAATATGCCTAAGAATTACATGAATAGTATTAGGACTTAAACCACTAAACATGCATGATTTATTCTACCCTAATATAATACCTAAAGCGTGATTGTCAATATATAATGGAGTGAGCCACATAAGAGAGCAAAATATTATCAATGTAATTGACGGAATCAAAACAAACTCCTTTGCCTGCATTTCTTGGGTATGCAATCCTGCACCCTAACAGACCCAACAGGGCTAACAAGAAGCAAGAATAGAAGATCAAGATTACCTATCAATTATTCATTTAATAATGTGACATCAGTGGATGGCCCTATTTTACACTTACGAATTGTTAAATAACACAAACCAAACAAAAACTTTTCAACTAGCTTGTATGTATTTAATCGAAAGAATATTTACCTCTGAATTACTCAAGAGAAAAGGTGGATCAATGTCCTTTGGTGAAATTTTACTAGTATTGTTGGTTAACATGCGTTCTCGGAGACTGAATCAAATTTACTTTTTGAACTTTCTGTTTTGTCATAACAGCGAACAATTTTTTTGCAGGAATAGTTTATCTTCGGTTATCCAATAACCATATGACAGGGCTAATAAATTCAGTTTATGACTCATTGATGACTACCTTTTAGTGAATATGTTCATGGCCACCGCTATGACGTAGGAATCGGAAGCTTTGCCCACAACACTGCCGTAATGAGAAATACGAATTAGTCCAGATCGGGACAGTCCATTTTCTATTTCGGTAAGGGGAAGCAATAAAAGTGTCGCGGGCGAGACGACAAACGAGGCCCCCTAGATATTTAGGAAGGCTGGCCTCCGTGTAACCTGAGGAGGAAGTATATATTTTGGGTCTGGCCGGGGGTCATACTGCTCTATCCGGTCTGTCTAATGTTAGCGCGGTTGCATTATGCATGGACTGCCTGCATTTCCTCCATCGATGCACTTCCTATAGACCGTTTCCCTGTAGGAAATGCACCACTGCCTCCGGTCCCCGGCAAAACACAATGGTCCGGTTTCATCTCGATATATATATTTTTGGCGGGACACTACGAGTGTATGCATGCATAAGTCGGTGTGCAGCAGTACATCGGTTTATGATTTACCTCATGTTGTTACAGCTATAATTCAAATTTACAAACCCCATTCCTAGCACTGTCACATGTTTATAGTTTCATAAGTGTTACACTGAACGCAGACAATCGGTCTTGATTGGAAAGCATTATCATAAATGGAGAAAGTTACAAAGCCAGTAGCGACTCTGATCCACTTACTAGCACTCGTACAATGCCGTGCAAATGTGAATCAATGGGTGCAAAACGGTCAAATCCACCGCCATAGATTGTCTAAACACCAACGGAGTTCAATACTTAACTCTATGTTACTCTAACAATTTTTTATGTACAGAGAGATGTACAGACCTCAAGGCTTACTCAAATTTTGTGACGGAAAATAAGTGGCCGCCATTGTCAATCTTGCTTGCAGCCCCCTAAGCGCCACCATCGTCAAAATTTGGGAAGGGGATAGAAAAAATAAAAGCAGGGTTGCAACACCTATTTTTTGCAAATATCTCTATGAGGTTAGAATCCACCAAGTAATCCTGTGGTATGCATACCTCTCTACATTACACAATAAATGATCTCTAATTGCTACTCGAGTACGCAAGATCATATACACCGAAATGATCTTGGTTTGTACCCACACTTAAAAAGTATATTGCATAATTTCCAAATAGGGTAATCATAAAGATATACTTTTCTGTATGTATTAGTATTCTACAAATAAAATCGAAAGAAAGCTAAAACGTTTCACGAATGACCCGAAGGTTCAGGTGAGTACTAAACAATTACATTTGAGATGAGCTCGAGAATCAAAAAAAACTATTCTATAAGAAACCCGATAGTTTCTACAAGAGCTATTTTTCCAGATTTAAATAAAATCCTATAGAAACATCGTGCCCTTTTACTGCAAAAAAAAAAACGATGCAAGACCCCTTCACAATGCTAGTTAAAAGTTAAGACAAATATTTAGGATTTTATGAAGGAAGCCAAGAAGAGTTTTACTTTCGACTTTTTTTGTTTATTTCCATGGCAAGTTACAGTAGATGCACAAGCGTATATATAGTATTAAAATACTTAAATATTCTTTCTCTCCACAGCTTTATTGATTTCGACCTCACATTTTCGACGGACTTTTCCGTTTAGAGATATCATTTGATAACTAAGCTAGTGCTAAGTATCAACCTGAACCCTTTAGGTTGACGACTTAGTCCATCGCAAACGATCGGGTAGAAATCGGTAAAGTTGTGGAGAGACACAAGGAGTTTTATTTCTTAACTAACTTTCCACACCGCACCACGCCATCAATAAATTATTTAAAAATAATTATTTGACTTGTTCACCACCGTTATTTGGTGGTGATTTCCTGATTCCTGAATTTTAGCCACACGAGGAGGGAAAAATTTATAGCTCCAGGATACAATTGACGATCGGTTTTGGAAAACGTACATTGTATCACTACGACTAAGTTCAGCTCGAAATTCGAACGTCGTACCTCTAGATTAGTGGTCGGCCCGAACCAATTGAGGATCGGTGTTATGACTGTAACCCTGGCGAAATATGAAGGAATATCAATTTGCAACGGAAAACAGACAAGTGATAGAGCTGTGTTGCTCCAGCTGGGAGGACAGAACCATTTAGACTATAATACCTCTTGCCACGCACAACAGGTCACATCTACTAGCTGCTATTAGTAGTAATGTATTTATTCGGGCTGTCTGGCAGGGCCATGTTCGAACTGAGAGTCTAATTAACTTTGATTGAAGACAACAACTTTGCTTGAAGATGATAGTTGAAACAGTAAATGTCAGTGGAATTGGAAATTCTGGTACGTATAGATTTAATGGTGTCTATGATATTTCGTTACCGCGTTATAACTGGTGAATGAAACTAAATTTAATGCCACAATCTTAAACGTTATATTGGAGAAGGCTGTAAGATTGTGTACGGCATTGCGTAACTGCACGATACGTAGACGTGAACAACTTTACAGACTTCAAAGAACATCCTATCTCTCAATAGAAAATAAATTACTAATTTACAAAGTTATACTAAAGCCGATCTGGGCATATGGAATAGAACAATGGGGGACGGCAAAAATGTCATACATCAAACGCATTCAACCCTTTCAATCAAAAGTCCTGAGAACAAAATAGTTAGTACCCCTGATTACGTCAGCAACGAAACCCTTCATAACGATCTTAACACACCTTACATACTTGAACTCATCCCTTCCAACTTCATAAAATTCCATTGAAACCTATCCAACCACCCTAATCCCCTAGCGCGGTCATTACACTCCGCCACACATCGCTATAATCCTCTTCGGAGGCTAAAGTGGCAGTGGCCTCGTGACTTGCTATAGATACGTGACAGTAGGAGTCCTGGCAATTGCCAGTTTCTCTAATCATGTCCTGAGCGTATGTGGCTCTCTCAGTCCTGATTAGCCTCCACTAGCTCGTATCCGGTGACACGGATGATGAAGGTGCGTGGGGGAGTTCCCAAGACTAAGACCAAGACTTCCTCTTAAGCATGCGAGGAGAGTGACAACCATAAGGATATGGGAGGTCTCTGGGCTGTTTGTAAATACTGTATGAATGTGCGAGTGAATGAAGAATTTTAAATATGTTATGAATGAGAACGTAGAACACAACTACTTATTTCCCAATATGGTAGATTGTAATTTTATCACAATAAAGATTTGTTTCGTATACACAGGCGCGAGTTAAATTTCTTTGCAATTCTATTAAAAACCACCAATAAGTTGGTGATTCCCGAAAAGAAGGCCATTCCCTATGGTAAATAACGTGCTTACAGTAATTGCATGTCAAATTGTATCCAAATTAAATTTCCACGTCTATTATTTGGAAATTTCTATATCTCCAAATGCATTCCTGAACATGGAAAGACCAAGGAAACTAAAATAACGTCTATATTATCGTACGAATGTACCACACGATGGAAACAAGCAATGTAAATAATAATACGTATATTGGTCATGTGCCATTAGAATCGTGAGTGTTGTGGGTGTGCAGTGTTGGTATCCCTGTTCCCTCCTCGCTCTTGTCAATTATCAGTCATTCAGTAAATCAGTATTATTGAAAGTTAAATAACCCCATACGTTCAATTTGACAGTGGAACAACTCCACCATATTTGTCTTCAACCATACAACCAGTTGCCTCATGGTAACCAGCTTAACCATTGTATCAGGGACCAGCAAACATTCCCCATATGTAGACAGAACATAATCAGGTACTTTCTTCTTCTTCAAGACCTTCTCATTGTCCATTGGTCAGTTGACTTACGTAAACACTATTCCACAATTTGACGCATATGTTACAGTGTTATATTTGTGTTTTCGTTCTTGTTAACAGCATATCTTTATATGTCGTCATCGTAATCAATAATTCAATAAAAAAAAGGTTAGATTTGATTACATAAACCTAATTTTTAAGAATAATTAAAGGCCTTGAAGTATAATATGTTTTTTAATTATAAACCACTTATGTAAATAGATACATTAAGATTATTCTAGCTCAAGGTTTTCGATCATATCAGTATAATAATCATTTAATAATAATAATTATTCGGGTTTGATATTATTGTTAAACCAAACTAATATTACACACGTCATTGTACACAACCACAATATGTTTTAAGCACATACAAACAAAATATCCATTTCATGATAATTAAATCTTTTGCCGAGGTCACTTGGGGATCGTCATTCATATATGTCTACTTATATTAATTTATAGTTAGCACTTTAATATAATAAAAACCATCAACAAACTCTACTTTTTATGAGTATGAAAAAGTGCAGAAAAAATAATCATTTATTTTTATATTTTAAAAATATTTGACCAAAGTCATAGTATAATTATCACATTCATATTTGCCACCGTCATACGTTTGCAATAGTATGATTCGTGTATCACAAAATATATTGATGTATTTTGTGTGGTCGAGAACCATTGTTGCACACCGTAGAAACAAGAGTATTATGAGCTTTCCACACTACTGTTTACCTAAAATATTTGCTGTGGATTCGTTCAAATATTTGATCTCCGCGGTTGACAGGAGCTGGCAGGCGTCAAGCGACGTTAACCAAGCCTGCCTGTGACTGGTATTCCAAAATTATATTTGCAACAGCGTGTTGTTAGGAACAGCTCCATGAAGGCTTATGTAAATAATACAAACATATATATCCAGCCGACCGTGTCTAACGAAGTGCAAGATGAACCGGAAGACACAAAAATTAATAACAAACGAAATGGTTTAGGTATTAACAAGAGATATCTCATTGCTACTAGGACGTACCTTACTTGATATGCACAAATTAATGAATGGATACAAAGCATTATTTCCAGGGCAATGGTGTACTTTATTTCTCTGCAATTTTCCCATCTAGTTAATAGTAAACGTAAACAAGAATATTATTTGCCAGAATTAATACTCAAGAAGAGACACATCTTAGTAATCAGCCGATCTTTTTAAACCAAAGTATTCCTTGTTATAACCGAAAACTTCTGAAGTTGAAAAAAATGTCAAAATTTCAAACAGTTTAACTTAATATACCTTGTATTTTTTACTTGATGTTTGGCAAACCAGGAAGGAACCCAGAACTTTAAGAAGTGTTTCCTATAGAGATTTGAACCCAGAACTTTCAAGAAGTTTTTTCAATAGAGATTAAGCCATAATACGGCTTTTACTTCTCTAATCAATTATTGAATTCTGAATCGTTATGTATTCGCTAGATGAGGAGAGTTTTGCAATATAAAACAAGAACGATGCTACAATAGTTAGTTACAGTTGTAAAATGAATTCGCTACCCCCCCCCCCTTCATATTCCCTTGTTATCATAAATTATGGGAATCAGTATAGACTACTTAAATCTATTTACTACAGATCATTATAAGTCCTGTAGCTTGGATGGATTTCATAAATTTTTTAATAATTTTACATTACGATTTGTGATTGTTACAAAAGTATACATATTGTACATTACACCTGATTGTCTAAACACATTTAAAAGTGATGGGGCTCTCATTATGAATCATAGAATTAAAACTTACATCTAAAAAAATCTTAACCTAATTTTCACCAACAGTCTGTTGCCATCGATGTGGGAACGGTAGTGGGGTCATAGTGTTAAACACTGGATTTGTTAGGTGCAGAAACGAGTCAAAAAACTTTATGTGTCTCTGGTGGATGAACTCACCTACCGACGGCACACCAAGCAACGGGTTCAGGTTGGCGTTCTTTAACCCCTCAAGAGAGGTATGTCTGACCACTTTTCCCATGATCCCATTCTGAAATTATAATGAAGTATATAATTTACAGATTGCGTTTTCCCCAGATTTACACCCAGATAACCACCCATTGGTCAACACGAATCACCTTTGTGAGAGGAGAAAGTGTCGAATTATTAATTTAAAATTGAAGAGATTTATTGAAGGGTACAGAGCACAGCAGATCTGGCCGGAGGACACACTTATATACCATCAGATTGAGACGAAGCGACAAGTTGGGTGAAGTTAGCAAGTGCGGTAAGACCTGTGTCGTACGTATTTACTTTTTTTTTTTTTCTTTCATAGCCCCTTTTAATTTACAGATAATTATAGATCCTCAGGCGAATCTATCGTATTGACTTTTTTTTTTTCCTTAGTTCTCTAATTATAAGATTAAGGATGAGGGGAAAATAAAGGGATATGTGGGTTGAGCGGATCCTTGTACTAGGAGTACCTGCTTGAAGGTTGTGTGGGGAGCCTCAGTAGAGGTTGATTGTTGCGGTACAGTGGTGAGAGTCCATTGGTGGCTGGGCCTAGAGTCTCTCTAGGCATGTAGTGCAGTCTTATTTAGTCGGATAGCAGTGTTGGGTGCCCGTTAGAGGCTTGTTGTTGGTGGGCCAAGCGCCGTGATGTCCACCATTTGGTCTGTTTTACCAGATCTTGAGAGTTGCCATCTTGTCGATAGCGGTGGGGGAGTCATGTCTCGGAATAGAGGGTTTTGGCTATGTTTCATCGAGTCAAAGAACTTGATGTGTCTTCTTTGGATGGCTTCGGTGATGGTGGGGACTTCAAACTTTTCGTGGATGTCGGGAGCCTTCATATCACGAAAAGGGGTATGCCATATTGCCGTGCGCAGGATGTTGTTCTGGAAGCTCTGGAGTCTAGTTTTTGGTGGAAAAAACGGAAAAGTGGAGTTCCAAAAAGTAGTGCTGGCCTCAGGACGCCCTGATATATGAGCAGTTTCAGCCTCATGGATATAGCCGTATTCACTAACTCGGTGTCTAATATATCTTAATCTTCTACCTGTGGTAATCACTGGGTCGAGAGAAAGTTTTGGGAAGCAAGGAGGTGAATTATGAGGATGATCTGAACAACTCTAAGCCCATTGAAGAGATAAGCAAAACCTAAAGCCATAACAAAGTGCCGCTAGCTCGTTAACCAATTACCCTCAGGTAAAAATAGGGCCTATGGTCCAGTTACTTCTAGGTAAAAAATGAGGCGGTTGCCTAAAGAAGTTATTAAAACCCTTTTGTATCCTTATTACGAATCAGTAATAAAACACGTGCAACATTACCATGACTGACTTACTGAACCTATGTGAAAAATGAAGAGATTTTGTTGATGATGTTGATGATGATGAAATATTCTCAATCTCAGCCTAGCAGTAACAACCCATTACGTTTCTTCTCAAGTGAAATTCCTCAGCTTCTTCATTAAAAATTGTCTGGTGATAATATTAATTGTTAATTATATTTGACCGTCATTGACTATGCCAGGTATATTGATGTGTTTGACCTCATGGGACGTTCCTTAAAACATTCTCCAGAACATACTTGGAACGTACAGATGTAAGTTTCCATCCTAGGGGGAAAAAAGCACATGGAAAGCAGAAAGAAAAAGAGAGATGGTAGTGGGATTCTCCTGACTAAAACATTATTTTTCAACGTATTTCCTCACTAGATGTTCAACGGGTAATCCGGTTGTCCTTACCACAACAAGGGCGTATTGGGTATGTTGAAGTCCTTTATTCTGGAATATTTAGCATCGTCTTTTATTTGTGCCACTAGTTGTAAATCTAGTTTGGATTCCATAACTTAGTACAGACTTGAGTGCAACTTTAGTAATTTCAGACTTTAGCACAGTAAGAAGTTGGTACTGGGAAACGTTGTGATAAGCGTAAGATGGGATTCAAAAAATACCTTCCCTTCGGGTTGACATGCCCTAAAACTTAACTAAATCGTACTTGTAATGTTTGTGACATGCTTTTTACTTTCAAAAGGTCAAAAATATTCATCAAATGAATCACAAAGTCAGTATTCAAGATGTAGTATTCGTTTTTCCTAATGGCAATAAACTGAAAACCAGTGGGATAAATAATACTGAGCAATGTAAGCAATTATGTGGTCGAAGGACTTTCAACTTGTACCCCAAAGCTGATGTCCTCAAAAAACTATTCTAAAGGGTACGGGTGAAAATATTACTATTCTTCCATAGAATAATAATCTATTTAGCGAGAAGTCGAAGGAAGTTAACGTCGAGTTTTCTATGAAGTTAATTTACAAATCAATCTTGGAGAATTATGTAAGATTAAGATACATATAACTGTAAAACTAGATAGAAAAAAAACTCGAGATAGATTTGACTTCTTCCCACAAATTGGAATGCGAATTTACTGCTGGTAAGTTTGAAAAATATTTCTACTTTAAAATACGTCTTTTCTGGAATCTGCGATCCGATCAGATGTAGAACGCTCTTGAAATTGTTGGGCCGAATCTATAACAGTAATTGCACCGAGAGGAGACATATCGCCAAAGAAGGAATTCCTCATCTCCATAGATTGTTTACGACCCGGGTAGGAATTGGCCGTTGAGAAATTATTGTGAGAAGGAGCCTGGGAGGAGGATAGTTTTCGCTGTGAATTGCACGTTTCAAAAAGTCAGCAGAGAGCCGGCGTTCCAGAAAGCCAGTTTTAAGAGACCATAAAGAAAGGGAGAGAGACAGAGACAGAGCGAGTGAGAGAGAGAAAGAGGGAGAGAGAGAGATTTCGGCTGTTCACCTCAGAACGTCCTTGGCTGGAACCGGTCTGTGGATTTGGGGTTCTTCTCCCTAACCTGCCCCACGCTCTTTTTCACTGAGCCTCTTCCTCTGCAGTTCCTTCATCTCCGTAGGTCACAGCCGGTCTGCAATTCTTGTCGCCATTATTACCGCAGCCTAACCCCACAAATATGGGACAGTTGGAGTATATAGTTATAGTTTTACATAGGAGTATCCCTACTAATGTACGATTCAAATAACTGCATAGGATGAGGTCACACGAGGTTTGATTGTGACTTACCTGCATATCTTCATTTTCACAGCACCATTCCCTTACTCCACCATGGGATGGCGGCCCTCATGATCCCACTCATGATCTCCACCGTGATCCCATGGCTTCACGGGTCTGAATGGGGATCAGGCTATTCAAGGTCACACACGTATAATTCAGAATCATAGTGGAAGATGAGGGAACAAAAATTCATAAATGATGTCAGATCTCTTTTTAAAAAAAACAAGTGTATTTATTATGACAAGCGCTTTCGGCTCCTTACACCGCTATTATCGAGTTCATAAAAATAGCATTCTTATAAAAGTGGAGTCTGGCCTATACAATAATTTAAAAATTGATTGTCCTTTCATTTATTCAACAGATATATAAATGTAAAAAAGTGATCATCAACGCATTGTGGTCTTGGTATACGTAGCCTGGTATAGTCCACGCATACTTAACCGAACTGCATCCCCCCCCCTTTAACCAGAAGCCGGCAGAGATCCTGGCACGAGGTACACATGCCTGGAATATCTGCCTCAAGGAAGACATTACCTAGTCTTGGTTCACGGAGGCTGGACGAAGGATGTGACTAAATAACTATGAATGACTATAGATAACACTTACAATACAAACACATCAGTACATGCTATTGATTTTTACAGTTTCATGTTATTGGAAAATGTCCAAATGCTTCCAGTGCAAATGACTTCCGGAGTTAAACTTGTCTTATGTCCGCCCAGACCTCAAGCTGCAACATCACTTAATCGATCACAACGCATAACTAATCATAACAAAACTGAAACCCAAAACGTCTTTAGCTCATGGGTTTGTTGGAGACCTCGGGGGGGAGGGGGTCCCCCGCAATTTTCTAACAGTGTGGACTTATTCGTCAGTTCGAAGAAAGTTATGATTACGTGTTCAGACAAATCGGGCGTTTCCATATTTTTCTGAAAATGATTATGAGTAGATAACTCTTATCTGCGCTGAACTGTGTTGGGTCTTCTTTATTGTTTCCTTATTAATCTTCTCTGTGAAATTTCAGATTATAACAATACCATGTATGAATTACAAGTTCTAAAATAAACCACTGTATTTTCCTTTTGTGTTATTTTGCATTGTTACCAACTTGCCATTTCGAATCCACAAAACCGACTGCTTTTCATATTTTTGTACCCAAATAATGGCACCTTCTTTACTCAAGTTACGATGTTTTACTAAATTATTAACTGATAACAGAATAATAATAAATCGTTAAGTATAACAAAATTCAGGTACATACTTGTAGATTTAATAAATTAAATGATAATGTAATGAGAATGATGATTTAATAAAATGATGGACTTGTGGATCAAAAAATACAGTGCACCATGTAAATATTTATGTCAAAAATATCACATTTACAGCACAAATACCTGCGCCTCACTCATTTCACCAATAACATTAATTTTCTCTAGTGTGGGTGATGCTTAAGATGAAAACTTTTTATTTTCATAACGTGTATAATAATTACACTATACCTTATAAGAGGCCTCTGAGCTGTTTTTATGGGGTTTTTTTTGTTTATAATTTATAAACATAACCTATAACATTTATTAATTAGCAAATAAAATATCATTGGGAAGGTTGAGTCTTGATCTTACTAATATTTTTTTTTTTTTTATGTAAATTATTAATAATCATGGGACCAATACCACAATAAAAGTAATCTATAACCTTCGCATAATGATAGTTAATGATTTTATCTAGTGGTTATTATAATAACATTTAGTCTCCTTGGAATTGAATTTTGCATTGATAGAATATTTCCTTTTCATTTACGGAAAAAATGTATGTAACTTAGGAAAATACAGTGATTTCTTTTAGAAGTTGTAATTCATGCATGGTATTGTTATAATCTGAAATTTCACAGAGAAGATTAATAAGGAAACAATAAAGAAGACCCAACACAGTTCAGTGCACGTAAGTGTTGGCGCTAGGTTTCACAATTATCTACGTATTGTCTACTCATAATCATTTTCAGAAAAATATGGAAACGTCCGATTTGTCTGAACACCTCAATAATAACTATTAATAGTATTTATAGAAACTAATTAACTATTCAATAGATGGATCTAACTATTTTTTCTGTTCATATCCTCGTGTCATTATAAATTATAATACAGTAGATTACATAAATGAATCTGTTTACAGTAGGTCATTATGTGTCCTGTAGCTTTCCTACATTTTACACAATTTTTAATAATTTTACATTGCGATTTGTGATTGTTGCAAAAGTATAATGTGCATTAATATCAAAATCTAATTTGAATTATGAATGAATTCCGAATCTCAAAAAATTAACATTATTGTTAAAAAGATTAACTGTTCCTTGCTTCGATAGTACAGTAGGAGTTGAACATGTTACAGAATTTTTTAATTTTCTGTTCCACTATTAATCTATAAATTCGCAGATATTGTGATATTCATATGACAATGCTTTGGAGAAGAGGCCATCCATTACTATACCAATAATAACACTCAGTTAAAAATCAACGAGTCAGTGTTAATTCTCTCTAAAATTAACACCAATTGAAAACCACCAATGAATTTTAATGGAAAATTAGGTTATAATGATTCCTAGTTTTTCACTGATGGTTTCAGTAAGAGCAAAAAAAAAAATACTAATCAAAACCTTATTACTGGAATTGAACTAAATATCGGAGATGGCATACTTCACGTTGCTCACAGGGTAACAAAATCGTTTTTCAAGATTATCCGTGTATATTACAACCAGCACTTTTCAAAATTTAATAAAGTGTCTAAACCAACATAATTCCAATAACATCGGTAAATCAGATAAATGGGGAATGACTGTTAAGCCGTACAATGAACTTTTTTTTTTCATGAAAAGACCACAGTACATAAAAAATGGAGATTTTTGGCATTTGACTTAGCACTTTAGAGGGGGGTAGAGAGCGATGGTTTGGTAACCGTTAGCACGAACCAAAGCGTTCATTTCCTCTAGGGTTCACAAACCGGTGGTAACTTGAAGGTTCCTCGATCTTGATGGGATCACAGTAGGGAGTTAAACCCCATATAAACAGTATGGTATGACAATTTAACAGGCCATTAATTAATATGATGGCCATACAATAGCCGTGATTTACTTTACCCCATCTAATCCCCGTTGATTGAATATAATTTGAATGCGATTGCCATAGGTGAGTTAGACGGTGATCGACTCAATAACATATATATAGTTCAGAATCATTATAAATCCGAGTCCTATGAAGAGAGTCGTGTAACGGATTCATTTTTTATTTAATTCTGCTTCGCCCATAACCATCAAATAACTGTTTTCCACTTGTAAGTTTCCACTCTGAGTAAAAAATGGGAGGGTTAGGAGATGTTCATGTGCGGATTGCACTGACAGTTTGTATAAGTAAGGTGGCTTACATAGGCTTTACTTGCATCGATCGGACTGCATGTCCTACAAAACACTATCTATAACCACCTCCTGACCTGTGGGACTGGGGTGCCTCCTGAGCATCTTGTTCTCGTCCGTGCTCTATCATGTGCATTCCAGCAGTTGGATCCTCAATTGAGTTTAAATGTAAAAAACAACAGCTTTAATGGCCTGAGGGCTTTACGCCAAATTAACCCCCCCCCCAATGTTACATTGCACACTACCTTCGTGAAAGTTTCCACGAAGAAAATAGATCGAACAGCCTTCTGGGCATTTAGAAGGTCCCGGGGTTGAAGTACCGATCCTGCTAGCATATGTTTAATTCGGCTAATAATTAGTAATTATTGATAGTTGTCGAAAACTTTAAAAAATACCATGACTTTAGCCCATATGGAATAAAAGATTGAATAAATATTTCAACATCTACAATAATCTGATTTGAATTGTTTTTTAACTGCGGTTTTATATAAAACTCTTCCCTCGAGAGATTTAGTGTACAGACACCAATAATTTACTCTCGTAAAATATATCCGATTTCGATGGTTTTGGGCATCCTTTTCGGCATCCCTTGATCGATTGATACCCTGGTACCTGATGAAAACACTCAATTATTCAGAACTTTTCTGCATAAAAACATTCATAAGCCCAAAAAAGTAATTAACATCTAAACTTCTGATTTTTTCTTTGATAATGTCACAGAAGGGAACGCTAAAATATATTCATTTATATTATTAAAAAGAAAGTTGATACCAACATTATAAATCCACTATTAATAGTTGTTTTTTTTTTTTAGCTATTTACTTCTATACAATAATAAATAAAATTTTCAGTGACCAATAAAATTCAGTTCTATTCTGAGTAATGTGATTATAATTCGTTAATGAAATTCACCATAACCTATGTAGATATTGTTTATCCACCTTCTTCATATCCTATTTCATGTATATAGATTTCATAAGTACAATTTAGCACAAATTAGTACAATTTCATAATTGATGTAAAGTAATATTCAGACCTCCCGATGAAGGTAATAAATACCATATCTAGAAGAGGCTTACAATCCACTCCTAAAAAAATCACATCTTCCATATGACAATTACAATTTTTTGATGTAATGAAGATAATTTTCCCTGAAATTTTATTTAGGTGAATTATCCACTGGGATCATTAGTATATAACATTTTCATCCAGGATATTGATGTTACTGTTGAATATGTTTTAGCCGTGGTCGTAGATACGATTTCCCTAACTTAACCGAGAGGAAGAACAGAAAATCACTAAATCTGATCAATAATGCCAAAATAAAGGATTGAATAATTCTATAATGAGAATAATCTTATATGTCTATGATAGTTAAAAGTGTATTATATTTCTCTACCTCGGGTGGAAGGACAATGCCTGCAATAGGAAAATCGCTAATTTTGTGTAACGAATGAACTGAACTGATTAAGGCTGGCCTGGTAACGGTAAAGTCATCAACTGTGAAATGGAATCGTTGAAAGGAAGGTGGATTGTGATTGCTCACCCGTATGAGTTAAAAACCTCTCACCTACCTGTTAAGCAAAATTAATGCAGAACAAAGTAATTAGGAATATTCATCAACTTATAAACGTAGGAAGGAACAGGCGATAAATTAGATATTAATACCCAATAATAATCAGATCGATTAATTTGCTGCTTTGCTCGTTTCTACATTTTAATGGAACTGACTTAATCTAAAGACAAATGCATCCATGCCCTCGGACTAATGACATAATGAGTACAGTTAAAAGTTTCAACACATTAAAAGAGCGTTAAACAACATAACTCGTTCAGAAAAAATAATGACGGCAGTTATTGTGGAATATCGATAAATCGATAACGAGTACGCATGATTATAATATAAAATAATTCAGAACAAATAAAAAGCACAAATCACATTTTTGAAAGTTGCTTAAGCCTTGCTTTAACCTGTTAATCTTGAGTGGCTGAGTCAATATACACGGGTTTCAAACCTTTCCTGGTATAATTCTTACAAAACGGCATTTTCACTTGGGTCAAAAAAAAAAATATTCTGGTTATATTTGTATGTTTCTCCGGCATATTCCTTGACTCAAATTTAAAAAAACGAAATAAATGGAAGAATTCAAAAAACATCTTTTGAAAACTTCAAGCTGGTAGTAAACGACAATCTGCAATGATTGAGAGACTCATGTCTTAAATATCTACTAAAGCACTTCTATAGAAAATGATTACTAGAGAACGCTCTAGGCACTTTCCTTTTGAACTGTTTCTGTGCTGTTCTTTAAAAGGACGGATTATCGCGTTTGTATGGTATAGTAGAATATGGAGTGGTCGGTATCTCCTCTTTTCCTCCATAGTGTCTTAATATTTGGGGCTACACTTGTGAATTGATAGGTTTAATGGCTTGAAGAGAGTGATGCACCCAGTGTCAAGATCCTACTATCAGATGCCTTTACATTTATAAGAAATCGTACCACCAATGTATTAGACCATTACCGTTCAAAAGTAAAGACTTTCCCCTTAACGGTCGGTAACTGTACTTAATTAGCTCGCCTCGAATGCACCCTCTTCTTTTAAGAGCATATAGCACATTGAAAGCACTAATTAAAATAAATATCCTTTGTAAAAAAAGCGTTCAGGAGAAACATCATCATTTGAAGAAGATAATACTGTGACTTGTGAAAGCATAAATCACAGCTTGCGTTTTACTGTAAGCGATTTACGGTCTCATCACTCACAAATGTGCAGCCGGAGGAGATATATTGGACGGGCGCTGTGTAATCAATTTAGCGGTCATTAGCTTGTCCCTCGGTCAGGACTGGGCAATTCCCATCGGCGATTGGCGAAGAGGATGGGACAGCGAGCGCGGGACTCATCAGTCCTCTGTAATAAGATGCAAGGAGGCTAATGGTAGACTTTGAATAGACCTTAAATACTGGCAAGCTGGGAGGCGCACAATAGAATTACAGGCGGCGGTGTAGTACAAGGTAGAGCATTCCCGGCAAATTGTCCTCTACTCCTCGCAGGAGGCGGAAGATACCTCGGAGGTCGTGTTGCAAGCAGCACCGCTCCTGCAGCCCATGGCTAGTGCAGAAACAGCAACGGGAACCAGAACAGCACTTCATAAGGCCCACTAATGTGGGATACAATGGCTTTCATATGATTGTTACCAGAGATGAACTCATAGAACGTCTAACTCATGGTATTATTTTTTTTTTTAGAGAGAAAACAACAATTTATTAAGATAAAATTACAATCTGCCTTTTATTAGGCAATGAGTAATTGAGATAAGTGTCATCATTCATACCATATTTACAATTCATCATTCACTCGCTCATTCATACAATATTTACAAACAGCCCAGAGGCCCCCCAAGTCCACATGGTTGTCACATCCCTCGCATGCGAAGGAGGAAGCGGAGTCTTGGGGAGTCCCCCACGCCCCTACCTCAGCCGCGTCACTGGATAAGAGCCAGCGGAGGCTGACCAAGAGCGCGAGAGCCACAGACGCTCAGGACATGATTGGAGATACTGGCCATTGCCAGGACTCCCACTGTCACTTATTTATAGCAGGTCACGAGGCCACTGCCGTTTAAGTCTCCGAGGAGGATTATAGGGATGAGTGGTGCAGTGCAATGACTGTGCTAGGGAATTAGGGTGGTTGGATAGATGGTATTATTAAGGGCGGAATCAGCAATGTCTTCAACTCCCATTATATTGGGGAAATAGTATTCATCTGTTCCGACTCCGAAATTCCTTTAGACAAAAACTGCACTAGAGACCAAGTATTGGTCAAGATGCAATGTTTGTCGCATCAACCCAACACAGCAGTGTTATGTAGAGCTTGGGCTCCAGAGAAGACTAAGATCAAATGAAACGAAATGCAGACGAAATCACGAACCGAAAGATATTTTGCAATAAAAATTATTGCTATGGGGGACAGCAAAAAAGTCGAACATCAAGCGTATCCAATCCTTTCAATCAAAAGTCCTGAGAGCAATAGTAAATGCCCCTTCTCGCCTCAGCAACAAAACCCTTCATAATAATCTGAATATACCCTACATTTTTGAACTCATCCCTTCCAAGTTCACAAAATTCCATAGTAACCTATCCAACCACCCTAATTCCCTAGCACAGTCATTGCACTGCACCACTCATCTATAATCCTCCTTGGAGACGGCAGTGGCCTCGTTACCTGCTATAAATAAGTGACAGTGGGAGTCCTGGCAATGACCAGTTTCTCTAATCATGTCCTGAGCGTCTGTGGCTCTCGCGCTCTTGGTCAGCCTCCGCTGGCTCTTATACAGTGACACGGCTGACGTAGGAGCGTGGGGGACTTCCCAAGACTCCACTTCCTCCTTCGGACGTGAGGGAGGTGACAACCATGTGTACTTAGGGGGCCTCTGGGCTGTTTGTATATATAGTATGAATGAGCGAGTGAATGAAAATTGTAAATTGGTATGTACGAGATCATATAGCACAATCACTTATAGCCCGATCAGGCAGATTGTAATTTTACCATTATAAAGTTGTTATAAAAAAAAAATAAAAAAATCATTGCTGTTACTGCTAGATCAAAATTTAAGTCAATATGGCAAAACCAACAAGAGAAAAACTGAGGGAGATCGAGAACTATTAAAATTTTTTTTTTTCAACCTTTCTTATTAGACATGTCGTATTGTACTGCTCGCAAACAAGAAGATAACTGTGGTTTCTACGGAGTGTCACCATTTAAGCGTTTTCTAAAATACTGTATGCTATTAAGAAACGAAATTGATAGAGAATCATCAACTTTTTTTATGAAAGGGTTAACGTGACTACAGCCATTCTATTGATGAGATACTTGGCTGGTTAACAAGTTAAACCTCATGTCACAAGAGAGGAGGTATTAACATTGCCCACATCCTCGCCGAATGTCTTGGACACCGATGACAAACAGATGACAAAATCATCACAGATTTCCGAAATTTTGTGATTTTCTAAACAAGGACAACACCCTATCAAAGAACGTTCAAGTTTTAAAAGGGTTTTAAGTTAATGTAATAGAGTTAAAGTAGATTTATGAATCTGTAAATATTGATTCGTCCTGTAATCGTAATTAGGACTTCAATTACCCTAGTATTTAAACCAGCATGAAAACAAATAAATAAACACAAACATTTTAAATAAAATATATCTTGTTTTATTTACCACGGTATTCTTATTGAGGTTCTTCTTGGTTCTAAATTAAAGAGACTTTTGGTAGTGTAGAACTGCTAAATTGGCAATTCGGTCTCCAAGTAGTAGTTTTCTCCATTCATTGAACGTTAAGTAAAAAAGAAAAATAATATGATAGTTTTTACTTTTTAGTCCTAAAAGGTGTTTCAATGTAATCACCAAAGATGGACATCAGGTGTGGTGGTAAGAATTAGCCACTGTGCACCTTTAGAGAAGGATGAAAAAATACGATATAATTATTACCTTTTTGAGAAATAATGGAATTGTATAAATAGATCATCTTTTGACCATCATATTTTAACCAGCAAGCAAGTTGTAGGAAAGTAACTTTTTGAAAACCAATTATGATGACAAGCTAATGTTAAGATTCTGCTTTGTCCGTAGAAAAAATGGTACCGCGTTTTGCTTTGGTTTGTCGTGTGCCCCCCTCCCAACTCCTTCAGCCATCACACCTTTATTCCAATAAAAAAAAAAAAAAAAAATTCAAAACAGGTATTAGATGCAAATTTCACTCCCTTTTTAATTAAACTATTATGATAAACAGTCTCATAATGAGCAACGTGTACATGATAATTTTAGCATCCAAACATAGTATAGCAAGGTTTTTTTTTTAATATATAATTATGAGAAGAATAACTGACTTCCCTACATGTGTTATTTAAATTTTACTAAATGTAATCAATATTATTTCCAAAGCAAAGACGAAAAAATGACATTACGTGAAGATGAAAAACGACTATTTTTTTTTTCATTTGTAAGCTTTTTCAAGTATTTACCAACTCTATTTATATTAAAAATTGTCAGATGAATTATTCATTTATTTAATTATATGTATATTTTTCAATACTTTATATTAATCATCTGATTATAGTTGTTGTTGTTTTTTTGTACGTATAGTACGTATACTTTAGCAATATCATTTATCAAAATTTAATTTCGCTATTAAGAGACATGGCTCCCTTATTATACTTTCCTAAAAGTAATATTTTCACTTGTTAACAAATAGATAATTATTCACATGTACTTAATAATATGAATATATTATATATAATTATAGTAAGTGTTAGTCTTGTTAACTTAAGCTTAGTTCGACACTTCGCCGCTAGGTGCCGCCACAACCCGAGCCCCTACAACGGTATCTGGTCACCATTCAATTACCTCACTTGGAAGAAATGTGACACTACTCAAAAAAAAAATCATCTAGCGTATAATAACACTAATATATATCTGATTTAGGCGCACCTTGCTGCAGGTTGTGTCAAAGGTGTAGAAATCCGGAAGACTGCTAGATTAACCACTGTGTTAACTTTCCACCACAGAAACTTTGAAGTGGTGTAACAAGAACCACCATTTTCATTCGCCTCAATGTCAAATTTAGTATATTTCAGTTGTGTCACTTTTCCGAGTAAGCAGTGATTCTGTTACAAAATTTGTATTGCAACAAACGACTAAGAAACAACTTGGTATCGTTATGGTCGGGAAAATGTTTAAATTATATTGTATTATATCATATTCTATGTTTAAGATATTAAACAAAAATCACGAGTGAGGCGGATTTTTCATCAAACAAATGCAGTTTCCGAATTGTAAATAGGCCAAAATTAGTAAAATATATGGCAGTTAATATTTTTTAAATGTTGGAACATTTATTCGTCATTTCACAGTTTTAGAAATTATTGCAACTGTAAAAAATAAATAAACTGTTGGGATTCCGGTTCTTTCTCACGCTTTCCTGTTGTACGCCTACAGTTCATGAATTATTTAAAGCTTAAGTATCAAAATATATATGTTTCCCTGATGATTTATCTATAAATGTGTACGTTTTACATGCAAACCTATATTTATAAAAGCATGGTTTGGTAGCAGCCTCAAATGAATCAAATGACAATATTCACATACTATCAATTTCGTAATTTTTCGTTAATTACGTATAATTATCTTAAGAGCGAATGGCTAATGAAGACAGAGCTCATCCTATACTTCATATTACTCAACAAAAGATGTTAAAATTGGCAATTTATTCTCCTAACGAAACGAGGATGTTACATGCCGCTTATATAAAGAGAAAAGAGTAAAAATTCTTTTGTTCCTGCCAAAGAATCACAAGTTAAATTATCTGCAGTATACTAGCTGAGGCTATATAGACTGTTCAAACGCGAATTGTATAATTTATCTTAGTTGTAGTAAATTTTAACTTTAAGATGAGAACAAACTATTTAAGAACAATAAAATTATAAAACAGCTTTATTGTCTTTCCACAACTGATAAATTATTTGTATTCTTTATTGAAAAAGGGCATTCGACTGCTCTAAGCTGTCATCTTGAAGAGATAAATCTAAAATAGAATCAAAAGTCAAATGATTAAAAACTTTTTTTTTAAGATATCGAGTTGTGAGCCTTTAATAATTATTTGTTATTTAAGGTTCTTTGTTATGTTTCTGTATAGCAATAATCCAGCAGTATTCCATTGAGCTGGAAAGCTCCAGTGTCGTATGATGCTCTCAACTATTTTAGTTAAACTTACTTCTTTATTTATTGTTATATTATTTAAGAAGTTGCCTCCTATACGGAAGAATTATTGAGACCGGAGCGATCGGAGTGATCTTCATGTTCTTATTAACTATTACGTAAAATATTAACTATTACAATTATTTTAATAATATTATTCTATTTACTAATTAAATATAACTTTACAAATTTATATAAATTGTGTTTATCTTGTGCAGTAGCCTTACCGGATTTATGATTATTAGCCCGGTTTTATAGGAAAAAAGAAGAGCCAGGTGCTCTCACTGTTATTCTACGTTATTTCCAAACTTATTAATATATAACCGATATTTACTGTATATCATTAGTCAAGCAGAAGAGATTCGATATTGACAAATAATTACAGGCCAAGAAGTTTATTCAATTTCTTGTTAACAATTTTGAGAAAATTTCTTTTAAAATGTATTCTCATATTATACAGTTTTATTAAGAAAAAAATGGTTTTAGAAACCAATTTCAAAACAAAGGTTTACAATGAAAAGCAACAATCAGGTACTCGACGTTGAAAGGCTTTGGATATAGTCTGGCTTATATTTGCATAAATTAATAACATATAAATATATTTTTTGGCCGTATCATAGGTAGAGCACCTATAATAATTCTTGTGATTAATTAATTAACCAGTAACTTTAAATTTTTTTTTTTTTTTGTTTTCCTTAGCTCTCAAACTTATAAAAATAGGATGTGGGAAAAATAAAGAAAAATTATTTTGGGCTAATGAGTGCCTTTCACTAAGGGGAGTCCCCCATTTGAAGGATGTATGGGAAGGATATAGGGTGTGGAATGCCTAAAAAGGCGGATGGAATCAGGAAGGTAGTGAGAGTCTACCAAGGGAACTACATTAAGCACTTTTGAAAGATTGTCTCTCAAGTTATTTTCGAGAGAGTACACCAGTATTGTTAAATATAATAAAAATTGAATGAGCAAACGGTCGGTAGAGAAGGCTAGTTTGGAAAAACACTTTCTGGAGAACAGAAGGTCCCGGATTTATAACTCGTCCCAGCTACTATTTTTTTTTCTTAGTCTATGAATGAATCCGTGTTTATTTGTCATGTAATCTGGATTATTGATTTCCTCAAGATCCTAGAATATTTCACAAGTGGAATATGATAATCTAATAGAATCAGACTACTCGCTTTAAGTTATGTTCAGGTACTAAACGAAAAACTTTCGAGCACTGATGTCGCGGAGGTAGAGATAGGAAATGTGAAGACACGCGCGGGACTTATCGCCAGTCACGTGACATCCGCGCTCCTGTTCTAGGAACGTCTGGTCCCTAACCTCTCCTTGGTCCGTGTCTTCTTTGAAGATGTCTTCTTGTTGAAAAAGTTAATTTAGAGACGAATACTAAGGTGCACCAAGGCAAACAAATCAACACATTAAAAATAATTAAATAATTAATAAATAAAGAAGTAGCGGGCGCCATATCCCACTGATGGATACTTCTGATGTCGATAGTTATATAATGCTAAGGATATTGTAATCCTAATGTTATATATATAATGCTAAAAGCCCCTTCTAGTGTATACCTGCCTCGGGACTTCATGGAAGTCACTGGTGTTTCTTGTTATTTTTTTAGTAAGCAACCGCATCCCTCCCTGAAACAACCCTTCCTTCTCATATTCACATGTGTCTCAGCTTTAGTTCCAGTCCCCCACTAGTACAAAGTTGTTTTCCGGACACTAGTCCATAAACACCCCTTCGACCCAGTATGTAGTATCATAACTCTTAATATTTGTATATACCAGTGTTTTGCTTGTACTTCATAATAAAGCTTTTCTTTCTTTTCTTTTAAAATACTCTCCTCTACAAAGATTATTTAACTGATGATCCCCAAAATTAAGACGACTCTCCACTAGCACCTGGTCTGAAGCTAGACTCGTTCAGCTCTACAGAAGAATATCCAAGTATATTCAATCGTTGAGACCATATGTTCATAAATTTTTTTCAATATTATTATAAGTTCATTGCAAATTTTTGTTTTAGGCCGTAAAACATGTTTTCGGATGTATTCTTGGTAGAGTTTAGGATTGTTTTAAGCTATTATGTATTTGCGGTTTTGTTGTTCTGTTCATTACTGTAATTTATGATATTCTTCTTATATTTAATAAAAATGTTATAGCCATGGTTCACTACAATTTGTATGAGTCATTTGTCAAGCATAAGTATTCGAACAAATAAAGCCAAAAAGGTAAGATTAAAGTTTTGATTCCTAATTGTGGATATTTGATAAATACTTTTTTATCCATCCGATACGAATTACCTTGGGTGAACGAAAGTGTACTAAATTATTAACCCAAATCCATATTTCCTTTTGATTTTTCTGTTAACTTCTGATCGATTACCAATTTTTATTTATGGCTGAATGCATCGTAATGCTGTCAGCCGGCAACCTGATGGCCGTGGGGGCAATGGTACCTTTACGACAGTAGAGCCCAAGCTCCAAAGTTACATATCCCAATACCAATGCATTATTGATATAAGAGGGAATAATAATAACTAAAATTTGGTTTCGGTAATGCCCTCAAGTGTAAAATCCATTAATAAAATACAAGCAGTTGAAATGAATTATATTATATTCACAAACTCTTTATTACTTTCATAGTGGAAGTAAGAAATATTAACGATTTTTATTTACAATCCCCGGACCAGAGTTTGGGCATTTATTCTGTTCAACCTGGTATTTTTATCACACTAACACAGATAACTATTTACAGTCCCACCTTAAACATAAGCTGGATGAACAAATAAGCTGCAAACGAACAAATCTATATTAAAACTAAATGCTAAAATATGAGTTCAAACAAAACAGTACATTCCCATTAAACATACCAGTAAATTATAGTGGATCCACTTTCATTACTACTATATACTTCATGTACTTAACGTAAATATAATTAATATTTAAAATTACTTATATACAATATTTATAAATGAACAAAACACTAAGCAAACCTCCTTTCAATTTTACTCCCAAAATCTAACATGTAGTCAGCCTAGACAAAGAACAATATTCAACTGCCGATAGATAATGAAGGTGGATTTCCAAAAGTTTAACCTCCTTACTGGCAAAAAATACAGGTTACAGTTTTATACAATATCGTTACTCTTTGATACAATGAGCAACAACACATCTATAATTTTAGGTGTAAGATAAAAATGCTTGGTAAGGATCCAGGACCTCTATTTTAGGTCAATGTGCTCATCCCATGCAACCTACCCAACCAGCTTTCGAGCTTTGCGAAAACTCGTTTTTAAGATTAAAATACTGCGTAGACATATTACAGATTTCTTAAGACTTCATTGATGTATATAAATATCAGTGGGGTTATATAACGAAATTTTAAAAAATAGCCACCATGGACTGTTTGCATCGCAATTTTCCCCAATTAGCCATCCTACCTCTCCGAACAGACACTTATCAGATTTGAAAAAATTAACATAGGGAAACATATTCTTTTCGAAATATATAAGGTGCCAAACAACCAACAAAGTAGCAGGCTGTATGATATTACAAAAATGATGAAAATTACATTTAATCATCATATCATTGCTTATTGAAAATGGAGCATTTAATTATTATACGTACTCAAAATTCTTCTTCGTCAATCCGTAAAATATTCACGAGTCTGCCTCCGATTCTCAGTCATATTAAAGATATTCCCACCCAAAAAATTCCAAAATGCCCTATTTTCTGACGAAACCACTTCCGTTACAAGCTCAGGATTGTTTATAATAAAAAATCTACTAAATGCATTATTCCAAGTTTCCTGCTTCACTACTTCTTAGAGGTTAGAAATAAACATGGCAAAAACTGAACCCATAATTTTTACTAAAAGAGACCACATATTCGAGATACAATTAAAAACGCGGAAATTCCCATCTCTAACCCCGCACGATAGCAGTACACCTTGACAAAAGATAGGATTTTACCCAGTATATAAAATTAAAATCAGAAAAAAAAATCCTGCAACAACGTACAAACTATAAACAATCAAAAATCTCTGCAAAAAATAAATTGATCCTATAAAAATCTCTGATTCGTCCAATATTAATGTAACATAAATGTGTCCTCTGGCCAGCTCTGCTGTACGGTGCCCCGCTATTTACCCACTTGACTGACAATACAACCAAACGTCTCTAACATTTCCAGAATGAGATCATGTGAAAACTTGGTGTGCTGTCGGTGGGTGAGTTCATCCGCCGGAGACACATTAAGTTTTTTGACTCGTTGCAGCACCTGACAAACCCAGTGTTTAACACTATGGCCCCACCACCCCTCCCGCATCGATAGCAACAGACTGTCAGGGAAAAATCAGGTTAAGAATTAGTACGTAAGTTAGTTTTAAGGTTGATCAAAAAGGTGAGCCCCATCACCTTTATTAGTCAGTTTAGTCCAGTCACGTATAATGTACATCATTATACTTGTTTATTCATTATATAATTTTTATAAAATAACAAAATCTGTATATAATGTAGCGATGCTACAGGAAATTCAAAAATAATTTGTAAATAGATTCACCTGAGGATCTATAATTGTATATGATTGTCTGTAAATTTAAAGGGGCTATGGGGGGGGGAAATATGCATGTATAATGTATGGGTGTGTATAGACACTTAATAATGTAATTTTTCAAAATAAATGTCCCAGAGTTATAAGCAATCACCCGCACTGCACCAGAATTAAAAAGACAGCAATGAATAATTTGTTTTTGTTTCATTTATTCTTGCACTCGTAAACTATTTTTTTTTTTTTCGATTTTCCTAATTCCATGAATCTACTAATTAAAGAAATAAGGAATTACACTAACTTTGTATTCATAAGAGAACTACACATATTATTACATTAGTGGAACATGTCAAGCTAAAATTATCGATAATCTTACTTATTTTTATCTATTATCACCTTTCTCGGATCTTTTACTTTCTATGAAAGTTGATCTCTACTTTGTTATTTAGTTAGGTTAGTTTAAACATTAAAAAGTTTGTTCTTGAACCACTCAACAATATAATTCTGATGTTTGTATTTCATCGTATCATCACCGTATATTATGAATTTATTGTTTTTAAGCAAAGTAATAAATATTACTGGTTATTATTTAAAACAACATATATTACATAGAGTTGAACACATAGAGTTGAATTTGAAGGTAGTATTTGGTCTGGAAAGGTTAAAGGGTAAAATACGAATAATGTTATCCCGTATTAAAAACAGAGACACCTTGAATAAAAAGGTAAGCACGTCTGTAAACAAGCAATAAACTATCAAATTAATATAAAGGCGCCGAGAGTGATGAAAATTACAATGCAAATAATAACTACAAACCTGTACAAACTGAACAAGTGAGCCGTATAATGAAGTCCTTCAAGAACTGCTTAACTTGAAGTATGTACTCCTTAACCATAAAGTGTACAGCGACTCCCAAGGTACAACATGATCCTAAGCAAATGCTCATTCATAATTCATTAGCTTTTACTAAATGACTAATAGCTCCTTCTCGCCGTGTTTATATAATGTATTCAATGATATCTATCTATCGTCAAATCAATAACTTATCCAGCATAAGTATGCTATTGTGTTAATGTTATTATGTCAAGTATACTTCGGATACATGACAGACGTATTTTGTCCTAAGTAGAAAGAAATGAATGAGATGAAATATTTTTTTAATTACTTTATTTTGTATGAAGGATGTTGTATAGCTGCAGTGACTATTATTAGGCTTGGCTGTTGTATTTTATTTACATCACAAAAAATCTAATTTCCATTTTTGTTTTTGTTTTTATTTTGTGTTTCTTTTTTATTCATTTATTTTTTTATTTATCTGCGTTTTGTTTGTATTTTAAAAGAAACTATTATTGTTTTTATGCAAGTGGACTATTATTTTTATCTGATATTCTTGTCGTTTATATATTTATGTTATGACTGTACTGTGCTAACGTACCGTTGTTTCATATTACGTACTATCAATTATAATTGGCAGAGCCACCTATTCCCATAAGGTTCGACTAGTTAGAGAACCTGCCTATCTGGAGGACGTGACCTATGGATCTAAAACGTTATAACATATGTAATAATTGTCCTTCTGCCTATTGTTATTTAGTATAGAATAAATAAACTATAAGCAATAACTTTCACAGAACGCGTACTTCTCTTCGGTAAAATCCCCGATATATTCTGGGCATTTCACTCGATGTTACTTATGATCAGGCTCAACCACAAACAGACAATGACTTTGACCTAGGAAATGAGAAGTATGCCGACACGATCATGTACCCGTGAAGGATAGATTCTTCCTTGTTTTAATTACAAACTATGATGTCCTAGGTCTTCAAGGAGTTTTCTAGCCTAGCTCGCCTCTTGAGACAAAATTCGAGGTGGGAGCTCGTTTTAAAATTCGATTCCGGAAAAAAAAGCACTAGCTGAGATCCTCAGAAAGTAATTTTTTTTTTTTTTTTTTTTCTAAGCTCTCTAGTTAGAAAATCAGGATGAGGGAAACATATAGAATATTTAGGTTAAACGGATCCTTATACTAGGAGTACCTGCTTGAAGGTGGTGTGAGAGGATTAAGGGGTGTGGGAAGCCTCGCTGGAGGTTGGTTGTTTCGGTACAGTGGTGAGATTCCACTGGTGGCTGGGCCTAGAGTCTCTCTAGGCATGTAGTGTATTCTTATTTAGTCTGATTTCAGTGATGGGTGCCCGTTAGAGGCTTGTTGGTGGCGGGCCTAGTGCCGTGATGTCCACCATTTCTTCTGCTTTACTCGATCTTGTGAGTTGCTGTCGTGCCGGTAGTGGTGGTGGCGTCATCAAAAAGTAAAAATATCAGATAATATAAAGAACTAAATTAATAAACTTATATATATGAAGAAGAAGTAAGAATGGAAGAAATCCTGTATATCGCTATTTCATAGGGTTGTAACGTTGTTAAAAATATTATAATTTTAGTTTAACAGACGTTATAACTTTCAATACAATTGTCTGTTATTCAAGGTTTTTCATTTATTATTACTGGTCAGTCTCCCCAATCTTGTCCTGAGCGCTGTGGCTCTCTTGGTCAGACTTCTGAACCCCCGCTACCCCTTTCCCAAGCGAGGGAAGTCAGAATCATGCGGGATTGGGCGCTCCCTTAGCTGTGTATATTTTTGTGCATCGCATGAAACAATTCATCAGTATTTTTATTTCAATAAAAAAGTTTTCATAAAAATTACTATTTTGTTTTTAATTGTTTGTAGAATATATGTATTATAAAATTATACCATATGACATATTATGACATAGTAATTATTGAAGAAAAACTTGTTCACATATAATGTAAGTATACGTTTCACACATGGCTTATATATCGAACAAGACATTCAGTTGGAGCCAGCAAGAAAATAGAGACAATATTTTAAAACATCCATTTCAGTATAGCGGTAATCCTGAAGCATTCGTAAACCCAATTTGGCAAAGCCAGCCACAATACCGATTCTGTCCATGACAGCAAACGTACGCATGTAATATTAATACAGAGATGAAATAATTTTCCATTTAGACTGTGTGTCAGCAATATATTTTTTTTCAGAGATGACTAACGAATTCGTATCGGTTAAGGTAAGGGCCCCTTTAGACTCGGGTAAAGGAGTCTTCCCTCCCTGCAGATATATATTGCTTTGAAGTCTCGACTGGTGTCAGACGGTCGGCATCCACCGCGGACAGACATTGAAGGGCGGTCTCCGGCAGAGAACGGTACATGTCATACCTTTGATCTAGGGCATCTCCCTCGTCTGTCGTTGCGTTACACTTCACGGGCTCCGCGTACCGGCCTGATCGGTCCACAAAGCGTAAGTTACGGCCGGACTGTTTTCAACGTAATAAACGAGTCAGAGACGAGTGACAAAGTCTACCGTTTGCTGGAGGGTTCTCCTGTCTGTCATGGCTTACTGATGCGCACGGTGATGTGTGAGTTGATACAGCGTACAGTTATTCCCCGTCAGGTGCAGTTATTTCATAGGCAGAACATAGAAGCTTGACTTTGAGTCAGGTGCAGGGAAAAGTCATGTATCTGTCTCGCCGTATGTTTTACTGCTGAGTCCGAAGGAGTGCGATCATCTTTCGTCTGATGTAGATGTAAAAAATATTGGCGTATTCCTAAACCACCCGAAATTTGCTTTGGTTTAAATACAAGATCAAAAAGACAAGAACTAAACAGACGCTTTGGACAACTGTACAGACTACTTTAAAGGACATCCCATCTCTCAATAGAAAATAAACTACTAATCTACAAAGTTATACTTAAACCAATCTGGACATACGGAATAGAGCTATGGGGGACAGCAAAAAAGTCGAACATCAAGCGTATCCAATCCTTTCAATCCAAAGTCCTAAGAACAATAGTAAATGCCCCTTATTATGTCAGCAACAAAACCCTTCATAACGATCTTAATATACCCTACATTCTAGAACTCATCCCTTCCAAGTTTATGAAATTCCACAGCAGCCTTTCCAACCACCCTAATCCTCTAGCACAGTCATTGCACTGCGCCACTCATCCCTATAATCCTCCTCGGAGACTGAAACGGCAGTGGCCTCGTGACCTACTATAAACGCGTGACAGTGGGAGTCCTGGCAATGGCCAGTTTCTCCAATCATGTCCTATTGTATGAATGAGCGAGTGAATGATGCTGTAAATATGGTATGAATGAGATCATTTATCTGTATTATTATTGCCTTATAAAAGGCAGATTGTAATTATTGCACAATAAAGACCGTTATTCGGTTGAAAATACAAGAGCAAGAGGAAAATGAGATTAAACATTAAATAAAGTCGGGAATGTTTCGCTTATGGTAATAATTTCCATAGTTCAAGTTTTAAGTAAGCAGGCATTTAAGATTAAAGGTTCTCATCAGGTTGAGTTGCATTAATTCTCCAGACCTGCCTCTGCTACATTTGGCAACAGGAATCGCACGTGAACAGAAGGTATGAAAAAGTGCCAATAGTTTTTTATTGGTATGACAAACCAAATATAAAAGATATGGAGCAAAGATTGTCCTTGATGTAGTCTTTGATGAAAATTCGCATGTGGTCATCAAGAAAAAGAAATTTCTTTCTAACACGACAAAGAAACAAGGTGATGCAGACACACTGATCGCCCAAGAAGCTTTAAACACATCAACAAGAAAAACATGTTACTGTAGTAGCTGATGATACTGGTATGTCACTCCTACTGCTATATATTCTCCTGAAAACATTTTAATGCAGTCTGTCTGACACAATCAGATAAAGTGACATACAAGCCATGCAACAATCAAATTAAGAAGTACGTTATTTGACAAAAGTAAATCTTCTCTTTTCTAGAATAACATAAAATCCAAAATCTTATTCGAATGGTCTTCCCATTTTGGATCATCCAAAGATATTTCTGAGGGGGATTTGGTCAAAATTGGCTGTACATTTATTGCGTCCTATATGATGATTGCTTCCTTATGACCAATTCGTTAGGAAAATATCTTCTGCTTTTTGATATATCTAGCTGGGTGGGTTTGTATAGGACTACAATACAAAATTCAGAAAAATAAATACCATACTACCAAAATAAAAATAAAAATACCAACTACTTCGAGCATATCGCCAGTGCAGGTTTTTATTTGGGAAAATTTTGATATGCCAATCCCTGCTATATGGGTTGGCAGTTGATTAATGGAGAAGTTTGCCGATTTTAACAGACGTGAAACCATCACCAGACAGTCCACTCTTAAATATGATTAAATGTACCTGCCAAAGAACAGTTGAAGAATCACGTTACACCATGAAATGTCACCGACATGGACTTTCATGTTACATAGTTTGTAAAACCTATTGTGGAAAGGACTGTACAAACACAGAAGACAGTGTTGTTTTAGATCAAGATAAAGATGAAATTTGATTTTTTTAAATTGTGAGAGAAGTCAAAGCTAAAAATACGTTTTAAAAATATGTTTTTTAATACAGCAAAAACTTTCAGTTTTTCGGCCAACATTTTTTTGATTTCCTTTGAGTATTAAAAACCAATATAATATTCTTTTTCAGTATGAAGTTTCTGGTATTTGATACCTAACATGATTTTTTTAATTTTTGTTGTTTTTTTCAAGATGGTGGCCACCCAACTAAGCCTATTTAGTTTCTACCTCAAGGTGTTTTATCACTATAATACTCTTAAAGTGCTTTCATGTTCCAGATCTCCCTTGCATTGATCCTAGGGCAATAGATGTACTGATGAACTTTATTCTGGAGCTATTGGAATATTCCTTAGAGGATACGTGTATTTCAACCATGTTTGTGTTATTAGGACCTGTGGTGCAATAGTAATGACAAATTACCTGCAGACTTTGACATCACTGGCAATTGTCATGTCATTGTTGTCCCGGTTTTGCTGGGACTGCTGTCCCTGCTAGCCGCTATGTGTAGTGCTGACATATCTTATGCCGTAACCCTCTGATGGGTTTTTTCGCACCCGTGGGAGTGGCGTCCTATTAAATTAACCAGTTATTAGAGGGGGAGAAAGGGTTCAATTAAGGCAAGTGAAGTTGTCTACCTAATTGATTGTAGGCGATTTGTCTCCTATGACCCTGCCAATTACCGGGCATAATTAACCAGTCAGCCTGCAATCAACTAACTCAAACATATCTTTCTTTTTCGCCGCCATCATAGTAATCTTCGTTGTGGGTCAGCTTTAATGGACAACTCACCTGATGAGTTTTACCCATTCACTCGTGGGATAAAACCAGACATTATTCATTGTTTATTTAGTTATTACGAGTAAGAGAAGGTTTTTTATATGTTTTGTTTACTTCTAATTTAATCTTCTTCTAGGCCGGGTTTACACTTTTACCACCACCGGGGTTAGAAATTAAACACAAACTTGAGACTAAACTTTCTTTCCGCGAAAATTGTGAACTTTGCCTTGATAACAAGTCGAATAAACCAGCAACCTACACCTCTAAATTGAATTATTTGTTAGAATTTTACCCGTATTGAGGTTTTTCTTACCAAAATAGGTATGTTTACAGCCCATTTTTTTCTGTCATAGCCTTTCTTTGTTTCTATTTCTTCCGAGAATCAAAATCCCACCGACGTCTCCTTGACAAAAATAATCCTAACTAAGATAACGAAGCCTGTTTTTCATCTTTTTTGATAAGTAACTTGCCGTTATTAACGGTTACCACGTGGTTTGTTGTTAATTTAGTTACGATTTTTGGACATATTAATGCGTGACGTTTGACTTCCAAATGAGACTTAACATAAAATAAATTACATATCATGAAGAGATGGTCTACCTTCTAACTTTCTTTTGTTTTTCTATACTAGGTTCGCTACTTCTTATAATGAATAGCTACTCATTATCCCTCAAGAGGCAGATTGAAACCATCATTGACTCATCCCTCTCAAAAGAATCAACCAAACAGTGGGAAATTCAATATGATCCAGTAACGTCTAAGAATATTACAAATGAAACACCTTTGCTCACCCATCTTGAAACCTTGCCTTGAAACTGAACCGTTTTGTATAGCTGACAGTTTTAACCACACAAACATAGTGTGTTATTCCTCCTCAAAACTGTATCCGATGACGTTGACATTACTCACTGTCAGGCGAAGTCACTCCATTCACTGCAGGGACAATCACACCACATAAACCACATACCATGAATGATTTCTCTACGTTTATTTAAATCGTGAAGAAATAATCAGATTTTATGTTTTCAAATTTTTTTTTTTTTCTTTAATATCCAATCTTAAGTAAATTTAGGCATTTTTCATTCTGTTCAAATCGGGCTATGTTTAGTAATGCATGTGTTGTGCCAACTTCTTCACCACGAATAAACAGAACTTCCTCTCTTCTCGGACCAGAAAATACTCACCTACGTTTCCATATTTTAATAATAAAAACCTTAGGCGTCAGTTAAGAGAGGGGGGAACTAGTGCATGACACAGCTGAAGGCCACCAGGGACGCAGGTGTAGCCCAGCCCTTGACCTCCCTATATAAGACCAAATTCGGAGCCTTTGCGATATGTGTGAGCCTCATCACCTAGTGTTGTGGATATGGTTATGACTTTTTATACTACAGATTGAATGTATTTATATTATGCCCTCCTTCGAATGCATCAGTGCATCGCAGTACGAGGAGCAACTTGTAACTCTATAAAAATTGTTTGTTCATTGTATTATTTTTTTTGAGGTTTTGAAATCAAAAAAACTTTGCGATATACGGTACCCGGCCCCTGAAGTGAACACTATTCTCTCTCTCTCTCGCTGCACTGGCACTTGCTGCCCTACTCGAACCATGGCTTTCTTATTGAACAACCTATGCATCTCTCTTTCCTAACCTAGCTATATTTTAGACCGGGGTTGTCAGACCCCCACACCTTCCTAGTGGGATTTTCCTTCGAAGGCCCACTTCGTCTCGCTAAAACCAGCACCTCCTTGGGAGAGACCTCTTCCTTACAGATGACGGTCTTTAGGGCCCTACAAACTTTACCTAGTAGTGCCTCCCCCAGCGATCCAGTCTGCCTCACTCCGGTTCTCATTCGCCTTTCGGATCCGGACGGTTTTGCCTACCCTTAGATACCGAGTGTGAATTCGTGGTCATTCCAACACCACATAAACTACCTATATTACCTACCCTATTCCTCTTCTCCTGAACATATTGTCAGGGCACACCTAAGATCTTATGGAGTCAGATTTGTGTCGATGACCGCAGACTAGGCCGCCAGCAAAGGACACAGGTTTACCCATTTGTTCTCTTTCTTGACGCGGGTAGGACAGTGGCCGGGTTGTAGAAACCCTAGCCCGCGGTGGGCGTCCCTCCTTACTTTAACGTCCAGACAGCATTCTAGGCTGTCAATTTAATGATCCGTTTTACTTAATTATTAATAATAAAAATAATTACGTGAAAAATGTGAAAAAACGAATTTTTCAAAATAACCCTCACCAACAAGAGCCTCTCTCGCTATTTATTTTTATTTTTACATCACTAGTTGAGAAATTGCCTGTTCTAATTGGAAAAATCTGTAGATAATAAAAATGTTATTGTATTGCAATTTTTATAACTAGTTTTATATATTTCGGTTACTTGCCAATTCGGTATGCAGTAATAGATTTGAAAATATTATATAGCATATTGAAAATAGATCATTCATAGCAGTGAAGATGCCTGAACGGGCAATGAACGTCGACTGAGGCGAAACGTCGACAATCGGTGTAAAAATACAAATTGGAGAAACTCTGATGCATTGGTTGAAAAAAATTGATTTTCACATACTGTAAATTTTAAATACAGGTGTCTAGTTTTGGCATGTTAGCTAGAATGTTTTAAATTGTCTCCAATGACTAACTGCTCCTGGTCATCATTGTAAACCTAAGGTGAGCCCCATCACCGTCTTTTGATTATATAATTTTTAACTTTAAAAATATAATTGTTTTGTAATTAATATCTTCCTTGCAATGCATTTTATGCAGGAAAAGGTGCCACCTACAACCAATGTATAATATTGTTTATAATTTGTTTTAAATGAATAAATGTTTAAAAGAAGGGGTTGAGAAAAGAGAAAAAAAAAAGAGACTGGTCATCAACGTCAGCCTTTTTTTACGTTACCACTGTTAAAGAGTAATCAAAGGTTAAAGAGATTGAACCCGGATCTAAGTTGTTACCAGCTTGCAACCCAAAGGGCCCACCCGCTCCTATTTGTTTTTTATAATTTCTTATTTCAGTAATACATAGTACAAGGAGCCCATTTTAACCATTTACATAGCATATATTTTTTTGTTTTTCAATAAATAAAAGAACAAGCTTTTGACGGAAAAAATAAATAAAAATCGTTGTTACAATTTGAACCAAAAACCTAGCCACGTTAACAGGATAGGTTGATAAACAATAATTTTTTTCATGAATAACATAAGTGCAGTAAAGTATATTCAATAAAAAAATCTATTAAATCCAGATAAATCCATCGGCTGAACGAACGTCAAACATCTGTGACAAATAACGAAAAAGATAGGGCCAAGGATTTCAACTACAATCTCTTAGAGCGGTGGAATTTCATGCACCGCTTCCTTCTCATTTCCGTCCCACAAATGGAAGCAATACGAAAATCTTTCAGATCCGAAAGGCAATATGGCTGGTAGAAATCGTTTCGTGACTCAAATCTAAGTGTCTCATATCTATCAGTAGCTACCGACGTCGATGAATTCCTTCACCGAGAGTTCTCCTTGAAATATACAATTCAACAATATCCTACAAATGTTAGCAAAATAAAAAAAAAAAAAAAACGTTTCGGACTATGGTCAATCTATCTTAAGGAAACCTCCAAGCATCATAAAAAAAACCTTTGTATAATCATACTAATTTTGCTTATAACAACTTATTTTCTTTAAAAACAATATTTCATTGAACTTACATGTTGTATGGATCCAAATAAAAATTGAAATTGTGATCAAAATATTTTCATGCCAGGAAATTGTCATATTAATTTCAAACATTCCTACTACTAAGTCAGTACTTCTCTGGTAATAACTTACAGCTCGAGGTCATGTGGGTTTTAAGCGAAAAGTTCTGTTTAATATTATTAATCAGATATGACTTGTTGTTGTCGAAAATTGCTACTGAAATATATATGAAAAAAAGACCTATCAATTATATCCACAAACAATTTGAATTATATCTTTTGATGCAGTAGAAGAGTTTATCTGGAGATCGGCTTAGGTTACCCCGATCTCCCAATAAACATTTCGGCTCATTTAAATCCTCACATCTATCAATGAACTCAAAGTGAATCTTGAAAAAAAAAGCGTATTTTAGAAAAATAAAAGGATGGGCTCTAATGCCCAAATGTATTTTGTCTACCCAGCTGAGTTAACGTCAAAAAACATATCAGAGATTTTCAACAAATATAGGTTTGGTATCAAGTAATAAAAATCACCTATTTTTATGCCCTTCTGACGATTTCAACCGATCAACTTTTTGTAAATATTAAAGATATTTTTTCTTACTCAATTTTACCTCGACGACCTCATTTGATGTCCAATGATGACCATCCCCATGGAAAATAATAAAATATCATTAAAAATATATTACCATACCTTCACCCTCGGCCGCAAGTCTTGTCTACTAGATTCTTTTAATTCCATTCCTCTCCCTGTGTCCGAGTTATTACGGTACTTAGGCTTCCATCCCGACAAATGGCTGACCTGGAACCCACATACGAGGCTAAAAAGACAAGAACTAAAATGACGCTTTGGACAACTACTTTCCATCTCTCAATAGAAAACTAATTACTAATTTACAAAGTTATACTTAAGCCAATCTGGACATACAGTATAGAGATATGGAGGAAAGCATAAAAGTCGAACATCGAGCATTCAGCAACGTACAGTATCATTCCTAAGAACAACAGTAAATGCCCCTTGTTACGTCAGCAACAAAACCCTTCGTAACGATCTCAATATACCTTTCATTCTCGAACTCATCCCTTCCAAGTTTCATTACACTGCACTACCCATCCCTATAATCCTCCTCGGGGACTAAAATGGCAGAGGTCTCGAGACCTGCTATAAATGCGTAACAGTGGAAGTATGGCTATGACAATGGCCAGTTTCTCTAATCATGTCCTGAGCGTCTGTGGCTCTCGCGCTCTTGGTGAGCCTCCGCTGGCTCTTATCCAGTAACGCGGCTGACGGATGAGCGTGGGGGACTTCCCAAGACTCCACTTCCTCTTTTGCATGTGAGGGAGGTGACAACCATGAAAACATTTATCACAATTACTTATTGGCCAATGAGGCTTGTAATTTTACCATAATAAAGTTGTTTTGTCAGAATAAATATATTGGTTATAAAAATAATAAGTACACTTTTGTATCATTCTGATTATGATCAAATTAAAAGTCTAAACGTCCTAATAATATATAATGCGGGGCAGTGGGGTTTCTGCCAATGGCCAGTTTCTCCAACCGTGGCCTGAGCGTCTGTGGCTTTCGCGCTCTTGGTCAGCCTCCACTGGCTCGTATCCGGTGACGTGGATAGATGGAGGAGCGTCGGGGACTTCCCAAGACTCCGCTCCCGCTTTTGCTTGTGAGGGAAGTGATAACCATGCGGATCTGGGAGGTTTCTGGGCTGTTTGTAAAAACGGTATGAACGAGAACATTGATGACATTTACTTATTACCTTATACTTATTATTATTATGTACCCAATAAAAGGCAGATTGCAATTTTATCGAAATAAACATTGTTGAATTCGTAAGCAGAGAGAGAGAGAGGGAGGGAGAGAGATAGATAGATAGAGAGAGAGAGAGAGAGAGAGAGAGAGAGAGAGAGAGAGAGAGAGAGAGAGAGAAAGAAAGAGAGAGAGAGAGAGAGAGAGAGAGAGAGAGAGAGAGAGAGAGAGAGAGAGAGAGAGAGAGAGAGAGAGAGAGAGAGAGAGAGAGAGAGAGAGAGAGAGAGAGAGCTTGAAATTCCATTGCATACAATATGTACAATGATAAGATCAGATTGAATATACATTCATTCATTTTTATTCTTATTAGCTTTTAGAATAGATAGGTCATCAAGTACTTTAAATGTAAAGGAAACGAAAAACAAGCAAAAAAAACCTATCATCACTACAATATACAGTATTCAAATATATACTACTTTTTATATGCTTAATATTCTCTAATAGCACAATCCATAGGTAGAGTTAACTTGTAATAAATATTTACTTTAGGCAAAATATTAGTTTTACAAGAATTATATGTTTTGTCTATTCGTGAACGCAACTTTTTAATTGGTTTATTAGAGGGTTTGCTGAGTGCGGACTTTAAAAAAAATAATGACGAGACTACAGCTAGTAATATCATTCCAATAAGCCAAAAATAGAATGTCGTACAAAGCTCTAGGCTTTCCCTCCGATTCTACGTTGAGTAGATATTTCTTCATTCCTGGACATGAAGGACGATGCAAAGAAGTAGCCAATCCCGAATCAACAGTTGAGATAGACAACCAGTCCTTTTTCTTTCTTTTTCTTTTTTTTTTTTTTTAGGTAGCGGGCAGCTGGTACTGGGAAGAGATCGTCAACCCCTCTGTGTGGCTTACTCCCTATCCCTGCCCTTCCTGTTTCCCGTTATTCGCGGAACCGGGAGACGAGGTGGGGAGAAAATGCCACCGGTCCAACAGTGGAAAACTAATTAAAGCCGAGCGGGCTGACGTGCGCTACGCACTTATTCCAGGCTCCAATTTATGCCGCGACCGGTCCTGGAGAGATCCTTATATTTATAGTTACCCACACCCTCCCCCCCCCCCCGGGGTCCCTATTTGCCGGGCGGCGGTGCCAACTTCCAAATTGCACTATTTATATCCGGCACTGGCCGATATCCCCGGCGATTAATTGTCCAGGTACGCCGGGGGAGCCCTGGAGGAACTGCGGGTGAAAATACGCCACTTAATTTATGCGAGAGAAAAAACTCGACAACGCCCAGAGATAAATAGCGTTAGAGGCGGACAACTTGAAACATTCAGCTACTTTACACGAATCAGTGGAAATGAATTTATTTTAAACTTGCCTATCGAGCCTGAAAGGAGTACTAAATTCAAAAAAGTACAGATTTATTTCTTCCGTGGCAGGTATATGTTATTTATTTGTGTACACTCATCAGGAGCGTCCTAACGATGGGAGTGGTTCACCTGTGGACACACATTTTGGGGCAGAATATTTTTTTAATTTTGTCTAAATTATAAAAAAATAAGTAATAAAATAATGTTCTATCATTAGAATCAACGATTATAACAAGCATGCAAATAAACAAAAATGTGTTATCCTAGTGCCCTGGACTCGGCGTAGACTTTTAACGCTTAATCAGTGAAAAAAAAACACATCTAAATTACTTATGCACATAATCATTTTATGCTGCAGTAAAATTAATATTTATTATTCTAGGTATATAGCGTTAACATGAGAATAACATCGATATATAGCTCATTAATGCCAATTTGATAATTTTAAATATTAACCGCGAAAGAAATGACAACAACTTTATTGCTGTCGGATTTAAGTGGTTGCTCTTGTTGAGTATTATTCAACACAATAAAATGACTAATTTAATGCGGTCAATCCATTCATCTTTGTTGTTGTAATATATACAATTAAATTGAACAAGCGTTTTAATTTTAAGCAATTTAGATAAGGAAATATTGTCTGATGAATCAAGCTAATAAATATACTAAGTAGCCAGGAATTCGGAAAAGACGGAGCCATATTATTTTATTAGGCCGTCTCAGCCGTTTTTCAGAGCCACATTCCAACAGGGTCTTTATTCCCATGCTTTAATGACACGGCCCAATCGAATTATAAAGGTCAAGATTCTTTCCAGCCTTAGCACAAGAATTGAAATAAATCATTTACAAAACAGCTTGATTGTTCTCGTAAAATAGGTAGGCTCGTGTACCAAAAATTATGAAAAAATCTTTACAGTAGAGAGGCATTTTTAAAATCCACATCCCTGCCGTTTTAGAATCATTTTAATATTACGTTAGATCAGCATTCCAAATGGTATTATTTCAATACTTTGTTAAATAATTATGAAATACCTTATAATCATTTTACTTTGATACCATTTGATAGTACCTACAATTTTTCTGAGGTGAATAAATATTTTTAAACGGTGCAGGGATTCTTAATCGATGAATTAAAATTAATGACGTTGACTTACCCTCTTCAACGCCATTGTTTGAATATTTTAAACTCTCTTGGGGAGTTCCCTGACGTGAGCCTGAAAGGGTATAAGGAGGAAGGAAGGACAGAGGACGAGGTCAAAGCCCAGGGCTCACCCGAACCGGCCAGGGCCAAGAAGACACCCCAGTCCCACATGTCAGGTGGTAATTATGGATAGTGTTTAATAGGACAATTCATATGATGGGAGATGTCAATAAAACCAATGCAAACCATCCAATTTAGATACATCAGTTCAATCCACTAATGTTTACATTTCCATATTCATCAAAATCCAAATCCTCATTTATTCAGCGCCTCGGAGATAACACGCCCCATTACGCCAGTGACAGCCCACCCCATGAGCCGGCAACGTCCCCATGAAACCAACCGATCCACACCCACAGCAGTAGGAGCTATTTTAAGGACTTATTCACATATGTTACTAGATTTCGGTGAACAAGATGATTATAAAAAAAAGTTGTATGTATATTATGAATGGTTTCAAATATTATGGAGTGAATTAGTTTTGGGGAGAAAATTGATGATTCTATTAATGGTCGATTCGCCTTAATTCTTTCTCCTGGCAACCTCAATGGAAATTTTGAGCCAGTTAAAATAAATCTATAATAGCGACACTCCTCTGATATACGAACGAAAGTTTGTCATTTAGAAGGTGCTTCTCGGACCCATCAAATATGATTAAAAAATTTTGGAAAAATCTGTGGCCCAAATCCTTCCTGGATGCGCCTATGCTCGAAAACTCCTATCATTCACCTATCCTGTATCGGGTCCCACAAAAAATTATCTTTTGTAAGATATACGGTTTGTTGTTTGGCGGCACTTTGGCTAGTACGGACTAAAATCTGCTTTCCCATGCCTGAACTCAATACGAATGGGTCATGTACCATGTGGGAAGTAAAATTCCCCATCCGGGATAACAACGAGTTGGAGGAAGAAGAGAGAGTTTGATAGAGGGTGTTTTGTCGGGATTTCAGAATAATCTGTGTAAGAATATGTGAAGAAAACAGATAACGTATCTTACCTAGTGGAGAGAGATAGTTGAGCCACAGCGTTATATGGAAAATCATAGTTTTGTTCATGTATCATGTCATATTTTAAGATGAGAGCTAGTGAGCATAGACCAATGTGACGTTGTTTTGGAATTTCAGAATTGTTTCATGCCTAAGGAAACCATTCTTGGGGTCATGGACATCAGCATATGGGTGTGCTCTATTGGATAAGTTTCCCCCATAATAAAAGTTTTCCCAAGTCCCAAACATGTAAAAAGATTCCGTATCCACGATTTTTTTTTTTTCTAATCTTTTGTCAAATGTTAGCAAAGCGATGACAACAAAGCTGTGATATACATATATACAGGGACGAGTGATGAATGCAGGCTGGAGCCAGCTCTACTAGCGACCCGGAGAAAACGTCACGTAGCCGTGGAGTACGTGTAGCGGCAAAACAATAAGCAACGATAACGGTCGGGATGTGTTTAGGCAGCGGCATGGCTGCGCTTTAATAAGTCCGCTCCCAGCGCTCATTACCAGAGCAATTCCTCAGCCACTTCTGTTTAGTGTTCTCCACGTCTCATATCGACAACGGCCAGTCACTTCTCATTCTCTCATTCGTCACCAGCGACGAGAAAAAGAGGGAGAAACAATCGATAACATTTTTTCAATTATTTTTTGGAATATTAAGAAACATTTCCGGTACACTGTTATAAAACAATAGTATCTTAAATACATGAACTGAAATGAATAAAAAGGTGCAGGACTGCCCCAGAGGCCATCAAGCCAACATTTTGGAACTGATAATGGATGTTTTTTTTCTTATTATTTTTGGCTCTTCTCGACCGACAGTCGCACACATTTATGCAACATTGATAGTTCCTTTTTATTTTGTGGATTCTCTAAACTTCATTCGTCCTATTTCAACTCTGATCTAGTAGGTCATTGCTAACCTTTCAACAAAACCTGGGTAATTGAACTGTGAGATGGCTTCTAGACAAAAGTGACTGAAGTAGGTATATTTTTTTGGCACATATTCTCATCTCCTCACACTGGAAACGTTAGCAAATCTTTCGTTAAAACTGTTTCTCACAAACATCAAAAAAAACAAAGATCCTTGGTGGACGCCTGTCCTGCAGTAACTAGAAATATGGCCAGAGCACTGAAACCACTCAAATCACTAATCACTTAGCTTATCAATCGGCCAAGGAAACAGGAATTCTCAAGCAACGTTTATTTCTTCGATATCCCTAACCACTACGTCTGCTGTTGTGCGGAACAAAATTAAAGCCATTCACTGGATTTCTTCACTTCTGTACCAACCTTGTTGAAACAGAGAAGAGAAACGTATACGGAATTCCAACGAATTAATTATCAGATTTGGAGAGTACTTATCTGAACTGGTGAAAACACCTTCAATCGATTAGAATTTCGATGATTCATATCTGCTACAACACTCTAGTCAGTATGAAAAAAACTAGATTTTTCAATGCTAAATTAAACTATGTTAAATTAGGGACGGACCTGGTGCTCATAAAATTTACAAGGCATTTGCATTATCCGTACCTACCTACGTACTGTCATATATTAATTGGATTAACAAAGTTGAGCCTCAAAGATTTGAAACAAAAACCTCATATACATCCCCTACTCAAATTGGGTAAAGACCCAAAGCTATGGAAAATTATATGTGATTTGTAAATCAACCGAAAAACAAAAATTATTCGCCATCTGCTTTTTGGGAACTAGAATGAGAAATTTAAGAGTGTGGTTTTGCAAACCACGATCATCAACCACCCACCAAATTTTTAAATTGCAATCATTCATTAGATGATGGGGCACTGCAAGGTACAATATTGGGTTACTTCGATATTCTCAGCAATAATTGACATAACGTTTATGTTGCTGAGGTTTTTTTTTTTTTTTTTTGGGAGGTGGGGTGAAAATTTCTGTGACCCGCAGTGACTAAATAAGGTAGAGAGAGTAGATAAAATTGGTAGCGAAGTAGTGTTGGGAGAGGACTGGGCCTGGGCAGAGGGAACCGGTTCCCGGTAGAAGCCCGCATCAGGCGGGGGTTCCTAATCCGAGAATTGAGGGGGGCGGAAGGGAAAGAAAAAAAAAATAAGCGAGGAGCCGCGGGGCGACGACCCAACCTGGCCCTAGAGCCTGATAAATACCTTTTAGTTTTTGTCCCATCGCCGTGTGTACTGTGCGCCGCCGGTTCTGCACAGGCTCCACGCACTCCGTCCGGGCAATCACTGCGGTTTGGTCATGTGGGTCAGCGGATGTACATTCATAGGGGATACAGGAATGTATTTTGGTGGTTGATTTCAAGTTTCGTAGGGTTTTTTATAACCTGCATTATCCTTGTAGGTGGCTTAAATAGAGAATCATTTTATTTAACATCGACGATAGAAATTTCACATTTACACGACAGAGCTTCCTTGCTAAAAAATTGCCAAACAAGGTTTAAATTGTGCGTCAAGTGACGCAATTTATTGCTAAAATTTAATATTTAGCCCAGTTGTACAGTCAAATTGACAACCAAAAAATTGCAATTTTTACCAACATTGCTAAAAAATCAGCAAAAATAGCTTGTTTATGACTAAACTAATTTTTTATTAGGGGAAAACTATTTTGCATAATGGTTCCATTCAGCCGTTGCGACCCTTCGAAAAATAATAAACAGTCAGTAAGTGAAAGATTAAAAAATAAATATTTTTATACTATACTGAGTAGGTTATTAAGGTTTTGCAACATGAAGCAATAATTAACGAAGCATAGTTCCTGAATATTTTATGAAATATCATTTAGTTATATTTGCCCGGGCAGTACCGAAATTCAATCCATTGATTGTTTTAAATACAGACTTGTGTTTTATCAGACTTGATTTCAACAGATCAACTACTCGTTGACTTATCAAACTTACATTTGAACCACTGTCATAAACAGCTTCATCTTTTTATCAATAAGTACATGTATCTTAATCAATGGATTTAATTTCTCCGGGCCTTCTACTTTAAATTTTTTCCATTTCCATCAATTTTTACAATATCTATTTCTCCACATGTGTTATTAGGGTTATCAGCTGATGATGATGTTTCATTTATATTAACTAATTTTTTTGTCACAAATAAATTTTTATTTCCGGATGATAACGATTTGGCCATCCTACATTTTCACAATTAGAACAAGGTTTCTTTCAAGCAGATCTGCTTATTTTATTTTATTTATTGATTTTCTGTTTGGATTTTTCCAACGTTATGCTCATATGTTGATTTGATGTATCGTTGTTCTTCATTCTGGAAAATTAATCATCCATTCTCCTCAGTTGTATAAAAAGTTGTTCAATACTTGTTGTTTCTTCTCTGTCTAATTCATCTTGTACTGCCAATAGTAGTCCCACAACAATCATACTGATTCTTGAAAAAACTGTACTTTGGCTTTCCACTTCCAAACATAACCTTTCTTTTGCAAATGCGTAATCAACCAATGAGCCTCCAAATATTTAGAACTATATGCTTCCCTAATCTTTGACCAACCTTTATCTACGAAAACTGTTAAAAACGATTTTCTCCATTCAGACCAATTTACTAAACCTATCTTTTTTAAATTTGCCTCATACCTATCTTCGGCTGGGCCGTCTACAAAAAAATGAAGGATTTCAATAATCTTCGTAACACTAGTCGCGTAGTAGTAGTCACGTTGTGCCTCATACATTCAGATTCAAAGCGTTCTAGTCAATCTGGAGGATTTAGTTCTTTATCAAATGTTTCTATAATACATTTCTTTTCTAGCTCCTGCAGTTTAATTTCATTAGAATTTAATTTAGCTTCTAATTCTTTGAATTTCTGAATGAAAAAATTGTCCTGATTTGAATTGGATTCCTCTAATGGAAGGTTGTTAAAACAAAGGTTATAAGCTTCATCAAAATACACTTTCTTTAAATCTTTGTCTACTTTAACGCCTACTTTCCGATATCCGTTGACTGGTCTTATTGCGGAGACAGCGTTTTTAATAGTTGATTTTGTTAATAATACCTGATGATGTTGTAGATTCCGAAAATCAGCTGGTAAACTGAACCATAATTGTTTATATTCAGAAATTTCCACTAGTTCATAATCACATTCGCCTGTTTTGATGATATGTACAAACAATATGGATTCCCTAGTTTTCTGAATCATTTTTCAATCAATAACTTGTAATTTAATTTGTAAGTTGGTTTTAATAATTCAGTAACTGATTTTATTAATCTGTAAAGATTTACAATGGCATTACAATTAAAAGCATCAAACGATTGAACAATATAAAATAAACGAAATAAACATACCTGTAAATATTAATTAAATTACACGTTATTTACCAGGTATTTTAGTGGATAGTCACAACACATAAGCAAACAATAAAATATAAGGCTTATCTTGAACGTAACCTTCACACACCAAACACAGCTAGCTAGATCATCAGCTGGAGTTTACGTGTGATAAGCTGACAATGCATGAGATCATTGATTACAATTATTTATTGCCCAATTGTACGATTTTATAAAAAGAAAAAAGTACTTATTCGTTCCCTGTGTTTGTACTGTCCTATAATTAACAACATTATTATAATTAACTATAACAAGATCATCTAAAATTTCATCTGGTGGTGAAGAAGTATCCGAGTGAAAAGTAAAATTATTTGTAAGCATGAAGTAATAATTTAAATACTTTCAAATGAAAAAATCAAACATGAATGTATTTAACAAACAATCTGACCGAAAACATTTTTTTTTAATGGCTCCTATCTTAGCATTTCGCATCAGGACCTCATGCGAACTTAGATAGGATGTCGAAACGTCGTTTATTAATACATTTTAATTGTGTTAAGAATTTATTATGAAATCAAGAAAAATGAATTAGAAAGGATTCCATACAAATAAATTTCTCGTGATAAATATTTAGTTTTCTTAAGAAATGAAAGAAAATAAAATAAATTGGCACAACGGCCAATCGAGCGTTTTTACTGGATTTCAACAAATTCATCAAGAAATTACAAGGTTCCCTCAGAGGAGTAAGTGATAAGTGATAAATCCAGAGGGAGGAATACGAATTGAAGTTAAATATCTCCCAGACTGCCTAATTGCTACTTTTGAAAAAAGAAATTCTTAAGGAAAATATTGTTAGGGCCCAAATTAGGCATGAGCCGAGGCACTAACAAGCCTCTTCGAGGAAACATCCCACCTCCTCAAGGCAAGAACGAGAACTTAGTCAACAACGGAAATAAAACTAGCCTCTTGTAACTAGGGCCCTCATTAGCTTGTTAAGGAGGCCGTTGGTGAAAAAGTGTCTTTCACTATACATGTAAATGGAGCATTTATTTTAAGTAACATAAATTGTGCATAATTTAACGAATATACATATCGGAAATACCGGTTTAAACTATTTAAACGATTTTTTTTTTTTTATAAAGTAAATTAACTGTTATAAAATAACCGAAAAGTATTTTATCCTAATTTTACGATCCAATACTAGTTGTGGGATTTTCATTACATTTTTGAAAGTAGAATTCCCAAACAGGCGTACCCTCCAACTCTGTGTATTAAATCCAAGCTATTTCGGCAGCCCACACTCCCATTATCAAGCATTAAAAAATTACATAAAATTCATAAGCCATCATGTGGTACGAAACTGTTAAAGCAATAAGTAGTATATCCGAATCAATGATATAAAACATAAATGCTCCTATGCTCAAAGTGCATTAGGACAACAAGGAGGAGGATACGAAATGATTAGTGAATTGGCTGGGCAGATTTCGACCCTTGAGGAATTACAATTTTATGTTTTCAACCGCGAGAAATATTTTTTAAATTATTCATACCTCAAATCGATACAAAAACATCTAAAAAATTTAATCTAACAAGTAATAGCCAAAATAACTAGAATAGGGGCAAAATTTCCAATATCAATATTTTGAAATGTATGTATTTTAATTAGAAGAGCAAGATAAATAAAACCATCATGTGGTACGGAACTGTTAAAGCAATAAGTAGTATATCCGAATCAATGACATAAAACATAAATGCTCCTAAGCTCAAAGTGCATTAGGACAACGAGGAGGAGGATACGAAATGATTAGTGAATTGGCTGGGCAGATTTCGACCCTTGAGGACTTACAATTTTATGTTTTCAACCGTGAGAAATATTTTTTAAATAATTCATACCTCAAATCGATACAAAAACATCTAAAAAATTTAATCTAACAAGTAATAGCCAAAATAACTAGAATAGGGGAAAAATTTCCAATATCAATATTTTGAAGTGTATGTATTTTAATTAGAAGAGCAAGATAAATAAAATTCATAAACCATCATGTGGTACGAAACTGTTAAAGCAATAAGTAGTATATCCGAATCAATGACATAAAACATAAATGCTCCTAAGCTCAAAGTGCATTAGGACAACGAGGAGGAGGATACGAAATGATTAGTGAATTGGCTGGGCAGATTTCGACCCTTGAGGACTTACAATTTTATGTTTTCAACCGTGAGAAATATTTTTTAAATAATTCATACCTCAAATCGATACAAAACCATCTAAAAAATTTAATCTAACAAGTAATAGCCAAACTAACTAGAATAGGGGAAAAATTTCCAATATCAATATTTTGAAGTGTATGTATTTTAATTAGAAGAGCAAGATTAATAACATCAAACAAAACCCTGCAAGAGAGTTGTTACATACGTTAATTGTTATTATTATAAATGATATTTTACTTACTTAATGATACGTTTGATTTTGATGGACCAAGACATATATTATTTAGCATTTTATGAAAGGAAATTCATTAATTAATTATGACTGAGGCACCTCTCTTTCATCCTTGCGTTTCTATCTTTGATTTTTTGTTTTCATTACATAAAGATGATTTTATCAGTTTATTGGATAAGCTATACTACACCAATGACGGTTGTTTAACTGTTGGTTGCGATTGAATGCGATAGGAGACCGGTGGATAGCAGATCCATTACAATTTAAGGAAAGAGGCATAAGCAAAAAAAATTATCAATAAATAATGAATACATGACATTTGTTTTATTAACAGTATTTATTATTACAAAAACGGACAGAAATATCTGTGTAAAAAAATTGTATATTTTAAAAATTATTTAAAGTGCAATTAGGATGTGTCGCCTGCGGGGACAGCTTGAGTGACTACCGTTCAGATGTGGCACAAATCATTGATCTTCCTTTTTTCCATACTGATTTTTAATAATTACCACATCAATCCCTATCCTTATAATCCTTATTAATTTCCTTTTGTTTTATGGTAATGTGCAGCTACCCTGGGGAATTTATAAATATGTTGACATTTAAGGTAGAAAATTACAATAAAGTTGAAGTAAAAACAATTTGTTATACCTATGTTCAATTTTATGTTAGGTTCCTTGTTTTTTCACAGAGCTGTGGTATACGTATTTATTCCTAGGGCTGTGGGACCCATAAAATCCTTAGCGGGCTTCACAGACCTATTCCATCTGTTTCTGTCAAGTGCTGATTTTCTGCAATTGGCCGCTTCATCTTAGTCGAGGCCTCCCTAGTGGCCTGTTACCATGGAATCTACTTCCCATCGTCTACCCAGTTTCAAAATCTATACAATTTAAATATACTTTTTGCAAACAAAATAACTCTTAAGTGCTTAAAACCAGTACTTATTTAATCATATCTAGCGTATACACAGACACTGTACACATACATAGAACACATTATAGAGGTCTCTTTTAAATTAATCATGAAATTACGCTAATAACAAAAAAACGTAGAGATATGTTTTAGATTTACAAATCTTATACAAAGTTTATATGAAATTCTTATTGATTACTGTTAAAATAAACAAAAGAAATACTATTAACAAAAAAGAAAAACGCCTTAGAAAAAATGCGTTCTTTATCAGGGATAGTTAAGAAATGAACATCGTCGAATGACCTATACAACAACTTTATTATGATAAAATTATAATCTGCCTCATTTGGCAATAAGTAATTGTGGTAAATGTTTTCATTCATACCATATTTACAATTTTCATTCACTTGCTCATTCATACAGTATTTACAAACAGCCCAGAGACCTCCCAAATCCCAGAGTCTTGGGAAGTCCCCCACGCTCCTCCGTCAGCCACGTTACCGGATACGAGCCAGCGGAGGCTGACCAAGAGCGCAAGAGCCACATACGCTCAGGACATGATTCGAGAAGCTGGCCGTTGCCATAGTGTTAAACTACTTACAGAACTCAGACTGTTACGCATTTATAGCAGGTCACGAGGCCACTGCCGTTTTAGTCTCCGAGGAGGATTATAGGGATGGATGGTGCAGTGCAATGACTGTGCTAAGGGATGAGGGTGGTTCGATGGGTTACTATGGAATGGAATTCATGAACCTGAAAGGGATGAGATTGAGAATGTAAGGTATATTAAGATCTTTATGAAGGGTTTTGCTGCTGACGTAATAAGGAGCATTTACTATTGTTCTCAGGACTTTTGATTGAAAGGATTGGATGCGCTTGATGTTTTTTTGCTGTCCCCCTTAGCTCTATTTCGTACGTCCAGATTGGCTTAAGTATAACTTTGTAAAGTAGTGATTTGTTTTCTATTGAGAGATGGGATGACCTTGTCGAATGACCTATGAAAGTTTCTTGGTACCTAGTTGTTATTTGTATATGGTTGGCTAAAGTTAACCGGGTTATTTTCATATATATATATATATATGATCCCATACATGATACATGATCCCATATATTATTAGCAAATAAAACTAATTTTATTCTAAATGTGTTTTCTGAACAAAGCAACTGACAATAACACAGGCCCGTCGCAGGTGTATGACGGTAACATTCATCATGCACAATATTACTTTCCCTGAAACTTTCAGCAAATTCCAATGCTACTCATAACAGTTTCTACCTTTCAAAGGTCCGGCAAACATTCTTTTCAAATACCCGGAAGAAATATAGGGTATCCTTTGAATGAAACCTTTCGTTTGGGCTGTAAGGTTAAAATTATGACCTTTTGGGTACCCTTATTTACATTGCAGATGAGTAATCAATCTACACCAGGAAATAATTCGAATCTCATCCATTCATGGATAGAAAATAACTTTTCAAAACCACAAATAAAACAATACATACAGAAAACTTTTTCCTTTTAGGGAAGAAATGGAAAACAGTAGAAAATATTCCCGTTAAACTTGCCATGTAAGTAGATAATAGCAAAATGAATAGACGATTAGGGTGCAAGCTATTATGTTTTGAACTAATTAACTGTTACTTAACTATTATTTAAACTAACGGAAAAGAGATATAGAGCAGAAGTTTCCATGAGCCTGATTTAATAGGAGTATATATGGCTAGGTAAATATAGCGTAGTCGACAGAAGGTAATAAACCAAAATTCTTGATCTAATTAAACAGTAACATGAGCTCTGTAATCTATCCGTACCATCACTACCTCTTTAATATAGGATTTGTTTTCCTCTTAATCAAGTTCATCTGGTTGAGCTGAACAGCAATTATAATAAACCATCTGGCGTTATTCCGAGTAAATGTAATCAATATTAATATATACGGAGGCAAATGTGATACAATAGGTAGAACTGCCATAATAAAACAAATTCAATCCATATAATCACATATGGCTCCTTTATTCAAGAAAAAAAGGCTTGGAAACATGGATCAATAATTCGTACTTGCTGGAAGGATGAAGTAAAAGTAGGAATGACAGGCAGAGTATTTCGGGATGTAACAGTTCAGGAATTGACCATACCTGTAACAGTATGTAAGATGTATGCAAGTACCGAGTATATAAAAACTTTTTAACTTAAATTAAAATAGACATTTTTCCTTAAACTTTTTCATTTCGAAATGTACTTCATACTCTGATGTCATGTACTCAAGCTTATTGGAACCCGAAGCTACCTTATCGGTAGACGCAAATCTTACTGTACCCTGAGCCAGGGCCTTTGGCTTCTAGGAAGCCAATGTTGATTTTGGGGTGTAGCGGTATTCTCCTCGTTGACTCCACGGAGTGGGAAGAACTCAACTCTAAATAAATAATGCCACTCATTTTGAATAAGGCACTCCCTTTCACTGAACACATCAACGTAAAAACTGGACAGGCAAAGGTATTAATTTACAAGACATTTCCAGATTTTAATCACATAAAAAGAAACTAATCCTCCACAAAAAAAAACCATTCACACGTGACTTTTCTTCTCATCTCCGGTATGGAGGGAGTAACACACGTCAAACCAATTACAATAAAATTAAGGTCATTCAAAACCGTCCCATGAGAACCATAAATGATTACCCCCTATACATTAGAATCACCACGGTCCTAAAGGATTATATCTACCAAGCATTCAAACCCATATACATCAACAAAAACATTCCACGCACCCGTTGATTAAAGATATACAAAATTACGACAAACATTCGTTAAAAAGATACACACACAAATGGACACAAAAGTTACCTAAATCATTCGCCTTAGACGGCAAAGAGTGCTCCGTGAGCAACAAGCTATGCTACCTTGGGATTATCCTCGGTAGACACTTGTCGTTCACGACACATCTCAGCAAGAAGTTAAAGAGTGTTAGGAAAAAGTTCTACAGCCTAGGACACCTACTTCACAGCCCGGCTTTATCAGTACGCCTCAAGCTGCTGATTTACCAGAGCGTCCTGAGACCTGCTTTGATGTACGGGACCCCACTATTCAAGTATCTAACTCCTAACACTCTTAAACGCTCCAGCAATTCCAGAACAGAGTTCTTCGCACCTCCCTCAAACATACCCCGTTAGACCGAATGAAGGCAGACGAGATCCACGAAAAATTTGAAGTGCTCACCATCCAAGATTTTATCAAAAGACGACACATCAAATTTTTCGATTCACTTCGACACAGCCACAACCCACTATTCTCCTAACTTCAACCACCACCAATGCCCGTCCGATGGAAGCACTGCTGGACCGCCGAAGCCTGGAGACAGATGGACCTCATAGAACCCTGACGGGGACTGAACGATTCACACCCAGCCGAGAGATCGAAGTCGATCTCCCGGTCGACTCAACCGAAGCACCATGACCCCTTCTACCTGCTCAGGGTGGGTCGATCTCCCGGCCGATAGGCCGACACAGTGCAGCCCTCTTCAGAGGCGGGGCCAGGTATGACCTGGCCGACTACAAACCAATGCCTAGTACCCCTAGGCTCCACCATAGGTAGACTCTCACTACCTTCCCGAACCCACCCGCCTCTTTTAGGCATCCCACACCTGGATTCATCCTTCTCATACATCCTTCAAATAGGACTCCCCTTAGTGAAAGGCACCCATCAATCCAAAATAATTTTCCTTTTATTTTTCCCACATCCTATTTTTTATGAGTTTGAGAGCTATAAAAAAAAAAAAAAAAAAAAAAAAAAAAACGGACCAAACACTTTCTTCTCGTTTATGTTATAATTGTACTTGTATATGCTTTAGAGTAGAGTTATATGATAAATATTATTATAATGTATGTGACTGCCATTTTTTTTTTTTTTCATAGCCCCTTTAAATTTACAAATAATTATATACAATTATAGATCCTCAGGCGAATCGATTTACAAATTATTTTTGTATTTAATGTAGCGATGCTACTAAAAAAAAAAATGGTAAAACATATATGATACAGGAAATACAAAAATAATCTGTAAATAGATTCGCCTGAGGATCTATAATTATCTGTAAATTTAAAGAGGCTATGAAAGAAAAAAAAAAGGTAAAACAGTCACATACACTATATTATAATATTTTTCAAATAAAACTCAATTTATTTATTAAAATTTGTTTGTTTTAAGGAAGTGAGTTTTTGGTTGATATACCCCGTGTAAAATGTTTATGGCCTCTTCAGGAACCAAAGGGTCTTTTAACTACAATTATCAATTGTAAAACCCTTGGACCCTTTGAGGACACCTACTTCAATATAGTGGAGGTATGTAAGAGTAAATTCCGGATTGCCCAGACAAAGAGAGCTCTCCAGGCGTTCACTCAAACAACCAGTTGTGTACTCTCAGTGCTAGTTTAATTACTATGTTTATTAGAATTTTATTTTGTTATTAGAGTTTTTTTATTAGAGTAACATCAGAAGCTTTTAATACTCTCCTCCTTGCTTCCTAAACATCCTTCTATCGCTAGCAGGTTATTAAGGAAGAGACACTAAGGTAAGTGAATTAATTTTACATGTTACTAGTTGTAATTTTATACTGTGAACTTATATTTTTTATACTCCTCAAATAAATTGTACTTGTACTGCTGAAAACTATCAAAATTATTTTCCTTTTTCACATTACTTTACTTTTTTTTTTAATCAATTGAATTTCGTAAAACTACTCCTTCTATATTATTATTTATTAATATTAGTTATATTGGTGACCTGGTCTAGTATCTTCCTGTATTTATTATACTATCCCATCTATACAGTCCGATTGAAGCGGACCCAAGATGAAAGGTAACAAGTCGGGACCCTTTGATAGAAGAACGAACTGAAAGTAATTTTTCATCGATCGGCAGAAGAGAGGCCGGTCACCATGACAGCCACCCCTGACCGATGGAGCACTAATTGGTACTCAGATCGGCCCACATACCCCCTTCATACCGACCCTTTAATCTCTACTTATCTCCGTGGCGTCCTCCTCCTATCAATGGATCAATACCTCCAGGAAAACATGGAAGTCCACTCACATGCCGGGGGGTGTAATTGGGACCCAGAGCACGGGAGCATCCCTTATCTCCCATCCGCGCATGTCCTAGTTTCGGCTAATTGTCCTGAGACAATCAGGATGGGATAATTGCCGTATTATTAGCATTTGATGGTGGCTGATGGCGTTCTGTATCTGTCGTTGCTCTCCACCCGAGTATTTCCGCAAGTTTTAAAGGCCATTCTTGCTCTTGAATCGCCTTATTCAGAACTTTATTATAGAAAATGACGATACCACCGGTGAATGAAATGGAGAGGGAACGGTAGTAGCACATAGACATGAATGACATGTAGGAAAGAACATCCAGTAATGCCTCTCTATTTGAAGAATAATTTTAATGGCAGCTTATTTAAATTAATGAATCCCTACTCCAGTTCCTCCGGGGTCGTCGTGGCGTATCAGGTGACTATTGCGTTGTTAGATCAAGAGTATGAGGAAGGATTCGGGTGTCAAAGACTTGTTGTACAGTCTTCATAAATAAATGTACGTGTGGGACGTGTCTTTGTGTCGGGTCCTATTTCTAACATAAGGGTCCACCAGTCGTAAGGTTTGATTTTTGGGTTTTTAGTTATCCCATAAATCTGGGATCAATATTCCCAAATGACTTTCACTGAGAAAGTGTATATCTTCAGTTCTTGGCTAGAGGTAGGTGATCGTCTGTTTAGCAAGTATATAACAATTTTAGCCTTTGTGTAACGTTTATAAAACATATGGCTGGTAATAAACATGTTAATAGAAAGTATTGCTTAATAGTTGAAATTAATAAGCAATTTCCTACCAAGTGGTAAGTAGATGAGGGAATAGGAGGCGTTTGAAGGTACTTAAGGATAGGGCCTGGAGGAAATCAGGAAAAAGATAATTCCAGAGAGCGGGAGAGCGAGCTAGAAAGAAACGTTTGATGCAGTTCTGCAAGGAGTATTATACATTCCGTTCTCAATTTCACTTCCGCTTTGGCATTCAAGTTGTGCATTTATGCGATCTAATTGAAGGATTCACCCCGACGAGATAGATTCAATAATAATACCAACAAGTAGTTATTATAAAGTGATCAGCCGCATAGCATTTAATTGACTTAGATTCAACGTTTGTGACTGCGTATCAGCATGTACAACTACCAAGGGTTAAACAGATGTCACAGTCATATGCTGCTTACGACATTTCCTTATTCTTTGAATTTAAAGTCGCTCCTTTTTAAGCATCAAGGGACCATGATAGGGTGACATGATCATTATTTGCGCATTCATCGGTTAAGGGGTTCATTTTATCAGAGTGCGCCAAAGCGTTCAATTCCTGGTTAAAGGCAACTGCTTTTGTGCTTTCTGAGTTCCAGCTTCATTATAGAGCTATCCCAGCCAGCAAATTGAATCATGTTGCGATGTGAGGAAATATGGGCCCCCATATCTTATAAAGAATTAATGAAGACTTTTATTGTTAATTGTGAATTTTTTGTTTCGTTAATAATTACCGTAGGTAGGTGATATAATATAAGTTGAGAAAGAGATATTTTTTGAAGTACAATAGACGTGTCAAAAATTAGCAATGAGGAAAATTTTATAAGGGACTAGAGATGAATATCTCAATTAAGGATATCAGATCAAATTTACTCTAAGATGCAAACGGATTAGAAGATTTAGCTGGTACTAATGGAAGCCAACTTTCCTTTGTTCGCGTATGCATATTTTTATGTTATAATTAGTAAAGTAGAATCTGAAAATATTAACACGAAATTATATAAATATATATATATTTATTTTATTAAGGCTGGTAATAAATAGAGACTATGTTTATTTCACTTTCACGGATTCTTCGCTAGAAGCTGAAAAACAATGTTTTTTAAAGTTGTTCTAGTGAAAATCTAGGTGATCCTGGTTCTTCATATACTGTGTTGTTGTTTTTTTAATTCTCAAGCATTGGACCTAATAAGAGGTGTTATTAGAATTTTTAATTATTAATTGAACATATTGAATAATGCTTTTTATATCTATCGGAAACGATATACCTTTGTTGGACGAAAGGTGCTCAAAATTATCGATTGACATCAAATATATGTTCTTCTTGTTTTTAGTCATATTTAAAGTATTATAAATATTTGTAAAGGGCTGAATGTGTGTTTTGGCTTTATTAATATTTGCCTAGCTGATTACAACTTACCCTTTACTGAATTTAACATTACTGAATAGTTATTTGAAATTTAACACTAGACACTACAGTATGAGTGCAACACCACTATTATTATGTTCACATGTTTTATTCTTACCTTACCTCTTTAAGAGATGCTGCGCTATTTTTTTATGTGCAAGGTTTAAAAACATCCATCAAAGTATTTCGTTGCATCATTCAACAGATCACAATGTACCTTTTAACAAATTTAGCGTTATTAAATAATTATTTAAGGCTTATCGCCAAACCGTGAGTGCAACTCCCAATACCCGATACCGCGGGATAATAGCTTATAGACAGAAACAAATTTTATGAATGATAGCCGACATAGATTGACCGATAAGACTAAAGATTAACAAGAAAATTAAGTAGTGTTGTCATTAATGCTCCTTTAATGTAACTATTTTTCATGATAACTAATGAACGATTTTATTTGTCATTGGTATCATCGCTAATATACTTATAAAATGTAAACATCTACCTATCTATTTATTGTACAGTTAAAAAAAATAAATGGAGTATCCTTCTATTCAAAATTGATTAAACACAAATGTGGTTAATGATAAAAACTATAATAGTCTGCGCATAGAGATCGATACATAAGAAATAGTGCTAAGTATTGGTAAACAAGGAAGTAGAGGGCAGGAAACAGCCAATTAGATCGGAGATAGGCGTGGCACTGCGGCCTTGATCTAGTTGCGACCTATCCCAACAGTTCCCGCCTTGTCTACGTAAATTATTCAAATATCTACCACCAATCCTCCTTTCAGTTCTAGCACACCCTTCTTTGGTATTGGCTATATTTACTATCAATCAGGTATTATTGTATTTTAAATAAAAAATTTAACAGTATTTTATTATAATGAACTTTACTTGAAAAAGTACAATTTGCTTGTGCAGCATTATTCATTGTAATGATTCATTCGTACCTATTTACCTATGTACAATTCACATTCATACAATACTGTATGCACAAGCACATGCTGCCCAGGAGGGCTCTCCATGTTCTGACAACCCTGCAAAGCTTCACAAAAGGCCCCTGGAAATACTTGGGGTTCTGGAGGGAAAGATTTAAAACTAAACGCTGATAAAACACATTTTGCACTATTCTGGCACTTAAAATCTTGAGGAAAGCGTGTTGTTCTTTTTTTTCTTTTGTTCCATTGTCACAGTAGACTTGAAGATTACTCAAGGTCACTTTAACTACACTTTCTCCTACTTCAATACTCCTGCTGTAAAAATTTAGTGAAAAGAAAACGGACAGAAAGTATTATTGGTGCATTCACGGAATAGGCGTGGTTTTTAAAATTCTTGCGGGCACCTTTTGGCAGGGCTCCCCGCGCCTGGGTTTTGCGTTGCCTAGATCCGAACATGCCAGGAGCCCTTCCCTCACTCCCAAAGTAAATCCACCAAACTGAAAGGGCCGAAGCTGGGGAACTCCTCTAGCCTCCTTCCCTGGCCGTTTCGCCATGTGCTGAAGACCAACGATAGGCCATGAGAGGCACAGACACTCAGGATAGGAGTGGGGATGTGAGCCAGTGTCATGAGCCCAACAGGTGATTTTAATTATTAAGTTTATGTAAGTGTTTATTAAAATTAAAGTAATTTTAATTCAAAATTGTAAGTAATTATTAACATTAAAATGATTTTAGCAAGCTGAAAATTTTTACTGGACGTACACTTAATACATAATCATACTGAAGATTAATTGAAATATGCGAGCCTTGATTATGATTTTTTTTTTTTTTTTAGTTTTCAAACAATTTTATTAAGATAAAATTACAATCTGCCTTTAGAGGCTACAACTATTTATCATTCTTAGGATATCGTCGATTTCCTTAACCAGAAGAGCTCATATTTTCACGAGTTTGCATGACTGTCGGTTCTGGTCACGTGAATCCCCAAGTCGATCTACATACTTGAAATGTTACATAGCTAGCTCTTTCGATGTTCAGACGAAGTGAACAATCCTACCATCTTTATCAAAATTCATGTTTGATTAATTAATTTTTTGGTATAAGAATTGTTATATGTTGGATCCCTGGTATGTCAAGAAGAAGGGCATTTCACGTTTCTCTGAGTTTTCTTTGGAGCCGTTGAGTGTGGACTGGTTGGAGGCACTAGCTGAGGACATTGGTTTTATCGGTTGCATGAGTAATTTCTTGAAGCCATCATTGTAATAGTAAAAATTGGGTTTTATTGTTAGCTATTAAGAGATCTATGTAATTAGTTCATCATTTTTATTCGTATTAAATTCAGCCAATTTTCATTAAAACATTTTGCATATAAAATTCTATATTACAATTGAATTCCTTCCATTTTGATCACCACCTTAATTTATGAAAATAAATTACTTTGGGTTTAGATTGAATGGAGACCAATAGTCAGTAAATTTAGTATTTTGAGAAAAGGTAGTTTGGGATGCATTGCGCTAAATGCATTACGATTAGGATTTGATAGAGGAATCAAATCTGTTAGTTGTTGAATAGTTAGATGATTTCCCTGTAATTCAAATATTCTATTTATTCAACAAAATCTTAACAACATGGCGTTTGGGGTATCAGAAATAGCAGGGTCAAGATTCATAATAGAAACACTGTTTGGAATAACTGAGATAACTATTTAATGAACTATAAATGATAGCGTAGGCTAGCAAGAAGGCGGGCTCCATCGAAAAAAGTCTGTACACCATTAGTGTCCGTCCACACCAGACTCTCTGGGCTTCCAAGAGCCCATCTAAGTTATAGGGTGCGGCCGCGATATGACGCTGGTCGCGTATTCTCTGCTTCTTGTTCCATGCTGCCACGCCTACGTCCTTCCTGACAATTCGTCACGTTGTCCCTGCGACTCTATAAAAGGGACCATGTGGTGGCAACAGTTCTACCAGTGTATAGGGTTTTGGGTTATACGTTACTAGTTATGATGCGTTTCATAAAAGGATTCTGATTTAAGAAAAAGAAACTTTACTTAACAATAATGACACTCATGTCATGAATGCCACACCCACACGCACATATATAGATATAATATCGCATCGATCGGCTTATAGAACTTTATGGTTGTATTAAACAAACTATTCTCAATCCTAAACTTAAATTCAATATGCTATACGATTTCAGACTGTACGCAATCAATAATCAGACTTCAAGATGTAACTCACAGCTAATAACTCTTTAATCCTTGAACAAAATTGCAGGACCATACCGCGCAGGGTTAATGCAGTTGTTTATCGTTCCGAGAAAGGATAAGTGGTTTGTCCTTTTGTATTAAGCAACTCAATAATTTCGAGCCCTGTGTTCACCAGGCTAGTTCTCTACTTACAGAGACTATTTCTTATCTGCACTATGCGTAGGCTGTACCTGGATCTCGCTTAATTTGCCCAGTATTTGTTCGCACGCATTAACAAATAAAGGTATGCATAATGGGCACGCAATAAAGTATCGCACGACTGCGCAACAAGTAGCCGCGGCCGGCATTCGTTTTTGTTAGCCAACGTCTTGCTTCCTTTCATCTCTGCCGGTTAGAAAGCGAGCGTGGGCACTTACTGCCTCTAAGGCTGTGCCCAAGACCTACGTTTTCAAAAAAGTGTGACTCGTACTTTTGCCCCGTTAGACTTTGTAGCTGTTGTAATAATAATAATTTCTTTATTATCCTGGGGCTATGTCCCTTAAGAACAAATATTTATCTATCACAAAGAGGTATCTTTTTTGCCACTGATACTTACATTTTTAAATTTTGTCAGATAAATAAAATATGTATATAAAAACAAAAAATAAATCAAATGAAATAAGTAAAGATAATTCAAAATATGAACTAAAATTAATGTAAACCAAAACAATACGAAGAGCATAAAACAAATACACACAACTAATTCATAATTTTTGCCAATCTAGGAATTATGTGTTCATTATTACTATTTTTCTTTACTTTTTATACTATAATATTTTTTTATTTGATAAAACATTATTGTATGTTTAAACTCCACTTCTTTGGTAACTTCCTAAGTATAGTAGATATGTCTAAACTGCATAATATTAACCTACAATATAAAATTATAATGTTGTAAAAATCAACAGTCTTTCATTAGTTAACACTATATGCAATTACTCATTTGTTCGTGATAGCAAATAACTAAATAATCTTGATTTGAGCACATTTATTGAAGGAGCGTAGCGAATGAAGGGGAGAAAGGACTTAGCGATTACGACGAAGGAATAGTGTAGTATCGTTGTTCTATGTGGGTAAGACTACAGGCTGAATTGGGAAGGTAGGCAGAGGGCTTAGTGTAAATGAAGTTTTGCTTTGTTGCTAAATATGGACAATTCGTATGAAGGTTGTTGGGTAAGGAATAATTTGTAGGAAGTTACCAAAGAAGTATTTGCGATGATGTTAAGGAGAAAGCCATTTAAACTGAGAATAGAAGAGGGTCATTTTATACTCTGCAATTCACTTATTGCACTCAAATTTGGACCCTGGAGTAGCATTTATCCGTAATATATTTGAATTCGTAGAATAATTTTATCATGAATTGGCCATAATGTACGTTTCCCTAATCATTCCACTTTAATGGCAATTTATGATTTGAAGTCCTGTAAGTGATGGTCTGTGCGTATATTCATACCCTAACACGAAACAATATAGCACTGAAACAGAAGAAGAGATGATACAGATCAAGATAAACTCTATGAAATTCTAATTTAATTTAAAGTTCCCTCTACAACAAATTGATTTCATTATTAATGCTGTGGTTGGCTTAAATGAGATCTCTCATGTATCGTAATCCAAAAAATATGAAGATTATTTTAATCAAATGGCAATTGGTTTTAATTAAAGGGTATACCTCAAATTAGAAAAAAAAACATAGGGGGAGTAAATGTATACTTTAATTATTTTAAACAAAAAAAGGTATTGTAAATGATTTAATTGTAAAAGACAAAAGGAAGAAGAGAAAAAAATATTAGTGCTTACTCCTTTACAAGGTTGCTATATGATTGTAAGTATATTTGCTTAGAGAGCAGTAAAGTTTAAACAGGTACGGTAAGGAGGTTTCTATGGTACGTGAGAATGCTTTATGGCAAATATTAGGAGGGAGGGAATTCCGAAGCGGTGGAAGTTCTGAGAGAAAGGGATGAATTGATCCAAGAGAATACTGAGGAACTGTAAGATATTGTAAATATAAGGGGGTCATGAGACTTAATAATATTTTGAACCGCGTGGGGGGGGGGGAGCCACTTAAACATGACATAGATAGATGATACATAGGATTAGTTTCAAAGACAAATGTAATGAAGCATTTCATGACTCACTTCAACTTGTTCACGCATGTAACATACAGCCGTAATCAAAGTGAGGGGGAATGAGGGAGGAAACCGATAGTTGACAAGTAGGCTAGGGATGGAGATTGCGATAACAATTTAATAGTTTAAGGCTAGCTATTGAAAATCGGGAGAGAAGGGAATTCTGTATAGGGACCGAGAAGGAAACTGGAGCCTATACCAATAGCCTAAGTTGGTTCAGGTTTGCCCAGATATTGAACCAATCTAGGTCTTCTTGAAACTTGACAAATGCTGCTAATAAATAAGCATGGAGCATATTTGAGAGTGGTCGACGTAAACGGTAATGTGAACAACAATGGCTGAATTTTTGGCGATCATTAACAAATGCCCGATCCATAGGCTACGCCTAACGATACAGTAATGGGAAACGTTAGGGGCTGGTTAAGGATAGCATCTGCTTATGTACGGATGGAGGGAAATGATCGAAACCTGTACGTAGGGCTATTGGAGAAGTTTAATTAATTAATTCGGGAAGACGAGTAGAGTATATGGTGTGAAACATATTGGTCCAATCGAAGGTTGTTTTTTTCCGTAGCTCTCTAATTATAAGATTAAGGATGAGGGAAAAATAAAGGAGTATTTGGGTTGAGCGGATCCTTGTACTAGGAGTACCTGCTGTGAGGGAATTAAGGAGTGTGGGTAAAGGTTGATTATTGCGGTACAGTGGTGAGAGTCCACTGGTGGCTGGGCCTAGAGTCTCTCTAGGCATGTAGCGCAGTCTTAGTTAGTTGGATAGCAGTGATGGGTGCCCGTTAGAGGCTTTTTGTTGGTGGGCCAAGCGCCGTGATGTCCACCATTTGGTCTGCTTTACCAGACCTTGAGAGTTGCCATCTTGCCGGTAGCGGTGGGGGTGTCATGTCTCGGAATAGAGGGTTTTGGCTATGTTTCATCGAGTCAAAGAACTTGATGTGTCTTCTTTGGATGGCTTCGGTGATGGTGGGGACTTCGAACTTTTCGTGGATGTCGGAAGCCTTCATATCACGAAAAGGGGTATGCCATAGTGCCGTGCACAGGATTTTGTTCTGGAATCTCTGGAGTCGAGTTATTGTGCTAGTGTGTAGGAATCAGAAGAGTGGTGTCCCAAACAGTAGAGCTGGCCTCAGGACGCTCTTATATATTAACAGTTTCAGCCGAAGGGATATAGCCGGGCTTGTGATGAGATGCTGGAGAGAGTAGTAAGTCCTACGTACTCTTTTCAATTTCTTCTGCAGGTGTGTGCCGAACGTCATGTGTCTGCCTAGGTTGATGCCTAGGTAGCATATGCTGTTGAAAAGTTTGCATTCAGTCCCGTCTATGGTGAAGCTGGGTAAATCGAGGATAATTAGGGATGTTAGTTTTGTTTTTTGCAAGTTTTACTACAATTGGGAGAATGTCACTAATATGAAAGAATAGAGATAAGGTGATAAAGTCTTATAAAGTAAACTTAGGAATTCAAAAATGCAATTATCGAGTTCATAAAACCCACAGCTCATAATTCTCAAAATCTTTAATAATATTGTCTAATCTTGACCCTTAACAAATTGGTAAGCTCTCCTCCATAAGGACTTTATTTTATTTTTTCACATTCAGTGAGATGGAAGTTCACTTCAAGGGTATCTTCGCAGACTAAACATTTCTGCCATTGGTATTCAGGCTGAAACAATTTGAGAGCTTTGTGTCCCCTGTCCTCCTAGAATCTGTTCTTTGGCTCAAATTTTACGAGTTCCGTTGACTTACTGGTTTATTTACCTGCTTGGAGTCCAAAGTATGGTGACGTCTCCAAGTATTTGCATTTGTTTTCGGTGATACTGGAGATTGTTATGCATGGCATTGCAAGTTTTTGGCATGCCGGCAAAAGAACTCATCAAATAAAACTTACGTTAAACGAGTCACTCCCTTGAAATCCATTGCAGAATATCAGTGAATAACCTTTACTTAATAACTCTATCTTGTTTCATTTTACGCTATAAATAGATAAACAAATACATCTCTGATTATTTGCCAAAATTTTAATTCCTTTGTTCTCACTCTCCCATTCCGAAAATTTGAAAGATTAAGACAATGAAATGAGAATCGGTCTTTTAGATAAATTGGTCAAGGGTTTTTTAGTAGGCTCCCAACATATTTTGTATTAAAATCACTTTGGATAATAACTAGTGTATTTTTTAACACCTATTACTAAAAGTATGTTTTTTAGAATAAAATGTATAAAAAAAAGTCAATAAAAGAAATACCTACCTAATGTATCCCCATGCAAGCGATTTCTGAGACCAATCTATTGAAACCTGTTTCCCATCTTTGAAAGAAAATATTTTAACTAAAAATAAATAGAGAGCGTATTTTTTTCATGATAATAATTTACAACTGAAAACGGGCTTGCCCCACAAGCCCGTGAAGCGGGATCGTGGGGTTACGTAGCCTGTGGTGCGCGTATTCCGGTGCAATGGGATTGTTGCACCGGTCAGCGCACCTTCGGTTATTCTGTTTTGTTCAATTTATTCTCAAAAACAAAAAGGAAAAAAAACAAACAAAAAAAACAAAAACATGATAACAATATACAAAAAGAAAGGAGAAACCACAAAACTAAAGTAACGATAAAAGAAACAAAAGAACCACCTCTAATACTATATTTACAAATCCTACGCTAGCTATATTTTTTTTATTTTTTTTTTTTTTCCCCTATAGCTAGTTATCTTAATACTATTTACAATTTTGGATCCGTGTTCTACCTATACCTATACTTAAAACTATATTTACATGGGGTGTGCATCCTCCATCCCCCTATAACTAAACTTATGTCTATACCATATACTTCTCAGTCCTACCTTATATCTATATATACATATTTACAGTGACTCCTCTGGAACCTGATTCCATCCGCCTTTTTAGGCATTCCACACCCTATATCCTTCTCATACATCCTTCAAATGGGGGACTCCCCTTAGTGAAAGGCACTCATCAGCCCTAAATAATTTTCCTTTATTTTTCCCACATCCTATTTTTTATAAGTTTGAGAGTTAAGGGGAAAAAAAAAAAAAAATAATAATTTGTAAATAGATTCACCTTAGGATCTATAATTGTATATAATTATCTGTAAATTTAAAAGGGCTACGAAAGAAAAAAAACAAAACATTCCCATTTTCGGTGTCTGCACTTGAATATTAGCTTTTAATGATGTGATTTTAGAAAAAGGTACTCCTCAAGATTGTTCAAAATACATTCCAATTTTTTTTTTTATTTCCGAGCGGGCTTCAGGCTTGGTTATAAAACCTTTAAAGAGTGGTATTGTTAGAAAAGTAAACCCTGATTGGGGAGTTACTTAAAATATGACTTATTTTTTATACTTCCGGAACGGTGGGACTGGGTCTTGGCTCTTGTATGTATGGTGTTTAAGGGTGTTATTGTGAGAAAACAAAGCACTGAAACCGGAATTACTTAAAATATGTATTTTTCTGTATTACTTATGAATTAGAAAATACTTTAGAGCCTAAAGCCGAATTATTGACTTGTAATTATTCTAATAGTCCCGAAATAATATTCCTTCGTTTCCAGGACTAACCTAATTGATTATAGAACAAACATTCTAAAACAAATAGTAACTTTTGATTTCTGACAACTACAAAATGACTCTAAATATTTGTACCATACATGTTAAGCAAACATTGGTGATAAGTACTCTAGAGGCTTGAATGGACGTTGGATAGCACAACTGAAGTTGATCATTGGTGCCAACACGATAAAGGCCAGCAAACACAGCGACAGCACACAACGGCCTACTGTGGTGGCGCGATTCCCTAAATTCGGCCGAACTGCGGCGAAGACGAGTCAACAGCCCGCTGATTCGTCCTGATTTGGCTGAAGGGCCACCGACATCGAGGTCGGCTTCCTGGGTCTAATCCCTTTGATCTGCCCCAGCCCTTCCCGCACTGTTTGCCCGCCCAGATTGACAATTGAGTAAATGGCGTTTGCCCTCCTCCCACTGTCTGATTGTCCGCTTGATTGTTTGTTCCAGCTAAACCTCTTAGCTAGACAATGATGAATAGCACGGCGCCACTGTAGATATTCTAGTTAAATTATTTATTTATCTTCAGTGATTATTAGGACAGGCTTAAGTAGAAACCATTATCATTCATTTAACTCATAAAATTAAATTAGTGATTCCAAGAGCCATTCGATGTCGTGAATGTACTCCCGGAAATTTTGACACAAACTGACAGTAAAATACTAAAAAATAGTAAAATAGGGTGTACGCTAGATGAGAGACTTGGAAACTGCACGCGTCAAAGACTCAGCCAACGCCTAAAACTATTGAAATATTTATATGACCAACTTTCTAAATTTCCTTTGATTCAGAAACTAGTAAAATATAAACTTGTGCTGGAACCTATTTGAACATATGGAGCCTATATTACGGATATCTCAATCAAAAGTGCACTATTTAGTGTACAAAATCATACCCTGCGCACGCACCTAAAAATTCTTTATTTTCACGACTGAATTCGAACATTATACAGCAACTTTCACGACAAACTACACGACCACTCAAATCCACTGGCCGGACTTACCTGAAACCATTTAACGACTTAGTAGGAGAAGGTTTAATAGAAATCTTCTTCAAGAATACGGGGGAATCAATGGATGTCCTCTGCCTTCATGGCAGACATGCCATTTTATTATATTTACAGCACATTCGCCTGTTGTGGCTGTAGTCACAGTTAGGTGACATGGTATGAGCGCTGTAATTAGCCACATCAATCAAAGAGCAGCCTCGCCTTGAAAGTATCTGTGTTAAGGTGACACCTCAAACACATCTTTCAGAACAAATGAAAAAACAGCCATAACTATAATTGTATCACTTCACACATAGGCATAATATAAGATAACATACTGCTCACAAAATGCATATAATAACACCAGAAGACAATATAATTTCCTGGACCCTGCAATAAACAATGAAACTTGTGTTACATACTTCCATCTAAACATATATTGTTCGATAGTAAATAACTGACATAACCAGACGACTATACTTATGCAAGTCATTAATAAAACCAGCTACAAAAGTTTGAGAGCTTTTTTTGAATGAAAAAAATAGAACCAGATTGATCTTTTGGAAAATACAATTTAATCTTCTTTAAATTCTAAGCTCCTGACCATATGAGGTTCTCGCGCTCTTCGTCTGGTATCCGGCGACGTGACTGACGGAGGAGCGGTGGGGGACTTCCCAAGACTCCGCTTCCTTTCGCATGCAAGGGAGGTGACAACCATGTGGATTTGGGAGGCCACTGGGCTGTTTGTAAATACTGTATGAATGAGCGAGTGAATGAAAGTTGTAAATATGGTATGAATGAGAAGATTTATCATAACTACTTATTGCCTAATAAGGCAGATTGTAATTTTAGCACAATAAAGAAGTTTCAATATAAAAAATTGTAAGCAAAAAAAAAAAAACATTCTATGATAAACAAAATAGTAAACCCTAAAAAAAAAAAAATGCTTGAAGGCGGAAGTAGTAAAGGTTCCTGGAGGAGAGCTAAGATCGCACGTACAAGGGCAACTTGATACAACGTAACCAGCCATTCGATATGCGTTATTCACTCGGTGATTGATTGCATATCGAACGATACACGTAATTAGCCATATGCAATAGCTGACCGAGTAGTTCGTGAAAGTCGGCATTGCCTGCCTCTTAAAGGCTTCGCTTACAAGCTAGCTGTTTTAATATTTATATTTGTATATATCTATATATGTTGGTTCTGGAAAAAGTGTGTACATAATTTATGTAATTTTGTTTTATACATGACAGTAATTTTGTGCATAAGTTTGATTGGTTTATTTTATTTTTTTATATTATTTCATAGACATTGATAATTTGGATTGTTGTTGAAACGCTTAAATCGTATGGAAATTACGCTTACCATATCACGAGGAAAGACAAGCGTGAAGTAGTTATTGAAATTTTAGACAAAGCCACCCATCATTTATCTAAAAGAAGTTGTGTATATACATATATATTTGTTGAGTAAAACGACTTCAGAAAAAATCCATAACCTATCATTCGCGAGTAAAAAATTACCTAAAAATACTGAACGAAGTAAATCCAGAGCAGAGAGACTGGAAATCATAAGACTAAATTTAAGCACCATGTAACAAACCAGCCCCATAATATGAGCAAGGTCTATTCTAACTGAAGATATGGAATTAATTGTTTTTTATTGCCAATATGTGTCATCGGAACCGGTTTCTTTCAAACAATTTATTGCCAGATGACCACGGAGTGGTTGTTAATAATTGATATATTTTGGTTAATTACTATTTACAAATGTTCACTCATTTTAAATACGCACTAATAAGCAGACGTGCAATGTAAACATTTCTATAACTGAGAACTGGAAATGGAAAACGCATTTTTTTCCTCGTCTATTTTAAAAGCGATCCCCCGTCACCAAATTAATTATCTAATATACGATTAGTTTATTTTAATTCTATTCCTCTCCCTGTATCCGAGACAGTACGGCTTCCATCTTGACAAACGACTGACCTGGAACCCACATACGAGACTAAAAAGACAAGAACTAAACAGACGCTTTGGACAACTGTACAGACTACTTCAAAGGACATCCCATCTCTCAATAGAAAATAAACTACTAATCTACAAAGTTATACTTAAACCAATCTGGACATACGGAATAGAGCTATGGAGGACAGCAAAAAAGTCGAACATCAAGCGTATCCAATCCTTTCAATCCAAAGTCCTAAGAACAATAGTAAATGCCCCTTATTATGTCAGCAACAAAACCCTTCATAACGATCTTAATATACCCTACATTCTTTAACTCATCCCTTCCAAGTTTATGAAATTCCACAGTAGCCTTTCCAACCACCCTAATCCTGTAGTACAGTCATTGCACTGCGCCACTCATCCCTTTTTTTTTCTTTTTACTCTCCACTAATAAAAAGACATTTTTGATGAAAAAGATAATAAAATAATTAAGGATTTGTAGTTAAAACTGACCAAAAATCACCAATAGAATCTTCACTTACAAAACTGCTCCCATGAATAATTTAATGTATAATATGAATAATAATTAAGGTAGTCAGTTTAAAGAGACAAACACATAAAGAGGACTGGTATTAAAATTGGGTTTACTAAAAGGTTGATAGACTTTTCCACGTTTTTGTTTGGATGGGTTAATAAATACTCATTTTTTAACAGTGTAACCATTGAAAATATTTCATTGGAGCGAACGAATTTCTGAGTCTCTGTATATATGCTTACTTTACAAGAACAACAAAATGTTACTATGTATTGGAGCATTAACAGATGAAAGGGCTTATATTTTTAAAATGACACAATAATATGTAGACTTTCTTCGTGTTCACTGGATTCATTTACATCGAAGTTCACATGCGTGGATTTCAATGGCCAGCCAATACACATGTAGTGCTAATCTCTATCGGCATAAAAAGGTAGCTTTAAAGTTCCAATAATAACCCATCATAGGTATAATGGATCGTTCACCTTATAACCTTTCTCCAAGTGAACTGGTTTTTATAGCCACATCGCTAATCTTCTTTATTACACGCTAGGAAGACAGGGAATAAGCCCATTTTACAGCACACTACAATTATACAATATTCTCCTACTAAAAAGTAATTATTGCTAGTAAAATACGTGATTATTATGGTAAGATAAATAATAAGTTTCGATTTCACCAAAGAGATAAAAGACCACATAAAGATAAAAATAAAGTATTATAAAAAATATTAAAAAGTCGTTCTTATTTAATCCAGAAGGATGTTATAGATCATAAACCTTGATTTTCATGTTTTTCGAACGTTTTCAATTTATTTGAATGGGCTATCATTATAATCACAATTTAAATAGTCGGTTAATGACAATGGGTATTGCGGGGGTCAGGTCTTAGGTATTCTTGCGACCTTTAGGGAGAAATAAATACTTTTTCAATCATCCAAAGCCGACTCTTCGAGAAATCCGGAGAGTCTTAACAGAAACAATCCGCATCTACTTTTACAGACATAGATGCTTTAATTTATTAAAACATAATGACAGCCATTTTCAGAGAAAATAAATATAGCCAACAAACATTTCCTTTCGAAGAAATACAATCTACTTGATGGGTTTTTTTTCAGAATTGAAAAAAAAAATTAAACAAATAATTTCATAACATACTATAGTACTAACTTGTAGTAGTAAGTTGTAGTTGTATTGCTTTGTAGTATAAGGTTGTGTTACTACCTAGCTGTGTGGTATCATGTTATAATTATAACATAGTTGTAGGTAAGGTAGTTGTAGGTTGTAGAGTAGTATTAAGTAGTAGTTGTAGGTTTCAGTATTTGGTAGTATGGCATTTTTGTGTTAGGTTTTAGTATGAGGATGTAGAAGAAGGATACTAAATTGATTTGTAGATTGTTGCTGTTGACCAGAATATGCAAGTTGTGTCCAGTGGGCAAGCAGGTGGGAACAAGAAAGCATCTCTCTATGATGTAGCAACAACAAAGGACAGTTTCCTCCAATTGACCACCAACCTCAAAGCCTTCTTGCTAATAATCACCCTGATTATCAGCAATTCTGATACCTGGAAGTATAATGTATGTTTTCAAAGTACTTCCTTAGGAGCTATTTAGTATTTAGATTTTGGAGTTAATTGTAATACTCTTTTATTTTATAAGAGCTAATTTTAGTATTGCTGGTTAATTTTAAACCGTCATGCTTGGTCGTGTTGTCCCTGAGCTGGTATATATCATATGAATAAGTGGGTGAATGCTGTTATTCACATAAGTTCCTAGTTCTAAATCCCGATTGGCATTCGTGCTATATTTTCGATACTTCTATTAAAATGTTAACCTTATTTAATAAACTATGTGCAATAATTTCAGGTTAAAGTTACTCAAATTTAGAGTGTAGGAATTCCTCACCTATTTGGTGAAATATCAAAAAAAAAAAACTATGGTTAGCATTCCTTCCAGAAGCTTGTTGAGATTTAAGAGCAAATTTGGAGGGAGGGCTTTTGCCAAGAAAATGTACATCAGACCCACAGGAGTTTTATTGTGGCATTTCGGCTGCGATTCTCTATGAGCAAATTACCTGGACCTTTTCTTGTTATTTATATAATTCATTTATGAAAGTAAGCTAAAGCGATCAATAGCAAAATACTTTCATTAAGGAAGAAATATTCGTTTTTAAAAATTGATAAAAGCATTTCAGGTTATCCAAGGTTGACTTGCAAGAATATTGTTAAGGTTTTTCTTACATAAAGACAGATTACACTAGAATGAAAAATTTATCAATTCAAATAAGCTGAGGGGTAACTGTCACTGATATATTATCCATATATTATCGAGGTATATAGATTACTGATGCCGGTATATTATCCATATATTATCGAGGTATATAGATTACTGATGCCGGTATACCAACGAGTTCAAAAATGGAATAATTCATGTGAGTATGTATGAGGATAGAGGCTCGATGGCATAAACGTCTGCCGAACGCCCAAATGTGAGGCAGTGAAACCAATGCATGCCACTCTGCTGTCTGGAGAAATTTACCCCAGACAATTGTCGTGTAGGTGGCACAAATCAAACGGAGTCTAAATCATCCTCTCCCTTCTACTTAAAGTTCAATGAACTAAATATTAATGATAATAGTAAATCTCAATTGTTAACGGAAATAATGGAAACTCTTAGCATTCCTACTACCCCCCCCCCCTCTCCGTCACCTTAATAGTTGATATTCAAGAATACTAGAATAAGTCAATATTGAAGAAGGGTGTGAAGCCATTACCCATAATATCTTACAAGCCGTACAAATGTCCATATCTAATACAAAAAACGACTTAAATGGGACCTGAAAAAAAAATATTGTTAAACAAAACTTTCAATACGAAACGATCCACACAAGTCTAAGCGGAGGCTTGAATCCAATTAGACTTTTTTTAAATGAACAATCTATAACATTTGAGATGGTAAAAGCGTTCAATTATATTGCCATATAATTTTAAAAACAAAAAAAATGGTGAATCTCAAAGCTTATTCACACTTGCCCTTAGCCGATTGTCCATGAATTTAACTCGAGCTGTTAAACCAAAGCTGTTTGTCAACGTCTATACTATTATGTGTAGAAATATACAATATAATACAAACATTAGAAAGCCTTCATTGGGGTACCCAACGGTGAATAAAAACCCAGTGGAAAAAAACGACCTTCTTTAGCAGAAATAAAAATACTGTATAACAAGAAATACAAGAATACTGCCATAGCAAGAACTAACGCTTGGGAATAATACTTTGCCATTTGTTGAAAATGCAAGACTTCTGGACATTCTTGTTACCGTTCGGCATAGGAAAGTCACATTAGAGCTACCAAAAAGAAAAAATTATTGAAAACGTGGAACAACATAGGGAGCCGCTGCCTGAAAAGTATTTGAGGCAGTAATCTGTTCTAAAATGGACTACGAAAATACCACCTTTAGGTACGATAGATGCGTTTCATTACCGATAGATAATATGGTAATTGTGTCAGACTTCCCCAGTGTTCTCAAAGGACTAGGCTGCATGAGTTCTGACCACTCATTCAAGAATATTTAAAAACGTTGACAGTCCATTATAAATAGGTACCCTAACGTGTAGGCGTGACGTGTAAATACTGAAATAGTTGATCTACAGTTAAACACAGCATTGGCTATGGCCTTTAATCTGTAAGATGTCATTGATGTCATCTTTATTATATAATTATATGAAAAAAATATATAATTGAAAAAACAACGGTGATCTCTCTGCAACTCTGCTCGTAGTAATAATAACGTTTATTACTATGAACTTTACAATTACTATTCAACTTTTCATTCATTATTAATGAGCACTATTTTAGCCATAATTTATAGCTGTACTCAAATTTAATTGCAATCAGTAATTAAATTTTTCTATTCACCATTTTCCTTCAGTACCTGTTTGACATCGAAATTTAAAAAATAATTTCTACAAGACGTCTTAAACATATGAAAAATAATACTTTTTTTTAAGAAGGGCTGCGCTGACCGCAATTTGACATTGATTAAAAATGTAAAATTAAAAAATAATGTGAATACCCTACATAATTGATAGGGCTTAATTCGACAAATGGTGATTATTTCAGAAATTACCGTATATCATGCTTTGAGTTTTGTTTTAAACAAAAATTATAAATAAGAAATACGACTACACAATGCATATAATGAAAAAATTCTCACTGCTAATGTTTTTGGTTTGAATTTTTCTTAATACGTATTAAGATATAATGTAATAATGATATGCAAGATGCGGAGATACCTGGGTCGGACGCAGTCCCATGACGAGCGCAAAGACAGACTGGCAAAAAACAAAGAACCCCCTCCGGAGTGACGTCATGGCTGGGTCAACAACCCCCGAACAGTGGGGTAGGTTAGGCCTATTGATTCGCACACTCAAGGGTGCATACTGCTTCTTCCTCTTAAAGCCTTGCCATTGCTTCATGAACTGCCAACGTATAGGGGAGCTCTAGCCTTTGTCGAGGGTACCTACCATTATTTTCAAATTTGATTTCTTAATCAAACTATATAATTACTCCGAAATATATTCCATTATAAGTGTATTCCATATATTGGATGTAAACTAACAAAATAAGTGATTGATGTATGATCCCTGGACCAGCGGATGACCAGCTATTTTTTTTCCTTCATAATTAAAAAATTATGAGATCGAGTATTGGTGCAATTAATGGCGGATCAAAGTTAATGAAGCAAAATGTTCCCACATTACCTTTACCCTCTGCCGTAAGTCCTGTCCACTACTTTCTTTTAACTCCATTCCTCTTCCTGTATCCGAGACAGTATAATATTTAGGTTTCCATGTCGACAAAAGGCTGACATAGAACCCACACAAGAGGCTAAAAAGACAAGAACTAAACAGACGCTTTGGACAACTGTACAGACTACTTCAAGGGGCATCCCATCTCTCAATAGAAAATAAATTACTAATCTACTTAAGTTACACTTAAGCTAATCTGGACATACGGAATAGAGCTATGGGGGACAGCAAAAAAGTCGAACATCAACCGTATCCAATCCTTTCAATCAAAAGTCATGAGAACAATGGTAAATGCCCCTTATTACGTCACCAACAAAACCCTTCATAACTATCTTAGCATACCCTACATTCTTGAACTCATCCCATCCAAGTTCATAAAATTCCATAGAAACCTATCCAACCACCCTAAACCCATAGCACAGTCATTACACTGGGACACTCATCCCTATAACCTTCTGGGAGACTAAACCGGCAGTGGCCTCCTAACCTGCTATAAATACGTGACAGTGGGAATCCTGGCAATGGCCAGTTTCTCCAATCATGCGCTGAGCGTGTGGGGCTCTCGCGCTCTTGGCTTGTACCCTGTACCGCTTCCTCTTTCGCATGCGAGGGAGGTGACAACCATATAAATTTGGGAGGTCACTGGACTGTTTATAAATACTGTATGAATGAGCGAGTGAATGAAAATTGTAAATATGGTATGAATGAGAACATTTATCACAATTACTCTTAGGGGGATAATTATAATAAGGGAGATACATTATATAAGCTTAAATACAAACACAATTAAAAAAATCATTGGCTTTTAAATCTTTGTAAAAATCGGAACAATGATTTATTTCATAACCCTTTATGTTAGTAAAGTCCAACTGAAGCGGTTCACCAACCCGCTCCTAAGGTGTATCAGATTAGAGGCGACATTCAAAACAAGTTTATGGGATACTTTTAATAATTCATCACAACAACCGGAACTGAACCGCACGAATATTTCAGTTGGCTATTTATTGTCCCCGTAGAGAGATTAAATCCATGAAAGTTGTCCATTGTGTGAAAATGCGATGAAGAAACAGAACTCCTTTCCATGCAAACCTGCACCGCCTTTTCGAGCAACATCCAATGTACAAAGTGCCGGATGTTGTATGCAAAACGGCCCGCTGGGAACCGGAATGTTTGGAGGTCGTTGCCCCGGCGATTGTCCGTTGTGGCCCCGCGTTGGGTCAGCTGCCTCCTCAATCAGCCGAATAAGTCCTCCCTTATAAGTGGTCCAATTTATTTATTAATTCCTCCCGGCAATCGCTGTCTTAAGTAGTTGAAAGCTCATTCTATTTGTAGAGTGAACTCGGCGAATCTCTGTGGGTTGTAGTCTTCATTCATTGTAATATCATTCATAATATCATTGTATAATATCATGTAATATCATTCATTGTAGTAGAAAGAAAAATCATTCATAGAATAACTGCTAAAATTTCCTAATTTAAGAAATATGAATCACGAACGAAGGGAGAAAACCACGCAAGAAATAAAAGAGCTCAAAAGGGACAGACTCTGTGGGGATGAGGAGTTGCTACCATGAAAGGCACAAGGCTGTGTATATGCAAATGATATATTCGTATCTGTAAATGAGCTGATAAAAATAAGCAGAATTAAATGACTCCCGATCAAACAAACTTTACATTCGTCAATAATATAATCATATATGTGTATCTTAGTACACCATTACTCCAACACTGTTACCACATTGATGGCAACAGGCTGTTCGGTAAATTTAAGTTAAATTAGTTTTATTCTCTAATCTTTCTAGAGGGTGAACCCCATCACCCATTTGATTTCCAATGATGACCATCCCCATGAAAAATAATAAAATATCATTAATAAATAGATTGGTTATAAAAATAATAAATATATTATCATGCAGCATGATTATGACTCTGATCAAATTAAAGATCTAAACGTCTTGACTAATAATATATAATAGCTGACAGTGGGGGCCCTGGCTATGGCCAGTTTCCCTAATCGTGGCCTGAGCGTCGGTGGCTCTCGCGCTCTTGGTCAGTTTCCACTGGTCCGTAATTTTGTGACGCGGCTGATGAGCGTAGGGGACTTCCCAAGACTCCGCTTCCTCTTTCGCATCCGAGGGCGGTGACAACCATGGGGATTTAGGAGGTCTCTTTGCTGTTTGTAAATACTGTATGAATGAGTGAGTGAATTAAAATTGTAGATATGGAAGGAATGAGCACATTGAACATAATTACTTATTGCCCAATAAGGCAAATTGTATTTTTATCACAATAAAGATTTGATAAAGTAAAAAATATATAGTACGTTTTCTCCTTAATTGTGTGGTGTGACGCTAACGACTTCGATTGTTTCATAGATTATTTAGTATGCAGTGACCGATCTCGAATGAAGGGTTAATCATAGTTACAGGTAAGAGGGAATTTTTTTTGTCTACCTGTCTTGTGCATTAAGTTGCATGGTAGTTGCAAAAATGGCACGATCGGCACAAATATTCAGATTAACTTTTTGCAACGATAAACGAGACATTAAATGTGAAAAAAGTCTTCAAGCCCTTTTTAACACTTGATAATTATTATTAATACAATGTGGGTATCCCCCGTAATACCCATGTATGTCCATTCGAAATGTCAAAAGCTGACAAAATAACTCACGTAAAATTTATGGACACGGCATGGTACCTTCAGTTCTTAATTATATGACTTATTCAAAATTGTTTGTTTTGTTCATCACGCTTAAATGATAACTGAATGAAAATTGTATATATGGTATGAATGAGATCATTTATCACAATTTCTTATTGCCCAAAGAGGCAGATTGTAATTTTATCATAATAAAGTTGTAAAAATAACTTAAATGATAATAGAAAAAAAATGTATAATGTAATGGAGGACTGAGATGAATTGATCGATTGGATGGGATCGATATAAACAAACCGGCAGATGCAGACCTACCCCAATGTTGGCCGGTCGTTGAACCCTGTGACGTAAGAATGTTGTTGAGGCTGGCCCGGGGACCTGGCCCAACCCATCCCAGCTTGTGCTAGGCTCAAGGACTCCGCTTTCGCCGAATTCGAGGGTCCGGTCTCTCTGCCCACTGACCGTTTCCTCTGCCAGTCAGGAGGAACCGAGCAAGGTCAGGGATGTTCCAGACCGACAATGATAAGGTCTATGACATGATTGCATGACAATGCCCTGTAAAAAATAATTGTCGATTTTTTTTTTTAGTATTGTTGACTGGTATGAAAGGATTCGTTTTATTATTCTGTGTGTATTGTATTCTCCTTGTATTAGTCCTTGTGCATTTTCTGTATACATACACACAAACATGTATCTTCGTAAATCTGTATGTGTCAATAATTCTTGTGAAATGATTTCTGTATAATAATGCATCATTTCATTCTTTATATATTATTTCGATGATGATTAAAGATGGTATTTAAAGAATAAAGCAAAGTACGTTGGCCGAGGCAATATAAATTTTTTTTTTTCCTCAACCCCTTATTTTAAAGATTTTTAGAACAAATTATAAACAATATTACAGATTGGTTGTGGGTGGCTCCTTTTACTGCATAACCTTTACATTGTAAGGAGGGTATAAATTACAAAAAAACTAATATCTTTTTAAGGTTAAAATTATATAAACAAAAGACTGGATATTGCATCTATCACGACACAACCTCACAGTTTCCTTGCAAGTATCTTGTTGGCTATAAGAACTGTGATTACCCACAATCCTGCTGCATGATACGCCACAATTCTGGCAATGGAATTGAATAGCTTTTTATTTTGTATGAGCACTCGTGTGCTCCAAACTCCATCATAAGGATTAAATGCTGTAAGCTGTAGGAACTATTTGATACTTTAATTTGTTGCATACGTTGCAGTAGTTAATCGCTTTAAAACATTGAAAACCGGAACGACCATGTAAGCAAAATATTTCTGTTTTAGCAACTGATTACACAATTGCTACAATGCTATATATTCTGAATCTTGGTATAAATTCAGCCTCAAGGTGTAAATCAGAGGAAATCCCTAGGTAAAGATAGCCTAAATTATAGCCTTAAACCTGAATCCAATATCCTTAAAATGAGAGGAGAGGTAAAATAAAAGAGGACCCAGGAATGACACCGTGAGAGCTAGATAGAGAGCTAATTATCCAGATTTATGCGAGGGCTCTAGATATCTACTGCAATTACCTCTGCCTCACTGTTCCAGCACGGGATAGAAACCTCACGTAGAGGGCTACACGGATCTCCTTCTACTTATCGCTCCTCCTCCATCTACTCTTCTTCTGCTCTTCTCCACTCTGCTAATGGCTTCCATAGATCATCCTCTGGGCTCCGTGCTCTTCCGTCGCCTTCTGGTCAACGCGACCTGAGTAACTGCCGGGGGTGAAAGAACACGTCATTAGACGGAAAACGGTATTGCCATTTCCAAAAATGTTTGAACGGTCTTGAAGGTTCTTCATAGTAAACCTTGGCAAGAGAAATGTAAATTGTAGAGATAGAAGAAAAGCCATTGAAAGCTTAACCCGTCACAGCAGTAATATCAGAACACTTCTAGAACAAGAGAATGGAAAAGAAGAATAGGAACTTGTATGAACGTTTGGAATCCTCGCGAAAATCTGGAAAAAAATCAAAAGGAACGTATGGAACAGATTGACAGTATCAGACCAAGCTTAATATTCACAATGTGCTCTGAAATAAAATATGTATTTAATGAAATAAGAAAAGATAATATATATACAAATAATGGATACATATTCTTCCAGAATTAAAAATATAAACTGAAATTATTGAAAACAAAAACAATATGAAGAAAATAAATGAAGAACTATCTTTGAATATAAACACACTTACAAATTTATATTTAGGCATTCGCATATAAATATATACTTAGACTTATACATAAAAAATAAAGTAGATCCAGTACTACTGCATAATATTAAACTACGTTATATTATTAGAATGTTATAAAAATCAACTTATTTCATTAGCTAGCACTCATTTGTATGTGATTGCAAGTAATGAGCACATTAAATGATGGAGCATGGCGAATGGAGGAGGGGTCAGGAGTCTCAGAAGGCTATTGCGATTATGAAGAGTGAAGAGGTTTTGCAGCAGTTCCGAATGGAAAAAGATAATATATTGAATCACCAAGGAAAACATTATTATCCTAATAAACAAATTTAGCTTCTAATTTATAAATAAAAAAACTTTTTATAAAATGCAGTCCAGAAAGTTCCATCCACTGAGAGACTCCACGTGATGGTTAAAAAAAACTATAATTTTTGGTCAAAAATCTTTTCAACAAACTAAAAAATATTATAAATAGATAAAGTACCGTTATTATATCTTAACAGGAATATTTTGTGTCACACGGGTGATAATGAATATACCTTTGAATTTCAGATAGGTTAGATCATTTACAAGGTTGTAACGTAGTCCATCCATTATCCTGGGTTCCCACGCGGCGCGAATCACGAAAATGAGTATTACTTATGCACTTAATACGGATTAAGGAAATTTTAACCTGTTTGATAGTAGAACCTCTACTTTTGGAAGCATATCTCTCTTAAAATACATATGAATATTGTATAAAAGGAGCGAAAAAAAATGTTCACATAAGTTATAAAACCGGTCAATTAAGAATTCACGGTTCTTAAGTGTCATTATGACCTATATATAAATATAATTTCAGCATTCACTTTCCTATAATTTCAGCATGAAATATGGAATATATAATAATTTATAGTCATGTATAAAACAGAAAGTTTTAAAAATCATCAGCGTAACCGTTTGGTACGCTACCAATCAGTGTTCGTGTCAGCCAACTCTCGATGGTTTTCGTCAAAGCCATCCTCTTAAAGGTGAAATTACTACTAATCTGCATTACAGGCTGAGTATAGGTTGGGTAATTTTTATTTTATTAGTCCGAGAACAGAAGTACACAAAGATATCCGATAATATATGATAGTCAGATTTATTGATTCATGTGTGAAGTGTGTATATAAAAAAACAATAAAAACTGTCAAGAGACAGAAGATGTTTTCGTAATAGCTAGATTTCCTCCAAAGTAGAATTTTATCAATTCAAGTTTTTGACAATTCAATGCCTATCAAACAAAGAACTAACAGAGAACTACAGTTCGTTTAGTTTAATACCTATTTTTAGACGAGTGGTAAGGTTCCTTGTAGAACACGGCTGCCATCCAAATCCTCTCGCAAGATCAATTTCAAGTATCACCCATAGATGCAATAATACTTGGAGATTGGATCGAAAGTAGCCCTGGGTTATTTAGTAAATATATGGTCACAGAGAGTTCTGGCACTGGTCAGCTTTCTACCCTCATGTCCCGAGCGTCTGTGGCTCTCGTGCTTTCCTTTAGCCTCCACTGCTACTTCGTGGTGATGCGACTTCAGGAGTAGCGAAGGGGATCTTCTCCTTCTTCATAATCGGGAAATTCACTCTTCTTCGGGTGAATTTGGGGATCCCTATGTATATATTCCTACATAGTATGTAAGTTTCGAATTCAGAAACTTAAAGGAGGTGGAGGTTCTCAGGTTATAAATCGAACACTTGCAGATGTAGTTTAGAACTGTAATATTAAACATATTTACACATTATCTAGCGCTACAAATATTACAATAAACAAATAAAACTTATAACTAACCTGAATCAATACAATTGTCGATAATAAGCGTTGACCATTGTCTTAACAAGAGTACCCATATTCAGGAGGTTACAACTGGGAGTATCATTCGATACTAGTGAGCTCTTTAGGGACATCTAGCATATGTGCCGAAGTTTGCCGGTAACGTTCAAACTTACAAGTATATTAAATGTATGTTATAAAAATGCCATTGTCCTAGGGCATGCTGTTATTTTCTTCAAATAAAGATGAAGCTGTGGTATGTCATCTGAAAACAAAGCAAGAGAAACATTACCAAGAACGCACAAGATGCCTGGAATCCATATCAATATTACATATACACAGTTTCTGAACAGTAGCAATTTTTTTGAAGATAACTTGTGTTAGTTGCTCTAGGTTCGCGTTGATTATCTAGGAGGGAGAGAATTATAAAAGGAAGCCGCTCATTACGCTGTATGAACTATAATACTGAAATGTATTGCAAATTATACTCCAATTAACATTCAGGCTGCTTTAAAAGTAGTAAACAAGGTAATCATTGAAGAATACACCACAAGGTGTAAGGTAAGAAATATATATTAATATGTTAATCTCAGGTGTTGGCTGTGCCGGGATGACAGTTTCACCCTGAGGCGAAGAGTGTTAAATAAGTTTTTACGCACTAAAATTAAAGATCCGGACGTAATGTGGTAGTATAAATTTCCTAAAGGTGTAGATAGCGCAAAGTGCCAACTACGGGAGGTTATTAAGTAGCGCCTGATAGACCGCTCGTTTGTAGCAGCTTATGCACAAGTCTCATCCGCAGATAGCTCCACTTATCTCTATACTTATGCAAATAGGCACCACTTCTCCTTTATGATAAGTCATCATCAGCTTTTGAACGAGTCATCAATAGGTCTGCTCTAAATTCGGTGCGGGTGTTCCCTAAAGTATCCTTCATAATAAGCAGGTAAATTTTATTTTAAATGATCATACGTTTCAAGCACAAAAAACACCATTCATTCTTTCCTGAAATGAAACATAAAGAATAGACATAGGTATATAATTGGATTTGAAAACCAAAATCCAACAATTTTTGGAAACCCTCGTGTGGTGAGAGGGTTTTGTGACTTACTCTCAATATAGTCTTCTATAGGGTCCTCTGAATATGACTTAACTTCGTGACTAAATTACGTCCCATTGCCATTCTTAGAAAAGGGTAGCAAGCTATAAAAAGGCTTAAACAACTATAATCTAACTATAAATTCAAAGATTTTCCTATAAGGTTTTTGAGAAATAGCGATAGGGCTTATTTTTATCAAGTTTGATTGTTGCATTTCAATGTGATTTGACAAATAAAATGAAAGTTCAAAACTAAGTAATATGTAATAAAGATTTGATAAAAATATATCCAAACCATATATTTCTATTTTCTTCATATTCTACGCTCTTTATTTTATTATGGTATCACATATTTACGTGCAAAATTCAACTTTTTTTCCTCTATCACCCCTTCACTACAACCATTCAGGTGGATTCAAGGGTCGTTATCCTTTTGTTTTCTATCAATTAATTTATTATAATACATCTATATATCTATTTGACACTATGTTACGATCAAGAGGTACTTTACCATACTACCTAATACTCGCTTAAGTGAAACCTTCCAGTTGCTGACATCTAGGAGGATTCTTGCATACATTTATTGCTAAAACCGGCTTGTTTTCTACTCCATTTTTTCACCGAAATTGATTATTTATTTCAGCTATGATGTGTACACAAAGATGTGCTGAGATAAATTACCAAGAACGTGAGATCTGGGCCAGAGCAGTCACTATCGAGATTCTACTAATATTCTGGTGTGCAACCGGAATCTCTTCGACGACTTCTGGAGGTTTTCAGTGCTTCTAGACTCTACTAGGCCGCATACACGAAGATCTCAAGGTTAGCCAGCTGAGCAGTAAATTGTTAATTATAAAACAAAACGGTACAACAAAAACCAAATAGACAAGGTAAAAATTTTTTGGCTTAATATCCTACCTGTGCCAATCATTGGATAGAAGCATGGTTAGAAAGCAAGGCGTTGAGTACTAAATAAGGATTAGAAATTTCCGGTGTCTGAAAACCACTCTGATGAAACACTAAAATCTAACTTGTACAGAGGATAAACCACGGGCTGTTTTGACGAATGTCTGGATGAGTGTGTTTTTGTCGGCGAACCTGCCATTTACTTACATGCCCCACACGTAATAAAAGTGGTGTTCCAGAAAGGTGCAAGGATCATGGACCAGTTAAACCCCTTACTAATAAGTTAGCATAAATAAATTTAACTTGTCCATAGAAATATCGTATAATGCTTTATTTTTCAATTAAATTTTTTAAAAATTATGTAACGTAAATGAAATATACCAAGACCAAAATTATCGCCTTTAGCCCTCAGCGCTAAATTTTGATGGTTCTAAAATGGCTGTCCAGTTAATGCTCCTAGCTAATTACAAACTCAGCGGTGGTGTTAGGTATGTGTGACCCGGAGATGCAGCTTTTCCTAGAAGGAACTGACGGGCTGTGAATTTCAGGCAGCTATAGCACTCGACACTCTTCAACAGGAGCATTCTCGTCTCACGACCTTTCAGTAACAAATTGTTAGTTGTTTTTTATAACTTTACCGTGTTATTTTTAATAGTATACGCTATAATTCAAATATTGTAATAAATATAAAATCAAAATTAATTAAAAAAATATTCGGTTGACGCCCCTTGAGTGACAAGAGGCTAATGAGGATTTAATGGTGATAATAAAAATTTATAAATCTAATAAATATATTTATAGTCTAGATAAAATAAGGAAAACAATTAATGTAATGTAAATGTGAAAAAATAAATAAATTGGTTATAAATAACACCTATTGTTTCCATTTTTGTGAGCTTCATCTCATTTTCTATTAACTGCAATTTCTCAAAATTGACGATGTCCAGAAAAGTTCCTTTACATCGAATTCTTATTAAATAATATATTTTTTCTATCGTGAATCATGGGTTCTTCTTCTCATGGCATCTCGATCTTTCTGTGTACTCTTCCCTCCATCATTAGCTGGTATTTAGCTTCTTATTTACAATGAGCTTGAAATAAGTGGTCTAGTTGAGGAAAGGACAGGTTTGGCCTGGATCCATTCTGAAAATTTCGGTACATAACTCATTTAGTAACTTAGTAGAGACAAAATAATAACACAGCATTACCTATTTCAGCAAGAAAAGGAGTTAGTGAGCATTAAATTATTTAGCATCACAAGCGATTTTTTTTGGCTTCCGAATGGAAAACTGGGGGGAAGAAGAAGAGTTTGAGATGAGGGGATTCTTCGAGCACAATTTCAAAGGCATTCGGAATGTGAGCGAAGGGTGGCTGACCCTTTGGCTCTTCTGGACCTCACATCTGTCATCCGGACCGAGCCTCAGGATAAAGAAAATAACCGACAAACCTATCCGGTCAAGTTCATTTGAATCATTGAAATTGACAATGCCGCAGTAGGGCTGCTGGCAAATAAAAAGTTACTTAAGCACTAGTATTCTAGCGTGGTTGATAAAGACCTGAACATTTTTGACCTGATATAGACTCGATGTGAGTTACAGGAGAACGCATAAATTCAAATTCTACATTTAAACAGATATATGAATCATAATTACCAGTAAAAAATAAATAAGGTAATTACTTGGTTCCCAGATCTAATTGCCCATCATCATAAGACAAATAACTTCCTTAAGTCTTCTTAGATATTCTGTGACACTTATGCTGCTAAATTATAAAAAATCTTACAATGTAGCAATACAAATAAAACACTTCCAATTAATTAAAGCTCATTAAATTTAGATACTTATTGGATCAATGCAGATTTCAATAAGTGTCACTGGTAGCGTACAGGAAAATTTAGAATACTAAGCTTTAAATAAGCTATGTTTAAATCATCACCTTTATCCGACAATAAACCATGGAGATAATCAATGATAAAACTGTAGCCAATAGTCTCAATGTAACGTAAACACTAGGTCAATGTATTCTAGATTCTCCTTCCTCATCAAATTACAAATTGATTTTGGTAGTCTAAACGCCGCTTTGATTATTATTATTCTTTTGTGGATTTTAATCAGTTGTATATTATATAGATTGTCCTGAGATTTAGGAGTACTCTATACCACTTCTTCAACATATTTGACCTTTCAGAAGTTGATTTTCTAAAATTATTTATTACTCCACTGTTTACAAACTTTTTTCTATTTCCATTACACCAAAAAAATTTATTGTTTTTTACACACGTTCCTTTTCGTTATTATTCGATCTGCGCAATTTGATTTTTTTTTTTTTCAGTTTCTAAAATATAGTGTTACTCAATAGAATATTTTGACTTTGTGGGAAAGGCTTATGGTATCCAGTAGGAATTAAGTAGGTTTTTCAAGAGTCATGGAGGACTTGTGCTTATCCAAGCATCAGGATAATGTGCTCACGTGTGAATAATATTGTTAGAAAACTTCATTTACAGCTTGAGAATTTTACTTCAAGACTTAGAAAAGTTCACTATTGTACCTAGTATGTTGCTTTTGATCTGTTAGTGTGAGTATTTGATACCCTTTTCAGCTCTGAAGTGTTGTTGCGAGGGGCTTTGTAAATCATGTACTCTAGAAAGAATTTTCGAGTGATTAGTGATCTCCCGCGATTATTGGACTTCACAGGTGATGTCCTCAATGACAGAACATAGGATATCCCACGGAAAACTTCACAAGTTCAGGAGAGCAGATCGTCTGTACTGTCCTCTCTGCAGGAAACGTTGTACCTACACGTTCTGCCCTGGAACAGGCCGGAGCATAAAATGGGAAGGACTCTGGAGCGATTCGACTTATACAACTCTTGTATAAGATTGCGTTACTTTCCTGAGACATGGAAACAATCCATCTTGTTCCCATTACTAAAGCCAAGAGCGGAGATGATGGGTCCTGGGCGACTTCGGATGGTCAAAGGTCGGAAGAATTCGCACTGCATCTTTCCCATACCTTCACTCCTCACCTTAATCCTCAAAACAATAGTCACCACATAACTGTTGAAGATTTCCTCACTTCACATATCCCTCGCTCACTTTCACCAAAAGCCGTTAACACCTCTGAGGTCAAATATCTTCTGAAAAAATTACCTTACCGAAATTAACTCCTATTAAAACGTCTACTTCCAATTGTTTAATCCAAAAACCTTTATCCTACTCACCAGTTTGGTTTCCGTAAACGACATTCCACTGCTCAACAAGGCTTTCATGTTGTTGATCACATATCCTCAGCCCTTGAAACCAAACAGTACTGCACTGCTGCCTTACATAGCTCAAGCTTTGGACAGGGTTCGGCACGCAGGTTTGCTTTATAAGCTCAAAATATATTTACCACAGACCCTTTTCCTAATCCTACAGTCCTGCATTTCAAACCGCTTCTTCCAAGTCCGCTGGGTTTTAGAATATTCTAACTACTATCCCATAAAAGCAGGAGTTCCACAGGGCAGTGCCCTGGGTCCCGTCCTCTATAACCTATACACCGCTGATGTCCCCTCTACTCCCAATACCTTCTTAGCAACATTTACAGATGGCACTGGAGTCCTGTCATCCCATTCAGACCCCGATATAGCATCACAACACCTTCAAAAACACCTTGATGAGATCGAGTATTGGTGCTACCAATGGTGAATCAAAGTTAATGAATCAAAATGTTCCCACATTACCTTTACCCTCTGCCGCAAGTCCTGTCCACTAGTTTTTTTTTAATTCCATTCCTCTTCTTGTATCCAAGACAGTACGGTATTTAGGCTTCCATCTCGACAAAAGACTGATATGGAACCTACACACGAGGCTAAAAAGACAAGAAGTAAACAGACGCTTTGGATAACTGTACAGACTACTTCGAAGGACATCCCATCTCTCAATTAAAAATGAACTACTAATCTACAAAGTTATACTTAAACCAATCTGGACATACGGAATAGAGCTATGGGGGACAGCAAAAAAGTCGAACATCAAGCGTATCCAATCCTTTCAATCAAAAGTCCTGAGAGCAATAGTAAATGCCCCTTATTACGTCAGCAACAAAACCCTTCATAATGATCTTAATATACCCTACATTCTTGAAATCATCCTTTCCAAGTTCATAAAATTCCATAGTAACCTATCCTACACGACTAATTCCCTAGCACAGTCATTGCACTGCATCACTAATCCCTATAATCCTCCTCGGAGATTAAAACGGCAGTGGCCTCGTGATCTGGTATAAATACGTGACAGTGGGAGTCCTGGCAATGACCAGTTTCTCCAATCAAGTCCTGAGGGTCTGTGGCTCTCGCGCTCTTGGTCAGCCTCCGCTGGCTCTTATCCAGTGACGTGGCTGACGGAGTAGCGTGGAGGACTTCCCAAGACTCTGCTTCCTCCTTCGCACGCGAGGGAGGTGACAACCATGTGGACTTGGGGCTGTTTGTATATATAGTATGAACGAGCGAGTGAATGAAAATTGTAAATTGGTATGAATGAGATCATTTATCACAATTACTTATAGCCCAATCAGGCAGATTGTAATTTTATGACAATAAAGTCGTTGAATCAGAAAAATAAACAGAATCGACCGCTTGTGTAACATCAAGTAAATTCATAATTAAAAAACAAATATTATGTATAGTTAGTGGTTGATAACTTGTATCTGTTCAAGGGAGATAATACAGATCCAAAGAAAAATAATGGAGCCAGTTCTGCAAAAGGTGACTTGACGATAAATAAAGGCTAGTGTTGAGCTACAGAAGTGCTACCGCGCTAATGGTAGCTACTGAGGATAGTAGCTAGAGCTAAAGGGTGTTAGGAGATAGGATCAGGGGAGTGGGTGTGCTTGGATGATGCATGCCTCCTTCCATCAGGTACCCTAACTACCGGCTACTTACTCATCACTCACATCTCCAGTTCTTCTTATTTCTATTTAGCTACCGGCTGGCCCGACGAGCTCTCATTCACCGGCGCTCGCTCAATGGGTCAGCTGTCGTCGTCTCCGCCTCTCCATTAGTCTGTAATTGTTTGTAATGGTGGGCTCTCGCTTCATTTATCATTTTTAGTTTAGTGCTCTCAGTAACGGCAACCGGTTTGGATGGGATGGTATTAATTCATAATGGGGCTGTAGGTATCAAACAAAGCATATGCGATATATAATTGTAGTATTTTTAATATGTCACGTTAGTCAGGGTATTCCTAGGGTAAGATGGGGCCTTTTTCGAAATTTTGGTGGGCATTCCTATGTGCTTATACAAAAGTCATATGTACTGTAATGATATCCTTAGCAACAAGCTAAATTTATGTATTAGATGTTGTGTTCTACTTATCTACAAAGTTATACTTAAGCCAATCTGGAAATACGGAATAGAGCTATGGGGGACAGAAAAAAAGTCGAACATCAAGCGCATCCAAACCTTTCAATCCAAAGTCCTGAGAACAATATTAAATGCCCCTTATTACGTAAGCAACAAAACCTTTCATAATGATCTTAATATACCCTATATTCTTGAACTCATCCCTTTCAAGTTCATAAAATTCCATAGTAACCTATCCAACCACACTAATTCCCTAGCACAGCCACTGCACCACCACTCATCCCTATAATCCTCCTCGGAGATTAAAACGGCAGTGGCCTCGTGACTTGCTCTAATTAAGTGTTAGTGGGAGTCCTGGCAATGGCCAGTTTCTCCAGTCATGTCCTGAGCGTCTGTGGCGCTCGCGCTCTTGGTCAGCCTCCGCTGGCTCTTATCCAGTGACGCGGCTGACGTAGGAGCGTGGGGGACTTCCCAAGACTCGGCTTCCTCCTTCGCACGCGAGGGAGGTGATAACAATGTGGACTCTGGGATGGGCCCCCAACTCTGGGATGTTTGTATATATAGTATGAATGAGCGAATGAATGATGAATTGTAAATATGGTATGAATGAGAACATATATCTCAATTACTTATTGCCTAACAAGGCAGATTGTAATTTTATCATATGAAAGTTGTTAAAAAGACACTTGGGAGACACTTATTTATTATTGAGTGCCTGTAAACTGCAGATTAGCCAGACAATACATTCGCTTGAGCAACAAGTTGTATACTCTCTGTACAAGTTATATTTTAGTGTTCTATTTTAGAGTGGTTATCAGACTTCAGAAGTTCCTAATCCTCCTTTAATACTCACTTCCATCATTTAGCACCCTTCTATCCAATTTTACTTATTACCACAGTATGAGATTACGCTTGATCATGGAGCACTAGGGTAAGCAAATTAAATTTACACTACCTAACTGTTGTAATTGAAAAAGAAAAGGAATATTAAAAAATTAATCCTTAAAGTCAAACTTTAAAAAAAAATGCAAAATTCAAATGATTTCTGATCACCAAAAAAACACAACTGACCTTTTTAGTAATTACTATTAAATTTAGTAAGCATTCTAATTCAAAACTTGAGCAAAGGTTCCTTGAATAAAATAATAATTCATGCAATATATTACTTTTTTTATTAACTGAAGTTTTTTAATCTTTACATTCTCATTCATCTATGTGCAGTTATCTCCAGATTCCGAGGAATTTATGTTTAAATTTTTATTGCTACTAAAGTCCCGTGATTGAACTGACATAAGTTATGTCACCACTGCTGAGAGCGGCAATAGGAAAATAAGATTCTATAGTAACGCTGAAGTCCGAGAACAGAGCATTTTCACCTGATGAGCCTTATATCGTCCGTGAACATCATCACTGCATTCATTTTATCATTCATCTTACTTTTCTCCCTTTTCACATATACACAGAGAAAGGCGTAGTTACACCCCAACTAATCCCTTAGGAGTAATTCTCCTCCAGTTCGGAGGGGGATAATTGCCAATCTGGAAGAAATTAGCTCGTCTTGGAAATAGACAGCCGGGAGATAAAGCACGGAGAAAGCTTGGCCTGGCCTATAAAGTGACATTTGGATCTGGTCTGGTATTTGAGGGTGTGACTGCCACTAACTGACCCAAGGACTCTACCCTGATTCGGCACTCCAGCTAAGCACGTGTACTTTTTCAGTTGCGCCACTCATGCTCGGGTATCGTACAGTCAGCGATACCTCTTAGGGTTATTTAATACTACTACCTCCAATACATACCATTTAAAAGTATTTGTATGTTGGTTTTAATCATACGAACAGAAAATATACAACCATTCAAATACATCATACAATTGTCACTTCCCCGGTTAAAATGTCATCGGTCAAGCTATTAAGCGGCATTTACATTTACATTTGCATACCTGTACGTTTTGAGCCTGGCTAATGATAAAGCAATGTAGAACAGCCCACGTGACCGTAGCTCAAAGCAGGGTACAAAGAGTGTAGTATAAGAGCAGTCTTCTCATGAACTGCCACTGGAGTGTGTTATGAAAGAATATCGCACAATCTTATGCAATAACTACCAAATTACATAACAATGAAAAATAATAATTAATAAATAAAAAACAGAACTATTTATCCTAGTAGTGCTAAATTTATTATTAAAGCCAATATTAAAAAGTCTTTCGAACAGAAATGTTTTCATAAAATTGAGAGGATAAGTTAGATACTAACTTATGCAGAACATAGTTGGGACTTAGTCATACCAATATCAGCCAACTTCGAATAATCCAAAATAATGTTCCTTATAATAATATTAGCAAACCAAGATAAACTACAATAGTGAAATTGGACGAAGTATCTAAAGTTTATATATTTTAAAAGCAATATCTACAAAACTAATAGATAAATTGTAAATGTAGTGAGAATTCATTTCTTCAAAATACCTCAAACATACATTAATTTGGTAACCATAAGGGCTTACGACAATATATATATTGTAAAGAAATTTTTTTCTATAAGCATTTTTATTATTATTTCTCATAAATTAAAATTTAGACATACTTCAATGAAGACTTCATTCCTAAACAAGACCAATAATAACCTTTTGTTTTAGACTGGATGCATTGATTATCAGCATAAGATTATTAATTTTTGAATTTACTAAATTTTTGCAGTACATTATGCTAGGCGGAGTAAAATGCAGATATCTCCAGAGAAGCTCCAGAATTTTATGTCAATTTTCCACGGTCAGATTTATCCACTCTGTTTAAATGTGTATCATCGCAAAAATACCGTTTTATTAAATCCATTGATTTTATAAGTATTTAGGTTGATGGATTGTACTTTTCGGAAAGATAACTCTACATTTTTATGTAAACAAGTAGATATTATATTATGAAACGGGAAATTTATAATTCATTCGGTAAATAAATATTTAAGTGGATTACGTATTTTTGTATGCCAAACGCTCACAAGGATAAAAAAAAAGGAAAGCCTCTGGTGGAAATGAAAGTTCCACACGCGTATGTGGATGAGTATTTTATTCAAGCCACTTACGTTAGTTTTGTAACATTTTACTCATAAACAAAATATAGACTCTCTATTCATGTGGACGCTGACTAAATATACGCGAATTAAAATAGACACAAGAGAAAACCATCAATTAGCACAGTCTCTAAAAATATGCAACGATTCATATACAGTGGAATCTCGATATTTCGTACCCCGATTATTCGTATTTACGGTAAATTCGTACAAATTTGCCAGTTCCCAGAGAAAATCCCGGTAAGTGATATAAAAACAATGCATTTTTATATACACTTATACACGTATAAAACGACACAATCGAGGATGGACTAGATCATAAAATCACTTTATTTTCAGCTATGAACATAGCTGACAAAGCATGGCAAAACGTTAGCGAGAGCACAATAAGAAACTGTTTTCGTGCTTGTGGGTTTACCGAAGCGGAACCTCCGTTTACAGAAGATGAAGAACAAGATGTCGAGTTTCTTTTGGAATGGGATCGCCTTTCACAGAATAATGAAAATCACATAACATTCGAAGATTTCATCCATTTTGACAACGGCCTAGCCGTAGTGGGAATATTAACCGACGAAGAAATTTTAGATCCGTCTGACGACGTTGATGGTCAAGATGGAAAGGGCGATGAAGATGATGTATCAACAACTACTGCTAAAGTTGCTAAACAATACGTGAACAACCTGCGCCATTTTTTAGCAAAACCAGATGTTGGTGATGGTTCAATTCATACCAAACTGTCAGTCCCTTGACAATACGTATTATCAGGATTCTACTGTAACAAGAAACAAATTAAGTATATAAATGGCAAATATCTGATAAAGCTAAAATTTACTACATTGATAAAACGAACAACCCTTACCTTTTATGACTGTAATCAGCAGATGCGAACTTAACAAGAAAGGCAGCAGATTTATATGTACCATTGGGACGTATGAAAGCGTTACTTATCTCTCGGAGGGGACGCCTCGATCATAAGGTCTATAAACAGCTTATCGAAGTCCATCCCCAACGTATCTTCATATGTGTCTTCATAACAAAGACTAAGGCAAACAAGCTCCTCTGACCTCAGAGGTCCTCCGATTCACATTGTCTACCTGATCCGTTTCCTTGGCGATCTTAACAAGAACTTAAGACTCATGTCATGGAACTAAAATTCCACTATTCAGGCAATCTCTATTATGATTAAAATGTACGAGTACTGACCCATCCCCAAATACAGTATTAAACATGCATTCAAATAGTATACCAAGAAAGAATTTTTTTTTAAGACTGCAACGTACATGTATGTAATACTAGAATTAGTCAAAGACACGTCATTTCCTACACTGTGGTAAAAGCTTCCCCATTGGATCGTTTTTACCAGAGAGGTGAAAAGCCGATGAGCAGGAAGTCATGGCATTCGCTAATCGCCGGGAATGCAATCAACCAGTCTTTCTTTAAGAGGTACGATGAGGGTCTGTCCTCTCGTTTGGGAGACAGAAGTCCCGAGCTTGGGAGGGCCATCTGTGTCACGTACCATTTCCTTCTTAGGCGTCCGAGGAGCTGTTTCTGCTTCAGCTGTGATGTCCCTCATCGAAAGCTAATTACGTACCCAAGACTTGCGCACATTTTTTTTTACTTTTGACTTCTTAAGATTGAGTGCTTTTAGTTTCCCTGTGGCTGAATCAATCCAATAAACCGTTAATTCTATACTAATTAAGTTACAAGTATTTCATCACGAACACTTATTGACAGACATACATATCCGTAAGCAATGCCTCGAACTCAGGGATTGTTTCCACAGAAGAATCCTATATTTTGAAATAGTATTGGCATTGGTTTTATTTTAATATTTTTTTTAAAATGCCATTATTTTAATTTTTTTTTTGTATTTATATCCCACTTCATGCATTTTCACAATATGCACTTCGATATTGAAATACAATAGGAAAAATTTGTCTCTTTATACAGTAATTAGCTGATTAAAGCTACTTATTATTTTTCGTAGAGTTATTTTTGTTTTTAGCGTATCAGGTAATAAAAAAGAAACAACCATAAAAATATCATGCCTCTAAGAAAATCAACGATCAAAGTTGTGAAGACCATTTTAATGAGAAAATTAATTACTTTGTGTAATTAAAGTTCAAAAATAAAAACAAGACTAACATATTATTAAACAGGGAAAATGTTCTTTCTTTTGATACCCTATTCATCATGTTAGTAGTAGGTAGTATGTTAGTAGGATGTGACTTAAATCTAATTATAATAATAATTAAAATTAAAATAATTCAAAAATTCGATATTAGTGTCGAACCATAGTTTTCTGGGTCACTGAAATAATTTATGACAGTACCAATGATACTTAAGCCCAAGTTTAGTCACATAGTTGATTAGAGCTCTGTACAACCTTCTAGATACTGTTTGGATTGCCATTTTCCTTTGACTACGAATCCTCAACCAACCGAAACTAACTATGCAGGGTTTTGGCCATCGACGCAAGGCTGCTTGTGAAGAAATTAATCAGAAAAAGTACCGTTAATCAGTTAATTATTATTACGCAGGGTATCAAATTAATGATATTGGTGAGCTGATCAAGAATATATATAATATGCCGGCGCTTTAGTCTATAATGACAAAAAACATAAAATCAGATTAATGAAGTTTTTATTGACTTTTTATATATAACAGCTTTCACCCTGGTCACAAATACCCATGTACAGTGCCAACAAGTGAAGGGTGTTAGCAAAACTGTTTTTTAATGTCCATTATAATAAAAATAATCCAATAAACCCAGGAAATCAATCAAGAGGGAGTTATAAGTTAGATCATTGAGACCCGTAATTGTATGGTACTGCCCGCTTGACTATTTTTTTTATTAAAATTGTGATCTTAATTAATTTTGTTTACTTATTTCTTTTATATTATATTTATTAATTCAATTTTTTTCTTTTGTATCCATTAATGAGAAAAATAGGCAATTAGAGTGAAAAATACTCCCACAAACGCATAGAACATATTTTGTTGGAATAACAACTAAAATAAATTGTATATCCATTTTATTAATTTTGTTTACTTACATATCTTTTATATGTAGTATGGCCCTCGTTGTATAAATAGTCCTAATCAAGTCACGAAAAAATAGAACAATATCTCTCAGCTAAACAGGGGAGGAAGGAGCTAGGCTTTATGCTCTTGACCAGACCTATCGTAATATCAATTCACTTAAATTTAGTAAAGAAATATAGACAGATGTAAAGAGACATAAGGCAGACTATAGAATGAGAAAACAGATATACATACTTGACATTACTGTTAAAATGCTACGGGCAGAGCGAGTTTCACTCCACCGACATGGTTGGGGCAACCAAACTTTACCTGAAACTGGTTACAGTAGGTTTTTTCTACTGTAAAATTTTCATCCCTTATTACATTAGCAGTAGAAAAAAAACATTTTACACATTTATAGTGTCTCAGTGACTAAAGCATGTATTATTTGATTGTGCTTCGGAGCCAAATTGTAAATTATGTTAATAATAAACTTTAATTTTATTTTTCAAGTTAAATACAATTTACTGTTGCCTGTGAATTAACAACCGGAACCTTCATATCATTGACCGGTTTCCTTCGCCATTTTCCCTCGTGTTTGTTTTTTTGGATTTTTTTAGGGTACGGCTCAAAATTAACAATCAAAAAGTCAAAGCTATATTTTTGCCTGCAAAATTTAAAAATCACCCGTCCATAATCCGGTCCGAATTGGGGTTCCACACGATAAAAACTACTGTTCTCCTGCGATAATGGAACCCTTGCTACTTTATAGAAATAAAGTGTTTAAGCAGAGTGAAATTTAAAATACAATCTTGTATGACTCTATTTCTATTGTATCGGATATTTTGAAATCCGTTCGCTTGACCTCAAACATTTATGGCAACATAAATAGCCAGAGCTTTAAGAAATTCTCCGTTGTCTATTTGAACTTTCCGAAACCCATTTGTGGTGAGCCATTCCAACTAGAGAACACATTTATACCCTCGGGGGAAATATGAGTTAACCGTTGTGCACACAATCGTCCTTGTAGCAATTTAAAAGCTTGTCCCTTTCATTTATAGCCATAATAAGAAAAATTAATATTTCGTAGTAATAGGAATAAGATAAACCAACATTGTCAGGAATAGAAGTAGACTAAAAATGAAAAATAACGAAAGGCGGGATTTTGGTGCATTTTTTATCACAGCACTAAAATTTAAAAACACCGATATTCTTTTATTATTATAATCTGATTTATCTTTTACGATCTGATCTAATTTATTATTATCTATCCTCTGTGGAATCTAATCGTTCTGATTCCTGGTTGTCACATAATTTCCCAGAAGAAAAACAGAAGGTCCCAGTGTCAAAAGTCCCTTAAAGCACTCCCCGAATACCTCCTATAATTAGTCAGTTATTGGAAGTTCTGGTCACCAGTAGTCTCTCTCTCTCCGGAGCGTCTGTGGGTCTCACACTCAGTCTGCACCACTACGATCTAAAAGTAAAGAGTTGGGGATCTCCTTATCGTCTGAGGGGTAAGTGACTTTGGGGGTTTCCTGGGCTTTATACATTGTATGAATGTATATTCTTAATGATGTATGAATGAAAGAATGAACAGATTATGGTGTGAATGAGACCATTTATCACAATCACCCTTTGGCTTATTATGGATTGTGTTTGTTTTTACTAAAGCTAGGCACACTAAATATTCACTATATTTAGGATAAATGTACTCCAAAACAATGTAAATTTAATTATATTATATTTAAATTTATCACCTCAATTACTGATTGCAATGGTATGATAGTTTTATTTTTTAAAACTATAATTACATAGATTCATTAAAATGTGTCATAAAAATCATGTTTATAAATTCATTCAATCCATGTTTTTTCAGGGGCATGATATTTTGAATCGAGGTTTTATTTGTTGCCCCGATACTGTTTTAAAATAAAACCAACAAGGGAAACAAATGAATCATCAGTAATTATTTAATTGGTAATATATATTTAATCATATTAAGTAGGGTATCAAATTAATAGATCATAACGTCCTATATAACAATAACATATATGCCTCATAAGTAAAGTCATTAAAACTGTCGTTAAAATTAAATTTCACAACTTTAACACAACCGTTTTTTTTTTGTTATTTAGAATCATGATACTTTACATGGTAGTTACATTTGATGCCCTGATTATTCTGAACATAAAAAACCCCATGGTCAATAAAAAAGTGTCCTAATTAATTAAAAAAATGCATTCCTATCCATATTGAGAAGGGGATCAATTTAAAGTCGTCTTTTTTTATAATATGTAATATAGAATGGAACTTTAATGAACCATAATTACAAAAAAAAAACATTGAAATCGTTTTTGAAAGTATAACAAAACCCTTAATTGTGTGATGTAGCACTGCTGGCTTCCATTTTCTCATTACTGGTGAAGAGCAAGGTGCGGTTCTTCCTTCTATTTTTCAACCCGTTGGATTTCATGATTCGTTAATTACGTCAATGATCAAGTGAAATATGAGATTTAGATGAAGGTTTGCTTCTTCCAAGTCCGCTGTGGTTTAGAATATTCTAACTACTATCCCATAAAAGCAGGAGTTCCATAGGGCAGCGTCCTGGGTCCCATCCTCTATAATCTAGACTACGCTGATGTCCCCTCTACCACCAATACCTTCTTGACGACATTTGCAGATGACACTGCAGTCCTGTCAACCCATTCAGACCCCGATATAGCAACCCAAAACCTTGATGAGATCGAGTATTGGTTAAAAAAAAGTTGAAGGTTTGCTGAACCCATGATAACACACCAGTTATCGATTGTATAAGTTATATAACTGTGCTATTGGTGTACATATAGTAGTTTGTTAAATAGAATTTACAATCTTCATTCAACGTGCGATTACATAACTTGGGATTAAAATCGTGGTGGCGTTTATGGTAAAATCGTGAGTAAAAGGCGTGAATTTTTACGTAGTGTCAAAAGAAAAAAACAAACTATTCGGTACCAATTCAGTGCAATAAAATGAAAAGTAACCTGGAAATAACTCATAGGGAACTAAGGTTGTTATGTTGTTTTTCTTTTTACTGCTAGAGGAGAAGGCTTCAGGACTAAGATCAAAGGAAGAAGAGGTGCAGTAAACCGCAGAACCAACCTTAGAGTTTATTCGCCGGGTGAATAATTCGGTGGAAGAGCTAAGAGCGAGCCTGCAAAGGAGTCCATTTGGATTCTCACCTTGGTCCGGGAGGAGAAGGACCACGCTATCGAAAGCATCCATTAAATCGACTTTTTCCATTTTCAACCGAGCAACTCCGAAATGTAAATGAGGTGCACTCGCTTCTCACGCCAACCGATTTATAGCTGAATACCTGGATTTATTTTTGTTTTAAATACGACAAAGTATGTTTAGTCCTCTCCTCCCATTTCATAATTGATCTAGTGTAATTGCAGAGCCCTCACAAATGTACAGTCCTTAACATCATCATCATCGTGGGCATCATGGGTTGGAATGGCATAGATCCCATCACGTATACGATGGCATAAAGGCAACAAAGAAACTAACCATGCCGCACATGAAGCCTTGCCCTCAAGGTAGAACATTAACAGACTCGCCAAACCCACTTCTTGAAAAGTTAGCTCACCAAAAGATGGAAACAAATTTGGGGGTCGGTGCAAAGAGATTTGATTAAAACCTCAACTGTGTATAGCAAACTAGAGAAACCTTTCTACCATGTCATGGAAGATTACCATTCATATCAATCCCACTATAGCGCCTCAACAAACAGAAACTAATACGTTCTTTAAAGAAATTAATATCATAATTGAAACGACAGCCATTTTATATCTTAGCTAGGGATAGCCCAAGGAACAGGAGAGAGCCCCTAATCATGTAATAAATGCAGAGAAACAATAAAAATCAATGACGACGACTCAGTTTATAATTATGAAACGCATCAAATATTTTAAAGCCCAACAGTATTTGATTAAGGTTGTATAAATTCTGATAATAATTAAACATATATGTAGGTTTTGAAATAAGCACACTATGAAGGGTCTCGTGAAAAATAAACATTGAAGCAAACCATCCCAGGCAAAGAGACATTAAACAGGAGGAAAAAATCCAACACTAACAAATCCGAGAGAAGTGGGCTGACCATACTGAGTATTTAACTTCACCATCCATAAGTAAGACCGTGTAACCTTACTCGCGTTAGAGAAAAAAAGTCTCGTAAGGGGGACTGGGACAATATAAATAAACACCACATAGCTGAACCAGTTACCAATCTAGCACGCGAGGCACCCCAGTCCCATATGTCAGACAGAGTTTTATATAACAGGATTAACTTTCGGAGTAGGTAGATAAAAACCATGTAAACTTAGATACATCAGTACAATCCATTGTTCACAATTGTGTTTCATTTGCATACAATTGCATACAAAAGTCCAAATTCTCCCAGTACCCTGAAGCTGACACGCTCTGTGACACGACCTATGCCCCCATAAGCAAACAAGCTAGCTCTTCATACTTTAAACATGAAAAATAACTGAATTAAATAAGTACACATGTTGTATATATTGTACAATGAACCTATCGTCTCCTAGCGCTGCTCACCCAAACATAATGTCACCCGGGACAGTGAGGGCTCATTTCCCAACCAGGTTCTCTCTTGGATTCACATATAAATACAATATATTGACAAATAGGCGCTTTTAATTAATAACATTAACAAATACTCATACTTACAATTTATCACAAATTAATAAATTTTGACTTAAAAAAAAAAAGCCGATATTATTTAGATATACGAATCAATAGCCGGATGTAGATGTATCCATTTGTAGGATAATTATCCATTGAAATGAATAAATAAATTGAACCGTGGGTTTATGTGAATTGTCCGGTTGCACGAACCATCTGTGTCAATAGCATTCGGTCACATAACCTTCGGATTTACGAGCTAATTACAGATACGGCACCAGGAAGTCAGAAGTTCCCATCAGCCTTCCCACGGATAAATCTATCTGAGCATTCGAACTAATATAATATTAATGCAATAATGATTTTATTATTAAAATACTTCTCCCGTGGTAATTGTTATGAACGGTCTATAAATCATATCCATTTAGACCAAGGTGACAGGGCTTTCAAACGGTGGATTGTTAATTGTTTTAACAATTGTTAACCACAGATAACCGGCAGAGGACTCTTGAGTGGTCAGGTGCTCTTCTAACTGAGCTATAGTATGGCAATGTCAAATCTCTTTGGTGACACTGTCGTGAACTTCAAAACCATCGCCAGGCGGAATCTTTCAAATAACATTAAAATGGAGTGCTTTAGTTTTCAATATTTTAAAAGTTAGTTACTCACTCTGACACTGTCTTTTTTTCCTGATGAAAGACGAGGAAAACCTAATCAACCAACAGATTCGTACACACGGCATACTACATTTAAAAAATATATATATGTCCTTGAAAAATTTACCACTTGTTCTTTTAATTTTGATTAATTTAAAATTCCGAACACGTGGCCTATCCTTTGGCCAATGAGAGTGAGCTAGGTGGCGTTAAAGAGGGATAGGTCAGTTCACGCCTATCCTTGAGAAAAGGACGTACTCCCGTTCCTAGTGATCGGTTATTTTTAAATTATTGAAATATAATTATACTACGAAATAAAGAAATTCTCCACTATTAGTATAGTGGTGGGTGTGGCATCAAGAAAAATCACTTCAGATGAAGAATCATTGGACCGAGGACCACCGATAAGGACCAGTAAAGAAAAATAGGAGACGAGGAATGTTACAATATATAAAACTGCTCAATACATTGGCATTAAAGTTAAAAAAATTAAATTAAATTATATAACATTGTTCCAACCCGATGCCTGTCCCAATTTAGTATTTTTTTTAAGGTAATTGTTTAATTAATGGATGATGGTTGTTGGATATCAATAATGAAGAAGAAATTGAATTCACGTTAAGATCAGAGGTTTATTAAAAACTGAAATAAAATTAAAAATTAAACATTTTTAACGAATCAGAGCTCTATATACTATTACAAATTATATTGCTGGCTGTAGAGCCAACTTGTCACGTCTCCTGGCGACTCTACTTAGGAAAAGAGTCTCATCCCCAGAACCGACTGAGAGCTCTATATTGCGTCACCTCAGACTCCCTCTCTTCTCCAAAAACTGTGCAAGCCTGACCGTCTCATGGCCTCCTTTCCAACATTCGTTCCGGAAAAATCTGTCACCTTCGGTTAGGATTTCATATCAAATTATCCTCCTCTATATCTCCCTCCATTCATTGGGGTCAATATTTACCTACTCTTTTTTTCCACCTTTCATCTCGTGGATTTTATAAACCTCCAACTAAGATAATGTTCCTGCCACATCACCCAACCCTCACCAACCAACAAACGTCTTACCGGCTATTGCACTTCGCCCAACCTGTCGCTTCGTCTCAAATTGATGATATATAAATGTGTCCTCCAGCTCTGCTGTACGGTGCCCCGCTAATTACCCACTTGATTGACAATACAGCCAAATGTCTCCAACATTTCCAGAATGGGATCATGCGAAAAGTGGTCCGACATATATCTCTCGAGAGGTTGAAGAACGCTGACCTGCACCCGTTGCTTGGTGTGCCGTCGGTGGGTGAGTTCATCCGCTGGAGACACATTAAGTTTTTTGACTCGTTGCAGCACCTGATAAACCCAGTGTTTAACACTATGACCCTACCACCCCTCCCGCATCGATGGCAACAGACTGTCGGGGAAAAATTAGGTTAAGAATTAGTATGTAAATTAGTTTTAAGGTTGATCAAAAAGGTGAGCCCCGTCACCTTTATTAGTCAGTTTAGTCCAGTGACGTATAATGTATATCATTATACTTGTTTTCTCTATAAATAATTTTTATAAAATAACAAAACCTGTATATAATGTAGCGATGCTACAGGAAATACAAAAATAATTTGTTAATAGATTCGCCTATTAACAGCCTGTCATTAGGGGGTGCCTGTTCGCCCTAGCCCTGGCAACAAGGGCGGATTGTTCGAGTTTATAATCGTTTCATGACGGCGTTACTATCTGACTCCATTTTTGATAGGCATGTGCCCCGACAATGTACTATGTTCAAGAGAAGAGGTACAGAGGTTTTTCATAAAAAATTAGTCAAGTTTTCAGAGTTCGAGCGGAAACCAAGCATCAACGAGTAAAGGTCTCGAGGCACTAATTAACAGGGCCAGGAGCCCCGGCTTAATTACGCTCTCTGGGAGGGCTGCAAGGGCCTAGCCCAGTGGTTGGGTTTCCACACATGTAGTGATGAACCGCGACCGCCGCCTGATTACCCGACCCCTCGAGTGTAGAGGCTGCAAAAGGGTTGTTTATGTTTATGACTGACAGCTGGTGACCCTTCTCGTGTTACTTGCTTGGCCCCCATCTTTTATTGCTTAACACATTTACATTTTGTCTGTAATACATTTAGTTCATGTTATTTTTTTTATTTTTTTTTTTTTTTTAATTCTTCATAGCCCCTTTAAATTTACAGATAATTATATATAATTATAGATCCTCAGGCGAATCTATTTACAAATTATTTTGTATTTCCTGTAGCATCACTACATTATATACAGGTTTTGTTATGATATACATTATACGTGACTTGACTAAAATGACTAATAAGGTGATGGGGCTCACCTTTTTGATCAACCTTAAAACTAACTTACATACTAATTCTCATGTTATTTACTTTTGCTTACAATATATATGCAATTTGATTTATCTTATGTAGTTAGCGGTCGCTACAGGGGCTATGAAAGAAAAAAAACACCCAACCTTCAAATAGGTCCCTCCTAGTAAAAGGATCTCTTTCACTCCTATAAATTCCATAGTTTTTTATTTTTCCCCCATCCCTTTTTTCAAATTTTGAGAGATTTGGGGGGGCCATCTGGATGCCTGTCTAGTACCGAAAGGGTTTTATGGTGCCATATACTGTCTTGCCAAAACTTCACACCTAGTCCTACTGTACGGTCACTGGCCTTTGGCCTAGGCTCCCTGGTACGTACGCTAGGTTTGCACTTGCGTTACCCCTAATAGGGAAAATTTTCCTTACAAGACAAAATCAGAAGCTTCCGATTCGTTCAAGAATTTATTGAGTTTATTATGAAGCTTGTGCGATTCAGACTATTTTATATCATTAGCATTGAAAATTGAGGTCACCAGCTGCTCATGCCAGAACTGGAAAAGGCTGTAAAACCTAAAAAAAATATAGCTGAATTATCTTTTTCGAATAGCACATTTTATTTGATGAATAATTAATTGAAAATATGTGCATACCAGTAATTCGGGGTACCGTCTCGCACGAGGTGCAAATCAATTATATGAGTCACGAGCCAGGACGTCATATCATGCTTCGAATCGAAATGTTTCTTCAGGTTACAGAGCCGGAATACAACCACTAAAGTCACATTGAGAAAGGAGGCACGTTTATTGTGAGGCATAAAACGTTTGTTTTCTTTTTTAAGTGAAAAATATTTTTTTATTCAGTTTCATTTTTATTTGCGGCGTTGTCACATATATCTTAGCTAAAATTTATAGTATAAGTATTTTATTTCACATGCTATATTCTTGTAATAAAATTGTCTGTCGACCCTCAATTTATTTATTTTCCTGATGTTGACAAATACCAATTGAATGCGGATGGAGTGGGAGCTAACTACTCGAAGAAACTGTAAATAATCGTAATATTAGCTACATTTGTATTTGAAAATTTGTAGTAGAATTAACAATTTCTCAACAGTCAATAATTTTTAACTATAAAAATTGCAAACAATGGCGTAATTTATAGTAAAGACTATTGCTGTACCAACTTCTTCGCCTCGAATAAATAGAATTCCCCTCTTCTCGGACCAGAAAATACCCACCCACGTTTCCATATTTTAATAATAAAACCCTTAGGCGTCAGTTAAGAGAGGGAGAACTAGTGCACGACTAAGTCCACTAGGGGGCACGGGCGTAGCCAAGCCTCTGACCTGACTATATAAGGCCGAAATTCGAAGATTTTTTCACTCATTTGGAACCTGAAAGTTTACAACCCGCTACACCGGTGACCACCGCCAGTTATTGTCTCCGGAGAGACAACTACTTCACTAGCTCAGCTGCTTAAAACCCCCAATATAATTCGCTTCACCCTGAGGAAGACGAAAGAGGGGGTAACAATTTACCCAGAAGTGGAGCAAGAGAGGATTAAAATCCTAGACCTACTCCAGCAGAAGGGAAGACAATTCCATTCCTTTGCTCCAAGGGGTAGACCCAGAAACAAAACGTTTCTTATCCTCGGATTAGATGTGCAGGAGGATATCAACGAAATAAATGCCGTAATCGCGACAGCAGAGCCCGACGTCCTCGACATAAGAAGTCTAAGGAAGACAGACTCCACCGGGAATAAAATAGATATTGCCCCTGTCCTAGTCACGACGAAACCCTCTGTGACCCTCAACGCATTGAAAAAATTGAGGGCCATGATCATCAAAATAGTCACATTTAAAGAACAGCGGGGAGTCCCACAGTGCTATAAATGCCAGGAGTTCGGGCATACCCGGAACCACTGCGGCAAGAAACAAAAATGTGTGGGGTCCCGACGAGATGGCGCAATGTCCCAGAAACAACTCAGCCCCGCTAAAGTGCTGTAACTTCGGCGAGAAGCGACGCCAGAACGAGCCAAACCTGAGACCTGCTCCTCCGCCATCTACAAACGGATCCACGTCGAGAGCGGCTCCCACCATCTCGGCAGACACGTCAGGAAATTTTAGACGTAGATTAGAAATACCTAGATCCTAGGCTAAAGTTTATGACAAACGACCAGCACCAAGACCTGGAGCGTCGACCAAAATGGGTAACTGCCCTCGTAGATTTTTGCAGCCAAATGTTTATGGCTATATATCTGGTAATCAACAAAAATGGTAGATCGCCATATTTTAAATTTCAACTGCGATGGTCTCCTGACCAAAATAGATGAGGTAGAAGTGCTGCTAGCGCTCTACCAACCAGATATTGTAGTTTTGACAGACACTAGGGTATCAACACAATTGTTCCACATTAAAGGTTATTCAACTGCCATTGAAAGGGTCACCGGTAACGGTGGAGTTATTATTGCAATACGCCTTGGTATCAATTGGAAGAAAGTGGCTTCACCACTGACTACAACTGATCTCAAGCTTCACCAGTTGACAGTAAACGTAAATTTGGAGAAACCCATTTACCTTACCGCATTATACAGAAGACCGTACGCGTCTCTACAACAGTGCTAAGCCTTGCTACACGCATGTGCGCAGAGGTCTAACCACTGGGGGTAGCAGATCTCAATGCAAAACATACCGTAGCAAACAATGCTGGGAGACTCCTGTTGAGAACGCCGTTTACGGTCGTCACCCCCAGACTTTTACTTTTCGACATAGAGGTAACTCGCAGGCTACCTCGACGATTGACTTACTACTGACAAAACAACCCCACCGTATCACTAGTTGCACCGCCCTTGACTTCATTACCTCTGACCACAGGCCAGTACTGTATGCGGTGGATGGCAAAGTGGCGACCCCTCGCCCCACGAGATACGACTACCGTCGTGCCGACTGGGATCTGTATCGGTAGCAAATTTACCATAACCTGTATACGGTGCCAGTTCCCCACACGAAAGAAGAAGTAGATCTTCAATTAACTTTCATAACTGATGTGATCATAGACGCAGTAAACACTGCGATCCCGAAGTACACTCCCATGCCACCGTCCCTGCGACCACCTCCAGACCATATTCTTAAAATTATCGCCTTGCGCAATAATTGGAAGAATGGATGGTACAGGACGAGAGATCAGCAAGCCAAGGTCATTGTGAATTCTCTCACAATGCAAATCCGGGACTTGATGTAACTCTGGAAAACAGCGCAGTGGCATGTGAGACTTCGTAGCACTCACGGAGATCACAGAAAGTTTTGGAAGCTGTTGAAGACTACAAAAGGCAAGACAACCACTGTCCGTCTTCACGAAGGCAACAATGTTCTGACTGCTGAGCAACAGGCAACAAAACTGGCCGACCATTACGCTAGGGATATTACGGCTAAGATGGGATACCATGTCTCCTCCGGTAGATGCTGAACAGAACCACATGTTTGTATCACCAAAGCAGCTCAAGGCGATTCTTCGCCGGTGTCAGGGAAATCGAGCACCAGGGCACGATGGGATACAAACAGTGCTGCTCAAACAAATGCCGAGGAGAGGGATAGTACAACTAGCAAACTTATACAACTCTTGTATAAGATTGTGGTACTTTCCTGACACATGGAAACAAGCCATATCCTGAAAAATAGATCGATGCGGGTGCGGGTGGGTGATAGCTTCTCCGAAGCTGTGCCACTGACCTGTGGAGTACCCCAAGGTGCCGTCTTATCCCCTGTACTATTCAACGTATACACGTCTAAAATTGTAGGAGTCCAATATAAAAACACAACAATTACTGCTTTCGCATATGACATAGCGGTGTACAGCAGCAGCATGAGCGCCAAGGTAGCTCTAAAACAGGGTGAAGTAGCTTGTAACCAGATAATTAAGAGATTGGGGAGACTCAATATCTCTGTAAATGCGGGTAAGACTGACTGCGTAATTTTCTCTTTCCAAAAGGGAAAAATCCCACTACCTACTAGTTACATAGTAGGAATGGAGGAAAATTCACCAGTCAACAACCTAGTATATCTGGGCATTAAAATGGACAGACACCTCCATTTTAGTAACCATTTTACGAAGAAGTTTACGCATTTATTAACCTCCCCCAATCTATCACTGCGTCTGAAGCTACTGATCTACAAGAGTATACTCAGGCCTACTCTGCTGTATGGAGCACCGCTTTTTCGCTATCTGACGTATGCAACAGCTCGGCGACTCTAACAATTCCAAAACGGTATACTGATGAAAGTGGTCAGAGGTACTTCGTTCGAGCTGTGGACCAACAGTGAGCTTCATGAGATATTTCAGCTGCCTACGGTGGATGAGTTCATCCAACGTAGACATTTCAAATTTTTCGACTCACTACAGTACTTGACAAACCCGGTGTTTAACACGATAACCCCCGCTCCGTTTCCCCCATCGATGGCAGGACGCTGTCGTGGCAGGAACGCTTTAGTCTTATGTTTTAGCTTGTAGTTCCCACATTGTAATCTGAAGGTGAGCCCCATGACCTAGTCCTGTACCCAGTGATTTGTAATTTTAACTTCAAATAGAAAATTGTTAGTGTAATTCTACCCTCCTTCGAATGCATACGCAGATATGCAGTAAGAGGAGAAAACTGTTAATCGAGAATTTGTAAATTGTAAAACTTTGATCAATAAAGGGGTTTCGAAATAATAAAAAAAAAATAAAAATAAAAAAAACTCATTTGGAATAAGGTGAGCCTCATCACCTAGTTAGTGTGTGTAAGTGTTTTTCTGACTTTTAACTTCAAAAAGATATGTATGCCCTCCTTCGAATGCATCTGCGTATGCAGCACGAGGAGAAAAATGTAAATCAAAAATTATTTATTTTATTCTTTTGTTCGTTGTATACTTATTAATAAAGAGGTTATGAAATTAAAAAAAAAAAAAAAAGGTGAGCCCCGTTGCTTTTTAAATATGTATAGACAATGAATGTTTAATGTATTATACTTTTGTAACAATCGCAAATCACAGTGTGGAATTGTTCAAAATTGTAAAAAATTTCAGAACATATAATATTGACCCATTGTAAATGAATTCATTTGTATAGTCTATATTGAATTCTATAATTTTTAATAACAAGGAGATATGAAACATTTTTTTAGAAAGCATGAAAGAATTCAAAGAGCTTTCAAATTCTAAGTGAGCTAGGATTTGATTTCATCCAGTGCAATGGGACGATAAAGTTCTCACTGAATAAAAAATAAAATCATAAAAGTAAAAATATCCCGCAGACGGCCGGACTGGGAAGAGCCAAGGGGCAAGCACTGGGCACGCTCCTTGGATAAAATAGTGAGCGCGGCGCGCTTTGAACCTTCGACAGAGGCTACTAGATCAAACCCCCACAGCACGGACCCCCAGCAGGTATAACTCAAGCCTCACGGCAAATATTCAATTTAGTAGCCTGGGTATTATCCACTCAGCGGGGAAGAACGCTATCACCGCCGCTAATAATGTGTGCCTTGCGGTGTCGGCCACGCTCGCCTCCTATAACCCATAGTTTAAATGGCTATCGGATATCAAAATAAAAAGAAGCCAGTTGACAGACGGAAATGAAGCGAAAGCACCTGTCTTATCTTCCATAAACTTAGAAATATCTGTTCGGGTCAGAATATTAATGTGCCGAGGCATTTTTATTCTGAGGCTGATCAGGAAGGCATCTTCCTTCAGTAGCAGAATGTATTAATTTATTTATTTTTTATAAAAGTGTATAAGTATTCAAGATACATATATTAATAAATTAAGGGTTCAAGACTGGGACCAGATCGAGTTCACCAAAGTAGTACATACCGATTACGAGGAATCAGCCCAAGAAGCTCCCAATGATCACGTCAATCTCCCGATGAAGCATACGCCGATTGCAGTCTTTGGCAAAAACACATGCCAACTACATTCATTCTTCCACAAAATCACATACTGACTACAATCAGTCTTCCGGGGAGAAAAAATACATCCTGACTACATGTAGTACAACAAATAAATAAAACCATACCGCCTACACGTAGTCTTTCTCAAGTTAATTTTTAACAATAACTTTATTTTCTATTATAATATTTTCTGAACCCGTATTTTAAATACCGACATATCAAGTTATCAAATAGTAATAATGATACACCTGCTTCAATATAAGATTCATACATTGTTTCGAAATGTCCTGGATTCAACCAATACCAAAAAGTTGTAAGTGTTTTGAGCGGGATTGGACTTGGACGAAGATGAAGAAGATGTCCAGACACTATAGAATAGAAGTCGTATTAGCCACAACAATGTCAGAATCATTGCTGAGGACATCACTCAGGTATGCACTCTTATAATACCTACTTAATTCCATCAAGCGATACAAAATATAAGGTAGATTGAGTATAGTTGATGCAGCATCTTCACTCAACACCTATCAGATCAGATATGAGACTCCTTGTTAGAACAAATGTCGATAAATTCACATAAAAAACAAACCAGATTTTTTTTCCTTAGGAAAACAGCAGTCATAGACTAAAGATATTTGACAATAATAAAAAAAAAAAATGCATACTTCCAATTCATTCTTATATTAATAAGTGAATGAGGGAAATGTAGCTAAGCAAAAAAACTGAAATTTCCTTCAGAGTTTTGACTTAGAAGAGAGTGAATGGGAATGTAACACGACTAATTACTATTTATAGTTTCTTAAAATTATTCAAAAAGCTCGAAACCTCCCAATATATTTTTTATTATTAGTATTACATCAACTAGTACTCTAGTATTTTTTATCTAATATAAAAAGTGTCTATAATAAGTGTCTCTGTTTGAATGTTATTCTGAGGAATAGCCAGACTAAATAGAACAGAGAAAACTACTCGGGCAGATTATTTGATCTTGCATCAATACTTGCAAATTAATTCAAAGGAAGAAGATAATACAACATATCTTTTCTTGGATAATATACAGTCATAGTCACACTAAATGTTTAAATATAGATTTTATTAGTAAGAAAAATAGAGCTAGAGATAACGTTTAAGCAGAAAAATTCTATTTTAGTTTCGGATTCCATAAACATTAAACGAAAGTGTTCAGTTCCTTATAATATCATGAACCCATAATCTTGAGTCTAACGATACTGGATACCTACATATCGGCTGTGTCCGCTTGATTAACGCCGAAGAGATCCAAAGCCTCCCATGTAGACTGAAAATAAGTAAATAAATAAAAAATGGCTAGAAAGTATCGGAGATCGAAGGGGGCCATTGATGACTATCGGCTAAGAAACCCCACCCACACATAAAAAAACGGCAATAAAAAAGAAGACAGGCGTTGGTCCTTTGAGACGCCGGCTAGAGGCCGTGGGGGCAGATGGCACACGGCCATCCTGTTTTGTTTTTTTTTGTCCAGGGCAGTGCCCTACCGGGGCTCCATTCATCCTGGGCACCTGTTCCAATCGATATCTTGTCTCCAAGGTCCTCCAGCTCTGTTCCATGCCACATGTCTACACAAACATCCACGTAGATGTTATTAGTATAGGCTAATATAATAGCGCTGCCGTAGTAGCGTCAATGCATTATTCAAAAGGACCATACTCTACTCCTTGCTCCCAAAGAAGAGGTTTTCATGTTGTTTAGTATGGTTTCTTTTTTATACTATACCCATTTGTGTTAGAGAGAATCGATTGTTGCAACACTTTAAGTTGGAATCATTCTGCTTTTCGTATTCAGCGACATTGGCCAGACCAGACAAAACATTTAAATCCTCGAGAACTTGAACTTACCGTATACCTAGTGCTACCTTAGAGTTTTTATTTAAATAGATGGATACTTACTTGCGATATCGATACGATATATAAGTATACAACTGTATCAGAATACACAAAATTTAACGCAATTTATAAATGATGTATCTTTTCTACGAATACATATATCCATTTATATATTTACCTGGCTAATCCACTATCACAGCGTCATTAAGCTCTAGTTGAATAATTAAAATATCTAGTTAAAAAAGGATGACATTTAACTATTCAACTTCAACGTATTTGATTCCTCTATAAAATTCTGAGCGTATTGCACTAGCGTAAAGTTATAAAAAGAATATATCTTGCTATTTGCTATTCAATTAATTTGCTATTTGTCTCAATTGTCTCTAAACCCAAAGTAATTTACTTAAATGAGTTAACGTCGTGTTCAAGGAAGAACTTTGCATATATATAGAATGGAATTTTACAATATGCTTCATTACAAATGGTTAAAATGAAAAATTATTAAATTTAGTATGAATAAAATAATTACAACGTTCTTACTAGCCATTTATTAAACCCTCCTTACTATTTTACATCGATGCCTTCAATCTAAAGTAGGTGCTACCATTTGACCTCAGTTAGGGTCTCCAAACAGTCAAAGGCTCCAGAGACGACCAAGAGAAACGTGAAGTGCCCTCCAGAGTAGCTGCCAAAGAACTGTGATCCACTCCGGGCAAATGACCAAATCGAGGTCCATGTGCTGCCTCGTCCAAAGTTTTATATCCCGTCCTCTTGGAACGATTCTTTATACCTTAAGAAGAAGGTATTTTCTTTATGACCCTTTGCGTTAATGGAAATATTTTTACACTAAGCTATGACTAACTTTGACCGTGCTCCGACACAATGTCCATGGGCCACCCGGACTGCTGAGTCTCACATTTCTTCTATTGCTTTGTTGTCACAAAAGGAAGGATTGTAACTTGTCCTATTTCTACTAGAAACGTTGTGTCTGTCATGACATCAAAGCTGAATTTTCTAAGCAGAATTACACATGATTTTTCAGTATTATGATTCATTTCTTATTAAGTGTGCTGCTTCGTTCGGCCCGGGTCAAAATATATCGTGGGATATAAATAAATAAATATATATATATATGTATGTGTATATATATAGATATATGAAAATATATATAGATACATATATATATATGAAAATATACAAAATATATCTATTTATCGAAGCATATATCATTTCACCTACTTTCCTTGAGGTCCACTCCTCCTACGCTCAAATCGAATAATGTAAATATTTTATTTACTTGGGATGCCACTACTACATTGTATAACTCTATCAAATTCCGAGCGTACATCATTGGCGTCTAGTTATGCTCAAATAAAGTTGCTTGATATTGATTTGATTTGATTTTGTCCTAATTAATTCTAATCCAAAAATAAATCTTCTGTTGATCAATGGAAGGAATTTGGTTAGTAAAAGTCAATTTGCTTTGGAGAGTTTCGTATTTACATGACTGAATTTATTAAATGAGGTACAAATAGTGAATTAATTCTATTTTTCATGAATGATGGTTACACTAACTTATAAAGTGGATATTAATTTCTATGCTCATAATTACATCGGTGTCTTCATTGATAAAAAGGTTCTATATCTCAAAAAGGGAAGTCTTTTCCCCTATGCTCCTTTTTAAAAAATGTTTTCCAACGTATCTTACGTAACTTTGAACCCTTCGACAAAAAGGAGTTTTATTCACACCTCCTTTAGCCTAGTAAGTTTGTGAACTTCACACCTTCCTGTACATGCTTCGCCAGATATCACCCCATCCTGGCCTCTCTCTCTTGCTCTGACTTGTTTTCAAACCTCTTTTGATGGGCACCGACAAACACATTTATATTATTATTATTATTTACACACATAGAGTCGATTTATACATCTTAATTATATTATCTTCTACATGATATCTACGTGGCAAGTTACACACATAACATTATCTCCGCACCAAAAAAGAAAAGTTTATTTATTTCAACAAATAAATTTTTATATAATCTTTGATCCCCTGATTAAAATATCTTATCTAATGAGGCGAGTTATACATATAAGAATGTTTTGAATATTTTGGTGTTTTCATTGTGCGTGTCAGTCGGTCCGGTTAATTGTGTAGTTAGGTTGTGAAGTGTGATAGTTCTCCGTTCTGTTTGTTCATCTGAGTTTATGGGCCTCTTGGTACATGTTGATTTGCGAGCCCCAAGAGGGTATCCCCTAGCAAATTTTCTGATGTTAAGTTCACGATCTAATGCTTCATCAAGTGGACTTCCTGCTAAGGCCTTCCTTCCTAACATTGAACAATCCTCCATTGTGATTAGGCTGTGAGACGGAAGCTATGATGCAAGGCTTTCCACTAATTAGGCTAAAACTATTTCCATTCGCTCAGTTGAAGAGGCTATTTCTAGTCTGAGGTCACCTCGCTTCGTGTGTCTGGAGACCTCGGTGAGAATAGCACTCTCTTTGTCTCCACACCTTCCTACACCGCCCTCATCTACATATCTATTTATGTCAGGTGTCGGAAGCGAACTGACCATATCGACTAACTGTAACAGCTCCTAATTAGGACTCATTGCATCTCTTTCGGTAATTGACTAGTACCCAAAAGCTAGCTAACATAAATATTATGCTATAAATTCTTTGAAAAACAAATTACATTGCCTAACAACTAGGACTTATAATAAATCCTCATAATTTTATTAGCAGTGCGGATAGTGGAATGGAAATACTTTAAATTTTTCGATCGGCTAATGATTAAATTAATTAGTGGTCGAGTCAGAAACCTAATTAATTTGGAGGCCAGAACCGGCAATGAATTGGATTGTTGTTGCTATAGCAAGATTTGGGGGCAGGAATCATGAGGGAGGCAGACGTACGGTGGTTGTCGAGTCCCACATATACTGCTCCACAACAATCTCATTTACTCTGTAGGTTGAAATTCAGAAGAGATCTCATTCATTTATTAACTTATTTTTAATTACTACTTTGAAGCAGTTATGAATGATGAATGAATGCCAGTCCTGATATATCTACATTCCCCGAAGTGAATTAACCCTATAAATTAAATGAATGACTGATATCCAATATATTTCTCAATAAGCTTAATGATAAATAAGCTTAATCGTTAATTTTGATTTGCATACGCTAAGTGAAGACATATTTTATACGGATATTTAATTAATTCTTACTTTCTTAAATTAGTCTAGGTAATAAAAAAACTAAAGTGCTTAATTAATATTTTTATGAGCTCCACCTCATTTTTTTTTTATTTTATTTCAAAACCTCAAACAAACAATAATACAAGTGATAATATATACAAGAAACAATCGATCTTACAAATTTCTCCTCTTCCTGCATTTAAATGCATTTGGAGGAGTGCATAATACAATAAAAAAAATTTTATGTTGTGAAAAGTACTCAGTCTTGTATTCACACTAGGTGATGAGGCTCACCTTCGATTTGTCACCGACACCAAACACTAAACACTAGGAACAAAACAAAACAAAACAAACTAAATCTCTACCTAGAATCTAGGACTAGAGTGTTCCAGCCGCGACAGCGAGCTGTGTCCTGGAGGCGCGCATCAAACATAGTCGGAACTTCTGCTTCCGTCAGTAAACTGCAATCACGATCCTGGCGAGTCCAACTGAGAACGCTCGTCGCCCAAACCAGACCCGAGATGAAAGTGCGAGAGTGACCCAGAAGAGTGCGAGCATATCTATCGAAGAGCCCGCCCCGTCCTAATTTCCTTGAAAAATGGTGGTCTTTCATTTGAGGAGGTTCATTTCGAAAAGTAGGAGATCCAATCTTTGGACCTATGCACTGCTTTTTACCGCTTCTTGCTTCGAAAGGACAATTATTTCTAAGCTCCTAGATACAGCTAAATAGTGTATTCCGATCCTTTGAAAAACCGAATTTTACCTGCCATTTTTCAGGCATGTACGTCTAAAAGGTGGTATATTCCCCAGTCCAGCTATATCACTATTGCAGGTATTTACTTTTAAGCATGGCCTTTCAACTATTACCGCCTATGTAATTAAAATATAATACCTTAATCACCGATAAAACAAATAATTAATATAAATGAACAATTTATATTCTTAAGGGCTAATATGTTGAGACGTATATAACATATTAATTAGCTAGACACCCTACAGCGTTCAAGTACAAGGAATCATTTACTTTCAAGACAAATTTATATACGTATATAAGTTAAACCAATCTACTCATAACCAAAAACAATCTTACGTTAAATCCATTGAAAGAACCTTCTATAACAAATTGACATTACTCGAGTAAATGGTTACAATATTTTATATAGTGGTATACCTAAAGATCTCTCAAATATCATAATTCAATATAAACACTAAAATTATTTTAGACTAATGGAAATTGCATGATGATTACACTAAAAGGCAACTCTGTTCAATCTTGTCAAAACGATTTTGCGCCCTCAAGCCAATTCTACCGCCTCTAAAGAGCTTGATCAGAATGATATTTCAAAAACATAAAAAACCAAAAACTATAACTTAAAATCGCCTTACATAAAACTTTTTAATTACATATTCCGAATAATCTGTATATAAAGGTAAGTTCGGTGAATGAGGGATTAATTATATTCAAGATACTTAGATACTTCAAGATACTACAGAGAATATCAATATATTAATGTATATAACTTAAAGTCAGAGACAGCTCTGTACGGACCTCAAAACGAGGTACCACCAAATACAGATGGATCCGAAGGATCGCCACAAAACAGCCTTCACCTTCGAACGAGGGCATTATGAATTCACACGCATGCCATTCTGTCTTAAAAACGCACCTATCACGTTCCAGAGACTTATGGACGAGTTACTCAGGGGTATCGATGAGTCCATATGGACGACCTCCTAGTATACAACGTGGATGAGGCCCCACACGAAGAGCACCTGAAAACTGTGTTCACCCGAGTTAGGCAATTCGGGTTAAAATTAGTGGAGAAAAAGTCCCGGTTAGGCCAGAAAGTTATTACCTTCTTGGGACACACAATCGCCAAGGAGGGAGTGCGACCAGATGTTAGGAAGATAGCAGCCATCCAAAAGATGGCGGTCCCGTCCGATGTCAAGGGAATCCGTCGCCTTCTAGGAACGCTAAATTTATATGAAAGATTCGTCCCGGAAATGGTGGCGTTTCTAGTCCCTCTCAATGACCTCCTGAAAAAGGGACGGAAGGTGATCATCACCCCCGATAGAGAGATGAACATCCGAAAATGCATGAGTCGTTTGCAGGAACACCCGGTGTTGGCATTTCCGATTTTAGTAAGCAGTTCGCAATTACGACGGATGCTAGCGAATACGCGTTGGGAGCGGTCCTATCGCAGGCGGACAAAGGAGACCAACCAGTAACGTATGCCAGTAAACGTCTAACAGAGGCAGAAAACCAATACAGCGCAATAGAACGGGAGTTGCTAGGGATCGTCTGGGCGATTACCATTTTTGCCCCTATGTGTTCGGAAGAAAGTCCACACGGATCACCGACCGTTGCAATGGGCAGGGGAACTGAAGGAATCATCTGCAAGGGTCACGAGGTGGAAGGAATTCCTTAGCCAGTAAAACATGGAGATTGTATAAAAGGCCGGTAAGGAAAACGTTGTGGTGGACTTGCTGTTACGGGCAATGACAGTCAACGCCATTACTGGGGAATCATCTAGGGATGACCGGCAGTTGCTCCGGGAATGGACGCCAGAGAGGGAGGGTGACCAAAGAGAATCTGGTTCCGCGGAGGATGGGCAGTCGACAGGAGGAGAGAGCTCGGGAGGTGACAGATCTGCGGAGATGGAAGAGCTCAATGAAATAGTCAACGATAAACGTCGCCAGATAATCTGGAAGACGCGAACAGCGTGACTGACGAAGATTGCTTGCAGCGATTACAACAGATCAGCAACAACCATCTGGTAAAGTAAAACAGGACCAGATCGGCCGCCTACTCAACGACGCTTCCAAGACGCGGAAAACGCACCATATCTATGTAGGTAACGGCGCCATTTGGGAGAAAATTAAGATGTTGTGGTGAGTGGAGCGAATCGGTATTGTCCGGATGGTCGTGTGATGCACGAAGATGGTGGGAACGGTCACGGGTGATACAATCTGTTGGGAATGCGCGAAACCATCCAGGAGACGATAGAAGCGTGCGAGATCTGTCATCGCATGAAGTACGATCGACACCCACCGATGGGACCGCAAGAAGAGACCCCCACGGCACAGACACCCCTGACCGACTTGCAAACAGATACTTTTACTTGGATGGGCCACAAGTGGGTAACCGTTGTTGATCTAATCAGTAAAGTGGCCATGGCAAAACCCGTTCGCGAAAAGTTTTCAGAGGCCGTATTAGGAGCGCTGCGCAGGTGGTTCCAATTTACCGGGTCCCCAATCAAATAGCATCAGATGGTGGCAGGGAATTCAACAACGCCGGCATAAGAGAGCAGATGAAGTTGCTGGATGTCAGATGGCATGTCAACACCCCGGGACACCCAAAGAGCAGGGGTGGAATTGAGCGTCTTCATAGTACCCTGGGGGATCATCTCCGCGTCTATCATGCCGATTTGGTGCCGGGTGAGGCTATGCCACTAGCGGTGATAGCTTATAATCACTCCATACACACGGCCACGGGATTCTCACCCTTCGAGATTCTTTTTGGCCTTCGGGGACGTCGCCGAGGCACCAGACGAACGGGGGAGGGAGATGAGACGGCCGAACTACTCGTCAACAACTGCGTGGAGTTGGGGAAACTCTGGGGGAAGGCCTACGCAAGGATTACGGCCGAAAAACGTAGGAGAGTGGCGAGGGAGAACGTGTGGACGTCAAACTCATCGAAGGTCACGTCACAATACGGACCACCGTATACCGCAAGATCGCATCGAACTGGGGTAAAGAGTTGATCCGTTACGAGGGCCTCTTTAGGGTGGTCGCGTTTCGCAAACACAATATCGTTACCATACAGTGTTCGCGAACCGCGGAAGCGCAAGAGCGTGCATGTAGAGCAGCTTAACTGGTATCTTCCTTTAACTGGGGGGACATCCTCCCAGCGAGAGTCTCGGGTAATGCCCTCACCGCCGTACACTCCTCACTCCAGAACATAATTCTATATCACCTTATTTATTGTGAACAAGATCGAATAGCGTATTTATCTTGATTTAGAGTATTTTTCATTTTGTTTGTTCGTTTAGTTTCCGTTTGTACTATTTTTAGTCTATAAAGGTTTCTGTTTTTTTTTTTTTTTATAATGTAAGGCAATAATTTATTGTCCGCTAAGAGTATAGGGTATGATAATCTATCAATTGTACATAGCCCCCTGTTAAGTTCCCGACGGATGGTCAACTGGCAGGGGGGAGTTAAAGTCAAAGGCAGCTCTGTATTGGAAACTAATACAATCATGGGACGTAAACATCCCATGATCCCATATATGTCGGATTACGGTTAGAAATAAAGTCAGTCTATTTCGAGAACTTCTGTCTTTTATTCCTGTTTTCCTTCTCTTTTCTTTATCACATCTTACCCGGTGGTGAATAACTTATAATATATCAAAATTTAGCCAAATATATAATGTGTAGAGAAATATATAGATAATGTATCTTTCTGCGGGTACATACATCCTTTTTATATCACCCTTACCTACCCTCAGTCCCATGCACTTACGCTCAAGGTGAATAATTAAAACATTTTATTTAAAGGGACCCCATTTAATTATTCTAATTACTAATATATTTGATTTCTTTATAAAACTTCTAAGCGTATATCATTGGCGTACACTTATAATGAAAGTAAGACTAAACTAAATTTAATACTGCCCCAATCTATTCTCAACCAAAGTAAATTATAGTCCTAGTTCTCCATCCAGAAGCTAGTTAGAAATCATTTCTCTGGAGTCCCCCCCCCCCGTAATAAAAACCAGCTCCATCCTATAGATAGTCCCCAAAAGCAGAGAGATGTTCACGGGATATTCACCGAAAAAGGAGCTGTGAAGGAGCTGCCTCCTACTACCCATTATTTATAACTAGCCCTCCTTTACCCGATCTGTTCTTTACTTGGGCATGTGACTTTTCTTTGATTTTCTCTGTATTAAAAAAAGACTTTTTAACAGCTCCTTAGAACCAGGCTTGATACGAGACTCCAACGCTTCCTCGACCTTACCCTGTCTGCCAAACTAAATGGCCCTCTTACTTCAATCTCTCCCGACACAAACGGAAATGTCTGTTCCTCAAACCATCAGTAAGGGACACCTTCACTTCGGCCACTTTCAATTATTCAGTTTCTACCTATTACTATTATTGTCGCTACATACAATACAAATACAAAAAATAGAATAAAAAACATTATTCAATTTTCTGTTCATTTTTAATCCGAAATTCTGCAGAGATTCTCTAAAATACCGTGTTCTTTATCAACCAAATAATGAAACGTAGTTGTCCAGATTCACGACAAGAGACTCTCCCTTACATTTATAACCACCATAAATAATCTCGACTTCGGCATATAACAGGTGACACCAGAACAAAATACCAAATTGTGAACAGACTACATAAAACACTTGGAAACATTGAAACAGACAAACAAAACTTATTCGACTTCATAACCTATCAAATGCAATTAATTATGCATAAATATGATCTCCAACGAAAAGAAGCGATAAAATAAATAACTACAATACTGTTAACAATTACTTATAGGATAAACAATTGATTGCTTTTCTAAATTTCAGTCACAATTAGTGTTAAAATAAAAAAAAGAAGAATGTCAAAATAAATTGGTTTCATTAAGTATTACCTGTTTAATGGCGAAACATATTTGGACAATCTAATAGTGACGAACCGTGAATAAATATATGGTTCACTTAAGGGTAAATTCCTATCGGCAATTTGCATTACATTGCCTCCTTGTTGCATTGTACTATTTTTAGAATTTATCCTGTTTCAATGCGTAAATTGATGTAAGATTTCTGTGTCTAAATCCTGATTGCATTAACATCAGCGGACAGTTGAAAATCTATGCAGCTGATAAAGTTGAAATGATACCCTTCATGATTTGTCAACCCTTATATCACAAATCCCTCAAAACTAATTTGGCCCAGACCGTCCGATTACTTTTGATTACTAGTCCGATTACTAGCCATTAAAAACATCTTGGACAAGACAAAGCGATAAAGCAGGAGGCTGCCTGTTTTAGACTGTGTGGGATGCCCTATCGAGCGGCCTACATAACCTCTCCGCCATATTGATTCGAGAGAGGCCTAACAAGGCTTGCTCCTTGCCGTCATCTCCACAGCAACCGAGGTTAACCATCTCGGCTCGGAGCTCAGCGCCACCTCTGGGCTGGGCCCTGGTAGCGAGCTACCCATCAGGGCTCTCTGTTAATCCAACAGGGTTTAATTATATTTCCTTAATTCCTGCTAAAAATGTTTTTTTAGGCACTGTTCCTCCAAATGGAATCCAGACAATTTATACATACTCTGTATTATGTGGAAAATATATATATTTACTATTTAATCAGTTCTGCTTCCTTCTTTGCTGGGGAGGTTGCAGGTGACACTTGTCTATACTGTAAATATAGTATGAAAGATAGAGTGATCCAGTATTGTATATATGATGATATGAATGAGAACATTTATCACAATTACCCATCCACAATTAGACAAAATTGTAATTTATACAAACAAATATTATGAGTACCACAAGACTTATATATGAAACTTACCACATATACATAATTTGTAATAATGAATAAATTAAAATATATAAGTTTGCAGAAGCTCGTAAATTTTTTTTTTGTAAATATACCAACTCTAAGAAATTGTTGTTGTAAGTTAGAGTAAGTACTATTTCTTTTCAACATTTTGAACCGTTCATCAACCAACGAGTTGACGGGCTAGTAAGTAACGCGCTTGGGAACACCAATGGACTTTTCCTAGATTGGAGAGGGACTTGCCTGGTCAAAAGAGTTATAAGGTTTTAGAACAATAGAAACAAAAGTATGTTTATAAAATAAATATTTGTCCAAATCTCTGGTATTGTGTGTAAAAGGGTGGGTTTTTTTTCAATGATACGGTGAAAGCCCCCTCCCCCCTAGATGAACGCGACCAGTAGCATCTTCCCTTCATCTCTTCCCGAGCTCATGAATATCCAAATCAATCAAATGCGAGCGCATATGCACACAATCGTTCCATGAATAAATAATTGCGAATACTTACCGTCACTTTATTGATCACATGTCTCAGCAGAGGTATTTACGGACGCCGCTTACTTAAGGTTCCACCCCCGCACTAACTGTCATTGAAGAACGCTTCAATTTCTCCTCGGAAAATTAATCTGCGTAACTGTGACTACACATAAAGGTACGTTAATGGTAAGTGTACAGTGTATATAATTACAGGCAAGTATTTATGATTTCTAAGTTCTTAATGTAATAACCCTCCAACGTATTCGACCACATTTAGGCTCAGAAATGGAAAATAAACTTTATTCTGAGACGCTATTTCCATAATAATAAGAAACACGGCATTTATATACGAACACAGATTGTCTTATACGTACACACCATATAACAGCTCATTATAACAAAACAAAACAGAAAAAACAAGCAAATAAAATGATTGGGCTAGTGATATAGTAAGACAGGATTTGAAACCGAGAGGGGAGAAGAATGACAGAAGGGTGGAGGTATGAGTTCCAAATGGTTGGCATGCACATACAAGAAAGGAGCGATCGAAGTAAGAGGATCTGTGAGCAAGGAAGGAGTACAGCCAGATAAGGCAGATCTTGTGTTAGAGGAATGGACGGAGGACTCTCTTTAAGGTACGATGGATTGTTAGTGGATAAGGTTTGATAGAGGAAGGTCCCGAGGAAGCATTGCCGTCCGGTCAAGAGAGAGTCATTCAGAAGACAAGGGAACAGTTCAAAATAAGTTTTAGTTTTCATCGATATCGGCAGAGATATATAAACTACGTGAGTAAAAACGAGGAAGGATTGAGGAGGAAACGTATGCGGATTTGTTGAGGAAGACGATGAGATCGGTTGAACAACTTTAGTGTTGATATGGAACGTCTAGCAATTTGAGAAATATGTTCATTCCAAACTAAGGATTGATCTTGGATCAGACTAATATGATATATGAGGAGTATTGAATAAGGCTGGCTTCAATGTAAAATGATCCTATGATAATTGAACAAGGTTTACTGTTCAAATTCAATTCATTTCAGTAACTGAAATGACCTGTATCGTGGAATGAACCCCTTAGATGGAAAAAAGTTACGAAAAGCTGTTATTTCTTGAACAACTAAAATTTTTGATAATACAAAATAAAAACAATGTAAATGTGCTTCTTCAACCGAACGGCATTCTATGGATATCTGAACTAATAAGAGGGGGGAAACTAAAGCAATGTTTTACTTTTTTTTATGTCGTTTTAATAAATGACTGGACACGATTTCCGAAATGGCCAACGCGACCATGCACGAAAACTAAAAGAGAATTTATAGCTGAAGATAATGCCGAAGGAATATATTCATTTTGACACAGAGTTGAGAGCCATGAGAACGAAGGAACAACAAGCGCATTGTTGGGAGTTGACAGGAAGCAGTTAAAATTTCAAAAGCGGGTCTTGACTCTTGCCTAAATGTCAAACACCCCAGCGGATTTGTAAATAGACAGCAAGGCAGTAACGGTCCCTGGCTAGGTCCAACCCTGCACGGGCTAACGGACAGTTTTTTCTTTGTCACTTCCTACTGAGAACTGCCTTCATGCTGGCGCGAGCCTCATCGCCAGGCCCTGTCCTTTTGAGGGCGGAGTCTGTCACGGAAAAAAAAACCACCGTAGGACATCGAGTCTGCAATCATCTTGACTCAGCAGTTTAGCAGCTAAATTCCAATACTAAATTACGTATAAAAATATACATACACAATACATAATAGATATACAATACACATAAATATTATTTGTGTCACAAACCGCAGCCGTTTCAGAATGAATACTCGATCCTGATTTTGGATTGTTGAATGAATGAAATAGGCACGATAATTATTTTATATTTGAAATATTTTTTTTTTATAAAGATAAGTGCGTAATAGAGACAAATACGCAGGAATTGTAGTGACTCCTCCACATATGATGGATTATGTTAATGGTAGTTTATTTAAATTAATAAATTCATTCTCAAGTTCCTCCGAGGTCGTAGTGTTTTTTATGACAGCCTTGAGGTAGATAGCATAGAATTCGTCTATGGTCGCATTTCAGACATTTTGAGGTCCACCATAAGTTGAAGTAGATTTGATTGCAATGAATTATATTAATGAATAATTAGATTACTTATTGCATTGTTGCAATAATGCGCTTTTGATTGAAACTACTTTCAATGTCTTGGTCAGAATTATCAATACACTGGCTGGAAGTCCCTGGTTTTAAGGAGGCCTGGGCATCTTTATGTGTGCGAAGATTGAGGAAGTGAGATTATTAGCAGAATTCGAGTTCAAGGAATGAAATTTCAAGGATGTGACCTCTTCAGTGTTACATTGAAATATTATTGCAAATATTCTAAGGTATTGAAGCTTTTAAGTAAATCATAATAGAATTTCTTCTTTCGTTTATTAAACAATAAAGTAAATCCTGATCTTTCGAAACTTTAATTCAAAACGTTTTCAATCATGATGGTATGATACAATCACTACCCTTGGTGGAAATATTTGCTTGCTGAAAATCTACCTCACAAAATCTATAACGGAAAACAGCCTTTGTACCTGCAAAGTTCCTACCAGTTTAGAACAATATAAGGCTGTAATGTTTCTTGCATGTAGCCTTAACAGTAGATCAATGAGGCTGTTTTCTATTGTAATATAACTTTCCATATTGGCTAATAGTGGCCCAAAGATCACTTTTAACAAGGGTTATGTTTCTAAGCTGTATTAGTTTATACCAAAAGGGTAAAAAGGGTCAATCATTAAAGGTCACAGTTTACTGAAATTCGCTTTACCATCAATACAATAGGAATTCATTGAAATCCTGTTGAATCGGGATATTTTTAATTTTAAAGAGTTTTTCCTGTTCAATTCACAGGCCTCATTTGTCAGCGGCTTTCCGACTCCATTTGGGTTAGACTTAGGCAAGGTCTTCAAAATAAAAGTAATTTTCTTCGTTCAATATTACTTACTATCGTATTCCGGATCTCCCTGTCATATCCTTCTCCTCTGATTCCATCAGTTTCTGGCAACGCATTAAAACTTAATAAGCTGCTGCAAGATTTTTTCAATATTTACTATTCTTCTAAAATTAATTTGTTTGTATTTATTACGTTACGTCGGTTTTTTGTAATTGGAAAGTTTTCAATAATGTAACAGAAATAGCACAGCAAAACATTGTCTATACATGGTTTGGTGAAAGACCACCACTTTAGGACCCCATACACTTCGTGAGAAACCGTAAAATAAGTTGATTAAAATTAAACATTGATGCTTACACATTTATTTACAGGCAAGAAGAAAAACAACGCTTAAATGACATTGTCGTATTGAGCGATTATAGCCACGAAGCGAGAAGGATGGTGATGGAAGGGATTAGGCGATTGGAAATTTATTAATATAGAATTGCTTTCTGCAGTTAAACCTTCTAAGTCTTTTTCGAATCATCTAAATTGCCCAACTTTAGAGATTCTAGCACTAAAGAGAGAGGTGAAGAATATATTGAAAGATCTTTTATAGTTTTCAAATGCTTTCGTAACTGTCCTCTAACTGTAGTACTTTCACGTCCACGATCAATTCTCCTCTGAGTGGTTATTTTATTTGTGGTGTATTATTTATTTGGTTCCTTTACGTCCCCAGTTAATAAAGGACTAAATAGAAGTGAAAAATGTGCTCTGGAGAAGAAGTCACAAAAAAGAAAATAACATATCAAAAAAATGTGCTCTGGAGAAGAAGTCACAAAAAAGAAAATAACATATAAAAAAATTGCTCTGGAGAAGAAGTCACAAAAAAGAAAATAACATATCAAAAAAATGTGCTCTGGAGAAGAAGTCACAAAAAAGAAAATAACATATCAAAAAAATGTTGTTTTCGTTCTTCAAAAGCTATGGTCTACACGCTACTGATGGCGGTACAGCCCCCCCCCCCCCCCCATGGATTTACCAGAAACGAACAGCGGTTGTTCGTCTATATTTTCCTCCGTATTGTTCAAAACATGATGGAATTAACATTTTAATCACTTATAATCTCTCTCTATGTCCAAGTCTGTTTGGCCTATAATACAATTTACGAATAGCGGTCAGGGTATAGTGCACCTGAAACGCCATTAGGGATAGTGCTGTGCTATGGAGCAGTTAGCTGCAGCCATATCCCTGCCACTCAATCCTTCTTCTCAAATTAAAATCTTTGATTTGATCCGCTGGTTTCGATCATTCCTGCGAGTCACTCATAACCCAGTCATAATCGTGGTCGCCTTCCGTACGACCAGAGATCCATAGATTGCATTTCTCCTCTTCTATTTAGTCCCTCCGTTGACACTACCCTAAATCCTTGTTGTAAATCCATTGTTACAGGATCATGATCTCTGCTTAGATCCATTGCCGACTTTTCTGCTGTAAACGTAAATTATCACCCTATCAAATTCCTCTCCTCTCGTTCGTCAACCGTCAACTGGAAACTCCAAATCTCCCGACGGTCAATCGTCATCATAAAACTAGCAAATCCTTCCCCAGCCTACACGTCAAGATTATCACTACCGTATATTTATCTTGTACTTGTAAATGTCATGTTAATTTAATATGCATATTTTTTTTTTCTTTGTTGTTGAAACGACTTATTCACTGAGAGTTTTCTTTTCTGTTATTTATTTTATTTTTCCTAACGGAGGATTTTACTTACATTAGTGTTTTTTTTTTCATTTTGTATATTTACTATTTATTTTGTGTTAGTCGGTATCGTATTTACTTATGTGTACCATATTCTGATTCGTAGGGCACACAGTCCCAGCGTAAATTTGTTTCCTGTACTACATTGCCCCGCTCCGTTCCCCCATCGATGGCAGGACGCTGTCGTGGCTGGAACGCTTTAGTCTTAGGTTCTAGGTATAGTTTTTTAGTTTGTAAGTTTTTTCTCCCATTTTCAAACTGAAGGTGAGCCCCATCACCTAGATTTGTATTCACTTTATTGTATTTTTAACCACAACCTGTATTGTTGAGTAACCCGACCTCCTTCAAATGCATCTGCGCATAGCAGAATGAGGAGTAAATTGCAAATTATCTTATTCATATTTTTCATTGTATAAATCCAAGGGGTTTAGAAAAAAAAACATTGCCACTTACCCCTCTTACCACTTACCTGTACTAGCCCTCGATAGCGTTATGTCACGTGACATCAAAAACCTATTACAGCTCAATTCATAGCTGCTTTAGAACATTTTCGATAACAGTAGTATAGCGGTTTACGAGGTAATATATTAATGAGGTAATATTTGACTGAAGATGCGGGAAACCGAGGTATTGATTACTAAAATTAGAGCGAGCATTTCTTAGTTTTGAAGCTTTTAGAGGGAGCTTCATCGTGGCGCACCACTTAGTTTACCACTGGTTCCAAACCGAGTTTAAATTTTGTCTTCGAAAATGCAATTTCTAAAGGCTTTTAAGAAGACCGAATTCCATTATGTTGCGTCAATGCCCCAAGCCATTACCTTTAACTGGCTAAAATAAGCTGAACCTCCAATGAAATTTTTATTGAGCTTATTTTTATAGTGGCCACTTTTTTCGTAAATATGTAACTAGTCTTACAGTAATCTATTTTGCGTGGTTGATAGGACACGAGCGATTAAAACGATAATTAAAATAAATTATCAGCGAATTCGACCGAAGAATAGAATAATATTTATCACATAGAGAAATGTTTCCATAAAATCAATACATTCTGATGAGGCTCTTTTTTTTAATAAAGTTACTAATGTAGATTTACCCCAGCAGTGAGTTAATTGCATTACAAGTACGGTAATTTAGTGGGATAAACATTGAAGACAACAATAATAGGTAAAGAAGTAAAAAAAAACATACCTGGGGCGACAAATGTTCTACAATTAAATATAATCTTACATCATAAGTTCCCTCAATAATTTAATGACGATTGCTATTCAGCAGCAAACAGGAAAAGCAAGGAACCGTTTTGAAATTAGCTTCTGGCGTGAAAATAATTGCAGAGTGACATTCGCGCTTAAGTGGGTGTATCTTATCTCTTCGTATAGCCAATTGTAATATAAACTGACCAGATCTATAATAAAATAAACACTTTGACCTTAACGATGCACGACATCCATCACACGATCAGTCTGGACAATCCAAAATGCAAAATGAACAACTTCAAATTAAGCAGGGGAATCAGGAACAATTCCTGGCTTCCGTCAAACTTATATTGACCTAGTTACCTCCACTGCTAAATAGCGGCTGGGGGAGTTCTCCCCAATCCTCACTTCTCCACCTTCTCCACAGCCGGGAAGATGACTCCGGGTACATTGAGGGCTATGTATATACACCTACATTGTAAAAAGGTATATACAAAATATGGTATGAATGAAAGAGTAAATGTAAATTGTAAAATATGGTATGAATGTGATATTTTGTCACAAATACCTACGGCCCTTCAAGGGCAGATTGGAATTTTCTTCAAAGAAAGATTTGTTAATGATAGCTCCATTTCGACAAAAGACTGACATGGAACCCAGACAAGAGGCTAAAAAGACAAGAACCAAACAGACGCTTTGGACAACTGTACAGACTACATCAAAGGACGCTTAATTTATCAATGGAAAATAAATACTAATTTACAAAGTTATACTTAAGCCAATCTGGACGTACGAAATAGAGCTAAGGGGGACAGCAAAAAAGTCAAACATCAAGCGCATCCAATCCTTTCAATCAAAAGTCCTGAGAACAATAGTCAATGCCCCTTATTACGTCAGCAACAAACTCCTTCATAACGATCTTAGTATACCTTACATTCATGAACTCATCCCTTCCAAGTTTCTGAAATTCCATCGAAATCTGTCCAACCACCCTGATCCCCTAGCAAAGCCATTACACTAGATGTGTAGAATCCTCCTCGGAGACTAAAGCGGCATTGGCCTCGTGACCTTCTATAAATTCGTGACAGTGAGCGTCTGTGGCTCTCGCGTTCTTGATCAGCCTCCATTGGCTCTTATCAGGTGACGCGGGTGATGTAGGAGCGTAGGGGACTTCGCAAGAATCATTCATATTTCGCATGCGAGGAAGGTGACAATCATGTGGATTTAGGAGTGCTGTTTGTAAATACTGTATGAATAAGCGAGTGAATGAAGAATTGTAAAGGTGGTATGAATACAAGTACTTATTGCCTAACAATGCAGACTGTAATTTTATCACAATAAATATTTTGTAAAGTTGACAAGTATGGAATTGATAAAGAATCATTAAGTTGATTATTTATCATGGTGTTTTATTTTTAGGATATTGGTGCTTTAACTAAATCATTTCCTTTATGTGAAACTGGGGTCAAGAAAAAGTAGTGAGTACAATTTTTTAGACCAATGCACAGTTATTATGTGATTGTTGACCATTGGAATCCCATTTTATAATACAAATGATTAATTAGGAATTTATAAATCAAATACGACCACAATCGATGTCAATCTGTAAGTCATCAAGAATCACACACGTGACCTATAAAATGTGTACATAGGAATCAGCTAGGTTATATTGCAGCAAAAAAAAAAACACGTGTCACTCCATATATATGCACAATGGTCAAAAATAAATATATTTGGACATAAATACGATAAGAAACAGAAACTGTATGCTCCTACATCTTTCTCAGTTTCTGCATGAAACTTCTTTAGTTCCTCATCTGCATAAACGGCATTAAACTTATTCCCAACATAAAATGTAGAAAGCCACTTTTGAACTCCTTTTATAAATGATTCCAATAGAAAATCACAAAGCGGTAAATTAATAAGTTACCTACTTTATTTCAAACGGTTTCATTTAAATGATGTACAATGCAAATTGCTAAATTGAAAAAAAAAAAACGACTGAGGAAATGTAATAGTTGCTTCAAAAGAGGAGCAAATAGACAGTTATTACCCAACGAATAAGATGAAGCTACAAAATTGATTGGTCACAGGTGTTATGGTGCAGAGGATATGATCGAATTCAGATGCTTTGAAATGGCTTCTTGATGATGGAAGAGGTCGACGCCCCCAATGGTAATTCTCTCATTTTTAATGCCTTGATAATTCATCTCTTTATAGGAGAGTTTATTTTGTTTTATGTTATTAGAGCGTTCTCGTGTATGTGAATTACAATCGTTAAGGCTCTCAGTTTGATGATAAAGCTTCATATGCAGTCGTAAACCTGGGTTTCAATTCAAGAGTGCTTGAATTTTTTCTTTTATTCTATATTGAAAAGACATACGAGTTAATAATTTTCAGAAAAAAACTGCTTAATATCCTTTTGTATAATTTTGTACAACAAGCACGGGCTAGTCGAAATACTTCTATGAAATCTACTAAGTGACGATGATAATTTATTTATATTTTTTATTGATTTTTCCGCGGCTCGGAGGAGGAGCGTCGGGGACTTCCCAAGACCCCACTTCCTCTTTCGCATGCGAGGAAGGGACAACCATGTGGATTTAGGAGGTTTCTGGGCGTTTTGTAAATACTGTATGAATGAGCGAGTGAATGTAAATTGTAAATATGGTATGAAAAACAGTTATCAGAATTACTTATTGCCCAATAATGCAGATATTCCAAAAAAAACGTCCTCAGCTGTCACGAAGCCCTTACCCTGGGATACTCCACACTTGACTTGAATTTTTCACAACAAAATATGACTTACATATCAAGAATTATGCTCAGGCATTTATTGAAAGGATTCCATTGATATTGTGTATATTTTTTAAAAAGTCACTTGTTGTGATTCAAGAGCTCAGGAAATATCACAGGATCATCCCAAGGGGGGACGCCCGTCGCGGGCTAGGGTATCAATGACCCGGCCTCTGTCCGGCGAGCGTCAAGAAAGAGATAAAATGGGTTGACCCGCGGTCTTTAACCTTTTCTGGCGGCCTAGTCGGCGGGAAGCCTTATTCGTATTGATCTCCATAAGATCTTAGAAGGTGTGCCCCGACAGTGCTCTATGTTCAAGAGAAGAGGAACAGGGTAGGTATTATAGGTAGTTTATGTGGTAGTTTATATAACCCCCATGATCCCCCCTAGTTTATAGAAACCCTATGATCCCAAAGGCGAGTGTGAACGGGAGAGAGGCAGACTGGATCACTGGGGGAGATGCTACTAGGTAAAGTTTGTAGGGTCCCAAAGACCGTCGTCCGCAAGGAAGACATCTCTTCCGAGGAGGTGCTAGTTTTAGCGAGACGAAGGCAGAGAGAGAGGAAGGTTTAGGGGTCTGACAACGCCGGACTAAAACATAGCGAGGCTAGGAAACAGAGGTGCAGAGGTAGTTCCATAAAAGAAAGCCATGGTTCGAAGTAGAGCAGCAAGCGCCAATGCAGAGAGTTAGAGAACAGTGTTCACTTCAGGTGCTGGGTTCCGAGAGTTTGGGAAAAACCCCTAATCTCGGCCTTATTTAGGCAGGTCAGAGGCGGGGCTAAGCCCACCGCGCCCCCCCCCCCTAGTGGGCTTTAGCTGTTTCGTGCACTAGTTTCCTCCTCTCTTAACTGACGCCTAAGGTTTTTATTATTAAAATATGGAAACGTAGGCGCGTATTTTCTGGGCTGAGAAGAGGGGAAGTTCTGTTTATTCGTGGTAAAGAAGTTGGTACAACAATCACTATTCCTAATATCGTAGTTGCGTTCCTTCAATTACTGACAAAGCAGTACATATCATGAAACATAAAATTAGTTTCAATATATATATTGAAATAGACTGGGCAAAGAAGCACTCCACTTATAGTCGTTATTATATCAGATGTTGTTTCAACGTCCAGTACGGAATCCTAACAAGCCATCCACAAGCTGTATATTCTTTTTTTTCACCTTATCTAGACCAAGGGTTTTCTTCAGACGAAAGGCAAATAATCACGAAGCGCATTAAAATGTCCTAAAAGGTAGTTTATTATCGGTTTCATTAAGCACGGAGTCGTGCTATTAGATGATGCAATGGCGGAGTGTTTGCCGAGTTAAGCGAAGGCAATTCGTTCCAGCCGGCTACTGGCTAGGAGGCAGGCCCGTTGCGTGGTAGGAGGGTGGCAGGTAGGAATTATTGGGGCCGTGTGAACCAAGCTAAACGCCATTAGAGGGCATTAATTAGGGATATGCGCCTGACAGAAGCCTTAATAAGATGCAACGATGGGCGTATCCAAATTACGCTCGAGTCTCCTTCTTTCCATACGTCAATTCCTTATCGGGTAATTTACCTACTCGCCTGTTATTAGCAATATGATCTCCGCATTATCAAGTCCGAGGATCTTTTCCGTCCCTCGGTAATAGCGTGTTGCATTCAGGGAAAGTGACTGAAAGGTAACAGGCTTTAGGGGGTGGCCATTGGTGGGAAACGTTGAGCTATCAAGTCGTCCGGTGATCCAGCAGCATTTTTTTTTTTTTTATTATTATTGAATAATTATGCAATGGGATAGTGCAGGCTTAAAGTGCACGAACCCCCTACGGAAAATGCAGGAAAAAGGAACAAAACCAAAAAAGATCGATGTCAAGTATGTAACATTAAATTTCCATAAGAATGTCGACCTTTTTTTAATGCTAAAATTATATTGCTGTGGTAGACAAGAGAAACTACCTCGATTAAGTCGATGTATATGATTTTGTATTTTTTTTTTAAAGCCGGTGATTTTTTTTATAAACGGCAATATTGGTTATTTAATTATTATTTGGCCTTGTATACGAATCGTCTTTTCTTCTTTTTTTTTTCCTTCATATTCCTTTGTTATTAAAAATTATGGAATTCAATATAAATTCTATATAAATGAATCTATTTACAATAGGTCAATATTATATATCCGGCAGTTTGGATACTTTTATACAATTTTACACTGTGATTTGCAATTGTTACAAAGGTATAATGTACATTATACGAATCGCATATACTAGCTCTAAAGATTTATCCCGAAATACATCCAAATAAACTGGGAGGTTAAACTGTAGGTTATTTTATAGTATTTATTTACTTGCTGTATTGTTCAGAGAGAAGATTGAATTTCTTTAATTAATAACTAATAATAATTGTATCCACTAGTTGATGAGTTAATTTTGCAAAATAAATTCAAACGACGCAACAATAGAACAGATAGCCATTTTTTCTTCATATCCCCATTGTTATTACGAATTATGGAAATCAGTACAGACTACATAACGTAATCTATTTACAATAGGTCATCCATTATATGTCATGTAGCTTGGCTACATTTTATACAATTTTTAATAATTTTACGTTGCGATTTGTAATTGTTACAAAAATATAATGATGTACATTATACATTCATTGTCTAAACATTTTTAAAGTGATGAGGCTCACTTTATGACTTGAAATCTATGAAATGACTATGAAACTTGAAGTCAATTCGCTTAGCACGGTGTTTGTTATATCTTAATATCCCACCTCTGCTGGTCGTTGGGTAGAGTAGAAGTTTTAGGAAGCAAGGAGGTGAGTGTTCTGAGGATTAAAAACTTCTGATATCTGAAAACCTGACTCTCATATTTAAAACTTGGACTGTGAGTAAGCCACCCGTTACTTAGAGGGTGGTCTGAACAGCTCTGGGCTCGCCGAAGGGAGAGAAAAACCTAATACAAAAACAAAAGTGCCACCAATTCGTAAACCAATTACCCTCAGGTAAAAATAGGGCCTGGATTCTCATTTACAGCCGGGTAAATAAAAAAAAATATAATGTTTTTAAATATTTATAGCTTTCATAACGTTTTTTTATAACTTTGTAATTTGTATCACTTATATTCATAACTTTTCTTTTTTTTCATTACATCTGATACTGTTAGCGTATTTAAAACTTTTAGCGTGCTTATCAGATTAGAGATTTTTAAAGATTTTAAACAGCATCGAAACGATTTTAGGATATCGTATTGTCGACATAATATGTTGCAGGTAACATTTATGTTCATGCTGTTTTGTAAAGGCACAGAAGAAAGCACTGACTATAATATTGTTCTAAATAAAAATCAATTTTGTGGAAACAAGAAAGACATTATTTTCTATCCACCTCAACCAAACTTCACTTAACTACCTTAAAAAAGTTCATCTTTAAAATTATTTTACAGATATTGGCAATAATTCTATGAACGGGTCAATTCGTTTCTTTTGGCATTAGGCATTTAATTATTCAAGAATAAACACTATAACTATTAATAAAGAATATCAAGAGTCTTCCATGGAATTATATGGTTCAAGTTATTTGATTGTATCAATAGATTACTGCTCCCAAGGTAAATGGGCAAATGAATCCACAGAAGGTGAAAAATGATAAATCTTCCGAATTTATCAAGAAATTAATTATGAATTTTCGAAAACATTTAGTTTAAACTTTATATCCGTCTCTGCAAATGGTCCATATTGGAGGCTCATCGTAGCTTGAATATTCTTATTTTCCTAACTAAAAGAATCATTATTCATGTGACAAGAGCAAAATAATTGTCCTGCCACAATGCCCCACAATCTCATCGTTTCTTTCTAAGACAAGTTCCCTTCCGCAGCTGGACTTTTATAATATTCTGGTGTGTCTTGCCAGGTATATTCATTTAAAAATAGTCACTTGGTTCGGTAATTTTATGGTATCGCAGAACCAAAACAATTTAATTAACGTCGCTATCGTAACCAGTAGATTGCCAGAGTTGGTTATTTTCAGAATAATCTAAAATGGGCGTCATTGTTCCGAAAACAGTTTATTCATCGGCTCAATAAAACATAAATCAATTCTACTGTTGTCTCGGCCTGTATTTGCCTGTAAGAAAAAGGAGAAGAACAGGTATAAAGCGAACGAATTTAACCAGAATCAAGTGATTTGAACATATTATAGAAAATTCTGAAAATATAATTATCTAGTACTAATCTATACTATTAATTTGTACAAACTTCTTTATTTTGATAAAATTACAATCTGCCTTATTGAGCAATATGCGATTTTCCATATTTACAATACTTCATTCACTCACTCATTCATACAGTATTTACAGTCCAGAGACCCCGAAGTCCACATAGTTGTCACCCCCGTCGCATGCGAAAGAGGAAGCGGAGTCTTGGAAAGTGCTTCACCAGCCGCGTCACCGGATACGAGCCAGTTGATGCTGACCAAGAGCGCGAGAGCCACATACGCTCAGGACATGGCCATTGCCAGGACTCCTACTGTCACGTGTTTCCGAGGTCACTGAAGCTTTAGTCTCCAAGGAGGATTATAACTGCTTAATGATATAAATTTTTCATTTATATTTGTTTTAACATTAATTAAGAGATAATAGTTTAGCTAATGTTTATGTGCTGTTGTATTTAACTACAAAGGGATACGTAGCTGTATAGTAAACGAATAGAAAGGAACGGGAAAAGCCATGTAAAACAAATTTACCCTGAAAAAACCGAAAGTTCCAAAATGTTGAGCAAAGGACGGAAACAAAGATAATTATTATACCTTTATAGCTGTGTAGGATAACGGGATGAAAGGTAAAGCAATAGAAAAATTAGATAGAGTAAAGAGCTGCTCAAACAAATGCCGAGGAGAGGGATAGTACAACTCGCAAACTTATACAACTCTTGTATACGATTGCGGTAATTTCCTGACAAATAGAAACAAGCCATATTGTTTCCATTACTCAAGTCAGCAAAGAGCGAAGATCAGCCAGCCCACTACTGCCCGATCAGCCTGTTACCGCAAATGGGGAAAAAAATTACTGCGCGGAAAATGACACCATTCCACCAGAAAAGACTGGATTTCAATCCAGTAGGAGCATAGAACATCCCCTACAGTCAGAAGCTAGCCATAACTTGAATAGAAACATAGCCATGGCTATGATTTCGATTGACTGTACTCAAGCATTCGACTCGGTGTCCCACGGGACGCTGTGTCAAATTCTCTGCGACCGGGAATGCCCGGAACAGCTCTACTCAATTCTGGCAGCTTCCTGCACAACTGATCGATGCGTGTGCGGGTGGGTGATAGCTTCTCCGAAACTGAGCCACTGACTTGTGGAGTACCCCAAGGAGCCGTTTTATCCACAGTACTTTTCAACGTGTACACGTCCGAAATTGTAGGAGCCGGATATAAAAACCCAACAGTTACTGCTTTCGCTGATGACATAACGGTGTACAGTAGCAGCATGAGCGCCAAGGTAGCACTTAGACAGGTTGAAGTAGCCTGTAACCAGATCGGTGAGAGATTGGGGAGACTCAATATCTCTGTAAACGTGGGTAAGACTGACTGCGTAATTTTCTCTTTCCAGAAGAGAAAAAGCCCGCTACCTACTAGTTACATAGTAGGAACGCAGCAAAATTCACCAGCCAACAACCTAGTATATCTGGGCATTAAAATGGATACTTCCGTACTTCCGTTTTAGTAACCATTTTGCGAGGAAGTTGAAGCAAACCCGCACGAAGTCTTAACGGCTTACGCATTTATTGACTTCCCCCATCTATCACTGCGTCTCAAGCTATTGATTTACAAAAGTGTACTCAGGCCTACTCTGCGGTATGGTGCACCGCTTTTTCGACACCTGACGTATACGACAGCTCGGCGACTCCAACAATTCCAAACGGTATACTGATGAAAGTGGTCAGGCATACGTGTGCTTTACGAGATCTTTGATATGCCTGCGATGGATGAATTCATTCAACTTAGACATATCAAATTTTTCGACTCTAGGTTCTAGTTTGTAGGTTTTAGTTTGAAAGTTTCCCTTTATATGCAATCCCCATCACCTAGTCCTGTTGATATTGTATTGATTTTTTAACTTCAAAAAAAAATTTTGTTTTTGTAAATATTACCTCCTTCAAATGCATCTGCGCATGCTGCACAAGGAGAAAATTGAGCATATGTTGTAAAAATATTTTTGAATAAAAAGGGTTTTGAAAAAAAAAAAATAAAAATAAAGATCTATTTAATATCGAATGAGGCTTGTTGAACTATAAATGAACACGTACATGAATGAATATGTTATTTCATAATTTGAAACCCTTTGTAATAAATACAATTTTTCTAGAGCATTAAATTAGTGGGTTTGATACACCAGTTGGCTACTTGAGGATGAAGTACAATGTTGTATGAACAAATTCTCACAGTCCACGCCCAACTAGGACTGTGCTCTACTTTTGCCAAAGCAAAGATTTAATTTTTTTTTTAATTCTGGATTACAAACAATAAATAGATTATCAAAAAGAGTAGTAAATATAAGTGAGACCCTCAGTTACAAATACCAAAAAACGAAAACTTTCACAGAACGAAATTCCTTTCATAAATAAAGAAAACAAAATGTGTATTGTACAATATTATATATAAACAACTTTATTAAGATGAAATTACAATCTGCCTCAATACTTAATAGGCATTGAGATAAATGTTTTCATTCGTACCATATTTACAATTCATCATTCACTCGCACATTCATACAGTATTTACAAACAGCCCAGGGGCCCCCCAAGTCCACATAGTTGTTGCCTCCCTCGCATGCGAAAGAGGAAGCGGTAACTTGGGAAGTCCCCCACGCTCCCCCACCAGCCACGCCGAGCGAGGCCGACGAAGAGCACGAGAGCCTCACACGCTCAGGACATGATTGGAGAAACTGGCCATTGCCAGGATTTCCACTGTTGCGCATTTATAGGAGGTCACGAGGCCACTGCCGTTTCAGTCTCCGAGGAGGATTATAGGGATGAGTGGAGCAGTGCAATGACTGTGCTACGGGATTAGGGTGGTTGGATAGGCTACTATGGAATTTCATGACTTTGGAAGGGATGAGTTCAAGAATGTAGGGTATATTAAGATCATTATGAAGGGATTTGTTGCTGACGTAATAGGGGGCATTTACTATTGTTCTCAGGACTTTTGATTGAAAGGATTGGATGCGCTTGTTGTTCGACTTTTTTGCTGTATTGTACAATATTAAATTACTAAATTGGGAGAGGATTCAAGTTTCTTTTTCTTACAAAATATAAACAGTTTCAGTATATTAAATATCGCAAAATATCCTTTTGATTTTTATTATCAAATCATACAATCATTAATGGCGTTTCGGGCTCATTCAGTCTATTATCAAGCATTACATGTTGTGTTCTTCAAAATAAATAATTAATAATACAAATTATAATGATCATAAATATTGTCAATATATCCAAAGGTCTGGCAGATGGATGATATCATTCCTATAAAATATTTTATTTTTTATACATTGACAATATTTATTGATCATTTTAATTTTTATTATTAATTATTTATTTTGAACATGGATTGCATTATGATAGACTGAATGAGTGCGAAGAGTCGCAAATAATTACACGACTTAATAATAAAAGGTCATTTTTCACACTTTGCTATATTTAATGCACATAAATATCCTTCAAAATAACAAAAATTACTTTTAATATGCTTATTATTTTTAAATGATAAATGGAATGAATGAATTAAAAAAAGTAGAAAATATTGAGTATACTTCTGGAAGACAGACAGGCGTTGCGGATTCGGAGCCGGCCTTGGGGCGAGGCGGGGTGAACGGCCCCCCCGAAATCTGCCCTTGAGCCCCCTCCATGGCCTGAGACAACGCGGGCCCCCTTGTGTCAGGCCCGCACGCACCGCTTGTACTCCTCCAATGCCCAAACCTGTTTCTGCCTTTATCCGGCCACGGGGTCGCCAAAAAACAGACCAGGAAATAGCCTTCATGACCAAATGCAAATTGTAGCGTATTCAACACAATTGTCTGAGAACTGAAATAAAAATCAATCGAAATTTCTTATCATCACGTGAAACGATTATATTTCCAGTTGTGGAAAGCTGTTTTGGAATAACAGAATCATGCACCCAACAACAAAAAAAAACAATAAATACTACATGAAAACAAATTTTTCAAAAAAGCTTGAGAGTCTCTCCAAAAATCTGCTATAGTTAACATTTTAGGTATTTTGGGAGGGAAAAAATTAAGTGATTTTGGTTTATACATTGAATAATAATGATAATAATAAACAAATAAAAAATAAATAAATAAACGAAATAGTAGTTGGAAATCATTGAGGATTTTTTTTTCTGGTTTCTGCTTTTGCTCTTTTTTGGATTTCTATGCTGGATGGAGTGCAGTTTGTTGTGTATTTCACAAAAGTAATCAATATCATTCACTGGTCAGAATCAATTAGTTGATATTCATTCTAAACAAATCTATTCATTCTAAAATCGAAACAACATCCCATAACCCAGTATTGCTTGTTTTCTTGTTAATTAGACAATAGAAAAGTTTTTTTATACTCAGTTTTTTTTTTTATATCTTTGGTTTGTAAATGATTATTGCATTTAATGAAGTTTCTTTTCAATGTAAGATGAGTTACCATTTTAAATTTTGCAAAGAAGTTATCAATTCGGTATGCAAAATTGGAAGAGTGTAACAATGATTTTATAAATAATAAGGTCTGTCATTGAGTTTTGTCATTTCGCTTGTTACCAATTTTATTTATCATTTTGTGACTGGTAATATAATAATGAACAAAAGATTTTTTGAGAGACTATAAAGCTTTTTTGAAAACTTTTATTTTCACATAGTATGAATATTAAAATACAGTGGCTCTTTTTTGAGTGGTCGCTCTTTAGAATATCAAAATGAATAAAGCTGTTCATTGCTAATCGAAACGTGAAAAGTAACCAAGAAGAATTGTTCAGAAATAAATATTGAAAAGTTTAGTTCATTAAATTTTGAACGATCTCTAGGTGAATGGAAAGCTCGTTCGAGTTTCGAATATTAGAGCTATAGGAAGACTAAGTATACCAATGCACAAAACGCAAAAAATCATCCAATGAATGGTGGAGAAACTTTAAAGGGCTGAAGCAGCGTTTTAACTAACCTTGAACCAACTTTTAAATATAAAATGTTGAGTGGAAGTAACTCCCCAAGCAGATAGTGCAGTTGGTCCTAATACATCAGGGAAATGCCCTCGTGAAAATGTAAATTAGAATGACCGTTTCGGAAAAAGTTTAATCTCATTGAAGTGCACGAACTATGGCGGACATGTCGAGACCTACACTAGGGAAATGAGCCGGGGAAGTTTATATGAAACGACACCAGACTGTTAAAAGGTGGCTTGTTTAAGTCCGATTCGCAAAAACTGGATCAGGCCTTGCTTAAACAACCGTAGGAATATCACTACTTAACATGTAACCTCCTAACAGTGTTGATCTTCAAGTGACAGATTGGTCTTATGCTATGGATAAATTTAAGTGCGGGGCCCGGTTTGGAAGGAGGAACAGGTTGATGTTTAATCTCCAAGTCTGAAAAGTGAGGAATGACTTAAAACAACCTACACTGTGGATGTACCCAACAAACTTGTAGGGATGACAATACAAAACTGCAGGACGAAAGTGTGTATTTTGGATTTCTTACAATGAAATAGATCCATAGTCACACATCCTTGAAATAATATAACATCCTGCTTATTGGTAGTTCAAACCAATTAAGGAGCTTGCCTCCAAGGTGACACAAAGGTTGCTTTTTGTGGGTGCAAAGAAATGTGACCCTCCTTATATAATGAATGTTTCTTCATTTATTATTTTACTGTTTCTAATCCATCATCCCAACAATCAGTTAGCCGTGAGCTTTAACGGTTTTTTGCCGGTCCCGAAGAGTAGTTCAGAAATTTTACATGCTATAATTTATCCATTTAGTTCAAATAAAAAATAATCTTTGATACAAGACATGGCAAAGCCTTGGACCAATCAATTTACGATATTTTTATGAAATTAGTTTTAACGGTTTTTTGCCGGTCCCGAAGAGTAGTTCAGAAATTTTACATGCTATAATTTATCCATTTAGTTCAAATAAAAAATAATCTTTGATACAAGACATGGCAAAGCCTTGGACCAATCAATTTACGATATTTTTATGAAATTAGTTTTAACGGTTTTTTGCCGGTCCCGAAGAGTAGTTCAGAAATTTTACATGCTATAATTTATCCATTTAGTTCAAATAAAAAATAATCTTTGATACAAGACATGGCAAAGCCTTGGACCAATCAATTTACGATATTTTTATGAAATTAGTTTTAACGGTTTTTTGCCGGTCCCGAAGAGTAGTTCAGAAATTTTACATGCTATAATTTATCCATTTAGTTCAAATAAAAAATAATCTTTGATACAAGACATGGCAAAGCCTTGGACCAATCAATTTACGATATTTTTATGAAATTAGTTTTAACGGTTTTTTGCCGGTCCCGAAGAGTAGTTCAGAAATTTTACATGCTACAATTTATCCATTTAGTTCAAATAAAAAATAATCTTTGATACAAGACATGGCAAAGCCTTGGACCAATCAATTTACGATATTTTTATGAAATTAGTTTTTTTAATTAGTTTTAACGGTTAAATCGATGATCACAGCAAAAAGCTAGATGGTCGATTTTGTGAAAATCAAGAACTATATATTGTAGAATCATTATGTTGAGGTTTAATTATATTCCCAATTCACCCACGGAAAATACGTGCAAAGAAATGTATTCATGAAAAACTAGGTGAAGTTAATGGTTCAAAACTGAGCAAGCCAAGAGAGTGGTAGTAAAATGGATAAATATACATTTAACTTACAAAAAATAGATTTTCGGAAGAGGCATACTACAATTTTCCCTTATTTCCCGATTTATGAGGAACAGGTGAACTTTAAAAATGCTCTTGGTTTTAATGACTTGCCCAGTTTTTCAACTGTACATCCCCCATCGGCTGCGTAAATTCTATCAAAAAACCATGAACAATCGTTATAATAATTGATTCAAATGGGAGGGAACTATTTATCCCTAACCTATTCCGAAATCATTAGATAAATAAGTACTACAATAAGCGTTTATATGTTTTATTTCAATAAAAAATAGGCAAACCCTTATGCCCCTAAATTAGTAATCATTTTCGTTAATCTTAGGAGACTTTCCCCCAGCATAAAGTTCATATTTTCACTTCATTTTAAGCCCAATAATAAACCATTGCAACCGTGATTGTTATTTACTTAAAGACATTTTCTGTATAGTCTAGCTTGAATGTGGATTTTTTTTTTGGTCGAATTAATACATCATCACGGGACAGGAAGGAAACAACAACCGTAAGCAGTTTTAAACGGTCTGCGCTGAAAATGTGAACGAAATCATAACTGAATCTCTCTTGAGAGTAGAAGTTTATTAAAATCGAGAAGTACGTTTAGGGTCTGCGCGTCCTAAACTGCAGAACCTGTTTCGATCGTCTTGTTTTTACTTTTACAGGCAGGTGGACTCTTGGCAGTGCAGCTGGGACCAGGATTAACGATGGCCATTACGGCATCGGTTTGACCACAAGATGTGTTCCCTATCATCAGATAGGATTGATTCACTATTAGATAATAACAGGCCTTTCGATTAATCGTCTTCTTTTTTTTTACTGACGAGCTGTTAGTAAATAGAATCAGATTTATAAGTGACATTTTCCCCTGAAAGTATAAACATAATATTTTGTCCAGTTACGCTTATCTGACTAAATCGGACAGAAAGTGATTCAGCTGATAAAGGGGGTGTTTTCTCTTTCCATTCGGTCATTAAGGCATATCATTAATTTTATTTGTATTCTTGAATAGTGCTACTAAATACTCTTTTGTGAAAGCTGCTAGAATAGAAAAAGAAATCGATTAGAAACACTGATCATTATATATCCAATAATGAAGGTTTTAAATGATGTTTGGTAGACAGGAAGGGCTCACATTCATATCAGAATTTTAATTTAAATCATTGAATGGAAAGAAAAGTCACAATATTTATGGACATGTTTAGTTTAAAAGATTTTGAAGCGAACAATAGTGGCTTTTACCTTGAATAGTATACTGCCTTATGTCTGAAATAACCTCCTATAACTGATAGCGAACTGGGACAAGACCGGTCACAAACATAAAATCGTTGTTAGTTGTCATTTTAGTGGTCATTACTTCACTTTTTTTCAGGTCAATATAATCGATACCAGAGAATCGTGAGCGAGCCTTAACTGCCATGTGCATTACACAATACGACTATTTGTTTTCTATTCGGAATAGTAATGACATTTTAGATACTATGAATAACAAATATATGCAGCCCGATCCCGTAATTTCAAGAGTTTTTTTTTTAACTAAAAGAACTTGAATTGAGCTTTTGTAACACCCTGCTATGGGTTTTACAGATCAAGTGGTCCTTACCTGAGCACACTCTAGAAGCAACCTTATTGTATCATATACTCTTCAATATTGTCGTTCCAACGTCCTTTAACCTTCTTCTTGCTCAGGCCCCATACACGGATCTTGGCATTTACATTTTTTCCAATCTCCTTAGAGGTTTTTTATTTTTAGGGGGAGCCCTCTAAGAATAACATTAATGTTCACATGTGAATTTTACATCTGGCAAATAAAAAGAACTATTACAACGTAATAAACAAATAAAGACGATGTAAAATAAAGTGTAAACCACTTTAGGAATAATAATAATAATAATAATTATGAAATAAAACAATTTAACTGCTTTTAGTAAATTCAGTCATAGAAGGATCCACCTATAAGAAACCAAAGAATATATGCAGAAGTATGTACAACATACAAATAAATAAAAACCACTAAATTAATACAAAAGAAAACAAAAAAAGTGACAAACAGTCTGGCAACCAACATTTATCTATATAGTAAATAATTAAATCAAAATTTTAAATACAAAAATAAAAGTCAGAAAATGTAATATAAAGAATGAATCGTTCCCAGGCTAACGAGTGTCTTTTTAGATGGTGAGGAGTTGTTGGAATAGGAGCTTTAAAGGATCGTAAGGATGAAACATGACGGATATTAGAAGGTAGAAAATTCCAGAGGGTAGTAAAGCGAATAAGGAAGGACTGATCGTATGCTGCAGTTTTGTGGGCAGGAGTACGATCGTATAAAGGTTCTGACCTGAGACAGGATCTTGTCTTCCACGAGTGGACTCTGGATTTTGAAATTTAAAATATTTTATATAAAAAGGGGGGTGTGTGAATTGATGGTTAAAAAAAAGGAATGAACCGAGGAACTATTGTACACGGAAGTAGGAGATATGGGTGTGTGTGACATGGGAGTGCAGTCCCAAACACAAATCTAACGAAGCGATTCCTGTTTCCCTTCAACCTGTCCTTGAGTCCCTTCAAGAGACCACAATACACCGCACAGCAATAGTCAAAGTGAGGGAGGATTCAACGAGGTGACGAGTAGCTTGGGGAGCCTATAGTGAGAGTGGTGGAATAGTTTGAGGGTACATATTGACTGACGGGAAATTTGGGAGATGTGTTGGTTCCAAGTTTTTATCAGTGGTTTTCCCTAGGTTTTTGACGGTGGAACAGAAAGTGATAGGACGTTTATTAAGAGTTAAAGTGGAAATATCGACAAAAGATCTAAGGATGAAACGGGAGCCTACGGCAATTGCACCAGGCAATGATACAATCTAGGTCTTCCTGAATTTTGGCAAACGCAGCTAAAATATAAACAGGGAAGGATAAATAGATTTGGGAGTCGTCAGTCTAAAGGTGATAAGAACAATGAAGAATTAGGGAGATCGTTTATGTATGATACGAACACATGCTTTTTCATACTAAAAATCAAAGTAGGCTTTCGTGGAAGAAATTTGGAATGTGGAAGGGAGCGTTGGCTACAGTTCTGCAAACTTTGGATTAAACAGTTTGGGTTAGTCTGATGTTCTTACGGAGGCCCCTAAAATTATAGCATGTATTGTACCCAAATAGGGTTTAGTAATTTTTAGTACATGTGCAGTAGTTAGCTGGCCACAGAGTTGTCCAGAATGCCTGTTTGGTTCCTATCTCTAAGTCTTGTAAGGGGGTTCCACTTCTGGTAAAAATGAATGTCTATGTAGCGAACAGTATTGGCGGTAGTGTTTGGTCGCCGAAGGGTGAATTTGGTTTGAACTCATTTGCCTTAATTACGACAGTTTCTGTGAATGTATTATTGAATTTCTTGGTTTTAAAATTTCGATAACTATACAAATTTCATAAATTTGAATGAATTATTCAATCTATCAATATACAAAACTATCCTTTAATACTAATGACAAGAGTGACTTTATTTGTCAGCCGTGTTCCAACTATAATTCCCAAGTTTTTAACAGATGAATATGAACGATAGGAATGTCTGAATTTGAATTAATTTGGGTGAACCGGGTATCAAAATTCAAGGAGTCTAAGCCCACATTTATTTCCAAATCTTGTCAAGTCTCGGTGAATTCTTTACTAAAACATTTGCTGTCATGAACTCCCAGTTTTTTTTTCATATCTCATTTAATTTATAAATTTTATCAGATTGCTTTAAAAATTTGTATTCTTCAACTCCTCGGTTTTATTCAATTTGAAGAAAATGTATTATCTATTTTTGTATATAAGTAAATGTAGAAAAATATAAGGAGCATGAGAGGATTTCCATCGTTGGCCAAGTTTTTTTAAGGCTCTGGACACGAACACACATAGACCTAGGATCGAGATTCTAGATAGATGGCTAGACGTAGATCTACGAGTTACTCCTCTCGAGAGCAGTCGCGGTCCGCAATGGGGCGAGAAGACCACCTGAAAGCCGAATGAGAATGAGAGTTTTGAAACTGGGCTGAAGTGAAGACTTGGCGTAGGTCATGGAGGGGCAGAGCCAAGGTCGGATTTCGGCTGGCCGTTCAACCCTGCGACCTCGAACGATACCCGCCTCGTACGGTTTGCTCCAACTGCGCAAATCTCCACCAGCCTTCCACGCAGACTGTTCTCGCCTAATTCATTCAATTCATTTTGGATATTCTGTTATAAAAGCATTTCCTATTCCAAATTTTAGCAGGCATAAGTATTTAAAATCACGAACATAACATACTTTAAAACTCAGTCTAAGGAGATGCACAACACTATTATTTGGTAACTGTTTAGATAATTCAAGCCTTTTTTTGTGTGTTTTTATTAACTTTTGTGTTATTAACTATGAGCTCGTATTGTATTTTTTTTTAATTATAAAACCAAAACAAGACTCTGTAGAAAATTTTTAATTCGACTTAAATGCGACAGTGAAAAGCTTACCCGGTAATTTTGACTTATTAAATATCTCCTTGTGCATGGTAAAACCATCTTCATCAAGAGGAGAAATGGTAAATACCTCAAATATAGGCTGACAAAAAATATGCGATTACTGTTGGCCGTTCTTTTTATGATTTAAAGAGGAGCTATAAAAAAAATGTACTTTCAACTGGAGTGACACCAAATTTCTATCTCTGATTGAAGCAGTTTGACAAGTGAACCCAACCACTAACAGTAGAGCAATTCTTCATTCCAACCGCAATGCAAAGCAATTACACTAAAGTGTTCAATTTTGACTATTGTCAGTTGTTTAAATATTTCATCAGTACCTTCTCACTAAAAGTCTTTTTGTACGCGTTGAACCACCTTCTGAATTCTAGTGGTAGTGGGTTCGGCGAAGTGAATACATCGTTGCAATTAGCTTCCACCTGAAACATTCTGCATAATTTAATTGTAATTGCGAGAGCTCGTAAAATCACAGGGTATATATAGAAGGTTTATTGAATGTGCTAATACAGCCGGTTAATAAGACATTTTATTGTGTCACATACCCTCGGAGCGCAGAACAATGATGCCGTATTGTACATTATGCAGCCCACATTCTGTATTGTCATTCATGTACGGCCCTTTCCTTGAGCGTCGACGGCTTTGAATATCCTGCTTTTTTTTGTTGTAAAGGTCACATTACAAAATACAAAATACAAGAGAAAGATGAATGAATTTCGCTTTCAATATAAGCTGCTTTCATGAATGCATCCATTACAAGGAGTAGATGCGAGTATGAACGGATTTAATCACTAACAGTAAATAGAATTCCCTTTACAAGACATTCGGTTGAACTGAAAGAGAAGAAGGCTTCACAACGGTGGTAAAAACGATGGGTTTGGACAAAATTGAAAAAGTAAAAAATCATTATATATATATATATATTCTTAAATAAAATGAAAATATATTTGAAATGTGATGTATAATTTTTTATTCAGTTTAATCGTGGTGTGCAAAATTGAAGTATTACCTAATATATACATCATGGATGATATCGATTGCTTAGGCCTATCTTTTTCTTTTCGTATATATTTTTACAGTTGTACAGATGATTTATTTATTATTTGGGAGCTTTGACCCATTCACAATTACTTCACTAAAAATACTATTTTTTAATATTTGGTTTTTGAAAGTTTGGAACGGCAAAATGAAGTATATTTTATTTCAACATAAAAGTCTATTACGAATACATAATAATAACAATTTAATCTCTATTTTTTTTTTTTAATACACAAAAAAACATAAAACAAAACAAAATTTCTATATCTTGAAAAAGCGTAAACGTTTAAGAAAGCCTGGTTAGATCATAAATACTCTTCTTCACATATTTATTTTTGAAATAAAACATATACAATTTAAATAATGTCGACGAATGTCGAATCAAGACATCGGTTCAGTTCAACATATTTATATATATATATATAATATATCCTAAAAATTCCAGTTAAAAGGAGGAGTCCAGTTAACTGATTTTCCACCAGATGAAAGGAGCATAAAATTTGTTCTAGACAATTGAACATTGCGATTGATTTGGTTCACTGAAAATAATATGTATTGTATTATAAACTCTATTGATTGAGAATAGACGTTTAATTGTATTTAGTTTATTTCTTTACGTTCTTTCCCCCAAACCAAAATAATCCCCCAGCGAAAAAAATTCTGGATATATACCTGGTTTTCGTCCTTATTATCCAAATAAATTATGAACGGAACGGCACAGATCCGTACTTCACCTGTTGGAGCCGATTTGTGCTGAAAAAGTAGAAACACTAAAAAAAAAGAAAAGGTTCAAGCTTGTCACAACTGCTTCGAAATAAATAAAAGCCGAGCATAATAAAAAATTATTTACTTTTCAGTATCAGTATCTAGAAATAGGTACTAGTCATAAAATGTCAACAAACAAACATATTATAGCTGTCTTATACACGTACAACTCATTAGTTAATAATATTTAATGACTAAAGATTCTCTCAAAGTTATTTGATTCTGCGGACTTGGCTATGCATTTTGAATAATTTTATCATTCAAACTCGGGATCTCTATTAATTGCTTTTTTTTTCTTTTTTTTTTTGGAGGAGGGTGTATTTTAATAGTTCTTTTTGCGTAACCTTCTCCAGTGGTGGCCTTAGTCGCGGGAAAAAAGACATAACTTAAAATCTTGAATAACTTTTAGGTTGGGACATGAAATCTTAAAATTTAGCTGGATATATATATATATTTAAGATCGATTGAATCATTTTTATTAGCACTATTACAGCAGACAATAAATAAAACACCTTCTGTTTCTCCAAACCTCGCGAATATTTTCAACGGGCTCAATCACACCATTGAACATATTCGTTGCAACATTCGTGAGATATATAAACAATTTGCAATACGCTAAAGGGAAAAATGTCAGACATGTTAAAAATGATTATAAAAATGAAAACTTAATATCTAAATGAAACCATACAGTAATAAAAAGTAATATATGTCCAAGCAATAAATAGATAGCGCGAGTTCTTTGAATGATAAAATTATTCAAAATGCATAGCCAAGTCAGCAGAATCTAATTTGAATTGAAATAATCTTTAATTATTAAATATTATTAACCAATGAGTTGTAGGTGTATAAGACAGCTATAATAGGTTTGTTTGTTGACCTTTTATGACTAGTACCTATTTCTAGATAGTGATACTAAAAACTGAGTTGTATATGTATAAAGTCAGTAGTCACATAAATAGCATAAAATATAATAACTATTAAAAAAAATAATAATGGATTAGTTTAATTCTTTCTTTCTTTTCGAACCCTTAAGAATGACGGCATAATCTGAAAAATCGTTTAGGTTAAAATCAATAAAGCTAAGGAAAGACAAAAGGTGTTCTATTTCTTAACATACAAACTCCACTCCGTCAATTATAACAAACAGGCATACAGGATATGAGAGACGATCGCCCAGAATCTGAATGAGTAGAAGTAGAGCCTCTCCCTTCGGGTTTGGCATTTACATTGGACAAAAAGTTACGTATTTGTAAGATTGTCCTCGACTAAAAGTCAGCTCCTCCTGAAGGAAGGTCCTGGTTGGAAGTCAATACTGCGAAGAAGAGTCGAACGAAAGCGTGAGTTAAAAAGAGAAAATGGCAGCACGAGGTGAAGTTCAGTGGCTGCTGTTGGTCATACTCTGTTTCGGCGAACCGTCGTGAACCGCCTAACCTAATGCCCCAATCTACCAGAGTAGCCAAGTCATCGCGCTGCATTAGCCACCGCTAGGAGGAACTTGTTACCGCTCCAGCTATTCCCGCCTTGCAAGGGGCACTCAACGGCATTTAAGGAGATGACATGGTGTAACGATACCTGGTAAAACCGTTATTTATATCAACCAGTCTATACCTATGTACGTGCTAGGTGAGGAGTTAATTATGCAATAAAACGACGTAACAAGGTTTATTCCCTTGCTTCAGTGAGTGGAGCTCTAGGAAGGTAGAAATGGCCTTTTGGGAAGTAAGGAGGTGGGCATTAAAGGAGGACCAGAAACCTATGGTATACGAAAACCACATTCACAATAAAACTTGCATATAGCCTGCATCGAGAGTACACTGCGAGTTGCTTTGGTGAGGATTTAAGCAACTCTGAAGCGAAGCCAAACCTAGTGCCAAAATAAAAGTGCCACTAGTTCGTAAACCAATTATTTTCATGAAACACAGGGCTTAGATGCCCCTTCAACTCTTGGTAAATAACAATACATGTATATGGCTGTGGCATAAACAATATTCAAAAAAATTTCAATCAAGTGAAATGTTTCACACAGTTAAAGGGTTCGTTATGGCTAAGAAAAAATTTACTTTATGAAACTATCCAAAAAAATAAATGTGGCACTAGGCGTTCGTTACCTCTCATCCTTAAATTCTGTTTTCGAAATCGGATTCAATACTTTTTTATTCAATTAGTTACTCATTTATCCTCACGAGGCTGAGTTAACCCTAAACAGACTAGTCGGTGGAAAAAAATGTCGTCCTAAGGCGAGCCAGGTCCACTTTGAGAAGTGTGTAGTTATCCTTAGACTAAGGAGATGCTCCAATTTTAGTCCATAAAAAAATTTTAAACCCATTTATTAGGCACAACGGTAAAAACATAGAATGCTCAGCTATTAGCAGAGAACCTTCAAAATCCACCATAACACTTTTATTTGAGTTACCACCACCAGATATTAGTAAGTACTGACACTACTTCTTAATAATCAGTGGTGCCAACGAGACAATCATGGTAATGAGGTTTTAATCAATTACTAAAGGATCCTCGAGTCTTACAAAACCGTGTTCCATTCTCGTCCGGAAGACAGTCTCTTATTTAATGTTGGGGTAAATTCAGCATTGCCAATTAGAATAGTATGGTATCATGAATATAACACTCATTTCTTTGCAGTTAAACTAAACTAAAATAAACAAACATCCGTTCGTGCAGCGTGGTTTTCCGGTTCTTTTAATGAGGTCTGTTTCTGTTAGCAGTGTAAAGTCTGACAGGTGAGTTAGTTCGCCAATTTCCAGATGATTTCCAAATAGCTTGTATTATATATTTATATGTAATATTTTAAATAACTATTCTAACGAAAAGTTATTTAGCGTGCTCACACATACTTTGCATGGTAGTTCTATTTGACGCCACGATGATGCTAAAAATAAAAGTAATCCTTAAGTGCCATTAATAAGTTAATTACTTTGTAGTGAAAAGAAATATGTTTTTGCCTAGTATTTTGTGAAGGGTATTAAATCAAATATTTCGACGTGCTGATTAATAGTATCTACACTTTGGTGGTAGATTTAGTGGTCTATAATTACAATAAAATCAGATCATTGATATTTATATAAAACAGTTGTTTGTGCCCGAGTTGACTAGTTCCCATTTAAGCGTCAATCGATAAAGTGCTATAACCACTTATTTTGAATGTGTTCGCAAATCAAAACAATCCAATAAATTTTAGGATATCAATCAAGAGGATGTAATTAGCAAGATTATGAAAACCCTTAATTGTGCGCTACTACACATTTAACTTATTTTTTTTTTACAAAGCAATCAGTAATAATATTATAATAAATCTCAGTCTTCAAATATATCGTTCCGCTAAATTAAAAAAAATTAGGACACTTTATATTTTGATTTTGTTATGTACCTATTTTCAAAATATTTAATATTTTTTGTAAAATTGAGTTTTGTATGTCATTCGCTTCTTATGAATAAGTTTTATTGAATGGTAGCATGGAGGGGGGGGGCATTGTAAACCAGGTAAACATGTCTTTAACTTATCCTGGACAATTTTAATTCGTTGGTATGGCATGAATAACGTAATCACGCTATTGAGATAGGTCGTCCTTTCCTTTCTTTATGGATCAGCTATCATCTGGTAAACTGCGTGTTGATAAACAAGCTCGGTACGTAAACAGGTACGTTTGTTTTTACTAGTGAAGTTTGAAGATTTTATCTTTAACCAATACAGCGGGGCAGTTGCGTGCTCAGGAAATCGCCTTAGACTAAACAACCTCGACTTGTATCGTACCGGTCACCGAACCGAAAGCCTGAGCCATCGGAAACTCTACTTCGGGACTGTTATCTGTATGTCTTGAAGCAGGCTACTGCCAGTCGGTCCCTTGGGTAAGATGGTGCCCGTTAAGGCAGGAGTTAACTAGTCCAGTACTGCCACAGATGCTTGCTGCTCGAAGAGGAGAAGATCCCTGAATTGTCTCCTTAAATTGCCCAAAAGTGAATAATTGAACAAAATACATCAAAGATGATTCGATGGCGAATGGTGACAGTACAGATAAGTGTGATAGATGAAAACGATTCGGCCATAGATGTTTTTGAGCGGGCTAGTAGATTGGGCCCTCTACCTGTTGCTGGCAGACAAACTGACACATGTGCGTTCATTAATTCCTCCACATGCTAGTCGACCACTTTATCTGTCATCTGCCTCAAACATTAGGTCATAGGGTTGGCGAATTCGGGTGAATCGGATCTTGACCTGGCTTAAGGGTTAATGTTAACTATTTTGTAACTCTAGATGTTTTCCAACAATTGACAACTGCTATGTGCCAGTTCTAGCTGCCGATGAAACTACTAAAGAATCAGAAACATTCCTCTAAACATTGTCCGATTATCTGTAACACTTTCAAAAAGTATCGTAGGTACTGTTCCAGGATTAAACAGCTAAACATAAAGATGTGAACTTTTCTAAATAACTCCAACATGCAATATCAATTATATTTCAAATCGAGATGTTGTGGAGGTGATTTATACTTGACACAGTAAGTATTGGTGAACAGATATCATGAGAAAAGTGGTCAGACATACTCTCTCCAGAGGTTAAACAACGCCGACCTACGTCCGTTGCTTGGTGTGCCGTCGCTGGGCGAGTTTGTTCCCAACAAGTTTTTTTAAGACACATCAAGTTTTTTGACTCGTTACAGCACATGATAAACCTAGTGCTTAACAATATGACACTACCCCCAGTCCCGTATCGATAGCAACAGACTGTCCCGGAAAATTAGGTTACGCGTTTGTTTGTTTATATTTAAGTTTTAGTTTTTAAGTTATTATATTCCATAAGCTGAGCCCCATCACCTTTTTTAAATATATATATATAGAGAATGTATAATGTACATAGGATTTAACCAAGCACAATGTTAATGATTCATTTACCAGCATCTATGTTATGTTTTATGTTTTGTATAATAACAAGGGGATATGAAAAAAAAAAATCACAGAATTTTACTGATTGTGAGTTGAACATCAACTTTTTAGTTGCAAGAACGAGGACGATGAGATATAAAAATGTTTTAAGTGACCATTGCGTTCATCATGTCAGAAGTAGTTGAATTAAGGTTCAGCCCATAGCTTCTTGGTATAAGAATAATACTTCTTAAGAAAAAAAAAAATCATTCATTCAACTAAATTACATATATTATTTTAAATTATTTCAAACAAAATGAAATTGCTTGATAATAAAACTTAATAATATTAAGGTGGGGCAAATGGTTTCTGTTCGTCACTCGCATTACTAATTTGTTTATCTTTATGTAAGATGGGTCATTGTGATTATTTATTAATTCAGCTGATACGATAGATTAGTAGTATATATATATCTGATAAAAAAAAAAACGCGAAACGATTTTAATAGATAATTTTGAAAAATATTGGATATACTTATAACATTTGCATGCCATATTGTACCGTCTTACAGTCATTTATCAAATATTAATACTCATCTGTCTAAAATAGTAAACATGAATAGGGGTGGGGTCGAAATATATATCCCTTATGATGAGATTTTAAGCTTGATCCTTAATAGTTAAGTGGATAGTAAAACCTTATTGCAAGAATCCTTTAGCAAGTGTTATAAAACAATTGATTTATAATTATGTATTATTAAATAAAAAAATTATTACGAATTAGTATCCGATTTATAGAAATAAACATAATTATAGCTAGACCTGTGACAAATTAGTCGCGAAAAGACATAATCTACCTCACACCCTATCTAGTGGCGAGAGAAGACGACTAAATCCAAGAAGTGAAAGAACGAGCCACCAGGTTGCGGTTGCGTCTGACACCACTCGCTTGAAGTTAAATCAGACATTTGGTCTATTTAGGAATGTAGTCCAGGATTTCGCTAAAAGGTGATTCCGAATTGTAAAAAAAATTTATAGTTTTTATTTATTCTGAAAAACATTTTTTTTAATGCTATACACATAATTTGATTTCGGGAGAAAATTACATGCAGTATTTGGCCTAGGACAGTTAACCAAAAAAAAAAAAAATTTTATTAGAAAAATTATTGTGGGAACCGTGATGTTGATGTCACATTTACGCCAGGCAATTTCATACATTCAGTCGCTTCTGTTGCTTCAGTCAGAATTAGCATACCTATAAGTAAATTTCACAGCACAAACATAGTTTTTTTATGTAATTTATTCGAGGGGGGGGATCTGGACCCCCCTTTCGCTACGACCTTGATAAAATATAATAAAGAACCCTTGGTGAAAGAGACCTCCAATTTCCGAGCAGCTTATTTGTTTTTATATGGTCGTCATTTTGGAGCTTTCCGTACTGCGCATTTATACCATATTTATGTATAGTTTAACCAAATATTCATATTTCTTGTATTATCACAATTTATTTCCCGAAATAAATCATAGTTCAATCAATTAATGGAGACTAATGTTTAGCCTATGAATCCTCTTGGATATTTTTGTGGTTACCCTTTTTTTGGTCAGCAGATAAGTCTGCATAATTTATTGTACCGGTAGCTTTATAAGGATTATAAGGATTTACTTTCTCCAAGTTCCTTTAATCATTTTAACCAAGAGGAAGCAGAAAATAGCCGTAGGGGATAGTTAATAATTACACATCTTTCTCTAACACATGCTAATAGGGTTTTTTTTGTTTTTTTTTTTTAAAAAGTAGAGTACAAGACCGGCTCTTGAGGGAAAATTATTAATTTGTTTCTCATGGTTTGACTATATACCCGTAAAGTTTGAACAAGACTACCGTGAAACCTTAGCCCCGACTTGAGAGGGCAATGAATCATCGAAGGTGCCATTACTGTTGATATATCTGGCGGAGGCTCAGGTGAATGAGTTATTGTTATTGTGCACTAAACCCTCTTGTCCGCTTCGTCATTGAGCCAGTAAATCAGTATTGCTGCTACCCGAGAGGCGAGAGTGTCCAAAAAGTAACTGCACAGGAACTGCATGATACTAGTTGATCCAAGGAGCAGTTGCCTCACGTTTTTTTTTAAGGGATTTCAAAACCAGACACTCCTATGTTTTCACTGGTGCCTCTTTTTTAGACTTTGTGAGTGTCCTGTTATAGATCTTGTATGATTCCTGATCAAGAAGTTGAGACTTTGATGGGCCATAGCTACAAGACGTCATTAAATCTGTGTTCCCAGCTCCATGTACATGATGCTTATATTTTAAACGGCACACACCCGCACTCGATGCATCCAAGACGCCAAAAATAAAACCTTTGAAAAAGAATCAAGGATCACCAATTAATTAACTAAACAATTTTTTTCCCTATCGTTAAAGGTATCGACGGTCTGATTAAACATATGCAGCTGTATATCAATGGTGTTTCGCCAAAAGAGTTTAACTCATCATTTTCACGAAAGTAAAATGTTTGTCTACTTGACCAAAAAATTATGCTTTCTTCATTGATACAAACGGCTTGGTTCTCAGATGAGTCTGTATAATCCAGTGATTCAGAAAGAAAAAAGTGGCTTAGGATTTATAATGGTTATTCAAAAGTTTGGTAAACCATCCTGTAAGCTTCACATTTCATGACTAAAGCAGTTTTCACCAAACACCAGTGATAGAATAGTGTCCACTTGAGCCATGATTACGAAACTCACTAAAATCGTATGCATCACTCTTGACTTATTTTTTGAGAGAGTATTTGAGCTTTTTTTCTATTTCGTTAGAACCAAGATTATTACTTTTTATCCTATACAATGTCGTTACGAAATCATAAGCTTAATTGTATTTTTTTAAGAATTTACGAAATAAAGAATGTATAAAGTGTATGATCAATATCCAGATAAGGTAGACTTAAGTACTAATTAAACGTTTGTAGAAAACAAAGTTAGTTGAGTGTGCTGAATCAAACTATTAAGGTTTCTGATTATACTACAAATTACCCCCTCTCGCTTGATTTCCAACGTTTTATTTGAATTGGGTTAATTAATGCATGACAACTCTTTTTCATCAGCCTAAGCCGGTCTCCCGACAAAACCTTCAAGTCAAAAAAACAAAATCGTTATAGAAGAAGGCAGGCGAGCTAGAGGGAACACCCACCATTTAATGTTAATGGTAAAGCAACCGAAAATTCGTGAAAAAAAATAAAACGATACTATACCAGAGATTAATATTGCAGAGATAAAAATATGCAGAACCGGCAATGCATTCTAAAAAAAAAATAGACTTTATTTGTTTTGTTTTTTGTGGGGTTTTTTCCCCCCAATCCCCTTAAAAAAAGAAAAAACTTTTATTGACTATAGGTTCTTAGGTGAATCTATTTACATACTACATTTTATATGTCCTGTACCATCGGTACACTCTATATAAGGTCTGAATCGGTATAGAAGTTATGTAATCAATACAATTACAATGATACACAATGTACTTGGCTTCATTGACAAGACTCTACAAGATGATGGGGCTCACCTTTTTGATCACAACAAAGTTTATTTGTTAAATGTCTTCAGTGTTCTTAAAATACCAGAACAAGTATTTTAAACAAATCAATATTGTGGGTAGAAATATTAGAAAAATAGTGTATGTATACTGGATTACAAATACAAAATACACAAATGATATTGTATTTGAATTTCAAGGATCCCCCATCAACCAACTCCTTCCTGCTAAGTCCAAGAACACCTATTAAGGACTTACACTAGACAGGCGACTCAATTGGGGGCCCCCACGTCACGTCCAAACAAGAAAAGCAGAGGTGATTCGCACTGCTTCTTAGCCTCTTGGACAAACGTTCCAAAATAATAACAAGAGACTGGTCTATACAATGATACTCCAACCTACCTGTTGTCAGCAGGCAAATGATGACGTCACTTGAATTAGTTTGTCTATGCCTTGTATAATACATGTAACCTTTGTTTGCTGTTACAATACAGTTCTGTTCTAACATTCCATGAAGTCGGTCGTTCTTATTAACACCCTCATTCTCAATTTAATTAAGTCATTCTTACATGGTGCCGAAACCTTTTTATTTTAGTTAGTTTTGATTTATTAAATCCGCGAGTGATAATAACGAAAATTTTCTTTCGTGATGAGTGGAAACGAATCGGACTCGGCTGTTAGCCTTCGACCTCCTGGACCTTTAATAATTTCCCAGGAATCAAACATGGCAACAGCATGGAAATCATGGTTACAATCATACAAATGGTTCGCAGAGGCTATAAACCTAGACAAAAAATCGAAAAAAAAAAAAAGTCGCAACTTTTATGACTATTATAGGTAAGGAAGCCTATTCAATTTATGAAACATTTAAGATCGAAACAGCTGATAAGGACAAAGTTGAAAAAATTATTGAATTGTTTGAATCGTATTTCACCCCTAAAATAAACATTACGTATGAAAGATTGATATTTAATCGCATGACTCAGCAGAATGGACAATCTTTTGATGATTTTCTCACATTAGCGATTAATCAATCCAATAAGTGTAATTATTCAACCATGAGGGACGAATTTTTGCGCGACAAAATTGTAATTGGAATATTAGATGATGAGGTTAGAAAAACATTATTGGAAGTAGAAGATTTAAAATACGATAATGCGGTAAAAATATGCAGGGCGTCTGAGTTAGCTAAACAACACATGTCGGCTATGAAAGGTGGCGAAGGATCCGTATCGGAAATAAATGCTGTCAGACGGGATCAAAGCAAAAAAATACACGCTAAACCCGACCAATTCCATTGCAGGCGGTGTAATACGACCCATGGCAAAGCGAGCAGAAAAGGTATGCTGACATAGGCAAAACGTCGCATAAAACCTTCAGTGATGGAGAAAAGATCCTATGGAAGAAAGCACCTCGTGAATGGGTACCAGCAACAATTATTAAGCAAAATGAAGGTTCCAACTCTTACATTATTAAAACCCAAGATGGTGTGAAGTACCGCCGCAACTCATGGTTCCTTCGTCCTATAACTGAGCCCCAAAACTTTGAATTTAAGGAGAGTGTGGTTTCCTCTCCACAACTTATGGAATCAGCTCCAGCAGTGGTTACTCGTAAATCGATCTCTACACAGTTCACACCACCAAAGAGTCTAACACCAAAGCCACCTGTTTCTGAGGATATGAGTTTAACCAAATCTGCTACTCAACAAAATAAAACTGAAGAATACCAAACCAAGAGTGGAAGGTTAATCAAGGAACCAAGAAGACTGATAAAAGAAGAATAATCAAGCAACCAATAAGACTGACAACAGTACCAAGAAGACTACATATGAAGCTTCAAATCCAAAAGAAGAAGGATGTCAGCAGGCAAATGATGACGTCACTTGAATTAGTTTGTCTATGCCTTGTATAATACATGTAACCTTTGTTTGCTGTTACAATACAGTTCTGTTCTAACATTCCATGAAGTCGGTCGTTCTTATTAACACCCTCATTCTCAATTTAATTAAGTCATTCTTACACCTGTGCCTGCAGAATAGAAGTCTGGTTGAGAGCCAAGCTCTCCAGCATTGTACACGAGTTCCTGCAATCCAGACTCCTCCGCTAATAGCCAATGTTCTCGCCAATATCAACCAGCGTGCCCTTGGCACCGATCTCAATATCCCATTCACTTAAGATTTAGCCACTTCTCGTTGCCAGAACTTCCATTCACGCCTCCCTGACCATCTTCCGTATAGTCCGTATTGCATGTTCTCTATTCTCATCTCATTCCCGGCAGCTCAGGGCAAATCCTAAGGTGGAGGTGTCCTTGTGACCTCCAAACCAGCTAAAATTTTGTTTACAAGTGAGCTATACTACTAAAGTGACAAGCAAAGTGGTTTTGGCTAATGAGCCTCCCCCCCCCCCCAAAAAATAAAATAAATAAAAGTATCAGGATCTTCTAAACAGAAGTTCTGCTTTAAATAAGTATTTCCATATATGATTACAATAATCATGTCAATAAACAAGTATATAAAGATGATTAGAATGCATAAATGTTACAAAATATCCCTGGAAAACTATAGTATAGGCAACTATTAAAGGCAGAAGGTTCCCGATTCCCAAATTTGATGAAGAATGGTCATGGGGAAGTAGATTAACTTATAAGAAATATTAATTGTCGTAGCTGAATCCAAAGTAATGTTACTGACGATAATTATTCGTCTTATAGGCTTCACATGTCCATAAGGTTATTCGCAATAAATCATTAAAATTAAAAACCTATGCCTCTCAAAATCAAAAATCATTCACACAAGAAAGTGGAGGGAAGTACAATATTCACCAGCATTATTCATTTCGGAGTTGAATTGAATTTATTGTCGTTGTCACAGTAAACTTTTCTAATGTAGAAAACAATTTTAATTCAAAATATAGATCATTAGAAAAATTGTACATCCCATTAAAGTTGATGAAATTGAGTTTTTTGCAAATAACGTTTTATATATTTTTAGAATATTTTTTTTAAATTGTCAAACCTAATAACCAAAAAAAATTATTTATTTTCCTATCAACAAATCATGACTGCAATGGTTTGTTTTGGTGTATTATAACCTATACGGGGGCTACATTTCAACTCTTAATTTCTAAATAAGTATTTGAGTCTTTGTGTTTTAACTGTCGTGTTTTTATGAATAATGGTGTTTTCTTATAGTTGTTAAATAATTGCAACAATTAAACGTATTAAAAAAAAATCATTGAATTCAAAAATGAGGTATGCTTAAATAAACGTTTGAAATGGCAATTTCAGTACAAATATGTTCTTCATTGCATTTTTCTTTTCTTTTTTTTGGTTTATAGAGATCACAGAAAAAGGTCTCGAAGTCGTTCTATCAGCCCCTCTGAAAGGAGAAGAAAGCGAAGTCGAGATAGAGACAGAAGAAGAAGGAGTCGAAGCAGGTCCAATGGAAGAGAGAGATCTAGAAGATCTCGTAGTAGAGAAAGAAAGTTAGTGAACATAGGAATTTCATTTCTAAATGATTAGTAGTATATAAGATGACTGCATTATTATATTTGAACTGCCAAGGATAACATAATGAAGTGCTTGCTAGTTTATAGTTAATATTTCTTCTTTTTCAACAGTAAGGATAAGAGGTCATCTGACTCCAGATCTAAACGAAGAAGATCACGTTCCCGAGCCTCAAGGGACAGAGAGAGATTGGTGAAAAAGGAGGAAAAGAAAGAAGTCAAAGTTGAAGTTGATGAACCATTTGACCCGACAAAAATTGACAAGGTTTCTTTCTATTATTATTATTGTTGTTGTTTTCCTTATCTGCAATACGTCTTCGACCATTAACGATATAAAATTAATCATCACATGTAGTTCTTATTTGATATATTGAAGTAAGTAATATAATTCTTGCCGCCCTTGATGTAGTGGTTAGCATAACTATTTCATAGTGAAGGGTCTGGGTTAATATCTCAGGACAAATGGAGTTAGTGTATCCCCAATTTTTTTGTTAATAGAAGTGCATAAGAGCAAAAGTATTTAAGGTAATTTATTATTATTGTTAATTACGTAGTTCTGATTATCCTTAACCATCCTACCTAACCATTGGTTGTTTATCTAATCAGTATACTGGTGGCTTGTATAATGTGACTAAATTATAATCATTATGATTTAAAAATATTTATATTTTTATTATTGAAAATATAATTTGCCCCTAGGAAGAAGAACAAAAAAGGCTTGAACTGGAAATGCAAAAGCGGAGAGAAAGGATTGAAAGATGGAGAGCGGAAAGGAAAAAAAAAGAAGTTGAAGCTGTTAAGAAGGATTTAAAAACATCATTAGGTTTGTTTAGTTTAAAACTTAATTTTCAATCCATTAAAAATGCAAAGATAACTTACATTTTGTTTTCTCTAGCTAATCTTCAGTTACCCTCAAAGAAGTGGAATTTGGAGGATGACAGTGATGAAGAAGATGAGTCTAACAAAGATGCTAACAAAGAGGGTGAAGAAGAAGAAGTTGATCCTCTAGATGCATTTATGATGGTATAAATTTATGCTATTTCACAATTTTATCTCTGATGTAGACCATTTCTGACAGCCACTTTGCTTTATCGGTTGGTGGTTCACACTACTCACTTCTAAGGAACATGAGGTTGATCAAAAGGAAATTTTTCTGAGTGTAAAACCTATAGTTAGAGATAGAAATAGCCTAGAAAGGAGTTTACTCAAGTTTGGAGTTAGTATTAGGTCGAGTCATAAGTAACTTCTGTTTTTTTATCAGACATTTTATCAGACATTGCTCTCATTAAAACAAAATAACAAAATTATTTTAATTTTGATGAGTGCAGGACGCTTTTCATGAAGTTTCTCTTGCACTCTTTGCAACTGCTGAACATATCTATCCGCAGTAATCGTTAAATTTGACTTCAACAACTCGTGGTGAATTATTCCTTGACAATCCCACCATACACACAATAAAATCTTTTTGCCATAGTTGTTTGCTTTGGGATCTGGTAGGGGTGGTTGATCCTTATCAAGCCATTGTCTTGCGGACTATATTGTCATAGGTAACCCATTTTTCATTGCCTGTTACAATCCTGTTTAAAAAAGGCTCAATTTTTACCCGTGAGAGCAGACTTGTGGCGATTGACATGCGACCTTCTTTATTCCGTTCACTGAGATTGTGAGGTAGCCACACTCCTAACTTGCTGACTTTCCCTAATTTCTCCAGGTGATGGTTAACAGTTGATTGTGATGTATTCAACCTTTCTGCTATACCTCTTGTTGATTGACATGGATTTTGCTCCAATATTTCCTTTAAAAGATTGTCGTAAAAGTCGGAAGGACGTCCTGCCCTCGGTTCATCTTTTAAGGTCGTATCTCCAGAACGGAATTTTATAAACCAATTTCTAACTGCCCGATCAGTTATTAGTCCTTCACCATATACACTGCATATTTTTTCAGCTGTCTCCCTAGCACTATTGCCTTGTTTAAATTCCCAAAGCATTACATGACGAATATGTACTTTTTGACTCTCCATTTCAGAGGTTATAAAAAAACAGTTTAACGTAACGTGTAATACACAAAACAGTTGACAAAAGACTAACTGAAGCCTCGTCTGTATAGTGAAAACAAAAACTTGTTGTCATGGTAACTCATAGCGGGTAGATACGAACAATAGATTCTACTTAGCTGCATCGGAAGGTACTTATGACTCGACCTGATAAAATGGATTTATGTTAAGGTAAATACTAAATACTGAATAGAGAAGTAGCAAAAATGACATGTCGAGAAAACTTTGTGTGCCTATAAAGTTAGCTACCGACTTCCAATGATCTCAGCAAAGTTCACTAGTCAAGGTGAATAAGGAAAAGCTTCCATGTCAACAAATGACCAGCCCTGATCCACCTGCTATCAGATATAGGTTAAACCATTGTTATCTACATAGTACTATAGTCGCTGTGATGAAATTAGCCATTTGGGATGAAGGGGCTACTTGGTGTGGTGTGGCAGGGGACCAATCACTAATTAGTTTATTGCTTAATGCATGGATAGAAGAGAAGCAGTGGAAGAGCGGCAGCAGGACTTCCATGTATTGCAGGTCTCAACCTTCTGATTTCGTGATGGCAACTGTAGTGAACATTCAGCATGAATTGGTTGTATTTGTATATAGTAGATAGAAATATTATCGCTTTCGGCAAATCATGATCATTACAGTCCAATACCCAGCTAAATAGAATATGCTTTGAGCCATGAATTTATTTGGTAGGTTTTGGGTTCAATACCACTATTTCTCTCTCAGAACAATTGTTTCTTAACATTTTTTTTTTAAGCAAATAATAATAAAGTATGAATCTATTAAACTAAATTATATACCATAAAGATAATCATAAATTCCTTTTTCTTTATAGGAAGTACAAGAAGAAGTGAGAAAGGTTAATAAATTTGACAACAAGGGAAAACCAGAAAGCGGAGAAGGCAAACCAACTACGCAAACAACTAACAACAGTTCTGGTGTTGTAATTATGACAGGATTAGCAAAGAAAAATAACATAGAAAAAAATAAAGGTGAACTAATTGAACAGAATCAGGATGGGCTGGAGGTATGTTTACTTAATCAGTAAGGTGGTTTATTCTATATTTTTAAAATTTAACATGGAATCTGTGCTATTTAGTGGAATTATCTAGAAACCTAACATAGCTGCAATTACATATAAAGGATTAAAACCCTCGGGACATATTCAAAAGAATGAACCTAACTTCATTTGATTTAGACCGAAGTTGTGGCACAAAATACGATATGACACCTCAAACTTGTCATGATTATTGCTACAAGGACAGGTTGGCCAATGCAACTCGGAAACTTATACATTATCTAATGAGCTTTATTTCACATTGCAACAGTAACAACTAAATTTAGGTCTGAAAAAATATGAACAGTATCCAAGCTTTAAGAAAATTAATAGCCTAATGAAAATTAATGCATTTAAATGGTGGATCATTTACCATTGTCATAAAATGTACTTCTCTCAGTTCTTTGTCTAATAAATCAAAAACCATCCATTCCAGTTGAACATTAAATAAAATATTTTTTTTTAGAAAATTTGAAAGCTTTCGGGCAATATGTGATGCTTTCTTGTACTATTGATATTTTATGAGATATTTACATTTAAACCCCTCATCTATATATTTAAAATTAATCATCAAATCTATAATATCCACACATTCACTTCAACGAGTGTGAAGGACAAGTCAAAGAGCCCAGAGGCTAGGTTGACCAGGATTACTTACTATATTTTTAAGCTTATATTGATTTAATAGATAACAATAACTAACGATATTGATATCGTTAATAATAAGTGACCACACAGATTTCTCTTTAATTCAAAATGAAACGAATGGAATTTGTATTCCAATTTTATTCTAATTCCCCCTTTAAAAAAATTCAAAACAACTTTTTGATGGTTTCCCTCCATAGTTATATATGTTGTACCCTTTCTGATTAGTCAATTTTATGTATTAATAACACATACATATATGCTTTCGCGCCTTCTTTTGAGGAAGGATAGTAGTAATTATTTTCATATTGGCTTACTTTAAATATTTCAGTATTCATCTGAGGAGGAACAAGAAGATCTAACTTCAACTGCTGCATCAATAGCTAATAAGCAGAAAAAAGAACTGGCCAAAGTTGATCATGCAGACATGAATTATATTGAATTCAGAAAATCATTTTATGTAGAGGTGCCAGAAATAGCCAAAATGACAAATGATGAAGTTGAAACATATCGTGAGGTAATTATTAGAGGTTGTGAATTGATGTTTTTTCTTACTGCTAAAAAATCACTGTGTTACTAATCCTGATTACTTACAGGAACTTGAAGGAATAAGGGTCAAAGGAAAAGGTTGTCCTAAGCCTATAAAGTCGTGGGCCCAATGCGGAGTCAGTAAAAAAGTTCTTGACATCTTAAAAAAGCAAGGATATGAGAAGCCTACGCCTATTCAAGCTCAAGCAATACCTGCCATAATGTCAGGTATAATCAAATTGATGTAATATTCACAAGCTTACATTAAATTTTATTTGAACATTTTAATGAATTTTTATGAATGCAGGGCGAGATTTAATTGGAATAGCTAAAACAGGCAGTGGTAAAACTTTGGCTTTTGTTCTGCCAATGTTGAGGCACATAATGGATCAACCTCCGTTAGAAGATACAGATGGTCCTATAGGTAATTAATTATTAGTAATTGTTTAATTAAGCACATTTTTGTGTCAAATCAAAAATTTATTCTTATGAACTGAAAATAATTTTATTTTTGAGACTGCTCAACAAATGCTTATATACTGTCTTATTATTTCAGCTATCATTATGACTCCAACGAGAGAACTGTGCATGCAAATCGGAAAAGAATCACGCAAATTCACCAAATCGCTTGGTCTACGGGCTGTATGTGTATATGGAGGAACGGGTATTTCTGAGCAAATTGCTGAACTTAAAAGAGGAGCTGAGATAATAGTTTGTACACCAGGAAGGATGATTGACATGTTGGCTGCTAACAGTGGTATGTTATTGGTTTTATTATTTTATCTACTTATCTATCTGGAAGGACACCAGCTACTAAGTCTGGGCCTCCGCAAATTCTCCAGTCTTGGATGCAATGCAATATCCGGGAGTAATGGTGTCCAGCCTCCTCATCATCAACTCATACTCTTCCTGTTCCACACAGCTCCCTTCTGAGTTTTATGAATTTGAGCCTATCCATGTCATTTTAGAGGATTTAGAACATAAAACTCCTGATTCCTAAGTCTTCTGCTGTCGGTCGATATATTGTTGTGTTTTATACAGCCGATCTTCATCCTTTTCAAGAGTTATCTTTTCCTAGAATACCTGGCCAGGACAAATGAACATTAATGAGCAGCTGTTATTCTTTTCCTTATTTCTTGCGCAATGTTATATTTCGAATTTATTTCAGATCCCAAGTACAGAAAGTCGACCATATGCTTGTTTTGGATTAATTTTTCTTCAGTCAGGCTCAGGAAATATTTTATAGTTTTATCTAAAACTTCATATCAATTATTAATAGTTATTCAAACCATTTCCAAAATTACAACAATAAATATGAAAAGAATGCTGTTTTTTGTTTTTTTACTGAATATAGCACATTAATTATACATATTTTTTCACAGGACGAGTTACTAATCTCAGACGAGTCACTTACATTGTACTTGACGAGGCAGACAGAATGTTTGACATGGGATTTGAGCCCCAGGTAAGTTGTAAGCATGGTTTCGTATAATTATTTTATTAGTAAAAAATGTATATATGAACCTCCCTGGTCCCATCTTTTAAAGGTTATGAGGATAATCGATAACATACGGCCTGACAGACAAACAGTTATGTTCAGCGCTACATTTCCAAGACAGATGGAAGCTCTTGCTAGAAGGATACTGACAAGGCCTATCGAAGTCCAGGTATATACAATTATTAATTAAGGACTGTAATCTAACTTTTACATACTATCTAAAACGATTCAAAATACATATTAAACCAGAGCAACATCATATATCATTGTAATCATTGTCATTTTAGGTTGGTGGGAGAAGTGTTGTCTGTAAAGAAGTTGAGCAGCATGTTGTCATACTAGAAGAAGAGCAAAAAATGCTCAAGCTACTTGAAATCCTCGGCCATTACCAGGAACAAGGGAGTGTTATTGTATTCGTAGACAGGCAAGAAAGTGCTGATGCTCTCCTTAAAGATTTGATGAAGGCGTCATACCCTTGTCTTACACTTCATGGTGGTGTAGATCAGTACGACAGGGATAGCACCATAGTCGATTTCAAAGCTGGAAAAGCCAAACTTCTTGTAAGTGCTCCTAATGATTTTTTTATAAAATTGGTGTTCCTGTACTAAGTTTCTAAATATGATTACGAATGTTAATTTATATATCTACAAACTAAATTTATGTTTTGTTTTACTGACCCTGTTTAATGTATTTATAGAAATTTTTTAATTATTCTTATCTTTTTGTATCATTTTAAAGATTATATTGAAATTTTTTTTTAGGTCGCAACATCTGTTGCAGCTCGTGGGCTCGATGTTAAACAATTAATTTTAGTTGTAAATTATGATTGCCCAAATCATTATGAAGATTATGTCCATAGATGTGGGAGAACTGGAAGGTATCTTAAAATGCCTGTATTTTTATTAATTAACTGTTAATTTTACTTGGCATATAACATTTTGGGAAGGAAAATGGGCAGCATCCCATTCAGAACCAAAAGCTCATTACTGTTATTCTACAAGAACTTTTTTATAGACATACAAGAACTTGTCAGAACATTTGAGGTGATTTTGTTCGAGTTGGCATTTGGAACTCATGTATTACACCTCTTGAATGATAAGTCCATTTTTAAACTTCTACTTTTCTTGACAACAGTCTCAATCCATTTCAGCCCTGCTATTCTGCTAGATATGGTCCAGATCACAAAATCACCAACCTCATCCCCTCACCTTCACCAAAGCTTTCGACACTATCGATCATTCCATCCTTCTATCCAAACTAGTAAAATAAGTCTTCCAGTACTGCTATGTTATGGTTCTAGTCCTTTCCTTTCCAGCCCTATATGACCGACTAAGTCGTTTTAGTACCACACATCTTTCTTCCCCACTTTCCATATCCAAAGGAGTTGTGCAGGGATCTTCCATTTCCCCAACTCTATTCTGCCTTTATATTTTCCAACTCCGCAACTTAATTTAATTCTGTTCGTTCAATGCCTATGCCCATGTCAAAGTTGTATTCCCCTAGATCAGAAGGAAAGATTTTGTCTACCAGATCACACAAGATCTCGCTTATCTGATCTGACCTCTTCCCCCTTAATACTCATGGATCCATTTCTTTCAATCACTCCTTTCTCGTTCATGGTTACATTTTATGGAATTCAGTTCCTCCACCGTCCATCATTTTTCCCTCTCTGTTTTCAAATCCTGAATTTATAAATTTCTTCTTTCCATTTACTATGCCTTCATTTAACTATTTTGGGAGTTTTCCTAATATCATCAAGATTATGCCTACTATAGTTTATAGACAAATTATAAATAGGCAAATTAATCTTTTTTCTGTTTGTTTATTCTATGTTATATTTACAATGCATGTAAAGTAGGCACTTTTACTGTAAAAGCTCATTCATCTTTTATTTGTTTATTTATTTATCTAGTAACTCATCTAAAACGACACGCATCCGTATTACGACACGCATCAACATGCCGGGCTGTGGCGTTATATAATCGACATTGTTGTTATCCTTATAGGACTTATGTCCCAGTTATCTTTTTCATTTCATTAGAGAGGCAGTGTAAACACATAGACAATAAAAAACACACACTCCTTATTGAACTATATGCTTAGTCGACCAAAACCACATCATGTGTTTTTAACCTATTGTTATAAAGATAGGATTTTTCTAAACTCTGTTAATAATATTGTTATTTTATGCCAACTTCCACCGATTAATCGGATAAAATTGTCTTCTTTGTTTTGTAGTTTAAAAGTTTGGAATTCAATTCCATGTAGCTAGCCTTAAATTTAATTTTCATTGCAACTCAATAAATTAAAAATCACTGTTTACTTGATAAACACTTCTGCAAAAACTCTATAAAATGAATAGTTTTATTTCCATCATTATATTGTTTTATTTCTTCTTTTTCATGTATATTTTAGAGCTGGGAACAAAGGGTTTGCTTATACATTCATAGCTCCTGAACAGGGACGGTATGCTGGCGATGTTGTGAGAGCCCTCGAGTTAAGTGGTGTTCCTGTACCTGATGATCTTCGAAATTTGTGGGAGTTATACAAAGCTAAACAAGCTGCTGTTAGTATTCATTTAAGTTATTAATAGTTTAATAAGAGGAAAGAACAAGAATAGCCTTGATGGAAGATTGGCTGAACAGAAGCCCAGTAGGTCCCAGGTTCAATTCCATGCTGTGTCGCTATTTCTTTTTTTTATCCAATAATTATTTAATATTCATTTAAGGATTCACTTTAATAAAAAGTTTTTATATTTGTCCATATGCATTGATTGAATTCATTCAGTATATTCTTAGTAATCGAGGATTGGTTATAAACCTTATAAAGCTATCTGATGTAGAAATATCTTTCCTTGAATTTGATAGTGCTAATTTATGTAACGGGATAGACACAGGGTTTCAGATGTGCGAAGAGTAAGTAGAGCGGGAAGCGAAAATATTTAGCAGCCTCTAAGTTTGTGAAAGTAGCAATAAAAATTTAGTATGAAATACCATTGTCACTTAACTAATTGCACGAAAAGGAATGACTGAGAGACTAGTAATCATAAATGTCTGTAAATAAAAAAAAATATTTCATAAATCATTCCTTTACAATTAATCATTACAATGCTTGATTTCAGATATGTAAGAAACAATTAGTATGTTTTTTTTAATAATACTATTTATTTATCTTATAATTGTTCTCATTCAATTCATTTACCAAGCAGCCCCTGAGATAGTTCCATGTTCAAACACAGCGTATTACAGACGTGTTCTAGTGACTTTTTATTATATACAGACAGTATTTATTAAACCATAAAAAAGTGGTTATTCTCTTATCATTGTCCATGGAAGGAGTTCATTATCTAATATATTATATACAAGGGGGAGGGGTTTGCCTTGAGTGTTCAATGTATTTTTGTTAAGTTAATTCATTTAAATTAAAAAGGTTAATGATAAAAGTTGCATGTCTATCACCACATTGCTCTAAGGTTCTACACACTTCATAATGGCAAAAAACACTTGTGTGTCAACATTCGAATTATTAACTTTTTTATAAGCCACATTTAAAAATAACACAACAAGCAAACATCCTAAAATAAATTTGTTTTTAATTCCACTTTTATATTTTGTATAGGAAGGTAAGAAAGTCCATTCAGGAGGAGGCTTCAGCGGAAAAGGATTTAAATTTGACGAAACTGAGGCAATGATAGCTAACGAAAAAAAGAAATTCCAAAAAGCAGCATTGGGTATTGAAAATTTAATTTTTCTTCAATTTTATTTATTATATACCTTTACAATAAGTATTTTTTTAAATTATTTTTGTGGATGACCACTTAGTAATCTCTCGGGAAAAATATTATCTGAAATACTTATATTTTATAGACTAAAGCAAACATATGAGCAATGGGGTTTGAGAATAAATTACAGTAGAACTGAGAAACTAGTTAAAAATGACCTAATCTAATGATTGAAAAAAACAGTTGTAAGAGTACTGAAATTTGTAAGTGCCTCGAGTCTGTGCTATAGGAAAATTGCATGCCTAATATCAAGGTAACTTATATCAATGATCAGACCAGGAAGTGACCGAACATTTATTTCAAAGGGTATAATGCATAGTAGGTAAATGGATAGACATAGACTGATGAATTTAAATACAGAGGGGTCCAAAAAAATGTATCCACTGGTAAACAGTCCATAACTTGCCAACTAATTGACGGAGTTGTCTCATTTTTGGTGAAAGTGTAGCTTAAAGTCCAACTTAAAGATATCACTGTAGGTGTTCAAAATGGTCACCATTAACATCCACACACAAACGATGCCGCCGAACTGCAGCACGAACTACTGACTGCAACGTGTTCAGTTGGATATTTGCACATGAATGTACGATGGATTCTCGAAGTTCATCCAATGTGCGTGGCTTTTGTCGATAAACGACGTCCTTTAGTGTTCCCCACAGGTAAAAGTCCAGAGGAGTTAAGTCTGGGGAACGTGGTGGATACTCTACAGCACCTCTACGGCCTATCCATCTTCCTGGTAGATTTTCGTCGAGATAAGCCCTAGCACGATTGTGGTAGTGGGCTGGGGCACCATCTTGTTGAAAGTAAAATCATCCGTCTCCATACAAGTCTTGGATGGCAGGTAAAATGGATGTTTGAAGCTTCTGAAGGTACACCTCACCGGTAACTGTGCCGTCAAAGAAGAATTGCCCAATCAAGCCCCAGTAAGACAACCCACACCACACATTTACTCCTGACAAATTCACGGCTTTGTCTACATGGGCGTTTGTATTTTCGGCGGCCCAGTAGATGCAATTGTGGCGATTTACTGTACCATTGAGTTTGAACTGTGTCTCATCAGACCACACAATCATCTCTGCAAACTCTTCATCGTTGCGCACCATGTTATTAAACCACTCGCTGTACTCCATTCTACGATCTGGGTTGTCCTCGTTTATTGCGTGTAGCAATCTTGGGATGTAGCACTTCCACTTTGCTGTCTTCAAAATTCGCTGAACACTTGAGCGACTCACTCCAGTTTCAAGGGCACACTGTCTCACAGACTTCTGTGGTGAGCGAGTGAATTGTTGTAACACAAGATGGGAGTTAAATGGACTTGTTACTGTTACAGGTCGTCCAGATCGTTGTTTGTGTACATCTTTAACACAGCCTTCGGCTTCAAATTTGTCTCGAATCGTTAAACTTGTCGGTGGCTCTGTTTGATACACATTTTGCCATTGCCGTTGAACCTCATTAATGTTTTCGTACTTAAAATACCACTTTAAAACAGACTTCCTTTCATCAAATGTAAGCCTTACGCCAGCCATGTTTACTCGAGTAACAAGGTACAACTAACAATAAAACACTAACTATCTGGCGATTGCCGGAACTACAAACTATTACACTACCAAAAATGAGACAACTCCGTCAATTAGTATGCAAGTTATGGACTTTTAAACAGTGGATACATTTTTTTGGACCCCTCTGTATATACAGGGGATATCTTTAAAGAATAAAAAAATATATTTATGGTATAATGTACATATAAATTAAATAATTAACATTAGTTAAATACATACTTGTTAGACGGCCCTGGCTTAAAATATTTATCTATTCTTTTTTTGTTTAACACAAACTAAGCTTTTTTTAAATCCAGCGTTTTTCTAATTGATTGATAGAATGTTTTGTCTTCCACTTCCGTATTGCACATAAAAAATGTGCGAATTGTCTTTAATGCATCTAAAATATCGATTATTTTTGACTGTGTCATTATGGATGATTCTGTTTCATCTTCTTCATTTTCCCTCTCGTTTGTTGATCGATGGGCCTCAAGACTTAAAACCTCAATGGTCATGAGGCCATTGTCAAAGTCATCAAATCTTTCTAACTCAAGCAATCATTCTTCTATTAAAAGGTCTTGCCAATTCCTTACATTCATTTATAGTCAAACCAAACGAATGAAAGAAATGTTAAGAAGTTACAATAAAAAAACATTTTAGAGAAAAACGTACCTCCTCGGTTTATTGCTGTCCTGTAAAATTCCAACACCAGGTTTCTTGAAAGAGTTTAAAATTGTTTGTTTCTTTAAGTCCATCCATGCAGCATACATAAAGCGAATGGCGATATTTTAGGCAATCTTGAGCTGTCTATCATTGATAAATTGATAAATAATGCGGTACCGTCCTTCTCTTTGGCCTTGCAATTATTTTTTTATAAAAAGAGAAAAATAATGTTTTTTTTAGTAATTAAAAAAATAAATGACTTTTAGAAATAATTATAATAATACAAATTAATAATGGGGAGAAGGAAAAAGATAATAGCCAATTAGTCTCCAAAGTAATTTTATATTTTATAATATAGTAGGGGGGGGGTGACATTTTGCCATATTATCTGGCATTTTCTAGGCCATATGTCCAGCACCTCTCAAAATAAAATAAGTAATTTATATTGAGTTGCTGGCATTATAACAAATTACTGCATCATCTGAGTGAAACCTGAATTTTAAGGCCCATCTGTTGTTATGGGAGACTAGATGGAAACTGTATAATTAATATTAATAAACAAATTCAGTATATAAATATTGATAATTCAAAACATGAAAAAGAAAAAAACATAAAAAATTATTAAATTAAAAATAATTCCCTCAAAGATGTTCTTAATAATTATTTGTCCTGTTAGGAAAACGAAAGTCTCATTTTAAAATATACTAGTGTTTAGTGTAAATGTTCATAAAAAAAAAAAGTTAGCACCGAGAACTATACAGTTCAGAATCCAGCTCGATATCACTGGACCAAAAATGATATGAATTTATATCGCCATTAGTCATTAGATACTGTGCAGATACTCTGTGTTCATGAGCGAAGTTAAGACCTAGTAGGATCTGGGAGTGGGTGACTGGAGGGACCAAGGAGGGAAGGCAACCTTTCCACGAGGGACAGCCACTATTTTTAAAAAATATATATATTTGCCTTGCTTTTTGTTTTAGCTTCAATATTTTCAATATGGGTTGGAGTATCAGCCAGGGTAATTAAGTGACCTATCCATACACCTTAATGGTCTGTTTGTATTACAACACCTTTTTTCCAAATTATTTAATAATGGTACCAATGCAATTAGCTTCACATAAAATGTCAATCATATCCATTCTAGACAAATATCTTAGTCCTTGTTGATGCCTCAACAGATGAAACATTGATGGTTTCATGATACTGTCAATTATAAAAGAATTTGGAAGAGGCTAAAGCTTAATTGAACAGCCCATAGTGTCAATATACCACATGTAAATGTCTCTTTTTAAATATCAATACCCTGGAAAATAAGATTAGATATTTTAGGAATCTCCATTCCACTGAATAATAAATTAGTTCAAATTAAAAAACAGAAATTTGTCGGAAACTAGGGCGGCACATCTTAGATGTGAAAAATTATGTAATTTTGTGATATTTGCTTGGTAAAAAATAGCAACATAGGTCGTCTTTAGGTTATCATCCCTTATCATTAGTCATAACGCCTTCATTAGGTTATATACCTTCAAAAAGTTTATGAGTTCATGTTGTCAGGCTTTCTGTTGACTACTAATACATGTATAATTGATTTAGAAACTAAGATGTGATTTTGCACGGTTAATTAACAATCCAATATTTTTCAGGTCTCCAAGACTCAGATGATGAAGATTTAGAAAATGATATAGACCAACAAATAGAAAGTATGCTCGCTCCAAAGAGAACAGTGAAAGAAATAAGAGCACCTCTTGGTTCCGTACCTAATGCTGCTGGCATAGGTAAAACTGCCTATATTCTCTTATTTCAGTTTAAATTTTATCTAATTAATTATTTGAATATTTGGCAGATTTCTTTTAAAAATAAAAACATAGCAATGTTTTGTTTTGTGTTTTGCTTATTATAAAATGATAACAGTATAATCCTGTATTAAGTTATAATTATGTAAAATAGAATATCATGTTCTACAAAGTAATGATTTTTGTGTATAACATTTTTTTGATATACTTGCAGGAACTGCTGCTACAGATAAACTAGAACTAGCCAGAAGATTGGCTTCAAGAATCAATATGGCCAAAAATTTAGGAGCAGAAGCTAAGGGTGCTACCCAACAAGCCGCAGAAGCCATACTTAAAGGAGGTGGATCTCAACCCATTATTACCGTGAGTAATCATAAGTATTTATCCATTAAGGGTTAAATGATATTATTTAATAAACTATTGGTAAGAAATTGTTCAACTCAAAAAATGTTTTTAAAACTTATAATTATTTATTATCTTCTTATGTTGGAAGGCTAGTTGTGGGCTATTAGTATTATTAAATAAAGTCCTCTCGCTTGTCTATCCACAAATTTACTTTATTATGATTCTAGTGCTTTTAGCGGCTAAACCTTCGTTTTTATCTAGAATTAAATGACAATTATAACAGACACATTGTGGACAATATAACAAGTAATAAATAAAATATGAAATTTACACAATATTCTATTTAAAAAATAACAACTTGTATGCATGTGTATAAATACGAAATTTCTCAAAATTCCAAATTCGCATCTGTAAGCTTATCAATATAAATAGCAACCCACTATTAAGAGATATGCAGTAGACCCTTGCTAATCCGATCTCGGCAAGACCAGTAGTAGTTTTTTATTATGACCTTCTATGGAGTCATCTAAACATGTTATTTTGCCTGACTCGCATTGCTGCAATGCACAAAGCATGTTATTTTGCCTTACTCACATTGCTGCAATTCACAAAGCAGGTTATTTTGCCTTACTCACATTGCTGCAATTCACAAAGCATGTTATTTTGCCTGACTCACATTGCTGCAATTCACAAAGCATGTTATTTTGCCTGACTCACATTGCTGCAATTCACAAAGCATGTTATTTTGCCTTATTCACATTGCTGCAATTCACAAAGCATGATATTTTGCCTTACTCACATTGCTGCAATTCACAAAGCATGTTATTTTGCCTGACTCGCATTGCTGCAATTCACAAAGCATGTTATTTTGCCCGACTCACATTGCTGCAATTCACAAAGCATGTTATTTTGCCTGACTCTCATTGCTGCAATTCACAAAGCATGTTATTTTGCCTTACTCACATTGCTGCAATTCACAAAGCATGTTATTTTGCCTGACTCACATTGCACAAAGCAGCATTGGTCAGGCATTCTTTTGACAGTTTATATCCTATATTTTCTTTTTTCAAGGCCAATGTTTTATTGTGGAGCAGTTTACAATTTAGACCGGTTTCATCAATGTTATTTATAAACTTGCTTAGGAAGCAAGTTATTTTTTTCAAATAAAAGTTGTTTAAACATATTGATGAATACTCGGGCCCCAGCAACATCAGATAAAAACATTTCACCCGAAATCGAAAATTGTCAAATTCCATGGCGATTTTCCCACCACAGCAGCCTCTCTGTCTTTGATTGTAGTCATCCCGACTCCTAAAACTTAAGTGATTATATTGAGGATTTCTCCTAAAATAAAAGCAATCGACAATAAATTATGTATTTATTATACCTTGTTTTTCTGCTTTTCGGGGCAACAATACTAAAAAAATACAAATTTATTTAAAAACAAATTAACTTCACCAGACCAAGTTAAAAATAAAACTGAATGAATTGTGTCTGAAAGGATAGGAGAGGGTTTCAATTATCAGGTTGGCGTTCGGTTTTTTAAGCTAAAATAAGACAACTTTTAAACACAAAGCGATTAATTAAATCAATGATATTATTACTGTTTTGTTCCAGTATCTTCTGCCATCTCATAGGCAGATTCATAATTCTATGCTCAAAGAATTTCCTGTCTTTACTGGCAAAAAAATTTTCCAAGTGGATTTTTACATCTTCTTCAGAGTTGAAGATCCGTCCATTCAATGAATTTTGAAGAGACCGAAACAGGTGGAAATCTGAAGGTGCAAGGTCGGGCGAATATGGAGGGTGCGGCAAAACTTCCCAGCCAAGCTCCAGTAACTTCTGCCACATCTGCAAAGAAGTGTGCAGTCTGGCATTGCCGTGATGAAAGACAATTCCCTTACAGTTGGCTAGGTCTGGACGCTTCTGGTGGATTGCTGCATTTAATTTGTCCAGCTGGACACAGTACACATACGAATTGATGGTCCTGTTCATGGGAAGAAGTTCGTAAAAAACAACACCCCTCCAATCCCACCAAATTGAGAGCATAACCTTCTTTGGGTGAAGTCCTGCTTTGAGGGTTGTTTGTGATAATTCGCCGTGCTTCCCCCTTGACCGTTTGCGCTCCACATTGTTATCGACGATCCACTTTTTGTCCCGTGTCATCATTCTCTTCAAAAAAGGATCGTTTTCTTCACGTTTCCGCAACAAATCACAGATGGAAATTCTTTGGGCGAGGTTAGCCTCACTAAGTTGATGGGGAACCCAAACATCAAGCCTGCTCACGTAGCCAAGTTGATGCAGATGGTTTTCAACACTCGATTTGGATATTTTGAGGATAACTGCGATCTCCCTAGTTATATAACGGGGATTGGTGTCGACTAATTCCCTCACTTTGTCGCTGTTAATCTCAGTTGGCCGACCAGAACGAGGTGCGTCTTGAACCGAAAAATTTTCCAATCGAAATCTTGAAAACCACTTCTGTCACACACGTTCTGTAACAGCATCCTCTCCGTATACAGCGCATATCTTCCTGCAAGTTTCCACTGCTTTCTTGCCTTTTTTAAAATAAAAAATCATGAGGTGTCGATAATGTTTGTTTGGTTTTCCATTTTCATGATGATGCTAAACACACAAAATACAATCAGTCTCGTCGGAATTTCGCGTCAAACTACATTGAAGTGTCTTAGTATCTGACGAGAGCGCACTCGCAAGGGACAGACTGAAGCTAGCTACATATTAGACTGCTTGAAGTTTCGTGAATTTTTGGCCAACGCTTTAAATTAACATATTCGAGAAAATCATTGGAACTTAAATTTATTTTTATATTCTATATCTATATTTTTTTTGAATAATACATATTATTTTTGATGCGCTTTACTCCAGAGGAGCATCTTCCTGGTCAGCTTTGGTAATGTGTTGCCTTTAACTTGTGACTCGTAGCTGCCAAAAATCTGGATTATAATAGAGTAAATTTGTAAATAAGCAAGCTGGAAGACCTCATTTATTAACTTATCATCATCTTTATTTTCAATTTAAAAATTTGGTTGTTTATTTTTTCAGGCAAAAACTGTTGCTGAACAACTTGCAGCTAAACTTAACACCCGTCTCAATTATCAACCAAAGGAGGAGGATGATAAAGCCGAGGATGAGCAAGTCGAGACATTCCGGAAGTATGAAGAAGAACTTGAAATCAATGACTTTCCTCAGCAGGCCAGATGGCGGGTCACATCAAAGGTATTATCAATCAAAAATAAAATTAGAGGAGCCATTATTGAACTCCATCACACAACCGTTTCAAGTGTTCAGGACACTGTCCTGTTAATGAATGTCCTTATAAAAGGTTAACCCTTCAACTGCTTAAAGCCAATATAGTAGCTATAATTGAACTAGTCCAACATTGCTTCTCAGTAAAGTGAAGATTAAACCTTTGGTTCTTAGGGACAATCCTACAGGTTCAATGTCTTGTTTTCCCGTTCATTTTCCCCATAAATCCCATTCCCATCGCATAGATTAAACTTTTATAATTTGGATGATAATGTAAAAAGTATCGATAAGTGAGGACAGGTATTACTTATCATAGGATACTTTGTGCTAGGGACTCTTTAGTCACTTATCTTCTGATGTTAAGTCAGAATAACATGATAAATATAGAAACATAACAGGAACAATTAATTATTAGAAATATAATGGGCAGATATAGTAAAATGGGTGTTAGTTTCATCAATTTTTTTTTTCTTTTCTATTTAAATCTGTTATTTATTCCTAATAATTTTCAGGAAGCATTGGCTCAGATATCAGAATATTCTGAGGCAGGTATTACTGTTAGAGGGACTTATTATCCAACTGGCAAACCCCCACCAGAAGGAGAAAGAAAATTATTCCTTGCCATCGAGAGTACGAACGAATTAGCTGTCTCCAAGGCGAAAGCAGAAATCACAAGGCTTATCAAGGAAGAATTACTGAAACTTCAGACATCAGCCCACCATAGCATTAATAAAGCAAGATACAAAGTAGTTTAGTTTAAAATATATTTATGTATTTTAAATATACGCTATCATTTTGCATAAACTTGCCTACCATGTAATATATTCTTTTTATATGAGTATAATTTCTTTCTTAATTTATTAAGAACTATATAAATATATATATTTTTAAAAATTAAAATTTTAGTTTAAACTGATGTTACCTGAGTGGTATGTATTTTATTATCATTACATCCTAGATTCATAAGAAGGACAAATCTGTCTGAGTTGCTATTTAATTTTTAAATTTCTGCAATTATTTTTTTTTTTTGACAAAATTTTTTCTTAGCTTTGAATAAATGTGATTATTCATGCTTCGATACTATATCAGTTATTGCGAATTTAAAATAGTATTTATTAGTCAAGTTTAACTTTGTTTTAAACGTTAAATTTTGATTGATTTGTTCTTTTTATGTCACTTACAATGTTCTTTTCTTTTTAAGTATCTCATAACTACCATTCCATTACACCCGTCCTGCCATTTATTGAAACATGTGATGTTAATGATTTATGTACATTTATTGATAAAGATTTTTGTTAATAGTTCATATCAAACACAGAAATAAAAAACATATTAAAATAGTTTTTTTAGTTGTAAAATAGTGTTTTGTATTCAAATAACGATCATTACTTTACTTACTTAATCTGTTCCTCTTCTACTCTGAGGTGTAAAGGTCGGAAAGAAGGAACACTATGCTCTCTGTGGCCTGGGACCATGTCAACCTACACTTTGTCAGTGATGCATAATATTATCCTTTGATAGTTCTTTTGTGGCCTCTAGGGCAGTCCTTTAACTCTCACCTCAATAGTCTGTGTGTCTTGAGGCAGTGATTCTCAAGACTTTATGGCAGATTGCCCACTTTCAGATGCTCTTTCCAGTTTCTCCCTTCTCCAACCTCATTTTAAATAACTGCTACTAATTTATTTTGATTTTCAGTAACGATTATGTAACATAAAAATTAACCGTGAGACATAATTAACTGAATTCTACAGCACATTAAAAGTAATCATCAAGCATGTCATGCAAAAAAAAAACTAATCATAATTGTATTAATCAAAACTATTATTATTAATATTCTAAGAAGGGCTTGTCAAGCACAAGGATCATCGATATACGATAACTTATAACTTTTATTATTTTACAATGCTTGGAAATAAATTTGATAAAATGTTCTGGGGTTTTAACACTATTAAACATAGCAAATACATAACTTATGGATGTGAGGGAGCATGATAGAGAGACCATACCTGTTTGGTAGGCAGAACTTGTACTCATGGACATGGAGGATGTAGGTAAAAACCATGTTTCCTACCAATAAATACTATTTTAAGAAATAAAGAGCCTTCTGCTTCTCCACAGCTTTATTTATTTTCCACATCAGCAATAATATTATTTTAGTTTTTACTCGCTGTTTTCGAGGACCATTGCCCCCTTAAAAAAACAAACACTGTTGAGAACCAATGTTTTAGAGTTCATCAGCCCATCCTCTGAACATGGCCAAACCACCATAGCTGGAGGGGGCCTTACTAATTATATCAGGACATCCTTATTGTTGTTCACTTAATTACTTCTGTTTATTGGTTATAGTTTGCAATTCTTGAATGCAAATTTTCATATTTTTACAAGGAGTAAAAACATTAGTAATTTTTAAATAATAAATCTTCCATCATTCCACAATATGGTTCACCAACAATGATTTTGACAGCTCTAAGCATCATCTTTAGTTGCTAAAATGAAAAGTCAAATGATTATAATCTTGACTGTGCGTATGGAGACAAACAAAATCTATCATTGAAAGCAACAATGGTAACAATCAAACATACTCAAAATATTAACAGTGCTGAATTACATCTAGTCCAAAATTTCAATCTAATTTACTAAAATTAAAAAAAAAAATATTTTGTTTGATTCCTGGTCGTCCTTTTTGGGAGGGGCGTCCCATAGCTTGATCGGGGTTCACTCAGCCTGACTAAATGAATAGTTAGCTAAATTAAGAAGCAGCTAATCTGTTTTAGAAAACTAGAATAAAAATAGAGAACAGCCTTGCACCAACCACGCTGATACCTCACCACATACCAACCAACTACAGCAACAACCTCAGTCAGCCTTACCTCTCCAACAGTTGAGCCAAAGATTTGATTTAGTTCAAGAGTTATACAATTCTCCATTTTTTTTAGTAAAAACTAGATGCATTTAGATGTAAAATGGTGTTGCTAAATCAAAATTTTCTAGTATGATATTGCAGAATATTATTAAGTTTAGTTTTAAGTATATTATTATTATGCAGAGTATTATAAAGTACATAATTTATGTATCAATTTGCCTTCACCACTTCTTACTTCCTGCTTATACACTTTTTTTTTTTTTCATAGCACCTTTAAATTTACAGATAATTATATACAATTATAGATCCTCAGGCAAATCTATTTACAAATTAATTTTGTATTTCCTGTAGCATTGCTACATTATATACAGGTTTTGTTATTTTATAAAAATTATATAATGAATAAACAAGTATAATGATATACATTATACGTGACAGGAATGATAGGGAACCTCAAAGTATAATTAGAACAATATTTATATGAACGTTGGAGCCCATTGCTTGTTTGCGCAACAAGTGTGGAAAGTGACATCTCAAAAGTGGGAAGGTAGAGGTGGGTGTCATAAACACACAAGTGAGAAAATGCTTCCACACTAGTAATCTACAATGTTTCCCCCATGGAAACAAACTACATCCTTTGTGGTTTTATTTCCAAATATATAAACCAACATACATATTCGATATATAAACATATATGTTTGTCCATTCTCATCTTTGTTTAAGCTAGAAACATGAAAGTTTACATAGAGATCCCATTTTAAATATTAGAGATACATGCCACTAGCCATGTCCATGAAACGTGAATAAGTGTCATTAATTGGTACTGTTTACAACAATAATTGTATTTTTAAAAAAAATCTATAATTTTGAGTAGTTCACCAAAATTAGTGATCAGAAATTTCTGATTAACAGTATTTTAATAATTGTAATTTTTGTTTGGGTTGTTCAACAAATATTACCAGATAATTATATTTTTCAACTAAAATTACAAGAAAGTATTAAAACTGTCATTTATATTTTGTTTGCACCTTTCACTCAAACATTGATTTTTCAAAAGGCATGATGTTTTACAGGGAATCACATTAGCCCCAATGATGCTAAAAATAAAACCAGCCCCATGAAAAAATCAGAGGTCCATCAATAAATTAATTAGTATTAAAAAAATAAAAATATTTTTCTACCACAACAATCAGGGTATCAAGTAAAAGATCTCAAGAGCCTGATTTTGGTGCCTTACTGTACTATTTTAACAAAACGTCATTGTAACTGTCAATAAAATAGATTGGTCAGGAGTAATAAAACTCTTAATAGTGTAATGCATCACACTTGGCTTGAATTTTTATTTTTCAATTAAATATTATTCAAGGCACCCATGCAGTGCTTTGTAAATAAATAATAAGTGATGTAATAAGGTTTTTTTGGCCATTATTCTACATAGATATTTACATTTTGTTTTTTAAAGTGATTGAGGTAGTTTAAAAAATAAAATAAAGTATTATTGGTCAAAAACATTGACTAATAGCTTACAATCATTTCAGAAATGCAATGCAGTCCAATAAGTATCTCTCGACATTGTTCCTTCCCTTCTTTTCATATATTTTAAACATTGTTTAAACCCATACATCGTTGGGCACTGAACTGTTTCATTGGCTAATAATTGTCTCTACTAAATATTAAATAAATGTGAAGGAGCCTTGATGTGCCTTGTGTAAATGTTTATTATACAATGTGCATACCAACTTCTAACTGCAAAGACCTGATTTAGTCCCCAGCTCACCCAAGTTTTTCAGTGAGGGGGAGGGGTATGATTGACTCAGCATTGCGAGGATAAATGAGTAGTCACTTGAATAAAAAAGTAGTGAATCCAATTAAGAAAACCAATTTCAGGTTCAGAGGTAACCCCAAGTGCTAATCACATTAACACATTGTGCCCACCCTTACCAACTAAGACACTTAGGTTGACCATACCTCCTCCATGGATTTAATTTATAATATAAAAATTCAATTGAGTCAACAAAAAAAGTTAATATTTAGAAAAAAATCGGACAGTTTTTGGTGTGCAATAAGTATCAGTTCTTAAGTTGCATTTTTTTTGGCTTGGAAGTAGATAAAGTTGGTGAGCTTTAGATCAGCAGAAATGAAGTCTTCAGACACCAGCAATGGCACTTACCAGAAAACCAAATCCTCACTGACTCCTGCTCAAGGCCAGAGGAACTACAAAATAAATGGTCAATGAACAATTTGCAAAGACTCGAAAACATTATTTAAGAAGTAGTTGACCAAAAAAAGGATCTTCTGAGTACCTCCCCTTGTTGGAATTGAAGACAATAGGCACGCTAACAAAGCTGCAAATCAAGTTGTAATTCATGGACAATTAACTAGTCCAAACTTCATACTTGCTTCAGAAGTTAAAAGAAAGATAGAACTTATTACAAAGAAAAACAGAATGAAGAATGGGAAATAACGAGCTTAACTTATTTTAAAAATCTCAAGGAATGCAATATACCCTCATGGACACTTCCATTATCACTGTCAGCATAATACAGTAGTGTGTAAACAAGACTGAAGATTAGCCACATCCACACGAAGCTGACGCATCTACAGCTCCATGTAAGAACTGCACCATTCTACATACGAATCATGTGATAATAACACCCACACTAAAGCATCTCTTCACAAAGCAAAATTACATAAAGGAGCGGATAAATAATGAAATAAAAAATTCAGCCCCATTTACTTAATGAAGCCTAGCAATGAACACCATCCTCTACCTAAAAGAGATCAAGTTCTTCAATGATTTATAAACCACATAGTTGTCGCCAATACCCACTACATTTCATGCGACATTAAATATTAAAAAATGATAATAATGGGAACAAATAAAATGAAAAAAAAGTAATAAACACATTGTCACATATAAGCTGATACTATTTATTTTTTAAGAAAAAAAATATAAGAGATTAGTAATTGTCTCTTATGAGATCAATCATAGCTATATACTTTTAGTATAAAAATTAAGAGACTGATTATAAAAAAATTATATATTAAAATATTAACATAAAAAAAATATATATATAGTGCAGTACTATCTTCAGTTCATAAATAAATAATTATATTAACTATGTGTTTGGGTTAAAATTAATTTCATGGTGTAACCAGTTTACTCAATTTGAGCAACTATTTCGACACTAATTAAAAAAAGTGAGGATTGACTCAGATATGGGGATCATGTTAATTTAAAGAAACTCCCACTTTAGGAGGAGAGAGTCGAAGGAAGGAAGTGGGAAAATGGTTAGTTAGCAGTTGAGAGACACAGTTGTCAGTGGTTTATGAAAAATTAAGAGTAGTGAGCAGAGATGTCCATAATGATGGAAATACTATACAGTTGTGGATTGATGAGAGAGCTATCACATTATTATTTTCATGGATTAAAAATGAAAAATATGAATTAAATAGTAAATTCTTCATAAGTGCTACCTTCAATTCAGTGCTGTATAATCACTAAACTAACACAGCTGCTTCCAACCCTGAATAACTGCCCAACTTCCTCCCTTTGACAACTGATTTATCTACTTAGCCTCCTAAAACTCAAATCTCTTCAAAACTGTCATGATCCTCTAAACTTTATAAAGCAAGAGGTAAATAGTGGCTCTATATGCTGCTGGCTGAAACTTCTTTTGATCCAACTGAAGCCATAATTAATGTAATAACATATTTATGAACCAATGACATCACTACAATATATTTTAGTTAAAAACAATAGTTAATTAGAAGTTATTAATTTTTTCTATTCCTTCTTTTCATAGCCGCAGTACAATGAGGACAATACCACTTTCCTTTCGGTTTGTCGGTGATTCCAACGCATGGATAATGATACCATTCATAAGGGCACTAAAAAGAAAAAGAAAATGTAATTAGTTGATATTAAAATGAATAAATGTAATTTTATTTAAACTGAGAAAATAATTACTGTTTTGTTGTCACAAGCCACCATAGTACCAAACGCGACTTCATTGCATACACAATATCTAGGTTCGTTTGGATCATAGCTTTCAGAGTTTCGATCAGATGAGACAGATGGTGGTTCGGAAGGTGAAGGAATTGAAGCTGGAGACGATGCAGGTGTAGCCGATAATCCAGTAGAAACACTTGTCAACATATTTGATTTTCTGCAATAAAGAAAAAAATGTCAATTTCATATCATAGTCAACTGTGTAATTCAAGATGAGTGAATGTTTCATTGATGATGGGCTAAGGTTGATGAAAAAAAAAAAAAAAAAAATCATTTTGACATACTCAAGTCTTCATCGGGTCCTGATAACAAGAAAAGGAAACATTAAAAGTAATAAAGGAAATGGTAATAGTAGCTCGCTTTAGGACCCTGAATTTCAATGGTTCAAGAAAGAGGTAAAACAACTTGGACTAAAAATTAACCAATAAAAAACAAAATATATGAAGGATATGAGAAATAATGAAGATCTACATGATAATGAAATATTAAGCTCAAATTGACAATGACCAACAAATTTAAACAAACAAGACAATTAAAAAAACTAGGAAACAAAAACCAGATTTTTGAATAAAGAAGTGAAATCTCAGGTGGTTGGAATTGTTGAAAGAATGTCGGAGACGTCTCTTACATAATAACCGAGGTTTGAGGTGAAATGTTCGAAGAGGGATAGTTCCTTGTAGGGCCGTAACACCATTGAATAAGTAAGGGAATGAAGGGTATTAAATGCTGACTAGTTTAACCAACATTTTACAAGTTTAACAAAATATAGTAACTTCAATATTTTGTTTTATTATTTGCATTGTTTATTTTACTGAATAACCTTGTTTAAATCAGTTATGAATTACATAAAGGATGTATAAAGTGAAAAAGCAATAAAAATACTATAAATACTTTTCTCATTTTAAGGTTTTTTTTAAGTTGTTAAAATGCCATGCAATATTCCTCATGTTTATATTTGATTTGGATCCCCTGGCTTATAATGAATTAACTACAGAGATTAAGGGTTCTTCCTAAGGATTTTTTCTCAATAAAATGAGTTACTACTTGAATAACAAAAAGTGACAACAGATAATAAACCGGCACCGGCCATGCTCCTTAGTTACACCAACATAGACATCCTTATTTCTTGGTTACGGCCATGGATTTCAATTTTACTGAGGTAGCATCTGAAAATTCACTGTGTCTTTTGTTAATTTTTTATGTGAACAATTATTGTGAAAGTAGCTGATTCTCATTGTAATCGCTAATTTTTATCTCCTTTGAGAAGGATGATGAATGCTAGGATCCCAACAGCACCCGGGAGAAAACTCGAATACTAGGAATCTTAACCTACAACAAAGAGACAAGTGACAAAGATACAAAGTAAAGTAAAGGCGATTGTAAGAAAGTATTCACCCAAAGATATAGATAAATGTAACAATGCCAGTATTCTTGATAATACCTTGTCATGAAGCAATACTGGGGGCATTTCAGATACAAAAGATCGGCCACAACGTAAGAAAAACTGATACTTGACCATAACTGCACATAACCTTCATGTCAAAGACATTTTATTAGTACTACAAAACTTGCTGGAAGACAATCACATAACCCTTAATAACATATCCCTAAACAAAGGACAACCATAATAAAAAATTTAAATTCCACCCATAATTAATTTATTTCCAATGCAGACAATTATCAACAAATAATTCAGGAATTACAATTAATAGCCAAATTACCGTTTGAAACAAAACAAAATTAAAGTCACAAGACTAACAACCAACACCACTCAATGCGAAGACGCACTGAAAGAATTACAGCCAAATTTCCCAGTAATTAGTCACAAGACTAACAACCAACAACACTCAATGCGAAGACGCACTGAAAGAATTACAGCCGAATTTCCCAGTAATTAAAGTCACAAGAGTAATAAACAACAACACTCAATGCGAAGACGCACTGAAAGAATTACAGCCGAATTTCCCAGTAATTAAAGTCACAAGAGTAACAAACAACAACACTCAATACGAAGACGCGCTGAAAGAATTACAGCCGAATTTCCCAGTAATTAAAGTCACAAGAGTAACAAACAACAACACTTATGCCAAGCAATTAAAAAACAATGAAAACTGTAAAAAAATATACCAGTTGAATAGGTTATATTATTCCTAATAATATAATAATTTTTAGTCAACCTTGTAGTGGCTTACCAGACTAATCAGCAATGTGTTATTGATTGTGAAATTATCTCTCTTTGTAAAATCTTCTATTCCTAGAGATACTGGGGGCTTTCCGGATCCTAAATGAATTTGGGTTGTAATGAGTGTCAGTGCAGTGATGAATGTCTTAAAAGTATGTTTTAGTGATGTGTGTCTGTTGATGAACGGATAGTTTTTGTAGGTGTCTGTTAGCTTCTTCTAGTTTGTGCGTTTTGTTAAATTAGTAGTGCGTCTTATCTTTAGTGTTGGTATACAATCGATTTTGATCATTCTTAATTTATTTTGATAGCTGTGCAGTGTGAAAAATTTTATGTTCATACTTTGAAGGATTTAGTTGATTCCCATTTTTTTTAACCAGGAGGATACTTGGTTGAATGACTCCTGAAATTCATTAATTATTTCTCTATAACACAGAATTAAGGTGTCATCAGCAAACAATGACAAGGTCATTACAGAATAAATTAAATTGCGGAACACCTCCATTAATTTTTCTTACTGTGCTAAATGTCGTTTTTACACAGACATAAAATCTTCTTTTGGACAAAAATGATTTTATAATGTAAAAATAATTTGTAGGTTTGGTAGTCCTCAATTTCATAAACTATTCGGTATAAATGTAGTTTTTCAACCACCAGAAATACGCAAATTCATTTAGGGTGTGAGGGATTAGCTCAGTGGTAGAGCACCTGACTGGAGTATGGAGAGGCCCCAGTTTCATCATCATTGATGGGGATCATTTGTAATGATTATAAAAAATAATGCAATCAATGCCACAACTAATGATCACTATTGTTATAAATTAATAGTTCGTTAATAAGGTTAATAAGAAACTCTTATAAATAGAACAAACTTACTTTTTGTGCTTTTTATGGGTGTCTTGTATTGCAGCGATTGCTGTTTGTGCTGCTCCTGCCAACTCTTTACTTATGCTGATTTCATGGCTGTGTCCTGGACCACTGCCCGTTCCAGTTCCTCCACCACTGCCAGAATGAATCGCTTCGTAGGATGCTTTCAAGCTTGCGGTCCTCCTTCCCTGTTGCATCTATAATAAAAAAAAATTCATAAGTCTGGTGGGGTGGAGGTGGGGGGTACTTTCATGAAGCCCTCTCTTCTTCCTCCTCAGAGGTATTTCCAGTTTCAGCTTATGAACTAAACACATATTTTATATCTGCCTCCTCAACCACTTCGCCATATCCCTCACCCTCACCCCATGGTTCTTGCAAACCCTCATTTAGAACATAAAAAAATAATTAATTCTGGGACAATGTACCCTATGAATAACAATACTGCTCAGATAACAGGTTTATATCTGGGGAATAAAAAGAAATATAACACAATAAAAAATAAAAGATATATATAAAAAAATGACAATGTAAAATAAAGTGAGAATCTCTGTAAGAAAAAATAATATTAACATAAAATTAATTTACTGTACTCACCAAATAAAATCATAGAAGGAGCCCCATTACAACTAAAAAAAACTACATTATATGAAAACTATCTAATTAAAACCATTAGCTTGATACAAAAGAAAAAAAAAAAGAGAATCATTCATGAAATAGAATATTCATGCCGCTGTTGATTCCAACAAAAACTAAAAGTCCGTATTTTCCAATAATATTTGAACTATAGAAGGTGATGATACTTGATGGTTTAGAAAAAGAATGAGCCAAGAAAATATTGTGTGCGAAAAGAGAGGAAGAGTCATCTTAACTCGGCGTTGAGGTGGGAGACATGGGAGCTTCGCAGAGTCCCAAAGATAAATTTAACAAAGCAGTTCATGATTTGGTGGAGTGGATAGGGACAAGATGGTCATCAAGATCTATCAGGTCAGTAAAGTCTGTATCCACTGAATTCAATCATTTCTCTTTAACTGTTCACAAGCAGTTGCTATCACTAATCAACCCTTATCTGCTTCCCTCGGGCGTACAGCAGGGATCGAGCATTTCTCCCATTTTTTAATGTTACATAAACAATCTCTACCTCTACGCTGACGACTTCCAAATTTATCTATCCTTCACCCCTCCGGTTTAATTGCTGCCTTTGGCAAGATTCAGAGAGACCTAGATCGGATCAGTGTCTGGGCTAACCTGAATAACTAAGGTTGAATGTGGCAAAAACTTAGGCAATTGTTATTGGCTCCAGTTTCCTCCTCAGTTCCTTTACTGACCTGACAGACCTTGATGACCATCTTGTCCCTATCCACTCCACCAAATCATGAACTGCTTTGTTAAATTTATGTTTGGGACTTTGCGACGCTCCCATGTCTCCCACCTCAACTCCGAGTTAACATGACTCTTCCTCTCTTTCCGCACACAATATTTTCTTGGCTCATTCTTTTTCTAAACCATCAAGTATCATCACCTTCTATGTACAATATTCTTCAGTTCAAATTCTCAGTCCACTCCCGGAACACAAGATCCTCCCGTCTCTCTAATCTTTATATTCCTGCCCACTAAACGGCAACATATGATTGTTCCTTCCTTGCTCACTCCTCTTCTCTCTGGACCTCTCTCCCTCCTAATATCCAACATAACATGCTTCTTCATTACGAACCTTTAAAAACCTCCTACTCCAATGCCTCCTCAACACCTAGACAAGCGCTTGTTAGTTGGGAACGATTAAGTTAGTTAGTAATATGGTTTTCATTTTTGCTGTTTTTCTCGATTCTATGCTGCAAAATATCAGCTGTGGAGAAAGGCTTAGTTTACTAAACAGTGCTCATCAGGTAAATGTTCAATAACTGGAAAATATGTTGTGTTTATAAACAATTTATAAATGTATCATTAAATATATTTTAGCATCATCACAATCACAGAAAATAGTAAATAAAGTGGAAAGAGGTAGAATTTTATAGTAGACACAGAGAGATAGGTGTTTCTGAAATAATGAGGTAAAAATAATAGTATCATGTGTTTCTGAGATATACTAATATTAGTGCTCTAACTTGCGGCGGTGTGACTTCAGGTCCCTGAGGTTACTATCACATGAATTTTTTGAGCCTTGAATTGCTTACGAAGATAAGCACATTAATTTTAAAGATATTAGTATACAGAAAATCGTAACATAAACATTTCCCCAATAACCAAGCTGCATTATGTTATCAAAAATGTTTCACAAAAATAAACATCCAGGAAACCCATTATCAAATAAGAGAAAGCGGTCCAATCCAAATATCTGTTATGAAGCAATCAGACAGCTAACAACTCATTAATATAAGAAACATATTGCTTACTTGCTGAGTAGCAGCGATAGCTTGAGAAGCTGCAGCAGCAATCGCAGATCCACCAGCTCCTATATGCCCAAGAGAGTACACTGCTGGTGTTACTGTAGTAGTCACATTTGGATTTGACACTCTTATATCAGGAATTAATTTTTCTACATTTACTCTCTTTAATTCAGAACTTCCTGACTCCCTTCGTTTCTCTGTATAAAAAAAACATTCAGATTACAAAGAGATTCATAAAACAATAATCAAAAATTTAATGATTACCGTGATTACTGATTCTTTGTGATGGAACGAAATTATAACGATTTTCCTTTTGACTTGAATTGGTTGAAGAGATGTTATCCATATCATGGGAGCCTGTTATTAGAAATAAGTTAATATTGTGAAATATGTAATTTCCTGTCATGTTTTAGTAACATGAACAGAAATACATTATTGAATCGTAGTAAATAAATTAAAAAATAAAAACCCTATAAAAAACGCAACTATAAAACCGCTCACGTTTTTCTAATATTTCAGTTATTCCACTATGGTCAGCTTCTAATTCTAATTTAAACTTGTGACTTTCTTGATCTAATCTTCTAAGATATCTAGCAACTAAGTCGTATACTTGATTGGCAAGTTGAACTTTTTCATCTGAAAATAAAATTAAAATGAGAATTGAATATGAAACAAAATCAACTTTCAACAAAATTACAAACCATACCAGCATCTTCCAGTGTTTTATAGTAATCTTTTTTAATAGTTTCATATTCTGTTTCTTTCTCCATCGGTTTCATTCGTTTTGCATTCGCAAAGAAAAACTTCACTCTCTTTTCCAAACTATCCATTGAATCTAAAAATAAGCATATCAAATAAATAGAAAACCAAAACCAAAATTCAGCCAATAATTTCTGAGATAACACTCCAAGGGTGGAGGATGGTACCGAGATAATACAAAGGTGAATGAGTAAAATGTTCTTACTTTGAACTTGTAAATCTAATTCCCTCATTTCTGTAAACCTATCTCGGAGCTCCTGCGGCAGATGCTCGATCACTAAAGCCAGAAATTGAGAATTTGTTTAAAAAACAGTAGAAATTATGAATGATAGAACACATAATTTAGATAAATAACTTAAACTTCAAAAAGTAAACCTGGTGTGAAAACTTACTTTCAAGATAATCTTCCAGATACAGCATTATGGATTGATTTTCTAATATCAAACTTGATAATACGCTATAAAACAATAAGATAATAAGTAAATGTTTAAAATATTGTAACCAGCTTGTAACCAACCACAGTTTATCTTAAAGTTACCTCAGTAGGCTTTATATATTTTGAGCATATACATAATGGTTTACTCAAATTTAATATATATTAGAATCGAAGACAATTGTGAAATATATAAATTTATATAGAGCACGACTAATTTGAACGAAAGAGAACGCCGACTTCAAACAATTCTATATATAAAAATAAAAATTATATCTGAAAATTTTAAACACTTTAATTTCATATTAGAAATATTAATTAAAGATAAATCAACAGTCTAAAATAGTTTATCAGAAAATTTATCAAAAGAGTAAAATGATCAAAAGCAGCTTAGGTTGTCATAACCTTCGCCTCTTCACCAAACTTTAAAGTGCATTATCACTTTAAGACTCTGTTATAGTTTGTCATAATAAAATATTGATAAAATGCCTGATTACTTAGGCGATGATATGAGGAAAACCAAAGATGAGAAAGAAGAAGAAAAGGAAATAAAAGGTAAGAAACGGTTATTGACTTTAAAAACAGCAACTATTCATTGTCATTCCTTTGACACATCCTTTTCTTTTTAGCTCTGGATGAAGCAGATATTGCATTGCTTAAGACCTATGTAAGTCTAATTTATTTTCTTAGTTTTGCTTATTGTTTTCATCTGTGAACTTTTAAATAGACTTCTCATTTGTCAACAGGGACAGGGACAGTACACTAAAAGCATCAAAAGTATCGAAGATGACATTCAGACAATAATTAAAAGAGTGAATGAGCTTACTGGTATTAAAGAATCAGATACAGGTTTAGCTCCTCCTGCTTTATGGGATTTAGCAGCAGACAAGCAAATATTGCAAAATGAACAACCATTACAGGTAAAAATAAATAAACAAAGCTGCTGTTTGGTAAAAAGTCCCTTAACGAATAAATAGTGGTACCATTGAAAAAATCTACACATTAATTCAAGGAATATTTAAGAAAAACATCACTTGCATTATTACAGGAAAACTTGTGATCAATCAATTAAACTTAATGTGAATGAAATATAAATTTATTGTAGATTTCTCCAAACCTATAAAATTAAAATATCCTATACAAATACAATGACATGTACAAATACAATAAATATTGCTAAAAAAATAGCCAATTTCAATAATAAAATAATGAGTATAAATTAACATTATTGAGCCCACCTTATTTCATCATTTAATCTGCCAAAAAAAAAAAAATTAAAATGCATTGCAGTTATTTCTCAGGCAGCTGATGGATTCTTGTTCAATCATTATTTTTGTATTTTTAAATCTATTTCTATATCTCATTGGAAAGCGATTTTAAAATGTTCAAATGCTATTAATGATAGCAGTGTTTGACTTGCTTCCCCTAGCAATAGTGGTTGCAAGTCAAGCACCACTCTCATTGACAACATTCTGAGCATTTGAGAATGTCAGTCAAGGCTTCTGAAAGTGATTTCCTATAAGAAATAAATATCTTCTAGAAAAACAAAATTAAGATGTTAACTAATATTTAAGTTAGCTTAATTTAAGCCCACAACCAGCAATTAAACTATAAAAACCATTGGCTTCTACGTGCTCTATTAAGGATTAAGGGCACCTAAGCTCAAATGGTTGATAAAAGAAGAATCTTATTCTAAGATTTAAGTGGCTGTCTTGAAAGTTGCAATATCAGAGACACAACGTCAATCAACAAGGACAAGTCAACATGGCAATAGAATTTAATATTTTGAATGATTGGGGGAAAAAATAGATATATTATTTTGAGAATTGGCTTAGGTTAATTAAGAAAATATATTAAATTTTTATCATACTTATTTTTGGAGGATGTTTTAACCAAGTATGTCCACAAGCCCTTGTAAGATTGGTCTGGTGGAAAGCTAGAAATAAAATATTTGCACAGATGTGCAACTTTTTCTTTCATCAACCTAAGCTTATTCTCCCAAAATACAATCACTCATTTCTAATTTCATGGCATACTGTCCACACGCTTTTCAAAAAAAATTATTTTAGGTCGCTAGATGTACAAAAATTATTAATGCTGATTCTGAAGACCCGAAATATATAATTAATGTTAAACAGTTTGCCAAATTTGTTGTTGATTTGGCTGATTCTGTTGCTCCCACTGATATTGAAGAAGGAATGCGTGTCGGGTATTACATTTATTCATTTTATTTAGAATGATGTTATTATTTTATATTCTTAAATTATATTTCTACTATTTATGATTTTAGTGTTGACAGAAATAAATATCAAATTCAAATACCTCTTCCACCTAAAATTGATCCCACTGTGACTATGATGCAAGTTGAAGAAAAGCCTGATGTTACATACAGTGATGTCGGTGGTTGTAACGAGCAAATTGAAAAGTTAAGAGAGGTTGTTGAAACACCTCTACTTCAGGTAAAAAAAAAATTATTAAGTTGTTGGTTGCGTCCAAATTGGTTTTATTTGCATGAAAGATAATAGTACAATTTTTAGCCTGAAAAATTTGTCAATCTTGGAATTGAGCCACCAAAAGGAGTTCTGCTTTTTGGGCCTCCTGGTACAGGAAAAACATTGTGTGCAAGAGCTGTGGCAAACAGGACTGATGCCTGTTTTATCAGAGTAATTGGCTCTGAATTGGTCCAGAAGTATGTTGGAGAGGTAATATAAGTATTATAGTGTTATTGAAATCTATACAATGCCAAAACAGGAAATAGTATACAAATGTTGATATAACAGGGTGCAAGAATGGTGCGCGAACTATTTGAAATGGCACGAAGCAAAAAAGCATGCCTCATATTCTTTGATGAAATTGATGCTATTGGTGGAGCAAGATTCGACGATGGTGCTGGTGGTGACAATGAAGTTCAAAGAACTATGTTAGAACTTATCAATCAGCTTGACGGTTTTGATCCTAGAGGTAACATTAAGGTAGGTCTTACATGTTTTATTAATGTTCTAAACTTATTTATGTATATATTATTTTAACAGCCCATGGTGGGTTTAGGTGCAGTTCCATATGCAGGCTTATATATATCACATGTACTTGATAATTTTATACTCAAGTATATGTGAGTAGTTGATGTCTTGTCAATGTTACTCGCCTTACTGCTGAGCTTCACATCTCATCCTGTTCTTTTTCATTTTTCTCAACAAAAATTTATTTATTAAAGTTCTATTAATATTTCCAATTATTTTTGTGAATTATTTAGGTCTTGATGGCCACAAATAGGCCTGACACTCTTGACCCCGCTTTGATGAGACCTGGGAGATTAGACAGGAAAGTGGAATTTGGATTGCCTGACCTTGAAGGTCGTTCTCACATTTTTAAGATCCATGCACGTTCAATGAGTGTCGAAAGAGATATTCGATTTGAATTACTTGCTAGACTTTGTCCAAACAGCACAGGTAAGTTGATTACTTTTAAAAGTTTTGTCATATATATTTTTTTGCTTTTATTTTCCACAACACTTTGAGACATTTCAGACCCTTTTATACACCTGAACCAATATAGATAGTGGTAATACAATTTATGATTGTTGACAATATCTTAACCAAAACATACTTCTATAACATTAAAGTAGGGCACTATCCTTTGATCCACCACCCTCCCTCATTTTCATATAAATTGTTAATATTGAAGTTATTCAGCTTATTATTTTCACTCCTGGGGTATAACATTTTATGTGGAATAACTATATGTCTCATTTTTAACCCCTTTTCTAAGAATGTATTAATAAGAAAAACAGACTGGAGAGCATAACCTACTGATGAGATTGAACCCTTCAGTCTACAGGAGACCGCACATAAATAAATGAATAATAATTAATTCTTATGTTTTACAATGAATTAATTTAAAAACAGACAATTATAAAGCAACTTCATAAATAGTTATAGATTCATTAACACATTTTTATATTTATAGAATATTAAATCTTAACTTTTAAAGTCCAATTTTTTTTTTATTTTTTTTAGGAGCTGAGATCAGGTCAGTGTGTACTGAGGCTGGCATGTTTGCTATTCGAGCACGTAGGAAAGTTGCTACAGAAAAGGATTTCTTGGAAGCAGTTAATAAAGTCATTAAGTCTTACGCAAAATTCTCTGCTACACCAAGATACATGACTTATAATTAATAATAAAATGATCTAACTCGTTAAAATAATATTTTGTTCTTTTTTTATTTAAATATAAAGTTATTATATATTATCTTATTTTATTCATTTCCTTAATTTTACAGTTTTTAATAACTCTGTGGTTCGTTGTCACTCAACCATATAACAGAAATTTATAGGCCCCCTATCACGTCTGGTGAAGGTTTAGTCTTCTTCAAGTTACTTGTTACTTAGCACATTTTTGTTTATAGTGTAGCACAATTTATACTTATTTAAAATGGTTCTTAGCCATTGCAAAGTTGGTCCAGAAAATTATGGCCCTAAATTAAGAGTTCATAGATATGAAGTCACAGACCCTCTAAAAGGTAGTTTTTTTTGTTTTGTTTTTTAGATGAAATCAGTAAGTAATATAGATTGAAGACTAAGTGAAAAATACATGATCGAGGAAAAAGTACAAGCAAAAGCTAAAAAGTGGCTCAAATAATTTGGTCTTTTTTTTCAGGCCCTCAAATTATAGTTTCAAGTTTATATTATAGAACTTTAGTGAATCTTAAGTAATAATTTGGTTTTTCCTCAAAAAATCATACTAGGATTCGATTCTATCTTCTGAATCTGTTAGGAAAAATAATATCCCTTAGGTTATCAATCTGAAAATACAAAAAAAAAAAATCTTGAACGGATTCTTTCTTATTACCCTTTTGGAATAAAACATCTTTTATATTAACAACTACGAAATGCATAAAAATCGCCGTCAATTAAATTCTGTCATTTTAAGAAAAAAACATCCCTTCTGCTTATCAATCTCGAAATGTGTGAAAATCGTTTTAAACTGGATTCTATCTTTCAAGCCATCACCAAAAAAATCTCAGTTTATCAATCTGGAAAAGTGAACCTAGAGTGATATAGAAAACTATTAAAAAAAACTCCCCCCCCCCACTATTTTTTTAATTTTGACCTCAAAATGTGTTCTAATTTACTTTTTTTTAATTTTGTGTGTACATTTTAAAAAAATAAATAAAACTCATAGGGTGAGATAAGTAAGCATCAAGGGATTGACAAAAACAATCAATATATTTCAAACCTTAAATAAAATCTAACGATAAAAATATTGGGCTTTACACTGAAATGAAGTGATCCAACATAGGAAAAGAGACCAAATTGAGATAGTTGAGTAGAATAGTAAACATATTTTACTCAATTGCAAAGAAGTGGAAGTATTGTTATTTACAATACGAAAACTGTTGCTCTCAACTGGTAAAGAAACATTTTACAACATACTTTTTCTTCTTCAATCCGATGACAGTCTAGTCAACATCTTCAATTGATATATCACTCAAAGTAATTTGATTGCAAGTGCTCTTCTGAGTTTTGTAAAAGATCAAATAAAATTTTGAAAACATTTACTAAGATGTATTAATATGATTCAATTATAAATTTACTTCATTGATGATCATTGGAATTTTTTTTTTTTCATATCCCCTTGTTATAAAATTATACAATTCAAAAATAGTTTCTGACAATGAACTTATTTACATGTACTTTAGGTTGCCTACATGTTATTTATTTTTTATTACTAAAAATTATTAATATTTTGCAATGCAATGCTTATGGTGTAGTGGTCGGCCAGTACTTTCGCCTGTTCTTCCACAGTGTAAGTTATAAAGGTGGTCGCCTGAGTCTTTCTTGGTAATGGTCTTAAGGAGCCAAGAAGCTGCTCATGCCACCTCACCATCTTCCAATTCCTCAGCCATGAATTTATGTTGTGAGAGAATTAACTACTTTCTTGTCTTGACAATTCCTTATTAATTCTATCATTGCATAGTGCTATAAGTCTAAGAATATGGTCTGGCGGTTTTTGCAGCATAGGCTGCTTCTTGCCAAACTCAGGAATGGCAGTGGCCTCAGCTAGGAATGGTACCTGTCAATCTACTTCCTCTGCAGTGCAGTGAACTGAAACTTTATGCAAGTGGTGGTATAGTTGTGATCGATATGTTGGCAAGGAAGTAATTTCGGTTTTTTAGTGTGAAATTAAACTCAAATTTCTCTATGGATAATCAGTCAAATATCTTTCATTCTGTTCCATAACCTTTTCCCATCTTTCTGATAACTACATGATCCTGCACTCATCGAACTTCTGGTCCTTATCAGTAAAAAAACTCGACCAAGTGCGATTTGAGGTCATTGTTATTACTGAAATTTCTATCAATTAAAAAGTGATAAATCGTTTCAAAAAAGGGTCGATTGCATTACGTTTGAAATGTGTATAACAAATATTGATTCGTTGTGTTCGAGGAATTTCTTTCAATTCGTGCGAAACCCAAATATTGAGCTTCTTAACAAGTCCAAGACGTCTTATATGATTTTCGATTGTTGTGTGTGACACATTTAACTTGCAATCTCCCGCACAGTTATATGACGATTCGATTCAATTATGGCTTTCATTTTGCCATCATCAACTTCAGAAGGTCGACATGTACACAAGGTGGTCTGAAAAGTTTCCGACATCAACATGAAGATGATAATAAAATAAATAAAAGCTAGTGAAATAACAGCTTTGTTAGGTACGTTGGTCACCTTTCAGTGAAAAATCTCCAGAACGAAATTTTTTAAACCAATTCTGTTAAACAATCGACACCATAAACTTCGCATATTCTGTTTTCTACTAATAGTGATCTGCATTGTACAAAAGTATGATGATATTATTATACACATTAATGGACTGTATTTATTAAAAGTGATGGGACTCACCTTATTTATCATATACTAAAAACTAACTTATATCTAACAATAAAAACTTAAACTAAATCTTAATCTAATTTTCCCCGAAAGTCTCTTGCCATCGATGTGAATACGATCGATGGAAGATTACACAGTTGAAAGTCTTTTTAATACCGTCGAGATATTAAATGGAATCTCTTTATTAAATTCATTATTTTTCGTTATATTAAATTCATTATATCTCTTTGTGAGCCTCGGCAGCTTTCTTGCTTTTATGAAAATAAAAAAGTAAAATGCGTCAAAAATGCTTATTTTTGCGCTCCATGTTAAAACTGACAGTTGTAAACAAAAATATACGGAATTTGTTTCTATAGCAACCTAAAGAAAAAAATTTTAGCATTGACAAAAGAATAACGAAAGAAACATAATGCTATCTACTAGTGCAAAGCGAAATCACAGAGGATCACAGTTCTACCATTATTTGGATACGAAACGGGAGGTGGTCCAGGGATACACAATTGTTTATCCTGAGCGGCCGTTGTTAGGAGATCTAGGATGGAGGTCATTCTACTGTCTTGTCTATAGCGGAAATTGTAGTTCGATATGTAAACGACATACGATACATATGAGAGTAAAGAGCACCTTTACCAATTTTTTTCCCACTGGGTTGATAGTGGCATCATTCCATCGATCCCTTCGATGACAGAGTAGCCCATTAACCTTACGTTCTGGTTCACGATTCTCGTGTCCATGTGTATGTCTGATGTGGAGATCGCTATTAGTGCCTCCCCTTCTTCGAAGGTAGTTATTAGATCATCGACGTTAAAGTTAAGTATTTTCTGATGGCCAATTGAGCAAATAATCTAAGAAGATCGGATATCAACTTACTTATGGTCTCCAGAATCAAGAGGCAGAATGGAAGACTAGGGGTATCAGGTATATGAGGAGAAGAAGTGGCAACTAATGCGCTCCACTTCGTCAAGTATACGTATTTACCAGACTATCGACATTGAAAAGGAATATTTTGTACTTACCAATGGCGTGCCAATCAAGCAAATACGGTCTTCAGTTTGATATTAAATTCCCTGATCATGATCTCGAGGACCAGGGCAGAAGGTTATAGATGTTGCAAATTTTGATGACATAAGAGTGGAGACTTCTGTATAAGTCACTCCTGGGAAGTTTATAGAAGGTCAACCTTCTCAACCTCGAAGTTGTTCCTAATGGGCTCCTGCTGTTGCTGTTGGCGGTGGCTTTTCCGTCTGCTTCCTTCTCGGTCCGCAGCGGCTTAGGAGTTTCATTTGGTAGGGGCACAGTTTGTATGAGGCCACCGCAGTTTGAGCACTTTGCCTCTTGTGCCCTGTCAATCATGCGCCTGAGCAGCGGACACAGATATGTTTTTGACCACAGTGGTACTTGGTGTTGCCAAATTTGTAGTATCGATGGGATTGCGCCATTCCTTGTTGCTGGTTATAGGGGACCACTCTATAAACTGCATATTAGCTCCACTTAATTTTTCTCAGAAGCTCAATTTTTGTAGTGTCAAAAAAGTCTTCAATAGGATAGGGGAAATCTCTGTTTCCACGCCTGATACTTCTGACTTTCTTATGTGTCAGACATTCGAGACCCCCAGGGCAGTTTTTATCATTTCGTTAATCAGAGTGATTAGCCTCACTCATAGGCCATAGGTGTGGTGTCTTCTTGTTTTAGCAATGATAATAGTTTTTGGCGATCACCCTCCGTGTTGACGAACACCCTGAACCCCTTTGAAAGGGCCAAAAGCTGAAAGACAAAATCCGTAGTTGTGTCAACCTCGCTCTGGTGACAGTGGAAGGCTTGGAACAGTTTGCAGCAGGATGTTGGTTTTTTTTCCACCGGATTAATGACTTGAGTGCTGGGTCCAACTGCTTGTGTATTGGGAAGCAGGTCATACCTGTTCTTCACCTCTATCTCCGCTGTAGTTTTCGGCCACACCACGCTCGAATGCCGTAGGGGAAGTCTGTAGACTACGCTTGAGAGATGTGGTATCTACCTCCATGTTGACCGAAATTGCGTGTCCGTGAGAAGATTGTACTCTTCGATAGGACTTTGGTGTCTTCTTGACTTAATTGTCTGAATTGGGGCACCAACCCCATTCACGATGGCACGACTACACTAGCGAAATTAATTATTTTAAACGTTTTTAATTTAGTTATGATCCCAACGGTTTGGAGAATAATCCTTAGAGCAAATGGGACCGGATTTTTTTAGTTTTAATTTTGTTTTTATGAAGAATTCAAATCCAACAATTTTTATGCCATTTTTGTTGGTTAATTCCATCAAAAGTGTTTTAGTTCTTACCAACCGAGGGCGGTAGGTCGGCCTCAAGGATGCCAAAATAAAATTATCGCCGGCCCTTAAAAATCCTAAAAAACATAAAGATGATCGTTTTGTAAAAAAAAACCATATTTTTTTCCACCTTGATGAGAGACGAAATAGAAGTGACTTAGTAATAAGAAAGTACACGAAACCAAAAACAGCACAACCAAAACCGACCTCTTTGCAAATGGTTACAAATTAATCAGTTTTCGAGTCGTAACAGATCGTCTATCTGTAGGTTCAATTAACTTGCAATGTTTGTAATCTAATCGAATAACTGACTCCTTTGTCTTATTCTATATCATATTATATTTAATCTGTCAAAACCATATATTATTCCTATTCTTCTGTCAAGAAAATATTTATGACCCTTATGAACTGTGCATTGAAGTTGAATATTTAGTAGGACATGATATTAATGAATAAACAATAAATTTCCAAATGGATGACTTATATTCTCCTTATGTAGGCTTTAACATTTTTCCTTAATTTTAGTTTTAAATTTTAATTACAAGATTAGTTTGGTGACATTGAATTGTGTCAGTTTGGCTTAGTTTTGAAATTCTTAATGTAAACGTGTATTTATAAACTTGTTAAGCTTGAGTTCATAATTATTATTTATTAAAAACAATTTTTTCTGTATTTTGTTTCAACAAATTTTGTTTCAGACTGCTCTACTGTATATTTTCAATCTCATTGTTGGGACAGGAGCATTAACCCTTCCTAAAGCATTTGCTGAAGCAGGATGGCTATTCAGTTCAATTTTAATGACATTCATTGCTCTTGTGAGGTTTGTATTACTCATATCAACATCTTACCACATTTCTTTAATGATGTCTATAGGATATCAAGCGTATAACATTCATGAATTGTATATTCTTGAAATATTAAGATAGTTCAAAAAATATAAAACACGTGTCAGAGAAATAAAATTGGCTACTGCCTGTGACTAATATCCTAGCCGTGACTAATATTCTCTTAGCTGATCCGTTTTTCCTATATCCTGCAAACTCTGAGAACATTGAAAATTGCAAATTGTTTTTTAGAGTTAATTAGAATGCAATAATTTTTCTAAGCCTCATTAGTTTTAACATCATTATAAACCCATGACCCATTTATAAGAATACATTCTAAACCCATATATATTTATATAATATTAATTTTATCTTATAATGTGTATAATTTTGCTAAAAACTAATCACATCTCACTAATATGAAAATTACTACCAATAAGTCATCTATAAATACATATTGCAATTGGCTGTTAGAGTTATCAGCAGAGAGGAGCTCCTATACTCTTTTTTCTTTTAGCCCAAAATTTATTGTTTATTAATAATACAATTAATGCCATTAAGATCATTTACCATGATCAAAATTATATTTAACATTATATTGTTATGATTAGATGAATTGTCTGAGAGATTTATGCATTATCTAATCTTATGAGCTACACAATTATTATTGGCCAATTGCTGCTTATTTTGGTTTTTGAAAATATTACTTGTGTGATGTAAATCAGATTTGTTTATTCATCAGTTCACAGGACGTTTGTTCATGCTACAAACCCTGTTCGTTAATAGGAGCACACTAGACAATTAGTATTTACCACACTGTTATGTTGTTAGAGGTTAACAGACTCATATATTGTTTGCCTTTCAGTGTTGTGATGCCTATTTCTAACATAACCATCCAACACTTTCCCTTGCTAGCACCCACTTTTATATCCTCGATGGTTTTCTCTTTCAATGGAAGGATGGCAATATGGCCCAGGTCCTACTTAGACAGGAAGAGATTTTTTCCCATCCCCATTCAAGTGAAATAAACAACTGATATATTTTTGCCAGTCTCAGCAATAACAATTTCCTTTCCATATTTCTGTAGAAGGGCTTTTATTGATCGTTTATCAGGGACATATTCTCCTGGAACTTCGTTAATTAAATCCTCCATAGAAAACTGGCATTCTTATGAGTTTCGTTCATGATATGAATAAATCATTACCATAGCCCTGATCAACATTACTGGATAATCGGTACCCTCGCTCTTCTCTCCTAGCAGTTTTAAATAATTTCCTTTGGCAGGATCTGTGATAGCAAGCGTCTTCTGCTTCCAAATCCAAATCATCCGGTTTGATACTTCTCATCATTTCATGAGCCCATTTATCACCCCTTCTTTATGGTGTTTGTATTTTTTTTTTTTATTTCCCTCTATGAATAGAATTTTATTTGGCATAAGGGATTTTCATTTGCCTTTTCTCGAAATTATCGGTCACTCCCTTGGTACATAAAAAGCATTGTGTTTGAAAATCAAATGAACTTGTGCTTGAATTGTGAATCGAAATGTTAAGGAAGTACTTGGTTGAGAACCACATTGAAGTGATGACAAAATCAATTTTGTATTATTTACAAACACTTCTGATAAGTCTTTCAAAAACCGAGTGTAATTGGTAATTTTCAGCTTAACTCTGTATTCTCAAAGTGTATTCACACCTCTTTCTTTCACCGTGACCACATCACCATCTGCCAAATTAAAATCAAATCAAACACAAAAGCGGAATCACTCATAGTTCAATCGATTTAAAAAGAACACTACAAAGATGGAACTACTACTGAAAAGAGCAGAGGAGGAGAGCTTTGAGAGAGTTTGAGTTAATGCCAAGTATTACAGGAAAGGTTTTTTTATCTTTACCGACTCCTGGTGCGGAAAAATGTTGAGGATACAAGATGGCGACAAAATAGTGATTTTTTTTTTATGTCGTTAACATTTGTCATCAATAAGTATCTGTGACTGGTGTAAACACAGCTTTACAACTACAAAAATTATTATGCACCTGTCATTAAATGCAAGTAGAACCACATAGATTTTGCAATCGTTTAGTGAAATTATGGCAAATAATATACAACTTTAAAAAGCTATTTATCTCTTAGTATTGGGTTCGGCAAAAAATGTTGCAAATTTTGATTTCTTTCATATTTATAAGAAACTAATTATCACGACGATTAATCAGAAAAAAATTATTTTCCATAAACCAAAAAAAGTCCGAAATTTTTGTGGCTTTTAGATACCAAATATTAAGCTGGAGGAGGGAGGTTGAAAACTACTACTAATATCTACAAGATAAAAGAAAAAACTTCTACCTTACCTTTTGCTAGTGTACATATAGCATATTTTAGCTCATCGTGACTCGACTAATAGCCATCAGTCTGATACATAAAGCAGAAAGTATTCCACAAATCATTCCAGATGATTTAACTTTAGCATTAGAGCAGCACCTTCCAATAAATGCTGTGGGGGAGGGAGTCAAGACCTAAACATTTCACCTGTTCTACCCCATTAACCCTTGTCCACACTCCTCAAAATTGATATGAATAGTATTTATGAGTTACTCAAGAAAAATTCTTAAGTGTTGGGATCTTAATATTTACAGTAATAAATGATTTTATCTTAAATAAACTTCCATTTTATTAGCACATCACTTGTTACATTATAAAAAAAAGTTGACTATTGATCAATTAACAGTAGTTGTTACTTCTTACACTTATTTTTTTATGTTGTACTCTTTTATTTTTTTTAATGTCATTTTATGTTAAGGCTATCATTATTTTTTTCAGTGTAGCCTGTTTCACTAATTTAAGATTAATTCACACTATACAGGACATCATGCATAGTTGATGTGTGAATTGATCTTATGCTTGAATGACTAGCAATGCTTCAGCAAAAGGAGGCTAAACTTTATAGCTGATTTGATGTAACATTGCTAATCCTTAAAAAGGTAGGGATTGTTTGGTACTGATCACAGGAAAATGTACTATTCAAGGCAGGAAAGTGAACTATGAACTAGAGAAAATTTCTGTCAATGAATGATCCAGCTGTTGTTTTTGCTAAATCTGTTTAATCTAGTATTGTCAATAAGTTCCGTCGGTAGTATAGCTACTGTGATCATGTACTAGTTGATAAATGAACTATTAGGCCGAGTCATAAGTAACTTCCGTTTTTTTATCTGACATTTATTTTGCTCTCATTAAATAACAAAATTATATTAATTTATTATGTATTCACCACTATTATCTATAACCTTCTCCCATCTTCCTGGCAGTTTATTCATTCCTTCCTTGTAAAATGTGGTTGGTTTGGACTGAAACAAGTTTTCGACAGCCTGCCTGACTTGCTCTTCAGAATTGAAGGTTTTTCTATTCAAAAAGTTTTTTAAGGAACAGAAAAGGTGGTAGTCTGTTGGGGCAAGTTACGGGGAGTAAGGTGGATGTGGTAAAACAGACCATCCAAGCTCAAGAATTTTTTCTTGATTCACCCTTGCTGTATGTGGTCACGCATTGTCATGTAAAAGAATGATATTTTTGCGATTGACGAGTGCAGGACACTTTTCATGAAGTTTCACTTGCACTCTTGCTGAGCTCTTAACTGCTGAACGTATCTATCCGCAGTAATCGTTAAATTTGACTTCAACAACTCGTGGTGAATTATTCCTTGACAATCCCCACCGTATACGCAATAAAATCTTTTTGCCAAGGATGTTTGATTTCAGATCTAGTAGGTGTGTTTGATCCTTATCAAGCCACTGTCTTTTGCGGACTATATTTTCATACCTGTGAGAGCAGACTTATAGTGATTGACATGCGATCTTCTTTATTCCGTTCACTGAGATGGTGAGGTACCCACACTCCTAACTTGCTGACTTTCCCTAATTTCTCCAGGTGGCGGTTAACAGTTGATTGTGATGTATTCAACCTTTCTGCTATACCTCTTGTTGATTGACGTGGATTTTGCTCCAATATTGCCTTTAAAAGGTTGTCGTCAAAGTCGGAAGGACGTCCCGCCCTCGGTTCATCTTTTAAGGTCGTATCTCCAGAACGGAATTTTATAAACCAATTTCTAACTGCCCGATCAGTTATTAGTCCTTCACCATATACATTGCATATTTTTTCAGCTGTCTCCCTAGCACTATTGCCTTGTTTAAATTCCCAAAGCATTACACGATAAATATGTACTTTTTGACTCTCCATTGCAGAGGTTAATAAAAACAGTTTAAAGTAATGTGTATCACACAAAACAGTTGACAAAAGACTAACTGAAGCCTCGTCTACGAGTGAAAACAAAAACTTGTCATGGTAACTCATAGCAGGTAGATATGAACAATAGATTCTACTTAGCTGCATCGGAAGTTACTTATGACTCGACCTGATAGTTGGATTTGAGAAGGCTTTGAATTATATGTTCGGCATGAATCTGTGCAATGTTGACAAGCACCCTACAACAGTATTACACCATATAATATTTATACTTGGCCTTTACATTTCTTAAATTATTTTATTTGAGTAAAATAGTTTTAATCTGTACTATTTGAGTCAAATAGTTTAAACTGAAATATTTGAATACAATTGTTAAACTGTATTATTTGTGCAAAATAGTTTAAACGATGTTATTTAAGTAAAATATTGTTAATTACATTTTACAGCTATATAACTGCTACATTTGTTATCGAATCCATGGCTATCTGCAATGCTATAATTCAGTGGGAAAAGTTGGAGAAAATAAAGAGAGTTAGTCACTATTTAAGATTGGTAAGATATATTACAGTCTTAATGATTTAAAACTATACATAAACCCAAATTTTAACAATTATCCATTAACTGAAATTTTATTTTTATTTTTTATACTTTTATTTCAACAGCAATCTAATTAGTTTTGGATTTTTCAATCATTCTAATTGATTTCTCATAATTTGGTGATTATTCACGGTAAAATGGTTCTGAAATCACACTCTTAGTTGACAGTGCATTTTATTCCACTTCCATAAATTGTAGTGAGAGAGTGCCGATAAGATAAATGTTAAAAAACTACATGGGCAAAACATTACATTTGCTATTTCGCCCCCTTCCTTATATTGTATTTTTCTTATTTGCTTAAAGTAAAGCTATACATCATTCATGCCAGTTAAGGCATAAGTACACCAATTTCGGTTTGGGAAATAAAACTGAATGCACAACGAAATCATTTCATGTAATATAGCTAATCCATTTATCATGTTTGAAGGCAGTGGAAACTGTGGAAGAATCGGACGATGACATGTCAGATACTGAAGATTCACTTATGCTGCCAGCAGGTACTAGTTGATATTTTCTATTAATTGTTTAATGGCGGACAAATTAACCCAATTACAAACATCAAGACTCTCAAAGTGTAATAACACTTGTTAGCTCGTAAACTATTTATTTATTTATAATTTTATGCTATGTTTCTTATTTTTATTTATTTTGTAAGTTTATTTCGAGGTTTTCTTATAATTTAGTATTGTATTTTAGCAAGTTTTTGTTATTGTTTTTATTATGATCTATCTTTACTGGATTGCTTTTAAATATTTTTCCTAATTGATGTTTAAACGTTTAACTGTTTCTCCCATTCATAACATTTCTTTTGCTTGTTTGCATAACATAACATTGCTCCCCAGAATGGGGGGGGGGGGATGGAATCCATTTTCGTCAAATAATGACTGAAATCTATTTGTTGACAATATAATCAGCTTTCAAATTTTATACGTTCACAACTCATGATTGTTTAATTTTTTTTTTCTATTGGTAATGGTGTCTAATATATGAATAAATGATACATGTTTTAATTTCTTCTAGCTTATATTGACAACTATCCTAGTGAACCTACCCAATTGTTTACGCTGGATTTGAAGTGTGAATTGGTAAGTACACAAATAAATACAATAACAAATGAATTTCTACTCATACTCGTTTAATATTGAATAGCCAATTAGTGTTATTATTAGCCAGTGGGTTTGTTTGTTGTTTAACATATTTTTTGTTAATTTACCTTTTTTTAACTATTAAATATTTGGGGTCTGCTTTGCCAAGAAAGAAGCATTTTTAGGGTTTCAAGCAGCTCCATCCAAAAAAATCCAAGAATTTCCAACCTCCACTAAAAAAATAGGAAAAGTTAATAATGGTTGTTTTTATACCCCTCTTTACCTTTATAGATACTATGATAGTATATGATATAGTGACAGTGTCTTACATATAAATTATGTTCATTACGAATTTTATCAATCACTAAACAATCCTATTCTATTTTATAAATCTTGAATGACTGGTAATTTATTGTTTGATTTTCTTCCAACAGAGTGAAATGGCTACAACACTTTTTAATAGATTTGGTCAAGTATTATTTTACCTTTGCATCTGTCTTTATCTGTATGGTGACCTCACAATTTATTCTGCTGCAATTGGAAAAACATTAGTCGATCTATCATGGTAACGTTATAGTTTACATACAAATTTTCAATTTTATATGTAAGGATTATTTAGCATTTAAATTTACTTTTTTTGTCCTAATTAAATTTAATACTCATTTTATTTAGCATTGAACTTTTATTTATTTAGGTACACTTCTTTGAAATGGCTATAATTTTAAAACCATTAGTTGTAATGATGGTTCATGCAATTTACAATAATTGCATTCAGTATCTCATGAAAACTGAGTAGATTAGTAGTTATGTCCATGGAATGTTAATCAAAAGTTTTCTTCTGTTCGTATTCCCACCCTGTCACTATTTTTTTTGTTTAAGCAATAATTATTAATATTTGCTCCAGTGGGATTGTATAACATTACTAATTGCTGTTAAATTATTTATCCATCATTATAACTGTAAGAAAACCAACCATTGCAAATTATTACATTGTGAGTTCTTTGTTACCCGTCAATATACCAATGATTTGAAGTGTATGTTGGGAGATCGGCTAAGGTTGATGAAAAAGTTGATATCCAAATTACATATTTTCATTCTTCAGTTCCTATCCGTCATGAAAATATTTCATTTTTTGTCATAAACTAGAATTTTTTCTTTTAGATGTAATAAAACAAATACTTCACTATGAAGAAATTAAATTTCCTTTATTTGAAACCAATTTAGGCAGAATAAATGAAAGAGCATTTAAGATTTCTATCACAGAACTTCAATTTTTAATCTTTCAAAACTGCTGTTTATTAGAAACATCTTAATATTGTTAGCTTTAGGGTGCATTTACATTAACCCGTTAAACATATTAATGTTGAATACGAGACAATAAAGACAAACATTGCAAAATGCTGAATGTGTTAATCAACAACCTCATGTTATGAGCAGATTCCCAATTCGCATACGTAATAGGTTTCATCATGTAAACTTCCATTCCAAGTAATATAGATTAAAAAATAAAATTGAGGCTTCAAAGCATTAACTCTTTCTTGTCTTTTCCCTAAATTGTGACTGATTGATTAATATTATCTAAGAATTCATTTTTTGTTCATTTAATGGAAAGTTATGACAGTAATTAATACATTATTAATAAAAATTTGTATACTGCCTATTTATGATGTTCATATTACTGCATTTTTTTTTTTTACAGTTCTTTGAAACAAAATGTGACTGATGTTGATCTTTGTTGGGAAGGTTATAATTTTAAGAGAAGAACAGTGTATCAAATATATCTTGTAAGTGGCTAATATAATTATCTACTTTAGTATGTGCTTAATCTTCATACGTTTCCCTACATAAGAATGTTTCTGTTTTGCAGAGTTGTTTCTTGCTCGTGTTTGGACCTTTTGCTTTTTTTAATGTTCAAAAAACTAAGTATCTTCAGTACTTTACATCTGCTACAAGATGGCTTGGTATTATCAGTTATACCTTTTGATTTTAACTTATCAACTCATGTTGATTATTATTGATTTGATTATTTTTTTCAGCATTCTCGTTTATGATTGGTTTGGCAATCACTCGCCTTACGGATTCAACGAAGACTCATGGTTCACCATCTCTGGCGGTACCATCTGCACTTCCCGCACTTTTTGGCTCATGTGTTTATTCATTTATGTGCCATCATTCCCTTCCTGGACTGCTTACCCCTGTATCTGACAAATCCAAGCTTAATGCTCATCTAGCATTTGACTATGTTTCAATTCTTTTATTTTATTTAACTCTTTCTCTAACTGCTCTATTTGCTTTCCCAGAACTCAAAGATTTGTATACCCTTAACTTTGAACTAACTGGTTCAACATGGAGGGTTGTACTTGGTATCTTTTTAACTTCTTTTCCTGTTTTAACACTTACAACATCATTTCCTATAATAGCAGTTACTCTTAGAAGCAACATACAGGTAATTTTCAGTAATTATTTGAGAACAAATAGTTTTTATATGTAATGTATACTTATTATGTTAGATACTTCCTTTAAATTTATAATCTATTCTTTTTACAATTTTTTCTCACTCTTTGATAATTTCTATCAAGGTAATCTATCTTCTATTTATTAATGTTATTGTGTAGAAGTGTCCCTTTAAGTTCTTATAACCAGAATCGTTAGTCCCATTTCTCATTAAATTTATATTAATCTGATGAAATGTTTAATTATTGAATTTTTTCATATGTGGTCCTCCACATACTTATTGTAAAAAATAATCTATAAATAATTGTTGGACCCAAAGGAAGAGGCTCTGGTTTCAAACACATAAGGGGCAACCTTCTTTCTTCTTCATTTATGTTCTACAATAGAGTTTTAAAAGTGATTCTATTGTTCTAAAATGCCTTGGTTGAATTATGCTGATCATGTGTTGGTTAAAATACAACGGAATGTATGGAAAATAAAATTAGACACGAAAAAAGATTTCTAACTCCTCCAAAGCACATTGTTCTGTTTTGTTTTTTTTACCATGGTTTAGACCCATTAAATAAGTTATTAGCGAAGATAATCTTAGATTAATAACTTGGAGTCAAAAATACCAAGCAGAAGCTCTTGAAGCTCACACCAAATGTTCCTTTACTTTCTGTGCCCTTTTTCATTTATTAACGTTTCAGAAATGCGGTTTAGTTCATAATTGATGTAAAAAAACTTTATGCAGTAAAAACTAATACAAAAAGTAATCTTTGGTATAATATTGTAAAACCCTATCTTTCTCTCTCTCTCTCTCTCTCTCTCTCTCTCTCTCTTCTATTAAATGGGTACGGGAATTTGGAAAATATTAATGACAGGAAATGGCATTACCTAAGGAAAAGGAAACCTGAAATAATACATAGAATCGACATAACTAGGGGAAGACAAATGAATTAATTCGGACTAGAATAAATACTTTAAAAGAATTAAATTTATTCGAACATATTTTGTTCGTAACAACTAGTATTAAATCATAAACCCATGAAAAAGGGCTAACTTAAAAATACGTCAACTATGTTTCTTCTAACTAAAACCGACGTTAAAAACTTAAAGATAAATTACAACAAAATTAGCCCGACTGTCTGTCCCCTTTTTCCAGAATCATCATACTCTAATTTTCTCCTATTCTATATTGAGTATGATTAATTCTAAAATTAATCACCAACCTGGGGACCACATCTCGTCTCTCTCTCTCTCTCTTCTAGTCCAATATTCACTTCAGTCACTGTCCTAGCCGCACAGCGCTACACTGTATCTGCTCGCCACAATCGACTCAACTGCAATGTCCTTCGTGGGAACCAAAGCCTTCCCCCTTAAGGCGACAGCCAGTCTTGCATTGTTAGCACATTCCTTTTACTATTGTTGCATTCATTAATACTTACCTACAACTATAATTTGAATAACTAATTAAATGTAAAATTGTATCGGTCACAATATGTAATGTAAAAAAAAAAAAATGTAAGGCCACTCATCCTTGGTTCAACTAGTATAACAAGAATCAGTAAAACCAAGGTACTTTTCAAAATAGTATTTTCATTCCACTGGCTAATTATTAAACATAACATTCAATTTTTAATTAGTACTTGAAGAAGCATGATGAAAGAGATAAAACATGAAGCTTTGGTCTTATATATGTCTTCCCAGAAGAAATCAATGATTACAGTTAATTTTTAGTGTGTTATTAAAAATATAGCATTTCACTTGAAGTGTTAAACTTTTATTATATACTTCAAGCTGCTAGAACAGTAATTGAACTGGCTGCTGTTACTAGCTCTGCCACATCATTTAATGACATATGTGGTGGTTGTGAAAAAGCAGATATGTCGAAATGATTGACTTAATAACTGGACAATCAAGTAACTGAAATAATATTAAATAATATTAAATAACTTATATAATAATAAATTATTATATAATAATAGTAAATAATGATAATGGACAATATTAAGCTACTTTACTAGTTTCAAACTTCTCATTCGAAATTCTTCCTCATGTAACGTAACCATACTTAACCAATTCACAGGACGTAGCCACCACAAAAGAGACCCCGACTCATTTCCTGATAACTCGACTTATCCACTTATCACGACTGTCACAGAATTTTACTCTTATATCTAACTAAATAGATCCTATTCATTTGTTATATCATTTATCAGGGGTCGGTGACAGGACCTTTGGTTTTAGTGGCCAATAAAGGGTCAAATTGACATAGAACTTCAGGTATATAAAGTACATAAATGATTTGGCTGAGAAAAAACAACCACCAAAAGTGACATTGAAGACACTCATACTGTGATGCAACAATTAATTATCTTTGTTTTTTAAGTTATTATAATAATGACTCTTTAAGTTTTAGTTGTATATATAACTCTTTGGATTTATATTTTATGATGAGTATATTTAACTGCTAAATATTTGTTTGTATTATTAAAAATAAATGTTTAATATGGCCTGCTTGGAATGGTCAGAAATCTCTTGTCATAAATTTTAATGTGTGTGTATATGTAACTGTTTACAGAAATATCAATTTCAGGTAATGCTTAGTTTCTGCAACTGGTGGTTTCGTATTATCTTAGTACCTCTTCTTACAGTTATTCCTCCTGTACTTATTGCTATGACAACAGAAAATATGGAGACACTCGTGAGTTTATTTTATATTTTTCACTTGAGATTGAATTAAAAATCTTAAAAAAAGTTAATCAAAGCATACATTTTTGGTTCAATGTGAGCGATAGATTTAGCTTTTATATCTGTATTTTTTATTTTTGTGTATTAGATAATAAGCTTTGATTCTCTCCGATTAATATGTTTATTGACATATCATCCTCTCAGTCAAAATTTTGCCATTTGAGACATTATCAGGTCTACAATTTAGAACTAGATACATAAGTTTAGATGGTTAGAAGGTACAATAATGTAAACTTTTGTATCTTAATCTAAATTGTAGTCCTGATGATGCCTGAATAGGTAAAACATAGGCTGAGAGGATAATAAGCCTATAAAAGGTTTTGAAGAGACTCGAAGATTATTATCTAACATATACATATACCTACATAAAATGTCTATGTTTAAGTATTAATACTCTGAAAAATAATATTTTATTTATATTTTTTTAGGTTGGTGTCACGGGTTCATATGCAGGAGTTATTATACAATATATAATTCCAGCTTCATTGATAGTTGTTGCTCGGAAGTCCATACCAGACTCATTGTCTATTCAAGAATCGCAGTACAGATCTCCTTTTCAATCTGCGGTTTGGCCATATATGGTCATTCTTTGGGCTTTTATATCTGTTGTTCTAGTATCTTTTGACATAGCTCATGATCGATCTGTCAAATCTGTTCTTAAGTCTTAATTATTTTAGTCACAAACATTGTTGTACTATTTTTTTTCAATAGTTTGTGTTTTTATTTTAAAAATTATTATTCATTGAATTGAAAACATAAAAACTATTACGATTCCAGAGAGAGAAACAGACTGTTGAACTTTTAATTGAAATAAGAAAAGAGGATATTTTGATATGTCAGATTTGGTTACTTTTCGTTTTAAAGTAATATTTACTGTTTGAACAATTGTTATCTATGATAGAAGATTTTTTTTGTTTACAATAAGTTATAATATATCTAGTCATAGTTGTTGTATTTATAAATATTTTCCTGCATAAATCGAATCTTTTAAAGTCTTTCATTTATTATGAACAACTATAAATTAGCACAATAAACAAAGTAAATGTTAGCTAATTGATATAGATAATTTCTAAGGATGTAACTTAGTTCTCATGTCTTCTTTTTGACAATAATCAGTCTTGTTTCTGATGCTCATAAATTATATTTATACATGTTAAACATAATTTTTAATTTATTTATTATATTACATATGTTGGTACACATAAATTTAGTACATATCTAACCTTTAAAGAATCTTTTTACTATTGTGATTAATGTTATCCTATCAAGTGCAGAAAGAGAGGTGTATCTAAAGTTCGCCGCACTTATTGATATTTTTAAATTATATATTGTAGAAGTTAAAATAAAATTTATTTTTTCTATAACACACTTTACTTGAAAATCCTCAACTCCACTTATAAAGCTTACTTTTATTTTGATTTATGTAATTTTGAGTGTCTATGTATTAGTTGATACTAGTATTCTAAGCATCAAATGATAGCACTCGATGCATTTCAATAATTCTGTTGTGTGGTTAATATAAAACTTTTATTTCATGAATGTGCGTGGTAAGTACAAATCATTTGCTTAGAACAAAATTGTATTAGTTTATTATAATAACAGGAAAAGAAGTTCCGATTCAAATTGAATTTCAACCTAACAAAGAGCGCGTTTATGGTCCTGGGATCACTGAGTTCAATGAGAATTTTATTTGGTAATAGGTTGATTGTTATTTTACTGGTGTTCGAACATTCTTCTTAATGCGCCTTAGGCCTAGGAGCTGAGAAAAAATATATTTTAAGTTTTAAAACTCCATATTTTAGTTCCTGAAAAGTTTACCATACTGCATGATTTATTATTCCAATAACTTTCCAAACCTATTCTTAAATTTCAAGCAAGTGGTACATCCAAGTAGCCTTATCTGGTTTACATTTAACATTTTTCGTTATTTATGGAATAACTTAGAACTTAGGATGAACAATTAAACCAATAATAAGTTGTAAACTATAAGAAATATTCATGAACTTAATCAAAAAATTTAATTTTTAAAAGCTCTGCATGAATTATCAGTAGTTTCACTTCACTTTTATTATAATAGCCTAATCACTAGGAGTGTTTTTTTATTTTCATTTATGAATATTTTTATCGCTTATTAGACGCACATTCTTATGGTTTTTACATCGAAAATAATTTAGTAAGTGGTATCTTTGGGGTGGTCCGCTCTGGGCTGCATATATGTGGTGGAATTTTTTATATTTTTGTCTAAATTATGTAATAATAATTTTTACTCTACAGAACCAGTTTAATTTTAATAAGTATGTAATTTGACTTTGATTGCCTACAATTGGCAAAAATTCTACCAATGGGTTTAATCATTGGAAAATAACAGGACATATCATTTCGGTCATAGAGTGGTAATAAAACTTTGTTCTACCTCTAATGCATTAAGTAGGGCATATTAATTATTGGTAATTAATTTAACTTAAAAAGGGCATTCAAACTGTCATTTTTTTTAAGTTTTCTAATTATTTAAAAAAAATTAGATACCCTTGTGTTCCTCACCCATCTGTGTCTTGTAGATATGAAATTTAACAAGGAGATTCCAATTGTTATTAGAAATACATATAATGTAAGTAAGTCATTAATAAAGTAATTAGTAATAAACAGGAAGTCTTGCATACAATTTTCACGCCAGAGAGGTTGAAAAAAAAAGGCGACATTATGAAAAATAATGAAGGGTTGAATGTAACTTGTAATTAAAAAATCAATATGTGATCATCATATTGAGTAGATTATCAAATCAACGATCTCACATTCTTATCAATGATGTGTATATGTCAAATCTTTAGTGGACCATTATCTTTGGTCATCACATTTCCAAAAACGAATCTAGTGGAATGGACTCTATAAATGTGGTAGAAAGTGAGTAAACAAGGCCATAATTCCAGTAGAAATATCCAGTCTCCAACAATTCTAGGGCGGTATACTGAAAAGAACGGGCTGACATACCTCCCACAAGAGGTCAACCTGCACCTACTCCATGACGTGCCGACGCGTCGCGACGGTGGGTGATTTCATCCACCTGAGACACATCAAGTTTTTTGACTCGTTGCAGTTTTTTTTTTGTTTATTTTTTCCTTCTTAGTTCTTAAACATAAAAAATCCAACAAATAGGATGTAGAAAAATAATAAAAGGAAAATCATTTGGGTGATGGGTGCCTTTCACTAAGGGGAGTCCCATTTGAAGGATATGGGGTGTGGGATGCCGAAAAGCGGCGGGTGGATTCGGGAAGGTAGTGAGAGTCTACCTATGGTGGAGCCTAGGGGTACTAGGCATTGGTTTGAAGTCGGCCCCGTGTAGGGGGCTGCACTGTGTCGGCCTATTCGGCCGGGGAATCGAACTACCCTTGGCAGGTAGAAGGGGTCATCGGCCGGGAGATCGACCTCTATCCTCGCATGCAGCACGAGGAGAAAATTGTAAATATTGTTCATTGAATTTTGATCATAAGTTGTAAAATGTTGTTGAATAAAGGGGTTTTGAAAAAAAAACTTTGCGTCCTATTCCCTTTCGTTTTACCCTGGAGCCGGTTCCTCGGGAAGTAGCAGCCTTGCTTCAGTGTCACCCACGTTTATCTTAAAATCACTGGTGTCATATTTTAGTAAACTGTAAAATTTCATTTTTGCTACAAAACATTTCTAGGTGTGTATAGAAAAGTTCAATTTGGGCCCATTTCTCTGACGGTAGCTCCAACACTGTTCAACATCTGCTGGACGAGGAAATATCAGCATTCACCCTCCAGAGGACCAAGGAGGGTGGCATAGTCTATCTGACTAACAAGATAAACCAGACGAAAATAAATTGGTATATATGTATATATAAATTAAGGTGACCAACGTTTTTGTACAATGAAAAGGACACAAATAAATTCAAGAAAAAAAAACATCGTAAATAAAAGAAAACTGTTATTCATTGCAACAATAATTCACTATAATAAAAACATTTTACTTTGTAATTCTGTTTAAATACTTGTTAATTATTATTTATATGAGTACTTTTCCATTAAATAAACATTTTTTCCCAGTGTATCATCCTCTAAAGATATATTTGAATTATCTGAATAATTAGTTCAAACGCAGCTCGACTTAAATTGAACAAGAGCAAATAAATTTTCACGTGGAATGCATTTATTTTTGAAACGGCTGAATATTTCCAGTCATTTTTTTTATATCAATTTCAACGTGTTGATTTAAACATTACATCTATTTTTCAGAATTTAAATATATGTCCAGTCTTCTTATTTCTTCAAAGAGATAATTCTCTTCTATTTTAATGTCTGGTATTTCTTGAGATAAAAACTCAACACAAGATTAAATACATGTCCAATATACTCGTGATGAATAAAAAAAAATACCATTGAAAACTGTTATTTCCCGTATGCATATAAAGCTAATTTAATATTCCTATGTGAGCACTTCTATGTATATTGTGATAGTATTTTTATGCCCAAATTGTTTTATTTCAAAATCCATATTTGGGCAATTAGGATATGTATTTTTTTGGCCATTAGGAAAACCACTAGGGGAGAGGTAGTTCTGGAAAACTAGGACCATTAGGAAAAAACAGTTTTATATGGCGCCGTAGATTGCCCATAAATAACAGCATATAGGAGCGTGAAGGGGTTTTGCCTTGGGTATTGGACAGGCTCAACATCGATCAAATACGGATATTTACAGAACAGTGTTCACATATCTCTTGTACCTCCATTTTACGAAGAAGTTGAAGCAAACACGCACGAAGTCTTACCGGCTTACACACTTATTGACTTCCCCCAATCTATCACTGCGTCTCAAGCTACTGATCTACTAGAGTATACTCAGGCCTATTCTGCTGTATGGTGCACCGGTTTTTCGTTATCTGACGTATACGACAGATCGGCGACTCCAACAATTCCAAAACGGTATACTGATGAAGGTGGTCAGAGGTACTTCATTCGAGCAGCGGAGCAACAGTGAACTTCACGAGATCTTTGAGCTGCCTACGGTGGATGAATTCATCCAACGTAGACATATCAAATTTTTCGACTCCCTGCAATACTTGACAAACCCGGTGTTTAACACGATAACCCCCGCTCCGTTCCCCCATCAATGGCAGGAAGCTGTCGCGGCTGGAACGCTTTAGTCTTAGGTTCTAGGTTTAAGTTTTAGTGTTAGTGTTTTCCACGGTTACAAGCTGAAGGTGAGCCTCATCACCTAGTGTTGTGTATGTGTATTGGACTTATTAACAACAATCTGAAAGTATTATATTTTATGCACTCCTTCGAATGCATCTGCGAATGCAGCACGAGGAGACAGCTGTAATTCCATATTTATTTTTGTCATTGTATATATATTATCAATAAAGAGGTTTTGAAAGAAAAAAAACCATATCTCTTGTACTTTTCAGTACGTTAATACTACCTTTAAGCGTCAAAAATGACTTAAGCTGATTCACGAGTTTCTTTTTTGTAATAGATAATTCTCTACAATAAATATTGCTTTACTATCGATATTTATGTGTATCAATCACAGAAGGTTTCAGTTGAAGCCTTGTGAATCTAAAATATATGCTATTGATAAGCAGCTGATAAATTTTATTTACTCCTTTCTGATACCGGTTTCGTTTGAATGTTTAGTTCAGTATTGTGCTGTAGACGCATAAAGTGACACTTTATGCTAATTCGATACCAGGCTGTTGTTAATTAGTTAATTGACCGAATGATGTGTTGTTCTCCATTTCTTATGTCCTTAACTTTGTATAGACTTCAACAGGTTCTATGAGATTCAACCTTAAATTGGTAAAATTATGCTGTCTTAATAGTGTAGGAACGTTATATAATGCTTAAGTGCATGTCATTTTTTGTTAGTTTTTTTTCTGGATTAATACTGTCCTGACATAAATACTTTGTTCTACAAATTTTATTAGTGAAAAGAATCATAGTTTTAATTTGTAGGTTTTTAATGAAACTTTTTTTTTTTTCAGTTTTTGTTTAATAGTCTGATCCAACATTTGGGAAGAATAGTTATATTTTTTGTATATTTCGTTGATCTCTTCTATTACAGTTAAACACTCAAGCTTTGTTAAAGCACTTACCTGCTGTATATTGAAACTACACTTATAACTTAGTTTATCAAGCCAATTCATTACCATTAAAACCTTCCTCAAAATTTAATACCTGTATCTTTTATGTCCAAAAGTTATAACAAATTATGGTGCTATCTGAACGCCTCATATTTTGACAAATCTGAACGCCTCATATTTTGACAAATCTGAACGCCTCATATTTTGACAAATCTGAACATATTTAGCGAATGTTTTTGAGGTCTGAAGAAATTCATTTTCATAAGCTATGAACTAGAAGAAACTAAGAGAATTTTCAAGTGTTGTTTCTGAATTATAACAAAGGAAACTGAGATTAGCCACAATATAAAAGAACCGGGGTTAAAATAAAGTAGGAATATTATAAGACCCATTGCTTCGCTGTTATGTTATTATTAAAGAAACCATTTTTTGCTTGTTGTGTCTTAATTTTTTACTGTCTGAATTGACATGTCTGTAGGGAATAATATAAATCTGATCATTTTTCAATTAATTAGTTACTCATAGTTGTGTTTCAGCAAATTAGTTGTTCTAAGGGGAATATCTGTAGCTCTGGTTGGGTTTCATTCAGCCTCACTAGGCAAAATGAGTAGCTCCTTTTGTAAGGAAGTAGTGAATCCAGTTTAGAAAACCAAAATAAATTTTGTACCCAGCAATAACAACTCAAGCTCCTCGGAGACACATACTAATTACAGAACCCTTGATTAAGCCTACTCTCTGCACCAAGACGTGCCACTGAATTTATTTATTTTCTCTTTTAAAAGAATTATTATAGGTGCTGTTATTGCTAAAATTGAAAATTTTGGCTTAATAAGTAGATTAGATTACTATTAGACTCCATACCTTTTAATGAACCAAATTTCATCAATTGTTCATGTGATTTTGAATGTATAACAATATACAGAGGTCATAATGGTATGAGAGTACCCTGTAAATTAAATACATACTTTTATTTGCTGTGTTAAAATGGCTTACTTCTATTATTTATTCATTGCAAACTAAATTGATTTATACAAGAGGATTATATGAAGAAAATGGTTATTTTTTTAAATCAAATCAGATTACTATAATGTAGGAAATATACTTTTAACTCAAAGTAAATTTTCTATGGTCGAAAATATCTTGTATCGAGCTGTGACCTGGATAATAAAGGTGAGGGTACAGCATATTCCGAATATTGACCCCCCCAGTACGAAAGGAATAAAATTAAATTTAACTATATACATCATATAGGATTAAAAACAGTTGATACAGACCTGTATAAAGTTTGGGAGAAGAGCCATAAGAATGTGTCACAGAAGCTAAATAAGCCGATCAGCAAGAAGGGAGTAACAGATGAGGATAAGAAAAGATGAAGGACAGTTTTATGAATCAATATAACTGCTGCTCTGGTTAATAAATTGAATGACATATGAAAGTGGCTTGTCAAATTTCCTACTATTTTAGGTGATCCTAAAGTCCAGGAGTGTCAAGAGGACTGTATCCAAACAAATTTGACTTATCAATTTCTTATTCTAGCTATTAAATCTCTGCGATGAAGTGGGGGTAAACTCAGCTCTTAGCTATTCCTATCAGAACAATTCCACATTCCAGTGTTACAGGCACCTTGAAAGTACTTGTCGTAGATGCCACTGCCACTTTTCTGACCAATACCCATATGTACTAAAAGAGGGGGTCTAGTTAGGTAAAACCATTTCGATAAGTAATAGAGTTCATTCTATTTTTCTGATCGAAACTACCTTCCCACCACTATTAATAATCAATAAAACAAATCCCATTATAATTGTTTTGTCTTGTTCATTAGTAGCCTCCACCGAGGATTCCCACATTCCTAACTCCTCTCGCACCACCTTCAAGCAGGTACTCCTGGTACAAGGTTCCTATCACTCCAAATATTATATATTTTATTATATTATATTTTTCCCACATCCTAAATTCGACCTAGAGAGCTTCGGAAAAAAAAAAAAAAAATTAGTAGATGTCACGCTGAGTTAAAATGTCTCATTGGAACGGAGAAATAACTACATACATCTAAAGAAAAACTAATTTTCTTATGTTTTTCAAGATCTTGTTTGTTTTTAACATTAAATTTATTTTATATTTAACATGTATTAGGTTAAATGAACCAACTAAGGGAAACATATCGTCAATGCTAGAAGCTGATCACAATAACTCATTCATTGAGGTTCAAATCTTTGTCCTGTCACTGTTTACATTTCACAAAATAATTTTGAGGTATTTTCTGTGTTATGTGCCCTTTCATATCAAAGTTGTCTAATGTTACAGGAATATGGTCCGAGTTGTATCTGTTCACCATTTCGAAAGACAAACTATTCAAACATGTGAAGATGCCTTGGCTGTCACTGCTGCCCCACCCAATAGGTAAACTTTATTACTTAAACTCATTTCTACTCCCTTTAACGTTAGCTATAACATGTTATTAAAGAATATCTATAATTTATTTTTAGGTTGTTGATTGCTTTTCCACACCATGCTATCGAAGTAAGAGATTTGGGCTCAGTTCCTAAGAAGACATTCTCATTTCCTACAGTCGACCAAGTAGCATACCTCTCGTATTGTTCCACAGGTACATAAGAAGACAACAATTGTGATTTTAAATTAAATAAATAAGAAAATGTTTCTCATTGTTATTATTGGCATAATTAATAATAAATTAAAAAAATACTAGGATGTATAATTTTATAATACAATTAAAACCAACCATCGACTATAAATTTTGGAAGTATCAAAGAGAAATAAGTAATCATGTAATTAGATATTATGCCTCAGGAAAAATTAAAAGGGGATCAGAACATTTATCTCTCAGTGGTGAAGTCTTAAATTATTATAAATATAATTTGACTAAGAAAGAAATTAATAATATAAACTGCAGTTTATTTAAGAAAAAAAAGGTGTTGCCTTATTTTCTCTATTTGATGAATGAAAAATCAGCGAAATTGATTGTTACCTCGATTAAAAATGCATTAATGAACGGAAATCAATATATAATCGAAGCTAATCCTGGTTATGGTTTCATAACAAAGCATCTAATTACCATGAACAATCTCAAAATTAAAGTTTTTGAACAAGATTTATATTTTCATAAACAAATGATGTACCTCCAAATGCAATACCCAAACAAATTAGAAGTTTATGAAAAGAATCTGTTTAATATTTATAGATCCAACTTTAAAGAGAATGAAGATGAATTAACGGTCATGAAGAATTTTATGACACCAATTGAACCAAAACATTGGACTGATAAATGTTCATTCAATGTTATAGGAACATGTCCTAATGATAAATTCTTAAGACAATTAGTTTTAAATATTGTTTTTCAAAGAGGTATAATATTATTTGGCCGCCCTCAGTTATTCTTAGTTCTTGATTCAAAATCATTTTTATTGTTGAATCATGAAAATTATATTATAAGACCATTCCCAATGTTGGCTAAGATATTTTTAGATGTTGAGTATATTTTATCCTTGGATAAACGAGATTTCCTGCCATGGATTAATAACCCATTAACTAAGTATGATTGTAATCATTATATAGTTACTAATCCTAATCATCTAGTTTTGGTTAAGATAACCCCGAAGAAAAATATATTAGAAAGGATTGGTGGTGTTCAAAATTTAAAACTCTTTTGGCATTTCATTACACAGTTATGCAAATCAAAAAAAAAACGCATTATCCCCTGTATAGAAAAATGGTTACCTGGCTGTGGTCACAGATTGCTGCTTATTGGTGTTGATACTTTCACTGAAGTTGCAGATCTTCGTCCAGATAAAATCGTTGATATATTCCTTGAGTTTATAAAATGGCCAGAATTTAATAATTCTTCTTTTATTTTCGAAATGGAATCTTTATTGGTTAAAAAAGAGAGTGAAAATTTATTCTCTGCTGAAGATGAATTATCTGAGGAAGTAGATGAAAGAAAAATAGATTAGATACAGAATGTAGAATGCTGCCAATAATTAATGTATCAATACATTTATGTTCTTAGGGCTTTTTAAGTGACAGTTTACCATTTATTTTTTATTTAGGTGAACTAATTAACCTGGGGATTTCTCGTTGAAAGGTTGATACCCTTATTTTTTTTAAAATATATACTTTGTTTTCGACTTGTTATTTGGCTTTTGGTCACCCAATACAGTGTAAAGTCACCTTGCAGGGGGGTGGCTCGAACTTGTATGTTTGGTTGTTAATTCCTGGTTGATGCATTATCAGGGTGCAAGAAAAACAAGACCTGCGGAAAAAAAAGTATATATATCTTGTCTTTTCAGCTGGTCCCATACATGTTTGATTAGGTTCAGTACACCCCCCCCCCCCCCCCGTGCGCCCTAGCATTGCACCATCAAAGGATATAACTGGCAAATGATTTCTTTTTGGGGTGAATGAAGAATGTACTCATCTCCAATCTAAAGAAAAAAACTCTCATTTGAGCTTATATCATCGCTATTCTCAACTTAAAAAATTATTCATTCAATTTTTTTTGCTTTTACAACAGTATATAACCACATGATTGGAAGCCCACACATAAGAATATTGGTTGTTGTTAAGACTGTGGGCTTATTTTAGTGATCCAGGTTCACATTGACATACAAGCACCTCAACATTGCACTAACTGAATTGATGGGAGAACCATAAGTTTCAGCAGTGCAAATCATGAGGAGCCAATTATCTCTAAAATAAAAATGGAGAGCTGGCACCTCGAAAGTTTAGGAAGGTACATCTGAACCACTAAAATGTTATACATAGCTGAAATTTCCACCCACTTTAAGAAAGTTGATGTTCTCATTTTTACACTTAATTTTCATGTTTTGTTTAAGTTAATGTGATTTGAAACTTAGTGGAAATGATAAAAATAATAAAATACTATTGTTTATTGATTTGTTTTAATCATTGTTCATAGTTTATTCCTACAATAACTCTGCTGATTACAAGTAATACCTTCCCTTGCTTTACATGAAAAATGAAAGAAAAAAAAAAACCAATTTTGTCTCTTTTAAATTTTCTGGTGATTCTTATCATTTCTAATTTTTTAATTCAATTAACTTTTAAAAAAAATGAAACCAACATCAACCATTTGAAGTGAGTACTATTTTTTGTCTAGGAGAGTTAATAGCCTTATAAAATTAACTCCTGCTTTTAGTCACAGTCAACAGTATCCTTTAGGGTAACCTATTTCTAACTAATATATACATGTAAAACAGTATCTCAAGTTTTCAATAAACGATACATTTTTATGTGAGTGGATGTTTGATTAATAATTAATTAAGGACTGATAGGATTAATTCTTTATTCATCAAATCAAACTGATTTCTAATAAAATGCCGATCCATAGCTAACTATGAATTCACAGAATAATCTATTTCTACCTCAAGTATTTAAGGAGCTCTTGACACCCTATGTGTGTGAAGGTCAATATAATGTCACACACGCTGTCTATTTACCCTCTTATAATTAATCTAAATTATTATTTTTATGATGGCTAACATAAAGCAGTAATTGTATCATCAAGCATTAACTATCATGAATCAAAATGATATAAACAATTGTATTTTGTGTGTATATATGTATTTAATGCTTGATTTATACACTTGGATGTATAAAGCAAGCATTAAATTTTAATATAAATTTGAGTGTAAAATGTTTTTTTATTTAAATTTTTAGCTTAATAATTCAACTTTTGAATATAATTTAAAAAATGTATTTTGTTTAGTGTAAATATATAATTTAAACAATCATTTATATATTATTAAGCAATAAATCATTTTGAAAAATTAATTTATTTTAATAATTTAATATATATCCTTTATATTTTCAGCCTACTTATATTTTAATATAAAAAAAGTATGTTATCTCAAACTTTAATGTTACAATTACTTTGAGGTTTTCATCCATTTATTATTTTATGTTATCCTGAACCAATAAAAGTGGTATCTATAAAATCTTAGTATTTGCGGTCCTGGGATTTACAAGGATTTTGTAGATCAAAATTGGTTAAAAAATTATCATTAGTTACATTAGATTTCTGATAAAATATAAGTTTTAAGTGAAAGAATAATGTGCTTTTGAAATCACAGATGATTCTGATTTTTTATTTATAGTTTACTGAAAATTGTGAACAAATTAACTTTATATATTTCAGCAGTCACATTAATAATTAAATTAAGTTATTTATGGAATGGTATTTAACAATTACACATGATTTATTGGGTAGTTTGAGGTACTTTACTTGTGGTCAAAATCCTTATGTGGTGCTCCAACCGAACTAGGAAGGGCTACGAATTTTCAGGTTTCTGCCCATTTCCATCAAGAATGGGGATGCTGAGTTTATGTCATTCAACTGCCAATGGATAAAATCATCTCTCCAAAGTTATCAAATTATCTCTCGATCTCATGCCATTCGGATCCGCTTGGTAAATAGGCTAATAGGGTAAATAGGCTCTATGCAGGGAGCTGTTATGACCCATAACATATGAATTTGAAAAGATAATTATCTCTTAATAACATTTGTGTAAATAGTTTTTAAAAATATTCTATAACCCTTGGAAAAATTCTACCCAAGGCAAGTAGGGCATTCAGTGCTTATAAACATAAATATACATCTTGTGGTTTCATAATCGAATGTTTCTATAGAGTTGATGCATAGTCACTATCACAAAGCCAGCAAGAATTTCTCGAACTTGAATATATTAACATTGCTATTTACTGTGTTCACTAGTTTACTGTTTAAATTGTAGTCTCCCTTGCCCTAATAATAAATTTTATAGAAAATCATATTAGTGAGTCTAGCTAGAGCAAACAAAGAGTGTTAACAATAATGACAAATACTGCCTGAAGAATCAGTCGATATTTTTAATAATCAGCAAACTGATGATGATTTAACAAGGTTTTTAAGGCAAATGCTATTTAACATATATATATATTAAATAATAAAATTAAATATATATTAAGAATATATATATATTCTTAAAGTGATTATTTAACAAGGAAGGCATGTCACTCTGCAGATAATTTTTCATAAGATTTATTGGTTTCAAGATATTTTTTTTTCTAATTGTTTAAATAACACTTTATGAATCATACTTTTCATACTTGAGAAATATAAAATGTTAACTATTCTAAACTAGCATATCTTTTCGGCTATAAAACTAATGGTATGTTTCATGTGCATGTTATTTATTTTAGTATTCTTTTTATTCACATGTGAAATATCATCGTAAAAAATTATTAATAAGATGTGGTCGTCCATTTCATTGAGCAGCTTCATTCACATTTTATGGCTCATATCATATCGGTATTTATTTTTTTAAAGGTAGCTATGTCGCCACCGTCGAGAAGAAAATCGCAAGACAGGATAAAGAGGTGGTTTATTCAAGGGTATACACAAATTGGGAAGTTAGTCGGGGCGAAGATCAGCCAATGCGAGCCCGAATAGCTGGAAGAGTAACCCCGAGCAGCAGTCAAACTGGAGGTGATGTCCTTGAGATGATAGAGCTTCCATCAAGATTTTCTAAAATAACAGCAATAACATCTTGCCAAGTAATCAAAGTTTTAATAAATTCAAATATTGATATTAAAAAAATAGATAAGCATAGATTCTCTGACTGCAATATGTCATAGTAGGCAAGCCCATTATATATCAAATAGTAAACTTGCATTTATTTATTATGCGAATAATACTCAAAAAAGAGACAAGGTAGCATTGAGGACAATAATAGGACCTAAGTCTCTCCAATATATGTATTTATAATCATAACATATTCCAGACATCGATGTTTTGACTATTCAGGCATCTCCTGAATTTAGAATTAAAAATTAAAAGGGGTTAGTAATTAATATCGTTAAATAAGTTCTAACTCAGAACTGGTAAGCAATAGGCAGAAATAAAGTATTGACTTACACTGCCTGAATGGACTTTGGACTTAACAGGGTACTTTAAAGATGCCTTTTATAGAAACTAATGCTTAGTAAACTGACGATTGTCTAAAATATTTTGATTACTAGAGCATGTGCATTAATTGTATTCACAGGAAACTGGTAACATCATGATAGCTTGCGACAGGGTACTTTGCTTGTTTCAACTTGTCACGAGAACACATGACATATCTAAGCAGAGGTTTCTGGATTTCGAATTGTGGCCTGTCACCCTTGAATTGAGTTTTAGTCCAAACTGTCTGAGGATGTCTGAAGATGTCGTTGGCGCCATGAATTCTTCCTCCCTTCATGTCTTCCGATTGAACAAAGGTTTTGCTCGGGCTTCAGATTGGTCTAGTCAGGCACATGTACCCAAACAGACACCAAGTAAGTTGACGTATATTATTCAATAAGATTATTAAAATGTCCCATAATCACTTAGCCAAAAGGCTCTCCAGAACAGTCAGCAAGGAGTATTTTTCCTCTTGGGGACATGGCTGACCAGTTGAACATCATGTTTTAATAACATTTCTTAACTTTGAGTTAAATTAAATTAAAAAAAAAAATTGCAAGGCCAAGGCCACTGCTCTTTGTATCTTCTAGTGTGTATTCTTAACATTTCACTTTTTAATAGCTTAATGTCTGAATACATTAAGCTCCTTGAAATTAAAATTTCCCATCAATTAGTTTTAGAAGTTAGGTTTTCCGCCTTATTAAAACTCCCTGAATAGCTATTAATTATAATAAATGCCTAAGCATACTTGTGATATAATATGTGGTGTATAAATATATGTTTTTGGTCAGGGCAATGTGAAAGGTCTGAGGGATCTGGAAACAAGGAAGATGATGGCCCTATTGACTTGGAAATGCTGCTGAAAGAAATAGCTGAGGGGGGAGACAAAGAAACTAGGAAAACTGGAAATGGTCCGATTCCTGTACTTGCCATGTTGCCATCTTTAAGATCGGGACGTGCACATGACCCTTCCAGAAACCTTAGAATATCTCCCTTTAAACCTCCTGGTTCTGTAACAATGGGTGTTGCTATCAAAGAAATTCCTGCAAATGAGGTATGTTGTTTCTTTATATGATAATGATAAAATTATTGTTTGAAATCAAACTTTCCATTAATATTATAATTATTGGTTAAAGAAAAAAAATAGTGGTAGAGGTGGGATTCGAACCTGGCACCTTATGATTACTGTTAAGACGCTCTTTCCAACTGAGGTATCCCGGTTGATTACCAGCCATATCATAATATATTCTCTTAATGGATCTTGTTAATTAATATTGCAAATTACAATATTTTTTCAAATCAGACCATTTATTAGATTAAGGATATATAATGCTGTTAAAAGCAATAGAGGCCCTCACAAAATAATGTATACAATTAATGAAATAATGACTACATCATTGAGAGGCTTTGAAAAAAATCTCAAAATTCACTGTGGCTAGTATTTGGAAAGGTTCTCTGAATGGTAATCTGTTAATATTTCTTAACTTTAACCAATAATTATTACAAATATACAACATAATCCCACATACAAAAACCAATAATTGTTAACAGCATTATAATTGTATGTTGACATCTTTTTAAAAATTATTCATATTTATCTAAAACAAATCAGTCCTTGTTTTTATTTTAGCCTTGGGCAGAGCAAATGACAACAATGGTCGAAAGCTTACTCCAACTTGAGTTAGGAGAGTGGTGTGATGATGACTTAACACCCGAAAAGTTCACCTCTCTAACTCTCAGGCCCTTGTATCAAATTAATAGGCATTCTTCTGGGAAAATTGGTAGGATTTTTCTCATTGAAAATATTTTTAACATTATATATGTACTTTTGTATAGGCTCCTTACTAATTATCATTTATCAATTATGACTTTTTAATGGAAAAAGACCATAAAAATACCAATTGAAACTTTTGAAGCAAAAATTTTCAGTTACAAATAATATTTAAATCTACTTACTTTCTATCAGTACTTCCTATCTATATTTACTTGTAAGGTCTATCAAATGAAAGACAACTACCAAATGTAGCAAATGACACATCCACTGACTGGTCAACTATTTGACTGTTAGAAGTCCAATAGTTGAACACCAATAACAGGGCATTGGTCCATCTTGCTAATATAATTTCAAAGTATTCTGTTTTTGTTTTTTTTAATGACGAGAATTTTAAACAAAATGAAAAACTATTACGATTGATATTTCTTAATAAGGACTATAAGTAAACAATTTGGCCTCTTCTCTTTGGTAAGGGGATACATTCCTTCCTCTTGTAATATGTGTGACGAGTACCTCAAAAATAGCCCCAATATTAATCCACATTTTAGAAAATTCTTAGCAAAAAATATAGTTTTTTTTTTTTTAATTTATTACTTAATGAAGCAGTATGTTCAAGCATTTATTTTGAGGATAAAGAAGTAGATTTTTTTGCATAGATTCTAGAATTTTCTCCTTGTTTTCCTGAACTCCCCTAATAGTAGTCTGTTCCATACTCTGAAGCTGGTCTAGGGCTTCAATTTTTTTTCTTATTTTTAAGATGGTCAATATTTTATGATTTGTGCTGAGCAAAAGCAATATGTGTTTTTTGTCTAGTAGACTCATTTAAGAGTCTACTATGATCGGAGAAATGTGTCCAAAGAAATCTGCAGTCATAAAATATGCTCGTGTGGCCTATAACAACTAATAGAGGGATACTATGGTCTTTGAATTAAATTGAAAGTAACATTATTGAAAATTATCTTTTTTGAATGGCATTAGTAGCTTCTCTTTAATTCAATCTGAGATTGAGTATTTAACCAATTTATTTTACAACTAAATCATGGTTTCTTAAGATAACTTATTAGTTACCATTATTTCATTTGAGGCCCAAATACATTTTAATCAAGTCAAATTTTAATTTTTAGGTTAAGGTTGTTTATTAGAGTCTTTGAAAATAGTAAAGTGTAAATTTTAGAAATTGTTAATAGTCGCAGGATGGAGTAGGTCGTAGTGAATCCTGCTGTATACAAGTTAACTAGTGGCTAGTGCTTTACTCTTTTTCTTAAGGACAATGAAATGGAGCTTGTTTTAACAATATATAATCTTGCCTTTTAGTTCTATTTATATTTCTCATAAAAACAAAATACTGTTAGGTAAGAAATTATTGAGAAATTTGCAATTCAAACTTTTAAAAGCTTTTTGAAGGCAACTTCACCTGTGTTGAGTTTGCACTCAGTTGGATGTACTGAATGTACACATTCAAATGTGGCAGTATAAAGTGGACTGTGTGAATGATTTTTGATATATGGACGGATGACATTGAAGGATAACCTAAATTAGTTAAACGTATCTTTAATGAATGAAACTATAATATGCACAAGGGGTAAAGGCGAAAAAAGATATAAAATAAGGTTAATGAATTTATTGAAGGGAAAATTAAATTAAATTCTTCTTGCATTGCAGAAGTGGCCAAATGATATGGTCTATTGTTGTATGGCAATGCTTCATTGTTTCTTCAGTTAATTAATCATTGGTCTGTGGTGTTGAGTGAATATGTTAGATGAACTAGCATATCAATTATTCTTTGCTGGCCAGCCTTATTTTACATTATCTTGCTCCTCCCCCAATAAAGCAGAGAGCCTCTCTACTCAATCATCTTAGAAGTTAAGTAATTGAGAAATGATAAAAGGGCAGAAGATATCAGTCAAGGTATATGTTCTTTATGGACACCAATTTGCTCAGACATCCAGCGTACAAGTCTGAAATCTGCTGGCTTACTTTGTACTGGCTTCAGATATAGTGTTTTCTGAATAATCTGTATGGAAATCTTAATGCAATAACACTATTTACATTGTGTCAACCTCCAAGTTTAAGTTCCTTACCTAAATCCTAAAAGAATTAACGTGAAGATAAATAGCCTATATGTTAACAGACAATTAATTTTCAAAATGCGTTCAGCAGTTCCTGAATTTATCTGATATGAACAAACTAATGTCCTTACCCGCTCTTCTTCGGGTATTTATTTATTCCAATCTTCTATTAGACAGGAAAAGGAATGAATTCTATCTATAGTGTAAAATTGATGTAATTTTATTTGCAAAAAATCAAGAGTATACATGTAATATAAAAATAATAAATTGAAATCTTTTAGAAATTCACTATATCAATTTAACTCAAAACTTGATTACAAACATTTTTAGTTTCACCTCCAGGAGCAAGAATAAATAAATTCCAAGGTGAACCCAGCCTTGGTTGTGGGAGAAAATGGCGATCTCAAATCAACTCGGTAGTACTTTCAACTACATAGATCGCCCCTGTGACATGTTAGTTCTCATCGAGAAAGTAATTCTCCCTGGAAATTACAATTTCTTAACGTTAAAAGGGAGAGCCATCAGAATGAGTGGTATCCGTGGGATAGAAACTGTTTCACTCTCTTCTTTTGATGTTAACACGGTTATCCCTTCCTTCCATCTTCTTGTCCCATTGCTAAGTTTTGGGGGGTACAGGTTCCACAGTAAAATAATTGGAGATACCACTGTAAGTGAAATTCTGGACAGTTTTACTGAGCTATTTTAATTTATACAAACTTCCAGAAGACTCTGCAAACATAGAGTTCTGTTTGTTTCCATGATCTTCTAGAAGGTTTCAAAGAGTTTCTACTCTTCTATTAATTTCTATAAATTTCCAAAAGGTTCTAGTGAGTTCTATTCAAATGAACTGGGGCTTAAACCTGATCAAGGCCGTTACCAATCAGCTTAGCACCCCTGAACACTTTAAATTTGTATATTGAACATTTTGGATATTTGATTTTTTTACTAAAGACTTTCTCACCTTAAGCTGATAGGGGCTGAAATTTAATCAAATGGCCTTGGGAATGTCACTATTCATCTCAGAACACTGAAAACTATGAATTCAACACTAATTCTGGCTGATTTTTATTAATTTTACATGCATCCCCTTCCCATTCCTCCCTAGGGGTGCTAGGCATTTCTTACACCCTTAGTATTTTTTCCGAAATTGTAAATGTTATTTTGGTTTAAATTGATCCTGACATCCCAGAGTTATGCTCGAATACTAACACACATTCATTTTTATACGTATTGATCAAGGTGGTATATTTATAAACTTTTTATTTTAATAATCCTATCAAATATCTGATTATAGAGTCGAGTTGCCCAAGACTTAGGTCGCCTTCATATTCCAGCCTTGTTGCTTTCAATTGTCTCATATGCACTCAGCAAGAAGGTTTCATGTATCATTTCCCAGTTGAAGATGGTGAAGTGGTTAGTATTAAATAAAAAATTGTGTTTCATAGATAGTTTGAAATTAATTAATTGAAACAAAATCATATGACGTGAAACTGTGTTAAATTTCAGATGAGCTTAGGAAAATGCATTTCGGAATATAATTTTACATCGATGGTCAAATATGTGGTTTTAGAGCAGTCTTTACTTCATGTGATTACAACAACAGGTCTTGAAACGTATACGTTACGTGCAATCAGTGCCATTCACATTAAAAATGAAGCGGTAATTCAATTTCAAGCTAATTTCATAATCAAGTCTTTCATAAATTTGATATTTACTATTCCTTAATACGATAAATTGATTTAATATTAGGATGCTTGTCCACCTGTTGATGAACCAGTTTGCTTGATAGGATTAAGACCATTTCTCGGTGTTGTGGATCTACTCCTGACAAAATCATTTGTTGTAGTGCTGTCTTCTTCAAGTGAAGCTAATGTAAAGTAAGTATCTTACTGTACAATTTATTATGATAGGTTATCAGGACCATTCATAGGTTTTTTACTAAACTAGTTTATTTACATTAAATGTAATTTGTTCTTAATTGACATTAAAAAAAGCTTAACAGTAAATGAAATAAAAAAAAAATATGTGTTGAGGTTATGGATGCTTGGATCTACTCGATCAGGTTGATACAATGTTCTGTCTGGAATAGATCATTTAAATTGTTTAACTAGTACATTTTTAATAAAAATTGTGCTATTGCTTTATTCTGATTGAGTGGATTTTTTACTGCTTAAAATTTCTATCTGACTATAATACAAAAGTTGGCATTAGCATGTTGTTTTTGTATTTTATTATATTTGCTTTTGTTTAATTAACGTCTTAAACTAGAATTTGTTTAATAAACTTATCATGCTTCAGAAATAATTTACCCCGTGGTGATTTGACGATATACGGTCTGCAACTCCCAAGTGTTGAAACCCTTTACAAGGAAATGCTGTACGTTTGCTCTGGGCACAGGCTCAGCTGCCCTTCAGCCTACAGCCAACTCTTGTTGGAAGCACATTTACTCGTCCGATCCACCATTAGCGTGACATCTTGCCATCTTCAACAACCGCTGCTGGGACAGCATCTTCAACTCTACAGGGAATCTTGTGCACTCCTCTCAGATTATTATTTGACGTGAGTAGTGCTGTAACTGTAAAAATTTCTAATGACTCAACATTTCCTAATTGAATTATCATTACAGCACTATATGGGCACCCATACATACTGTTTTAAACAGGACAGTATTGTTTTTTAGTTTTACAAATTTCTAGAATAGCCCGTCATTTCAATAGAACTGTAATTTTTTCCTTGTTTTCAAGTTGTCTAATTTTTTTAGACAACATCCTATTAATAATATGATTACATCATATTAGTACCTGAAGGTATCTTAGGGTGTTTGTTTTAAAGAATAATGAAAAGTGTGAGATTAAGGAGGAGTATTGAATTCGTCCACAATTGCAAAAATCCTATATTTTCAGTTTAGATTTACCTAAACACAAGATTTATTGTGATTAATTATCAAACAGAAAGAATGAAGTGTTCACCTATGTTATGTGGCCTATAACATGTAATCAAAATGTTCCTCTTAAAAATCATATTAGATTTTATTTAATTTTCATTTAATTATTTTAAAGGTCAGAAGTTGAAGATGATTGGGAAAAGGGCTACAAGTACAGCGTGATGGCAGGTTTGAGTCCCACAATGGTAATGGACCGATTAAAAAAATTTGAATCTGATGCTAAAGAGGTGCAATTCATTTTTAATTTGGAAAATTTGTGATTAATTGGTTTTATACTTAAGATCTGAATTACCTGTTCTCTATTTTATTCCCAGGCTGGTTTTACCATCAGCACAAAGGAAGGACTTGGCCATTTTCTGAAAGAGTGCTTGATCAAGTGCGATGAAGATTCGAGTCTTCCGACAGGAGCATTAAATCGCTTACTGGAGTTAGCGCAGTCTCCTCAGCCTGATTCAACGTGCCTTGTTTCCACCTTGGTCTTACAGTCACCTCTTCTCCGTCAGTTTTCAACAGAGACATCCATTCGTATAATAACTAAACATATAAATGAAAGGTTACTTCAAATGTCCCTATTACTAATTTTTAATTTAAATGTTGAATTGTAATTTAAGGCATACAAGGTTTGATAAAAAAGTAACGAGAATTTTTGTTTACCATGAAAAATGTTTATTTATTCATTGATAGCAATTTATTCCCCTTCAAAGTAATTCCCCTCAGATATAATACACGTGTGCCTTTTCCAAGTTTCGAAGAACTTTTCAAACTCACTTTTCAATATAGCTCTTAGCTCCTTCAGGGATTCTTTTTTATCTCACCAATGGTGTCAAAGCGTCCTTTCAAGTTTTTTTTCAACTTCAAGAACAAAAAGAAGTTCCAGGGAGCCATGCCCGGTGAATATGGTGGCTGAGGCAACACAACAGTTATTTCATTCTTTTATCCCTTTTTTTCAAAACTAAAAATCGCCAAGAACACCAAAACACATATAACTTTAGCGCCTGCTACTAAAAAAGTAAACATGCAAATTTCAACATGTTTCAGAGATATGTTTACCAACATGATAAAAAAAATTTTTTTTTACCATCAGAATCATAACACTCATGAAATTATAAAATTGTTGTTACTTTTTGATCAATCATTATATATGTATATAATAATTCGGAGCTTTTATCTTTTTAGTGGTGATGTTGTTGATGCCCAAGACTATTTGGCATTGTGCATCTTATATATCTCGCGGAGTAAAATCAACGATGCCAATCGTGTGTTAGATCTCTATGATGAAAATGATGATAGATTGATCAACCTTCTTCTTAAATATTGGACACTTCTTTTTGACAGTACAAAACAAGTAAGTACTATAGTATTATAGCAGTTCTAGGGCTGTTATTAAGATTTTTGATTTGGAAATCCATTGGTTACTATGATTAACATAGTGAAAATAAATAAATAGGACACATTAAATGAAGGGAAGAACCAAGGAATCCAAAATATTCAAGAATGGAATACAGTGGAATCCCGCTAATCCAGACCCCGATTGTTTGGACATCCGGGTAATCCGAATGGGTTTAGAAAAAAAAACTATGCAATTAAAATTTAGTAAACTAAAAATTTAATTTAGTGAGCGGTAAGTACAAAAATAATTCAAAGAGAGGGGTTTCCAGGAAATGAATCACTTCCTACAGCTGACTTTAGAAAGTTTCTTTCATTTTCCTTTGTTTCCTTCTTTTCAGTTGTCAGTTGGTACTCCTATCACATTATTCATTTATTCGTTACTGCTGTGTTTTGTTGTTTTTACATACTGTTTAGAATGAGTGTTTGTGTGTGGAAATGGCAACTAAACAGATGAAAAGTTAAAACAAAGACTGTAATTTATTTGGCTGCAGAAGCTTGGGAAGAATGAAGCCAACAACAACTCTTCAAAAAAACACTGGAACAAACTGTGGCCTAGGATCCCACTAGAAAACCGGGAACAAGACGAAAATCAACCAACTACTAACAATGATACTTTGTTTTTCAATAGTTACAGGGTTGTGATAATCTGGAAGAAAATGACAGTTTAGAGTGAATGAATAGTGACAGTGATATTGGTCACAGAAATAAGTGAATATGAAATTGTGGAAGTGTGGATTGCAAGAGAGAATGACAGTATGGAAGATGACAACGACCTCATAGTGAAGCAACAATGCTGGAGACATACTTCGAGAAATAAGGCAATACATTATCTGCTGGGCTACTGACCTCTAGTTGCCAACAAGATCATATGGGAAATTGACATCGGTCTTCTCTAAAGCAAAAGAACATTATGGACTTTTTTCAGTGATTCTAAAAATACTATTCTTTTTTTCATAACATACTGTATATTTTGTTATTTTATAGTTCTGTTCAGAATTTAACCTTTTATTTTGTTTTTCAAATTCTTAATTTTTATATCATAACATTAACGTACAGTGGTTTGTTTTGTAGTACCGTACATTAAATAAATTTTGAGTTTTAATCCTAATAAAAGGTTTTTTTGTTAATCCTATCTCAGTCCATGGGTCGAAAACCTATATTAACATATACATTACGTGGTATTGAAAATAAAACTAAGCTTAAGGAAAAGGTGTATTTTTGAGGAAAAAAATTGCTGAAATATTTATCATTTGCATTTTACAGCAAATTCCATTTGACTTCCATTCAGTGATCCGGACTTTGTCCGGTCCCTTCTAGTTCAGATTAGTGGGACTCAACTGTATATAGTTTCATACTAGAATGGGCTTATATAAAATATCTTTACAGTATGTTTCTATTTGTTCAAGATCTCTTTTTGACTAATATTCTGTTTATTGCAATTTTTTGTTTGACATGATCACAATATTTGGTCACATGCTTTGAAAAGAATAAATATTTATTTTTTCACAGATGAATAGAAAAAACAGTTTAGGAAAAGGAGATTGGGATGGCATCACACTATCAGAATTATCGGTGCTTCTCATTGAAAAAAGACCTCACGATCTTGCTATTATACTTTCATCTTTGATAGTGCATAAACACACTGTAAAACTTGAAGAAATCCTTCAGGTAATAAAATACAAAATTGATGTTTTTCATTCATTTTTTCATTTAATTATTTATTTCATTCATAATTAAGGAGGCACTTGCTTTAAATTCCAGTCATGTCACCATATTTTTTTCTTTGGCTGTTTGAAATTAGATTTAGGATATCTTAATATTATCTGAAACTATCTCATACCATACCTAAGTTGATACAAAGGGCATAAAGAAACTTCTTGAACTTATTGTTTAGTATTTAATATTTTGATAGTATCATTTTAATGTGTGAAATACCCTTCAAATTCATTCACTTCAAAACACTTATAATTTATTTTTATTTCCATACTGTTAGAGTAATCATGTTATTGATTTTGTTCCAGGTTTTCATGACTTACCTTCCTATAAGAATGAGTAGTGGAAGCTCGTCTGTAACTTATGTTCTTCAGATATTTTTAGAGAAACTATTTTCTGGTTGGCATGCGGCTGATCATTCTTGGTATCCTAGAACAGACAGTTTAGCTACCCTCGATGGTCTAAAGGTATAACCAGAATAATTTTGTATTAAACTTTAAAATATACTCGGCTTCGAATCTATGTAAAGACACTTAATCTACGAAACATGATGTAAGAATTGTATAATTGAATGATACAGTTAGCAGACAGTGCCCTAAAGGGAATAGCTTGAGTCGAGAGAAGGAAGTTGAATGTTGAGATTTGTTCAAAAACAGGCATAAACAGAAGAGTATTTTTTTATTTCTCAAAAATAACCAAAACAACAATAAGCACAATTGTTATCATGCAAAAAATGTTTTTTTTTTGTGTAATAATTATAATTGTTTGTTTTTATTATTCCTACCTATTTACCCTACTAATGATTTAAGAAACCTGGTCTCCTACTTAACTAACAGTTTTTTTTCACCAGATTTCCTACTTTCTTTCTGCCTATGAGTGATAAAGATGAAGTCTTCTATAAGAATAATTAATTAATATTGCTAGATGGTAATTCACATATTTTTTTTTTTACACTGTTTAGATCCTGATGAGATCATATCTCAGCAATTTAATTGTAAGAACGAATCTTGTAAAAACTGCATCTGTTAGTAAACCTACAGAAAAGTATAGCAAAGAAGCAGAAAATATGTTTGGTGGGAAAAGACCTAAATTCCTCGAGCTTTTACCTCCTTTTAATTATTCAGAGACTGATCGCTCATCTTTTACAAGCTTGCTCAAACTCCAGGTAAACATTTATTTTTCTTCAAGATTAAACCTGAATATTTTTTTACTAAATCTTTATTGATATAATTTATATAGACCATTAAAATACCACTCACAAGGAGAACTCATAGCCAGTAGGCTCGAGAGCAGGTCAGTTAAGCAGAAGGGATCATGCCCAATTCTTAGAGGAATGACCGCCCTCTTTGTCTTGTTCAGCTCTGGTTGCTCCGTGTTCCTCAGATAAGACATGATGTGGCAGCCTACTGGAGGCAACCCATAAGGGTAACATGACCTGTCTAACCAAAAATAATTAAAAATACCAAATGTCTAAAGGATAGGCTTTATAAAAACTTAATGTCATTGCTTTTATCATTGTTGAGGGGTAACCACCTGAGGAGTATTGTAATTATTTGATTGAATAGATTTTGTGTACTCTTCTTGTATTTTTTGTCCCAATATGTCATCAGTGCTAATTTTTGTCCTCTGTGTACAAAAACCTCTGTGCCACAAATGAAAATATATATTATTAAAATATTTTAAATAAAATTAGTTGAAATTAAAATTGTCACAACTAATGGATTTTGTCAAAAATCGAACTAATCAAAAATTTTTATTGATTGGGATTTTTCTTCATTCGATCCGTTAGCCATGATTATTGTTTATGCATGTGGTTGAGCTATCTGAATAAAGCTTGTTGAGGAAGACAGGCACCACATCGGTCAGTAGTGCCATTGAAGAAAAAAGATGGTTATGTCTAATATTGGAGTAGCCTTCTGATATTACTGTTTGGTAGGGGATACATCTCTAGGATCATAGAGGGATAAAATATTATTAATATAGGATACAAACAAAATAAAATCGGTGCAATAGTAATAACCTTTTAATATAATTTATATAAGGCTATCTTATTTTTTTTAGTGCCTTTTATGCAGTGGCTGGTTAGATGAAAATGTACTTTCAGAACTAGTCCAATTTGTAAGTGAGTTTATCCCCGAAGACATTGGTTTTAATCTTTTAGTTCTTTCTCAACCTCAAAAGGGTGTTGAAATGATTGCTTCCAAATATCCAAAAGTCTTGCCTCAATATGCCATGGTATGTACTTGTAACTTTTCTTAAAAACTGTGATGTACCATGTACTGGCATATTTATCACACATATATATATATTTTTTTTAGGATATGCTTAATGCAGAACCTGAATGGAAGCATTTAATTTCCGTCATTCAGTCAAAATCTGATGAAGAATCAGAGGTAGATAAAGAAACTGATGTGAAAATTTATCCTCAAATTCTAGATGGTAAAAATTTTTTTTTTTTTAATTTTGATGTATTTTATCCTATGGTATGACAATAATAATCAACTACTTGTTTAGTTCACTGTTGCTCACATTACAGTCATTCATGTGTTTAACCTGGACAGTTTTGATTTGGGAAAAATTTGATAATTAAATGTTCTTTTTTCAAATCTCATTTTGCCCCCTCCTTACTTAAGTCAAATCCACCTCCACCACCTGGTGGGAGTGGAAGAAACAAGAGCGCTGTGTGTGAAACAGCCTCATGGCAGGGAGTGGGGAAACCATTAAGCAAGCATGTGTTGTTAAGTGTGGAGCTTGTTTGTAAATATTGTATATATGAGATTGTAAATATTAAGTTAAGTACTTGGTGTATATAGTTGATAAAAGGAAGGTGGATCCACTATAATTAACTTGTCTGTATATTTAATGTTTATTTAATCATTTGTTAGTAGTTAGTACATATTTGTTACCATATTATTGTTTATATATATTAATTTAATAATATAAATAGTTTTCTGTATTGGGGTAAAAACATATTAGGGTTTAGCAGATCACATGCCCAAACACTTGTCTGATAATTTTAAAAATAAAGTGTTAAGTATTTCTTACTTCAACTAATACATATTCCTTCGTAGTTGAGTGTTAATATATATAATTGAAGCAATTTTATCTGCATATGTATATTAGTACCTTTAATTTTGTTTGTGGCGTATACTGTATTATTCTCTCTTATATCAATAGTGCATTGGGGTGTACTTGTGCTAAATAGTATAGTATTAGAATCTTTCCTTTTTTTTTTTTATTACATCTTTCCTTATTATATAGAGTTTTGAATGTAATTTAATTCTTTTAAATGTTTATGTGTTTTCCCTTCAATTTTATTATATTTATGGAGTGTTTTGGAACTCAGTTTCCATTACCATTATTCTGTCTTATACCATTAGTGTATCGGAATATACATATATATTGAATATTCCTCTGTTAAATAATAAGTATACCTTATGGTTTGTGATCTAGCATAAGGGTATTAAGCCCACACTCCATGAATTAAGCTGACTCGCTCAGTTTAGTTCCTTCCCTTGATCCCATTAATGGAATCTGGTGCTCATACCCTTTTCAGTTTTTTGTGCTGGTTTGTTTAACCTGGTGCACCCTTGCTCAGAACAAAAACATTTCTTCAAAAATATATTTTTTAAGGAGTTTTTTGATAAAAAAATAGTCTCATAATAAATTAAATTGGATTATGTTTGCTAATAAGTTTATGTCATGTTTCTCAACACTATCTTTAAGTCTTTAATATATATTATTATAATATTATTATAATATTTATATCTTATTTCAATAATTTTTTAATTTCTATTTCAGAAGTGCTGAACAATTTGGCTCGAAGTTTGAGCTGTGAGGTGTTTACAAGAATTGTTCCGACCGGCAAAGAGTTTGAAGGTTACATATTGACCTGCCAGCAGACAGCCCACGCTTCCCACCTCAAGGAGGTGATCAAAGTGACAGGGCACAAGCTAATGGCCACGCTTAACATGAAGTCGTTCACCTGAGCCCAGCTTTTGGCAGACGCTCTTCAGTATCTGCCCGAAGGTAAAAGGTTTTCTATTGAGTGGGGTCGTCCCCCCAACCCTAGTCATCAAGCATCAAGTTCGTTTTCTCAATACCAGGATTGAGAGTAAGCTTGTTCGCGGTATGCTAAAGTCTGACTAATATTTATTACTATAAGTGACTAGTTGATTTTGGTACACATTTATTTATAAAAAGCTATGGTGCTATTAACTTTTATGTGTTATTGGAATTATTCAAAGTTCCATTTATTACTTGTTATCTCCTGCGGGATGATTAAGAGTGTTCGTCTAACCTAGAATTTATTAATGAAATAATAAATTTACTTGCAGTTCTATGGAGGTATTTCAAATCAAGGAATTTATCAATGATGTTATCTGCTAATATAAACTTGATGAAAATACTTTTATGAGCTTTGTTTTTTTACATGATAAAAGCACATACTTATATTTTTATAATTATCAGCCAAAGAAAAAAGCTAGTGACAAGATCAGGATTTGATTCATGGACCTCCCGATCTTCGGTTGGGCACTCTTTCCTCCTAATCTTCTTTAACCAATCTCTTGCAACCTTCAAAAAAATCCCCTTTACCTTGTCTTTTTTTTAAGGAATATACGGTGTAGTCTATATAAACTTTCCAAGAGTCAGTTTGCTTTTTATGACAATATATATATATCAAATATTTAACATATTCGGATTATGTATTAATACTTAGTAGTTGTCCTCATAACTATGTAAAGCAGCAACTCATGAGCAGGCCTCAGAAGAGGGTTAGAGGTGGACTGAAACAGGGAGACCCCCCCCCAGACACTAATTTTATTTAACCATGTTTTGAAGATGACCATTGAAGCCATTTATACTAATCCAGTAAGATAACTCAATACCTCGCGTTCACAGATGATGTGGTGGGTGGTAACAGATCACTTTAAGTCAATACTAGCATGTGCATTTCAAGAGTTACAAGAAGTGACGACATTTACCCAAGAAAAAACAAACTATGTGAAGACGTAAAGAAGATCTCAATACTGAAATGCTTAACTACAAATTTACCATAACCAAAAATGTAAATATTTGGGTTACTTGCTTTGACTATTGATAACAGCATAATTGAAGATTTGAAGTCTAGACTAGGTGTTGGAAATAAATGTTGTAATGCTCTGAGAAAAGTCCAGAAGTTTCTGGGTCTCTATAAAAGTGCTAACTGATAATATACAAAGCAATCACTAGGCCTTTTGGGATACATGGAAGTGAAGCCTGGGCGTTAGAACAATAAGAAGCCGATTTTTGGGTATCCCTATCAATGATTAGCTGAGAATAAAAAGAAATAAGGAATGCTTGAAATTTAAATTATGGACCACATTTGATCGTAGTAATAAAAAAGGGACGTCTCAGTTTATTAGGCAATGTTGAAAGAATGATGGAGTAGAGATTGAGATGTTATTTAATGGTCACCCAGGAGGGAGGTGAATGAAGGTGAAATGGATGATTTGGAAGAAGGCTGAGGATCTGATGATGGAGACTCAGAGTGACGAAAAACCAGAGGACCCAGGTTTTGAATCCTTAACCTGCCACTATCTTCTTCGGCTAATAATTTTTAAAATGTACTTTTAACCATAATTTTGTTTTGTCTTAAAGTTATTTATTACTTAAAAGAATTGATGTAATTCTCATAACTCATTACTAAGAAAATAAAGAGAGTTTTATTACTCTTGTTCACTATATAACAGTACCTGATGTGCTTACTGTAAACATATATCAGAATATGAGTGATTCCATGAGTCACAGTATTTTTCAATCTCATTGCTATTTTATCATTTATTAATTTAAATGAATTTTTGCACCAACAGCAAGTTATTTATAGGCATTCTCTTTTAATTTCACTAACCGATGGTAGCATTAAAAAATGAGAAACCCCAAGATCCTGTCCTCAAGTCTTCTTAAACATGTTCAAAAAAAATAGAAATATATATATATATTACATATGTATATATATATAGGAATCCAATACATAGCTCCTGAACTGTGACTGAAATATTAAAAGTAAGAGAGAAATTGTTTCTTTACGAGATTCATGAACGACTTATTTCATTATCAGTTATTTGATTAGAACCAAAAATATACAGACAGCTTCATCCAGTTTGTGGTTGAATATACCTTTAAAATTTCATATTGATTGTATTATTTTTACAGCAACTGTCATAGATATAATACCACACAAACAGACAAAATAACTCCATAACATTTTGTAAGCCCCCTTTGGGCTTGGGAATTATTCCAACCTTGTTGATATTATTTATTGTTAAGGTGGTTTTTATTGTGCTTGAAAGAGTATTGTTGATTTTTTATCAATTATTTCAGCACATCACTGTGTAGTAGAATTATGAACATTTCCAATTGGTTTTATCTCCTGGGAAACTTAGTCATTATATTGCCAATTCTTGTTATTGGATAGATCCCGCGATTAATAATTATTAGCCAAAGAAAAAATGTACTGGTAGGATTGGGACACGAACCTGGTGCTTTCCCAATATCCGGTCGTATGCTCAACCAACTAATCTAGTTCTGCACGAGTATAAGGGCCATGGAAATATGAATGTTCTTTGGCTAAACTCTCACAATGGTTATTTATTTGGGGGACAACATAGTGAGAGTCATATTTGAAATTGGAGAGGTCCTGGATTCCTGTTACGATCCTGCCAATATATTTTTCCTTTGACTAATAATTAAAATTCATTATATACATATCTTCCTCAATTATAATTTGGTTTAAGTTTTATTCTTAAGATTGCTTGACAACTTTTCTAAACTTCACTGACTTAAAAAAACCATTACATTAGAATCTTTCATTTACTAGTAAATGAAAAAAGTAATCATAATATGAGAAATGTTTACTAAAAAATAGTTATTACTTTGTTTTATATTCAGGTGTAATATTTGTTTTTAAATCTGAACTTTTTTATGTTTTTATTGAAGAATAATATTATAAATTAATTTAAATACAAATTGTTACCATTATGAAACATTTTGTTACTATGTGGTAGATACTTTGAAGTGCTAAATTTAAGATAAAAAGACTAGTCGCATTAGGATTAAAGCACTTACTAATGTATCAGTGAGCACTTGTGTAAAGTACTGCTTGCTTATTTTTAAATAATCTGTTTCAAAAAAAAAAATTTCTATTTATTTATTTACTTTATTAAGCTTCCAAAAATTATTCTGAGACCGTTGCATTTCTGAACTGACTTTTGCGCTTCCAAAGTTTAACTGTTAAATCCAAATATACTTTGACTTATTCAATTGCCGCTGTGCAATTGACCATTTGTGGTTCCTATATTCATTTTAAATCACTTTTTTTTGCCAGTTTTTTTTAAATTTATAAATAAATGTGTCTTTGAGAAATGAAATGAGTTTGCTATTGTTTGTTAGTTAGTCAAATAGATATGTCTACATTAAATAGATTTGTTCGAAGTATTGTTGGCTTAGAGAATATTTGTTGTAGTTAATATGTTTGACATGTGCAAATGACCCACAAACTTAAAAAAAAAAAATTTTAAAATAAAATATTACAATAATAGAATTTTTTTTATGTTTTGAACTCACTCATGTATTAGTTCTAAGTGGTAGCTGATAAATTTGTTATTAATTAAAGTGTTTTATTATTATGATACCTGTATTTGTTTTGGTAATTGATAGTTTGAGAAAATTTTTCCATAAAAAATTTTTTTTTCTAAAATAAGCCTTCTAAAATTTATTATTATGCTGCATGTTAGTACAAATTGTTAATAACCAGGAGAAATTTTATGTTTGTACCTGAGACTTAAATCGAGTTTTCTTTCTCGAAGAGTTGTTTAAAGATATATTTTTTTTCTTGTAGTTGAACTAACTTGGTTATTCACAATTGCTACGTATATGATCTAGACCACATGTGGGCAAAGTACAGCCCACAACTACAATTCGTGGGGCCCTTGTGTAAGTTTAATATTGTTTAAGGGGGGGGGGGCTTTATGTTTTCATATCTCCCATTCTGTGAAGGGTTTGAACTAGAACATTCATATCATCAACCACTGAGCTGTGCTTATTAAATTTTACCGTTAGGTTGTGTTAGGTCACCAATATTTTGTTTAATTTTTAACTTTTTTGGGGATTATATCGCATTCCTTCATACAACTCTGAAGATCATCTTAAATAGACCTTACAGCCCATTATAGAACTACATGTTCTCTAATAGAACTACATATTACCCATTACATACTTATAACAATCCTACTGGGCCTGCTATAGACCTTTCGGAAGTCTATATTCCCCTCTTTAGGCCTTAAAAAAAGTTCAAACAAACCTATCTAGACCTACATAAGGTTGAGAATAGATATAATTTTATTAATTTTTGGATTTCATAAATTGGACAGCTGTACAGCTCATTTTAACATACCAATTAAATAAGTTTGAAAACAACATTTGGTTTCATCATAGATCATGCACAACCAAAGCTTGCCTGAAATTTCAAGGAGCCTGTGAAGTATAAACCAAGCTCATCATATAAAGTAATCCACTCATGCAAGGTAGCTCAGTTGGTAGAGTCTAGATATTGGGGCCCCAGGTTCAAGTCCCAACCCTGACAATATTTTTTCTTTGGCTAATCATTATTATTAACTGTGGGACCCACACCACAAGGAAATTGACTATGTATAAAACAAACTAGTTTTCTTCAGTTGCTATTTTATTATATTACTAAAGTTTTTTTTTTTTTTATGTAAGCCATCAAAATATATTTGTTTGGTTTGCTGTGAATATTGCACAACTGCTACATTTTTTTGATGGCATGCAATCAATGCGTGCTCTCGAAATTTAAGGATCTATTTGTGTTTTATTTTAAAGAGAAAAATAAGTGAAAGATTTGGTCCATTTAATGTGCCTTTATAACAATTTTATGTATCAAGTATTGTAGACATTTTTTTTGTTACTATATACACACTCAAAATTACTTAAAATGATTGGTAAATTTATTTGGACATCCTTGGTTAGTCTAAATTGATAGTATAAAAAAGTGAAAAGACATTAAATAGAAATCAGTTTACTTTGTACAATTTTTTATCGTTTCTAGTAAATTTCATATTATGATAATGCATTCAAACATTTGACAAAAGACACAGTGAAAAACCACTTCTTCCATCTTTAGTTGAAAAATGCATATGTATGTTATTTTAGTAAAAAATAAAATATATTTCTAATGCAGCTTTTGAATTAAGGATTAACAAAATCAAAAGCATTTCTTGAAAATTTAAGGTGTTGTTACTTTATTGTATAGTTTATGTGTCAAAGTTTATTAGATAATTGTTTTAGATAAAATATTAAGTAACTGTTTTAAAGTTTTTTTGGTAAATTCACTGACATATTGCAAAAATGGACTTCCTAAAATATTTCAGTTTTGCTACTACTTTTATAATATAATCACCTGCATTTTTTAAACCCATTCATGGTGAACTTTATTTATTCAAGAGCAGGGAGATATTTATTTTCATTAATCGTTGCTTTTTTTTTTACCACTTTCATCATTAATTTGTCTTCTTTGTTATTAGTTTGAAATAAGAACAAAATAAATGAAAACATGATAGCTACCTTTTCATGTAGGCACTCCTTCAGTTGCAGTACAAAATTAATTTTTTTTAGCCCAAAAAAATCACAAATGTATAAATTACCATTAGAAGACAACTAGAAATATGCCACTGTTTTCTAGTTGGCTAAAGAGTGCTGACGAAAAGGTCTCCAGCTTTCCAAAGAAAAATCCAAACACTTCCTGATTTGGTTGTGACACTATAATAATCGTGCTCACCATCTCTTATCAGAATAAATAATTAAAATTCTACTATTTATTTGAATTAAAATGTATAAAAAAAACGATATTTGTTTATTTGTAGCTATCCTTCATTAGAAGAATAGTATGTAGTGCTCTGTATGAAAATGTCTCCCAAAGAACTGTTATAATATTTTTTTATTTCTACATCATCATGAATGGGATATATTAGTGACTCTTTTGTATTTTCTGAATTAATTTATTAATGTTTTATATGTAAGAAAACAAAATTGTTAATTTTTCTAAAGATTGTATGTATTAACTCTTTTTAGTGTTACTAAATTGATACAATTCATTATTTGAAATTATTATTAACAAATAAACCAAATATTTTCAAAACAATCTACTTTGTTATTTTTAGTAGAAATATGTAGTTACTGCTTTGCTCTTGTCACTCTAATTATTGAATATTTCTTAGGGAACCTTTATATGAAAATCAGTACTCTTTTTGTGTAGGGCCTCGTGGTCCTTAATTTTTTATGTCCTTGACTATCTATATGGAGTGAGCCACTTTAATTTATGTAAATTAAATAATATCTATTTCCAACTAATAATTTGAACCCAGATCATTAGTATCATGAAGCAGTAACACTAACCTCTACATAATATGAAAGCCCTATTAGTATTTATTTACCTATTTTTGTGTTTGATTAAGAAACATCAAAACAAGAATTTTTCTTTATTAATTTTTTGTATGTTTTTAATAAGAATAGGCAAAAAACTTAATTCTGCGGCAATACTCCCATGAATAACAACAATATGATAGAAATCACTTTATGACCAAAATATAATAGGTATAATAATAGATTAAATTAAAATTGATTATTTTTACATGAGGTTTATAGATATACAGGGTTAAACACATCTGTTTACTGGAAGAATAATCAATAGATAAATGTTAATAACTATGAGAAGAATGAAAAGCATTCTCAAATGAATAAGTGTTTGTCTGAATTACAATGTGTTGTAATAAAAAGGATTCAAAGGTTAGGGATGAAGCATGAGGAATATTAGGAGGACGAGTGGCGGAGTAAGTAAAAAAGGAATGAATTCCATGTGGGGGGGGGGGGAGCATACAGAAGTATACTAAAAAAATTACAAAAACAGAATTAATATGTTATTTCAAGAAATTCTTGAACGGAAATACTATATTTGACCAAACATATGTTATTAAAAATAATTATATATTGAAGAGTTCTATTCATTTCTGGCGTTTTCCATCCTTAACAAAAACGTTCCATGCAGCTTTTCGGTTTTTAATTCCTTGAACCTCTGCTTCCAACATTTTTTCTTTCTAAAATATATTTTTATTTATTAACATTAGCATATTTAATACTTATGAAATTTATTTTTGAATGCATTGAGAAAAAATGATTCCAAAAACATTGAAAAAGTAATCTGAGCTGCTCAAATAGATTGAGATAATTATAGACATATCATACTTATGAATCTAATGTAAACAGGTACATTAATTTATATATTTGGCAAATTATTATGTGGTTGTTATTATTTCATTGTGACTCTAAGCAGAAATTATACACCTCTATGTAAGTCAAACAGCAGCTACCTACACATGAAACCTGCCTACAAACTTTATTAATTTGTATTACGTATTGTGTAATTGTATCACGAGGGGGGTGCCTAGTTACCCTAGCCCTGGTGACGAAGTGAGGGTTGATTAAGGTATGACCTGGACAATTGCTTCATGACGGGTCTTACTATCTGACTCCATATTTGATAGGTATGTGCCCCGACAATGCACTATGTTCAGGAGAAGAGGTATAGGGTAGGTAGTGTAGGTAGTTTGTGTGGTCTTGGAATGACCACAAATTCACACTCGGTATCTGAGGGTAGGCGAAAACCATCCGGATCCCAAAGGTGAGTGTGAGCCTGAGAGAGGCAGACTGGATTGCCGTGGGAGACACTACTAGGTAAATTTTGTGGGGCCATGACAACCGTTGTCCGCGAGGGAGAGGTCTCTTCCAAGGAGCTGCTAGTTTTAGCGAGGCGAAGGCAGAGAATCCCACTATGAGAGTGTGGGGTCTGATAAGGCCGGACTAAAACATAGCAAGGTTAGGAAGAGAGGTCCAGACGTTTTCATAAATGAGAAGGCCAAGTCTTGAAACATCAGTGCAGCCGCAAGTTCACCAGCTAGAGAGCTGTCGCGAGAATGATTTACAGGCCAAACCCCAGGTCTATTTATACCTGGTGTGCCTTGCTAGTACCCAATCATGTGAGGTTTTATTGTGCCCAATGATAGCCCAGTATGCGGTGGCCCTTTGTTCGCGTAGTGACTCAGGCCTTGTCCGGGTTGCTTATTACCTGCTCTGGGTAGAGGGTGAGGGTTTCCAGCCTCTAACTAGATTATTTGCAGCTGCGTCTTTTATTGTTTACAACATTTACAATGACTTATAGTTTGGTAATGTTATATACATTTGTTTAAATTAATTTACAACATATTATAACCAATTAACAGTATATATACAATAGAGTACAGGGTCATTTATCTTATGTAGTTAGCGGTCGCTACACACATGTTATTGGAATTTGGCAATTATAATCTAATGAGGAAATTACAATCTGATGAAATACTGAATTGTCATAATTCCTACTTTTCAAAATATAGTTTTTAAGAGGTGAAAAAGGAAAACTTCCTGGCAAATAACAGTTTATTTTAACTTAAAATATCTCAGGGTTCTTGATGATTCTTAGTGAATACATAAGATTACTCTTTAAATGTTTCATAATTAAAGTTGACTAAAAAAAATTAAATACCTAAATAAAAATGAATAATCCGCATTTTTGGGTCACGCGTGCTTTTCCTGTTGAGTTCTTCACCTAGACCCGTATCTCTTCGCTTGTACTCGCTAACTCGTAACTAACTCTCAGCATTCAGCGGTACAAGCTTAAAACAGATAAAGAGAGTGTGAGCTGCCTCTACACACTCTGCACTGCTTCCATCCAGTGCAAAAGACAAAAAACAAGAGGTCTCTGCCTTCTTGGTATCTTATTTATAACCAGCTTCCTCCACTACAAAAAAGGAGTTTTCCAATGTGTCATTGCCAGTCCCTCTGTACTACCCAGGGTCCCCAGCCTTTCGTTGTCATGGGTATTTCCAGACTAAACATACAAACATTGCTTTCAAATAAAATTCAGTTTTCATTTGTTTGACTGTAGGCGTATGTTGGTCATCATGCAAAATGCTTACAAAATGATGCACATAATAAATAGCACATATTATTAATTAATCATTAATCTTATTATTTTGTGGCAGAGTTCCATTAAATTCCTAATATTAATTAGGTATATTAAAGTAAGAAAATAGACACACAAATTTGTAATCTCGTTCACAATAGATTTTCAAACTAAAAAATGAGATTCTGAAGATGAAATTATTACAATGGAATCTATACGTTTGCCTTGATGTGAGAATTCCAAAAGAAGTTTGATGTTATTAAATTTAACAAATTTGTTATTGTCCTTTGAAATGAATTATTTTTTTAAGCTTCTGTCTTACTTTTTGTTCTTTGATTTTCTGTTTTTGGTCACGAATTGTATTTATTTATTCTAATAGTCAAATAAATTTTTCCAATGCTTTCTATCAACCAGTTTCTGTGATTGCCTTCTCTAGCAGTTGAGAAGTGGGGTGATTATATTTGAGCAATGGGTAAGTAAATTGTTGAAGTAATGGCCAATGTTGCTTTTGAGTTTGTGTTTCAAAGTGTTCATCTTAAAAATTAAATCTTGCATGTGTGGTTAACATCTGAAATTGGCTGCATCAATCCTCCACGGCTTCTAATTGAGAGTTCATAGTTAAATTTAAAGGGCTATTCTCTTTGTCGATGGTGATTGCCATTAAACATTCTCATTTTATTTTCCTTCCTAGGCTTCGCACAAAGTATCCTGCAATGTATTTCACAACATCCAAAACTAAAGTTGAAAAAACTGGTTTGGTCTACAACAATAAAGTTTTGGGAGGGTCTTCATCTTCATCGCTTGGAACTTCGGACCCGAACAGACTTGATTTAGGCATAGATAAATTTATTTTATATTCACTGTTTAATTTAATTAAAGCTCAATCCAAAAAGATCTTTTATTTTGTCAAATGGAATTGTGTTTCCACTGCTAACATCATTTTCATGTAACCGTTTATGAACAATTATGTGTCTGAACAAGTGTCAAAACTCAAAAAAATCCAACTGACTACTCTCCCATCCGAATCCAGGACTTCTTTGAAGTCATAGATGGAATTTCAAATTAACTTTAGCATGTGGGATGGATTTAAAAAAATATTGACATGAGTCCAATTGTGAACTATGTAAGAAGTTGGTTTGTGTCTTTCAAATTGAATCCAAATCTTATAAAAGAAGAAAAATTGGATGATGTACCAAGTAATTGACTCAACTTTGATGTTTAGATTTGATAGAAGTTGCAATCAATGAAAAGTCAGAGAATAAATATGTTCACCAGTGATTCCCTTATTAAAAAAGTATCCCACACGTATTTTCGACAACACATTGACACAAACGAGGTGCATGGCTAACACTTCATTGGCTATTGGAGCTTGCTCGTTGGTATTTCTACATCCTAGGTACATGTATCCATACAACTTTTTTCCATTACAATCAATATGTTACGGAATGGCCATTACATAGAACATCCAGTTGTCCTTCGTGATTGCTTGAATCTACTTTTCTTTCAGCTCTGTCTCAATAGAAAACATTAGAAAGAAATTCTTACTCCCTCTAAATCTTCTTTATTTTTTGGTTATTGCATTGATATGCCACATACATATCCATTTTAAAGCTGGATAAGTGTCTACACAGTATAGCTTACTACACAGAAAATAAAACACAAAATGGAGGGGAAAATGAAGCGCATTAGTTAGGTTACCGTTTTGCGTGAAAGGAAAGGACTGGCAATACAGGATAACCAAGCAGAACAAGAGGAAAGTCAACACTTTCTGGGTAACCAAAGGGAGGGGGAAGTTGACACATCTCACACCTCCCCGAGGCCTTGCTCCTTCTATACTCAGTATTGGTCTTTGGTCAGGTCAAAACATTTTTAAGAATATTCCTTTTCTAAATTTAGTATAATTCTAATTCACTCTAATAAATAATTAATTTGTTAATAATGAGAATCATTACAGTATATTATTGATTAGGGTGAACAATGTAACAAAAAAACATGAATGGAGAAATAGCACTTGTTGGTTCTGTGGGATTTTTCAGGAGCCTTGACTTTTCTTTGTGCTACTTTATAAAGCTTTAAAATAATAAATTTTTTATTTTGTTATTTCAGTGCTAACTTACCATTGTTAGGTGTCGAATTAATTTCATCACATTGGCAAATGATAAATATTTGTCCATTAACAAATGTTTAAGTTCCAAGTATTCCCTTTTGATTGTAACAACCTTACTTAGCAAACACCTATTTTCATGGTATTTTTCATGATAGTCATGCTGTTTTCTTATTTTTTCATTAAGTGATAAGTATCTACTCAAAAGTATAAAATCCATTTCTAAATCATTTTCTTTTACTGTCTTTCTTAGTTTTAAAATATAAGCCATCCTTGCAATAAATCTGTAACCATATTAATTGTTTAAAATTTATTTTTTTGTTTAAAAATATTAATTGTCCTCTAATTAACTTCAGATATAACAAAAATATTTATTATATTACTTAGTGTCTTTAAGTATGTTTTGAAATGTTTTAACAGTAAAAGTTAGAGAGATGTCATTAAGAAATAGTCTCGCTCAGTGGTTGACCCATGAGAAAAGAAAGTTGTTATTTAATAGCAGGTAATTAACTATGAAGTAAGGGAAATTTAATTGAGGAATGAGAAGGAATTCAAGAATGACAGTAGTTCTTGTGGCTAAGGTTTTTAAAGACAATGTAAAGATTTATCTAGAATTTAGGCAAGGTGGTACAGAATGTAAAGATCAAGGGGTCCATACGACCTAAACTTTAAATGGGAAAGTGAGATATCGGGTAAGTAAGTCACAATACAGAATGCAATTGGAGAAATAGAAAGAGACCTCAAGAATTTTATATTGAAAGGATTAATGTCGGGAATTTGGTTGACCACCACAGTTGTAGTCCATATTCCTTATTTAATTACTGCATGATTGGGTTTGGGGTGTAGTGTCAGTTTTGATCTGTAGTTCAGCCGCCTTGTAATTAGGTTTTCTCATGTTTTAACTTGGCCTTGTCTAGAGCCAAGCTGAGATATTTCATGTAATTTTTTCTAGGAGTTTGGTTATGGTTAATGGACACTAATTTTTCTAAAGTAAATAATGTAAGGAACAGTTTTATTCTTATTCACTTATATGTTTCTCAGCCAAATTTCAGCAAATGTTCTTGAAGGATCCAGTTTGAGTATAAACTAAGAGTAGCTATGTCATTGGTGAAAGAAAGGGTATGGGTAAGGATATTAAAGGTGAAAATTGAGTAAAGGGTAGGTCTTGGTACTCTACCTTAAACACCAAACTGGAGGTCAAAAAATTGGAGAATGAAAACATCCAGGAAGGACAATTTAAGAGGAAGGAATTTAAGAACAAGGTAGTTATTATGTGGTAATGTTTGTATTAGTTTCTTAAACAATCCAGGCCAAATTCAATCACATAGCCGGCTGGCAAAAAAAAAAAAGAGAAGATTTTCTACACAATGTTATTAAACATTTTGTGGAGTTTGGTGTATTGACTATTGACTGCCTGAAGCCAGATTGAGGATTAGGGATATTTTTTGGAAAATTTAGGATTGAGAGGATTTAGATCATAATCAATTTTTATGATTTTTTTCCCTTGATTTGGAATGAGTGGAATGTCTATATAAGTAAGGTAGAGTAGTTAGTTACTTGTTTGGTTTTGATATAATTATTATCTCTGGAAACTTACAGAATATTGGGAACTGGGTTGTTTCAGTACAGAATTTATTAGATATTACATAGTGGTATTTTTAAAATATAATAATTTTAATTATAAATATTTGAATTTGGATTCAAGTTTTAAAATAATTATGAGAATGAGAAATGGAAGATTTCATGGTGTAAGCTTATACAGTTTTAAATTAATTCAAATTGTTAGTTTAGCTTAGTACTTAGTTTTCAGTATTTTAAATGCATACAATAGAACTTTAAAATGCTAAGTAGTAATTCATTTTATTAATTAGAATAAAAGGTTTAATATTTGCTAAGCTTGATTTATAAAAATATAACCTGTAAAACATTCTGATTTTTATGTTGATCCCATTTCATTGTTAAATTAACAAATTTTACATTTCCAAAAATTCTTTATATATATATCGATGGTTAGAGGGTAAGTCATATAAACCAAATTTTACAGGGCACCATTTTTCAAGTTAATCTGTCTTGCACTGTTCTCAGAAATATGTATGTAGGCAAAATTTCAAGTCATAAAAAATTCAATGAGAAATCAAGCACAAGATTTAAATGTAACAGCCAAAGTAAACTTAATAAAAACAAATACTTTTTTTGCATAGATATTAAAGTTACTTAATTAACTACATAAAAGGACATTACGATTCAAATCCTAATTCGGGAACAGGTATTTGCCTAGATAAATGTTCTAGGCGACCAATAGTTTCTGCTAAATATAGTGGCTTATGGATATTCATTACAGTTATTGGTTGTCCAGAGAACAAAGAATCACCAAATGGCGTATTTTGTACCTGAAAAAACAATGTGAGATACTTTATTTGCATGTTGAAATGATTTCAATGGAAAGTATTATAATTTGTAGGTTCGTGTGTACCTTTAGTCACATCATTAACCATCAACTTTAACTAAAAAATTTTCTTAAGGTCCATAACTAAACAGATCAAAAATTACCAGTTACTATTTGGCTCTATAGACCATGTAGGCCTTTGGCCTGCACTAACGCAGATGACCAGGCTCCTCCTATGGATCTCTCTTGCCTAACTATTGGGTCGTCCTCACTCTGACACCTTCACTCCCTAATTGACCTTTCTCCAGGATGCCTCATCTTCATCCATTATATGTAGTATTCCATCCATCCATTCATCCATTATATGTAGGGGCCCAGCTACTTAGGTATACTGGTTTTTTTTTAAATTTTTGTCACCGTATCTGACTAATTGTACATATTTCTTACTTCCTCCTTAGTACATATGCTTGTACCGACCATTCTACCTAGTAAAATACTCTCAGAAACTGCACTGATAATTTCCTATTACCCTTTCTAATCTCTCATCTGCAAGGATATTATAATTAGTGTTAAGAGGGGTACTTATTAGACGTTCCTAACGTTATTACAAATCCCTTTTTGACTATAGGCCGATCTAAGGTTGAAGTCCATTCTCAGTCAATCGTCCATTAATAGGGAAGTTTGAGCGTGCTGTCAACAAGAGTCTTCGTTTGGTCATTGTATCTTGCAAATCGTACTGTGTAAACCAGGACATAGTAGAGCCTGCTTTCTTACAGACCCATACTAGATATATCAATATATATTTTATTAGGTATGTTTTATAGGTGTGTGAACAATTAGTGCGGATGCCTATTTATTAGTAGCCAAAGAAAAAATACATAAGTAGTGCCGGGACTTCCTGATCTCTGGAGCAGATCAACTGGGTATCTCTGCCATTTTCAATTTTTATAAGAAGGGGCGGCGGGAGATAGCGTTAAAGGAGATCTGAATGCACACGCAGTTTCGTGAGGTGATGCAGATTGACTGACGGCGGATTTCTGTAATAAGGTGAACGTTGAGACCGAGGGTAATTCAGGTGACAAATGCTTACAAACGAGTGCGCTCAGGCGAACCCAAAATTTAGGTGCATTTATTTCAGCCACATCACGAAGTGCTATTACCATGCCATCAGAATAAGTTCTCCAAAAATTATATCTTTAGCGTATTTTAACCCATTCACTTCTGAAAAAGATTCAGGTGATGCTATTAAAGACGTGATGATTAACTAAGTTGTTGAACTACCATGAAAGCTAAAAGTGATTATTTAAAAAAAAACTCATGGAGAAATCGTCTAGAAATAATAATTTTGTGATGATAAGCTCCAAAACTATTGTCATATCTACTAGTTAATAAGAACGAAATAAAAACAGAAGAGTGCAATGCATCAAGGCCCACCGAAACTCCATCCCAGTTTCGTCCCATCCATGTGACTACGACTTGGGATAATCTGAATGACGTAAAGTAGTTTTTTTTTTCGAATAGCTTCAATCAATTATACCGTATGATATGTTTTTTGGGAGGGTTATTGGTAGAAAATCGTTACATGAGGGGTCCTGCGTGGGTACACGTGATCTATTTAAGCGGGTTTCATTGGTAGGTTGATATTAAGTATAGGTGCGTCATGTCTTAGACATATCTTAAATCTCCTTAGTTTTATTGTCAGTCAGTACTTCCCTCTCATTTCAACATTTTATAGGGATACTACTGGAGAATTGAAATAATGTTATGTCGAATTGAAAAAGCTCGCGATGGATTCCGATTTTACTTTATTTTGATGGATAATGTTGATACAATGGCCCATGCTGTTCCGATAAGACGCCGTCATAATGGTTAATTAGTACATGTATGGAATAATTGTGCAAAGAGCAAGTTTCTATCACAACGTTTATATAACACGAAATTGAGAGTACCGAAATAGCACTTAACAGCTCGGTGAACTCTTACATTTTGAAACTAAACACCCTGTTTTTCATTTTCACTGCAACACTTCTCGAATATGTTCGCATCAAATTTTCAGTTAGAGGAAACGACTCATCTCCGACAAAAAATATGGAATGGTATCTTCGATTTTCAACGGAGTAGATGGTGAGAGACTCAAAGACATTTAATATTTTAAAAAATATTCACATCGTTAAAACTTCCCACCGACCCAACATCAATAGTGATAAATCGGTCAATTATTAATCATCAGTACCACATAAAAAGAGTTTTTCTTCGTAGTTTAGCAATGTAATCATCTCGTATTCAAAAGAGTTATCTGAATCTGATTCAGAACTTGATAGGTTAAAAGTCCTGCCGTAGTTTTAGGAGAGCTTATTCTGATAGTATTGACTGAAATAAAACTGCGCCTCAATTTTTGCTTCACCTGTGCCCAGTGCCTCCCGATACCCTGGCTTCTCATCGTTCGCCTCGCCTAAAAGTATATCTTACTCCCATGTTTGTTAAGTGATGTTTTGGGTTGGCTTCCATTCTTTCTGCCATCTAAAACATAAATCATTATTTTAAAATAAGAAAATGTTAAAACATAAAATTATATAGATTTAATTATTCGAGTTGAGTATATTATTACCTTCACGAAGTTGAACAATTCAGGGTCCATCGCACGAATGTCGGCCTTATTGATTAAGGAAAGTACTGAAAAAAAAAATACAAATAAAGTTAATTAGTGGAAAAGTGCGTACATATCAACTGCACGAGTCTTTAAAATATATATTGGTTAGTATAGTGGCATAAATAAATTTATATTTTAAAAAATGCAGGAGCTAGAGTGATGGAACCTTCAATATAAATTATATTATTTTAACCTTAAGGTTAATTTATGTAAACGTAACCAATGTGGAGCATTTCTAGAACTTAGTGGGCATATATTAGGCGGGACAATTTATATTAGGCTAATGGAGTGAAGCGTTTTCGAAACGTAGTGGGTCGTACGAAGACGTGATGGTTTCGGACTATACTAGCATAGTCTAAGTGTAGCGGCTTTTTGAGTTCCAATTTCACTGTGGATAAAATACATAACCATAGCTTTTTGGTTACTGATTTATGTGCTATAGCATTGCAATTAAGTGAGGGGGGGGGGAGGGAACCAAAGAAATAGGCGATTTGGAGGCCAAAAGAACCATGCTTACTTTATGGTTTTTAATGGCACAATAGAGATTAAGCAAATTTCTAGAAATTAGGTATGATGAATTATGGGAAAGCAGGTGAACGCAACGTGCTTTGCAGTGTCCTGCGAGCAATACAAGAAAGTGATCTGCCTTCCTGAAGGTGAATAATCTCCTTCGGGATCTTCTATGTCCGGTGAAGGATGGGTGTAGTCAACTTAATGTGGATTAATCTTTACTTCAGCCTGTCATGTACTGATGAGAAACATTTTTTCGGGGTGTGATAGTCTATCGGGTGTTGCATGCCTCAAGGTTACAATCGCAAGATGGCCTTTCAGTTCCGGGCCCTTCAATCTTCCACCACACAGAGGGTGGTCTTCTTCAATCAGCCCTCTTCTAGCCAAGTCCTTGGTGGCACTGTTTCGGAAGTACCACTTTTATTCCACAACCACTAGGTCATGAATAGCTTCGTGTGAATCAACTTTAAGTCCCGGTGCCTCTTAGGAACCTTCTGCTCTAAATCCATGACTCCTTGGTGGTTTAGTCTTTTCAATATATTTTCAGGCCACAACCAAGCCATGTATTTTGCTACACATACACCAAGGAGCGGTGATGGTATTCCTGGAGGTGTACACCTGTTGTTTCAGACTCTCTCTTCTGGTTGTGCGATGGGAGAGGTAAGACTTAACAGAGTCTAACGCCTTGGTAAGCAGGAGTCCACGACTCGACCCGTTTCGATCCTTTAAGCTTCCAACCACGGGATGTCCATTTCCCCCCAGAACCTTAACACCACCGTCTTCTCCATAGTCAGAGTCAAATTTGTATTTCGGCACCGTTCTTCCACCAAATCGGCACTCTGTTCTGCTGCCAGCTGAAGTATCCGCGTAGGTATTAACATGTGTTTCAGCAGGTGAAGCCCTCTTTCCCGGTTCCGCCAATAATTTATATCTGTACCTTAAACCTACAGCACCGTATTAAAAATAAATGAATAAGTATTAAAATATAAAAATTAAAAATGAATTTCTCAATATTTCAGAACTTAATCAAATATATTATTTTGACAACTAAATATTTTCTAAGAGTTTAAAGGCTATTTTTTTTTTTCAGATTTATCTAAGCGACTCACGTGATTTATCGATAGGCATGGATTCTACTGATCTTTCTTCGGAATGTTTTTTGTACCTTCAAATTAATTTGAGAATGTTATGCCAACATACTATAATAATGAAGATGTTTAAACTGTTTAATATTTTACCTGCGGTTCAATGATTTTTTAAGTTCACGCAGCCTCGGTAGGAGAAGGGACTCGTATTTTTGTAATACCTTGATCTTAGGTAGTTTTTTAAACTCTTTGAAGGTTTTAGCATGTTTCAATAGCACAAGACATCTTTTAATATGTACATATTCCATTTCTTCATCCAATGCTTTATAGGCTTCTATCACTCGGTCATACAATTCGTAGATCTTACTTATGCACCTTTTTAAAAAGTGAAATTCACAAATGATATAGCAAATCCTAACTTAGGTAAGGTAACAATGTTTACACTTATTACGTTTTCTAATTTTTTTGTAGAAATATCTTTATGAAAATGATTATATGCAATCAATACAAATTATTTTTAGCAGTGCCTAATGGGGCCCATTTGGAATGCCTTGTTACTTTTGGGGAAGAGGCTCTTTTCTCAAAATTACTTAACTTGTCGCGTTATCACACAGAACGCACTATAAACAAAATGATAGTAGGTCATGTGGCTACCTCCGTCTTTGGGCTCACTCTGGGTTGTCGGGGATAAGATGGGTGTATAAAGCATTAGCACACGGATTAGGAAGTTCTGGTAGCGGGAGGTGGCTATGTATTGAATGAATGGGTTATTGAGATCAACGTGAAGGGTACGGTTGTTCTTATACAAGTGAGAATCTTGTGGAGGATTGTGGATCGCAGGTCTTGGATGTGAAGAATGTTACAGGGGCTTGACACTCCCTCTGACTTCTATTCCGTAGCAACAGGTAGGTTTTCGTATCATTGTGTAAATCAGTCTCTTGTTTTCTATTGTTATTTTTAAACAATGAGGTGAAGAAGTAGTTTGAGCCGTCTATTACTTCCTTGTTGTTTGGACATGATGTGGTGGCCCCAAGTGAGTCGCTTGTCTAGTGTGCCTAAATAGCTGGCCTGGGATTTAACGGGAATGGATGTTAGTTAAAAAGCAAAAGTGGATGACAGGACGAGCGACAGAAGGCGAATGTGAAATGTGAGGGCTTGTCAGCAATAAATTTCAATTTCCAATTGGAGATTTATTGTTTGGTGGCTTTTCCCTTAATAGATACATAGAAACATTAAAACTCGCTACTCATCCACCGAAGGTTGTTGCTTTAGTTGGTTGGTGGCGCTAAGTGTAATTAGTTGGCTCTAAGGCGTTTTATCTTAATCTTAACCCCCTTAATCTTAAATTGGGTTTTCTTACCAGATTCAATACTTTTTTTATTGAAATAGCAACTGATTTATCGTCTAAAGGCTGAGATAAACCCCGACCTGAACTCAGTGAGCAGGGGATAGGACACTGGTTTCTGCAGTTAGAAGTCAGCATGCTAATCACTAGACTAGGAGTGCGGTCAATTAATAAGTGTGAAAATAAGACGAAATTATGAATTTACGAATAGAAATAAACAATATGGCTAAAGAAAGCATGAATTGGTTAGAGGATGTAGGGACTGTGTTATGGAACTTTCATGTAAACAAACAAATAAAATAAAATAATACATTAATCCATGTATCCATAATATGTACCTAAGATTAAAAAGCCAACTCTCCTCAAAATAAATATTACTTATCACTAATAATATTCCAGCTATCTTAGGATGACTCATTAGTAATCTAGTAATCATTTTTTTTTTAATGTATCAAGGCTGCTAACTTACGTAGAAAACCCTATATTTTTCTCCGGTTCGTAAGCTATTTTTTCTAGAGAATACATTGTGTCACTGATATGCAAGGGATGTAAATCAGAATCCATTTTTTTATTAGATTACGGATCAATGAAATAATAAAAACTTGCTCAAAAAATTATTATTATTAGTTATTATCGTAATAAACCATCTGTTCGCTTGTCATGTGGGGGAGAAATATATTTAGAGGCATACCCACGTAATTTGTTCAGTATCCTACTTATTTCTGGTAAGAAAAGGATAACAACCGGTAGATTGAATGTCTCAGCCCAATGATTCATTCACCTGAAGAATTGAGCGAGGCTTAAATTGGAGGTGTCCTCTTGGCCTCCTTATTAGTATTATGTTTATGAGTTTTGTAGAGAGGTAATTTCTAAAGTGACAAGTTAAGTGGTTTTGACTGGTAAGCCGTTTCCCCCAAAAAGTGACAAGAAGTTAAAAATTGAAGTTCTAAACCCCGTTTAAAATAATGTAGGCATTGAGGAAACATTTAAATAAAGAAGCATATAGAAAAAAAGTTTTTTATTTATTTTGAGACTTTTGTATCACGCTGGCTTATAAATCATGGAAAAAATTCGTTTGTGTTACCTCACGGTGAAACTCTATGGTGAGAGTAAAACGCACAATCGATCCATATTGATAAACACTTCCTACGGATTGAGAGGAGCGGGTATTTTACTGTAATTTGAAAACTCCAAACTATTTATTATCATTTGTAAAAATGAATGCTTAATTAAAAAAATATATTTATTATAAAATATTTTTAATTATTTTAACTTATTTATAGTTGCTTAACTTGCTAATTAATAATATTTCTCCAGTTTCTCCTAGAGTAAACTTCGTTCAAATCAAATAAAATTCATACTATAAATTATTTTGAGGCCTGCAAATTGCTTTGCTGAAACAGCTGCCGAGGAGAGGGCTCGCCCAACTGGTACAATACATGAATCAGGTTGCGATACTTCCCGACAGCGTGGAAACAAGCTATCTTGTTCCCTCTGTTGAAGCCCATAAAGAGTGGGGATCACCCAGCCGACTACTACCTTATCAGTCTCCTTCCTCATACTGGGGATACTCTGGAAAAGATTATATTGAATTACCTGAAAGAGTTCTGTTCAGAAAATTCCATCATTCAATACGAACAATCAGGCTTTCAGGACCTCAGACGGAAGCCACCCTCGGTATCAACACAAACACAGCTACAGCTATGATTTCGTTGGACTGCACCGAAACTTTCAAGTCAGTGTCCCATGTTATCCTGTGCCGACGGCTCTGTGATGGGGAATGCCCAGAGCAGTTATATAACATGTTAGTTTCCTTCCTAAAGGCAGGACGGTGAGGGAACGGGTAGGGCGCCTTCCTCTCGAACCCCTTCCCTTTAATCTGTGGAGCTCCTCAAGAAACAGTTTTATCTCCGGTTCTCTAAAATATGTGACGGCTGACATTGTTGGTACCAACTACAAGAAAGGTACTGTAATCACTTTCGCTGACGACCTGATAGCCTTGCCAAAATCCTATACAATAGGAGGGCAAGAGAACTCATCAGCTTTCTCAATGTACTATCTGGGTATAATAAAGGATAGGGATCCATTTCTCTACCCATTTTAGGAACAAAATAGAAAAAGTACGACACAAGTCTAACCACCTTTCGCATTTGTTAGCTTGCCAACTTGTCGTTGGGTCTCTAACTAATGATATATAAATGGGTCCTCCAGTCAGCTTTGGAGTGTGGTATGTATATATATGTACTCACTTAACTGACAGTACAGCTAAAAGTCTCTAACAATTTGAGAACGGCATTAAAAAAAAAAAAAAAAAAAAAGTGGTCACATATACCTCTCTCCATAGGTTAAAACGCCGATCTGCACCGCGGCTTGATGTGCCGTCGGTGGGTGAGTTCATTCACCGGTGATACACCAAGTTTCTGACTCGTTGCAGCACTTAACAAACCCAGTGTTTAACACTATGATCCGACCCCCATTCCCGCTTTAATGGCAACAGGCTGTCCGGGAAACCTAGGTTAAGTTAGTATTACTGAAACTCATCCATAAGGGGACCCCCCTCATCTTTTAAATTATCAAAAACTGTGTTCTGTGTACATCAGATTATAACCAAAAATGATATATATACACAAAAAATATGTATAAAACGTAGCATAGCTACAGTAAATATAGTAAGCACGAAATGCAATTTTGCGAATAGATTCAATGTAGTATCTATATTTTATAAAAATGTATTTAAATGAATAAAGGGGATATGAAACAAAAAAATATTTTTACTCTAAAATAATTGAAAATATCGTAATTACATATTAAACTTAATAGTTGCTGTATCAACCTATAAACAGGAATTTTATTTTTGTTTTTTACAATCGATATATTGTTGACGGCAGTCTTGTTAGATAGTAGTAGTGGGAATGTTTAAATGTGATATATACAAAATATTGGAATTACTGTTTAGCGGGATGTGCAATTATCAGTAAATCTTCATTATGGATAGTTTTAAAAATCTTAATTTGCCTGATTGTGCTTTATGCTCGTTGCCATTTTCTGTGGATGGTAAATAATTCGTAAACAACATTAATATAACATTTTGGATTTATTTAAAATACTCAATGAATTCACTTTTTATCAATTTTAGTTAAATATTACATTTAGATTTTACAGAATTTTTAATGTTCTTAAAATAAAGCTCTGTTTTAGGAAGTATTTAATGAATTTAAGAACAAACATGATTGTGCAACTAGATGAATATCTTTATAATTCATTTGGTGTTCACTTTTTTGATATATTACTGTCGATCAGTGGTTCTGTATTTGATCATAATTTGTTCAACAAGTATTCCAAATATTTTTTTGGACAAAAGAAAACAATTTCTTGTCGACATTCTCCTTGTTAATATTATAAATTTGATGATCATTTTCTCAATAGTTGTAGTACTTTGTTGTATGGTATTTACATACAGTGGACTTTATTTGCTGTTGTATTTTGGTGATTACAGGCCATGGTCAGTTCCGGGATATCAAGCTGCCGCTTCTTCTTCATTGCGGACACTCAGCTTGCGAAAGCTGCTTAAATAATGAACTTAAAAACAAAAAAGAGGTTACATGTAAAGTCTGTAATGCAACTTCAACTGTGTCTGATGAGTAAGTTTTCATGGTTTATTATAAAATGAAGCTACTAATAGATCTTAAAATATATCTGTTATAATTTTGTTAAAACCATTGCAAAATGTTAAAACTATTGGCTTAATTGAATCAATAACAATTATATTCTTTATTAAACTATAATGAATCAGATCAAAATCATTTGGAGGGAAAAATAGTCCTATTATTTATAGTTAAGGTAATTTTAGATAAACATTTAAATAAGACTTTCAGCAGTCATAATTTGATCAAAATTAGAGTTTTGATACTTCCTCTCAGGTGTGATCATATAATAAAAGGTATGGATGGACAGAGCATTGAGGGATGTGTTGACAAATGAAAAGAAGTGGAAAGTCATAGCCCATGTAGATTTTTAGATTTTCTTTGCAGTTTTTATTAAGTTGGTTAGTGACTGTAAGTATATTTGCATTACTTCTAATTATATTATGTTTGGTATCCAAATCTCAGAAAACAATGTAAACTAAAATAATGCAATTAATAATTTAATTTATTAAAAAAAAATTGAGCAGTCAGAGGGGTGCTCTTTTACTGTTTTATCATTAATTAATTTTGTTTACTAAAAATTATCAAGATCATTAAGTTCTTTAAATTTCAAGGTTGTTGAATTATATTTCTAGTAGATGATCGGATGGTCAACTACTGAAGCGACTTATGTACAAATACTGTAACACTTTTTTTGTGTTGATGCCCCTACTTAAAAAAACTACTTTCCTAAGCTAATCAAATGTGTAATTGATGAAAACTTGAATAAAAAATGATCCAAGATACAACCCAGCAGAAACAGGTGGTAGACCTAACCATTAGCGTATATGTGCGAAGGATCAGTAACCACTGCTTTCCCACCTACTACGATCACATAGTCAAGGCCCTAAAACAATTAATTTGAGGAAAAAAAGGGAGAGGCTGAATTTAGAACCATACCTCAGTCCAATAAGGGGTCTTCCAAAAAATAGGATTGGGGAAGAAGGAATCACCCCTTCATAATTTCACCTACCTGTTCCGCCAGAAGAAAATGTGACGGGGAACAATTTAACCCATAAATTACACGTGAAATTCTGTCAGTGGTCATTAGAGTCGCCAAAGAGTTAATCTCTCTTAGTGACAGTATGCTACAGTCCAGTGGGATGTTTGGATCAGCCTTGGACAATCTAAAACAAGTTTGGGCTTGTTCATGTCAGTCTATACCTTACCCAAGGAGTTCTTTTCTCTTCCACCCATGCCAACATTTGAAGAAGTGACAACATTTAGGAGACTTCACCATCTTATAGGACCACTATAAAAATATTCTGTTTATTAGAAGGAATACTATCTTCCTTTGACTAAATGAGTAATAATCTGAAAATACTATTTTGGAACACTAATGCTATACTGAGACATTCACAAGAATTAACAGAAGTTGTACCAGACAATAATATTGATATTATTGATGTATGCTGGGCACACTTGTCTCCAAACTATAGATTTGAACTGACAAGATGTTAATGTTGCGCAGATTAGACATAAATAACCGAGGGAGGGGGTAATGTTACTTATCGAAAATACAAGGGTGATTCAAATATAAATTTAATTCAAATATTCAATAAACATTTATTGATTAATAAGATACCCAAGTGAAACCTTTAGTTTTTCCCTACTTAGCCTCTTGCATGCTCAACCAATTTTGCCAACGAATTGGAAACTTAAACATTCTTTCTTCAAAAAAGGTTTGAGGGCATGCCGTCAACCAATTGCTGCACGCATGCTTCTCAACGTTTTTATTGTTTTCCAATTGTTCCCCTTCAAGCAATTCTTTTATGGGTGCAATCAAAAAATAGTCATAGGGGGTCAACTCTGGACTGTATGGAGATTGGAGGGTTTCCCAGTGCATTTTCTCCAATTTGTCTCTTGTCAAAATAGAGCTATGAGGCCTAGTGTTGTTTTGCAGAAGAATGACATTTCTGATGGGCATATTGACAACTGGTTATAGTAAGCCACAACATCGGTTGTGAAGAAAATCTATGAGTAAAACTCCTCTGTAGTTGAAAAAACTATTGCGAGAACTTTTCCAGCTCAAAGACTGGTTTTGGCCTTTACTGGACAAGCTTCATCCTTTCTTTGCCACTCTTTTCTCTCCATTTTGATTCCGGCGGGTAGGGACGGATTCATGTCTCATTCACATGTGACGATGCACCTCAAAAAATCCTTCCTTTTTTGCCGGAATCGATTCAGAAGTCTCTCGCAGAACTCCAACCTGGCCTGTATTTGATTTTTGGTTAACTACTCAGAACCCAACAAGCACCGATTTCTCTAAAGACAAGATGCTTATGGATAATGGTATGAGCATTCCCAATACATATTTCTGACACGTTTCGTAAACACTCAACTGGCAATCACCTTGGATAAACTCTCATGGCATGGGTCTTGTTATCTTTGAGACTTGACCTTGGGCTTTGATCATGACTTTTATTTTCTACACTTTCTTGGCCGCCCAATTATTGCTTTACCCAAGTAAACATTCAGTTCTGGGATAGTTTAGCTCCTTTAAACTATGTCTTCAAACGAGTTAAAATCTTTGAGGGTTTAACACCTTCTTTGGTTAAAAACTTTATAATAATACACTGTGGAAGAGACCAAGGAACCTCTTGCTCACTCATAGCTGCACTGAGGACAGGACAGAACAGATCAGAGCGACTAACCCAGCTGATTTCCTCCCCTCCCTAACATACTGACCTTCAACCCCCCCCATTCCACCATTCAGTTCGGAACTGCATGCCGAGTACAATAGCAAAATTACCATTTACATTTAATCCCCCTCGTAATATACCCCTTCACAAATTAATAGTACCTACATTAGAATCATTAGAGGCCATAGGAGCAATCCTACTCAACAATAAATTTTATAGAGTATTGAGGCTTATATGCAGTTCTATACATGCAGTTATGCTCTTATAATCCTCCCTGACAAAATGTTATATAAGACCTTATCTTATAGACTAGAATATAATATGTAAGACCTAAAAATACACTGACTAAATCCTAACACTATCCTTTTAGGAGATCTCAAAATGGACTGTTTGAAAATCACAGTTCACAATTCAAAAACAAACTCTATAATATTTACAAAACGCCACCTAGAAATCAACCAGTACCATTTAATGTTCAAAAATCAAAAATATTAAATGCGAATCAAATATCTGTTATTTAGGGCTGGTGCTGGATAGAGGTCTAACTTATTCTAATCATTGAATCGTAGGTATGAAATACTATACACAAAATATCCCCCTTTCCAAAAATAAAATATTTTTCCAAAAATGTCCCCCCTCAGCAAACCCCTAATAAACAAAATAAGATGATACCAAAATTATACATTATAAAACGATAGCTCACTTAAGGACAAAACATATTCTTTTAAATATAATATCGTGCCTTATGTAAATATTTATTACAAGCTTATAACTTATAGATTGTGCTATTAGAGAAGATAAAGCCTAAAAAAAATTGCAGTTTACTGTATATTATCATTATAATAGAGGTTTTTTTTATATTTGTTTGTTTTTCCTCTAAATTTAAAGTATATAATGATCTATCTATTGTAAAAGCTATATAATAAATAATGATAATGAAAATAAACGATGTGTTAAATTTTATCAATGCACATAAATCTATGTAATGAAGTGGACATTTTCTCTCTATAAGCAATTTTTGTTGAAGCCAATAGTACAGGCTCTCCTTTGCCATAAAATTGATTAATTATAAAATTCAAAAATACCTTTACCGGAAATTTATATTTTTCTATTTGTCTGTGTGGTCTGTGATAAGGATAATTAAAATGATGCAATCGTTCTGAAATTTTAAAGGTATTTTCAACTTCACCCCAAATATTGATTGGTATGTTTTGGGGTATGTTTTGGTTAAGATATAAAACATGTAGTTAGTATCACTGATTTTTGAGCTTTCTCAAGTCACAGTTAAAAAACTTTTAAAGTTCTGATTGTTTTTTTTTTATTAGAACGACAGTTTATATATTTTGGATTATCTTTATATATATATATGTATATAAAGATAATCCAAACATTAAGTTTTGAGAGCCAACAATAGAAATTTCCCAAATTAATTTTAATGCAAGCTAATTTCTATAGGGTTTTTCGGGTCAGTATTTTAGATGTTTACAATTCAAAATTGGTATATAGCAAGTCAATTAAAATAAAATAAAATGTTGGGTAAAATAATAATTAAATGCTTTTGCCATCACCTGGTAGAATTTCTTTTATTAGAAATTGAGTTTTTCTTTTACTGATAAAAAGGTTCTTGCTTGGTTGAACTTAAGCAGTTTTCATCACTTACCTCCATAAGTTCAGATTACATTTAGATCGAAACAATGTTATAGTGGTGAAATTAGCAATATTTTCTTATCTTTATATTTATTTACATGTGCAAAAAAATAATGATTTTTCCATTTCAGTTTCAGTTTTGATGACTTACCTAAAGAGTTTCCTATTAGCCATTATATGGCTGGGATGTGGTACCTGCAACTAACAACTAAATGTTCTGAACTAGATTCTTCCATTAAATTTTCGGCGCCCAAGTGTTTTAAGAGAAGAGCTAACAAGTCATGTAAGTTAATTTGCTTGGTTAGCATTAGGTTCTAAATATTATAATAAGCATGCTTTAGAGATATTCATACCATAATTGGTATTTCTATAGTTCATCATCTTGTACTGCAGTTGAGGGGGAGTCGCATATTCATACCATTCATTCTAGTACTGTTGATACTACACAGTCCCTATTCGTCTAATTTGGTTAAGATAATGACATTAATACTGATCATTTAGAAGACATATTCTGTGGTTTACAGTGTACTTTTCGCATAGTTTACCTTTTGATAATCATGGAGTATAATTTTAATTTTCTGATAATTTTTTTTGTTTACAGTTATGTGTAATGAATGTTCTGAGAATCAAGCAGATTGCCACTGTAAGCAGTGTGATGTGCCTTATTGTTACCCCTGCTTCAAACTGGTTTGTAAACATTATCGTTTTATTATTTGCTCTAAGAAAATCTTCTGAGATCTTTCAGTTTTGCAGTTGCAATATTTTAAAAATGCTTTATTTTAATGTATGAGTTTTATTAGCTTATTATTTTTTCCATCGACTTAGGATTAAAATTAGGTTTTTTAATATTTTAGTAATATTTTTATGGCATTGAAACTAAAATGGTTATCAAAATTGGGTTATAATACTGATCCAGCCTGCCTATAAGCTGGCAATTTCTTATTAAAATTTTAAAAGAAACTTACGAATACCTATGGGTCACAGGGTAGTAGCTGGATATACTTCACCATGTCCTCGACCCCCCCCCCTCACAGGATTTAGTGAAAACTGGAGTATCTCCCCCGAGACGTGCCGAGGCTGGGAATTGTCCCCAAGGAAATGTCATGAGAAGAGCTAGCTGTTCCCCCTACGAGGCAGAGCTGAAGGGGAGACTGGTGGATCACAACTGGGCTCTTCGAGGGGATGATCCCCTGGAAGAGGAAAGCAAAGACGATAAGGTAGTGTCCCTAACAGCAACCATGAGGGGCGCTACAGAGGCCACCCTCCAGTGTAGAAAGCCTAGAAAGAGATGTAATATATGGTGAATGCCCACTCTTACAAATGGATAACAAGGAACTCTAAAGGGCTAGGCTCGAGTTCTCAAGATGTAGGCATGAACATGTCCGTAAGGCCCTCCAGGCCTGGTATAAGTCCCTAAGTCCCATAGAAAAGAGTACAAGAAGAGGATAGAGACTACCCGGCAGGAAACCTAGAATGAATTTGTCCGAGTGTCGGAGAAGAAAAACCCTCCTGTGGTATCCCGTACCACGTGGCCATGGCCAGAGGTGGAGAGCTGAGACCGGCAGGCCACCTCTCCAGAGGAGGCGGCGATCATATTCATGAAGGGTACATAATCCAGGGAAAATGCCGATAACAACACACAGGAAGATTTCCGGGTGAGTGTGGTGATCAAGGCCCCCCAGGGACAGATCCCGCTCATGCCCACTCACCGAGAGGAGTTTGCTCTTTATTGTAAATGAGTTTATCGACTGTGGGTACTTCCTAAAAGATTGTGTAAAAAAGCTGCGCTTCGATTGATTCTGAAGGGAATGGACTGGGACCTGATACCTACCAAGAACTACAGGCCTATCAGCCTCCTCTGTCATGAGAAAAGTCCTGGAACGACTGATGCACACAAGGCAGGCCTTCGAGAGAGCGGACCACTCTTAGCAGTACATCTCCTGTAAAGGCAGGAGTACAGCTGATGCCTTGGATAGGATCAGAAAGGACATGACGATGACTCACTCCAAATTTATAAGGTTACTTACTTTCAGCATAATAATTAATAATAAATAAAAGAAAGTATTTTTGTTCAGAAGTACTGATTTGTCTATTCACATTCATTTAATATTATACTGAAGAAACTCATTTAGACTCTCTCTAGGTTCTCTCTTTTTTAGGTACTTTCTGGGTTCCTCATTTTTGTGTATTTAAAAAAAAAATACTATTTAGTTCATAATTGATAGAAAAAAACTTTATTCAGTCAAACTTAAAAATGAAATAGCAATCAACGAGTCTGATAGATACTAACTATATTTTTGATTCAATAATAGTTGATTTATTTTTAAATTAATTTAGTTTTTACCTAAAAGTAAAATATATTTATGACAAATCAAATAAAATAATGTGAAAATCAGGTAAGTGGCAGAAATATAATAAGTCAAAAAAACAACTGACTTGTTAGATACTGATTTGTTGAAATCAAGTCAAAAATAAAGTTTACAAACCAAATATTTTTATATTTTCATAATTTATTTGTTTATTGTCATTTTTATTTGCAGGTTCATTCATATGCTAAAGCATTCAGAAGTCATACTAAGGTGACATTATTGGAATCCTATTTAACCCTTGACACCGATGGAACGATGACATGTCTGACACATACCAAATATAAGCTTGAATATTATTGTACTGAGTGTCAGATACCCGTGTGTTCCCATTGCATGGTGGAATTTCATAACGGCCATACAGTTCATAAAATTGAAGAACTGGTATGTTCTTGTGTATACAGAAATATATAAATAGAATATAATAATATATATGTATTGTAATATTATTTTTTAAGGAGTAGTTCAATTATTCAAGTAATTTAAGGAGGAAGAAAGAAAATAAATTATAAATACTCCCTGCTGTTATATTCACTTATTTTGGATTTAACCTTTTTATAATTTATTTTATATCAATTAATATTTTATATATTAAAATAAATTATTTAAATTCAGTTCTTAAAAATAACATAACAATATTTAGGAATGTGTTCTGGTTGTGGGTTGTTATTATTTATCTACATCAATGTCTGGCCACAAATTAGTAATTTCTTGTACACACTAGTGCTTTCAACAATAGGTCATAAGCACTTTAGCACAGTAGCAGTGTGAGCTGTTGATAGCTACCTATATACCTACCCTGTTCCTCTTCCCCTGAACTTAGTGCTTTGTCGGGGCACACCTTCTAAGATCTTATGGAGTCAGATCAAAGCGAATTAAGCTGCCCGCCGACTAGGCCACCAGCCAGGGTGAAAGACCACAAGCCCACCCGCCTTATCTCTTTCTAGGCGCTCGCCGGACGGCGGCTAGTGGTTGTAGCGACCCTAGCCCACATCTCCTCCTCCACATCATATCCCCAGGCATCTCCTCCCCACATTAGGGATATTCGACAATCTTAACCCGACACATACGTTTACCTACCCACAGATCCACCTCCTTGATCACTTTATCTTGCTTCTACTGCAACATTTGAAAGCCTAAATCTCCCCCTATTCCCCATTCTCCATCCCTCCCACTTTTACAATTCTGTGTTCCCCTTCATTCTATCACCTTTAAATTAATAATAAATTAATTTGAATTTTTTATTGTAAGTTCAAATATTTTGATGTATTAATCAAGAGAAATCAAGTTTCACTTTGTTACCAACATTGACTAAAATAAAGCCCTATTTTTTGTAATTAATAATGTTACTCATAAGGGACTTAATTCAAAGAATAAAATTTATTTTTTCTCATTTACTTAAAGCATTTTTTCCACTTGTTTTAATGTTTTAACTGAGCAACTGTTTTTGATAAGAGTTATGTTCTGAATCTTGAATTTTTGAATTCCTCCTTATAGTGGTCTCATCCACACTGTAAATCAGTGATATAGCTGCAGGCAGATTATCAATTAAAAAAAAAAATAATGCCAGGGTGGAGATCGCTCAATAGAACTTGTTATATATGAGGGTTGTAGTAATCCTGTTGTACCAAAATAAAACCTGCAATTGTAAATTCTTGGTTAAGCTATAAATGTAAAGATAGATATTTTGTAAGTATTGGTGAACAGCAAGAATTTTTGAAATTAATGAAAGACTCATTCAATTATAAGCATTTTTTTTTTTTTAGGATCTAGATTATCATGAAGAATTTCTCCAGAGTTTTGCCAAGTTATCGAACATACTTAAAATTATGAAGACATCTAAAAAGGTAATGTTTCAAATCTCTCTATTATATAGAAATGTTTTTATCATACTAAACTAAGAGGTATCTGGTGACAGTGCTGGGAACTAAACGACCGCTAGGTAGCATTTAAATTAGCTAGGCTTTTACTTAGACAAGCATCATTATCAGTGTTTTATTTTTTCTTATTATAACAATTATTAATTAATGCAACTAATAAGTAGTACAAAATAATATGGATCATTTTTTATTTATCAAGGTTGAAAAAAAAAGAAAGTGAATTTAAATGCTTATTTATGGTGATGCTGTTAACAGTTTGAATGGTTACTAACAATAACTGCTAATTAGATAATTGTCATATAGAAATATTAGATCAATTCCTCTACATAAAAAAATATATTGTATAAGTTGACTGTTGTTAGAATACGATAGTTCCAGGCTCTGATTTGTTATTGTAGCCATGAGATTTTACAGTCAGTTATTAAAAGTCCACTCACCAAGAAGTTTTCCCAACCAAGTAGTCGACGGTAACACACAATGGCATACTTCATCGTTCATTAGGCCAACTCAGACTAACTTCTTTGAACTCACTCTCTTTTCTCAACTTGCCATATCAGCATGATCTCCCCAGACCTCAACATTTTTATTATTTTAACTTCCTCATTCATAATTTATAACTACGAAAACAAATTATAAAATTGAATAGTAACAATTCTTCCAGCTACAATATAGATATATCAAATATTAACTATAAAAATACTTAAAAACATCTGGAATAGCAATTTAAAATTTCGTGGAACATATCTAGATGTTACACTTGCACCACTATGTTAATAGTATTTTAGCTTGTTAAGTAGTGTGCTAAGATTTGTTGTATTATTATTACAATTATTCTGTGTATATTATATTTTGGTTTTATTATTATTGAGTTATCTTTGTATCAGTCATTGTATATTCTCTATTTGTATCTCCGATTATTCTTTGTTAATATCTTTGTATGTCTGTCTGTGTCTTTGTAAATAGTATGAAAGCATTATATTGTATTATTTTATTGTTTGTATATTATGAGAATAAAGACGGTTTTCAAAGAATAAACAAAGGTGCGTTGACCAATGCAACAATCCCAGCTGCACTGAAACATGCGCACCATATTCAACAAATATTGTTGTGATATTTGGATGTTGTGAATTTTCGTAATGTTGCCTTTGATTTAAATTTAAATAAGCAAGAAATCAAGGATTTGAATTTAAAATTAGCGGGCATAAAAGGGAGGTAAACGACCCGTGGATCATTATTATGAAGGGATGGACGTACATTATTTGTTGCCGTTCTGTCTTATATTAATATTTGTTGTATAAATAATATCAAGGGTTAAATTAAAATATTTTAATGTTGGATTTGATATCTTTAAAATAAAAAAAGTTGAAAATATTAGACAACTGGCATTGGAAGGAAGAAGGATGAATAAATCAAGAAGGCGAGAACAGATAAGGGCTTGGAAACCAATATGGTGTATTAGCGTTGTTCTTCTTTTGATCTCATGAGACAAAGTGTTAAGTTAAGATTATAAATGTTGTGAAACTTTGAATTTTTTATGATAAATGGTGATTAAACAATAAAGGAACAGTTAACGGAAGAAGAATTTTCTCTCAGAAAGAGGATTGAAATGATAACAACGGATTTTTTACTAATCGCATGGCAAAGGATAGGAACAAACGAGGAATAAAGGAAAATTTGCCGAAGAACGAAGAAAAATTGATGAAACAATAGAAAGGGACATGAAAAGTAGTAAATCTGGCCAGTCGCGAATATTAATAAGGTAAAAAAATAAAAATTTGTGTTGTAAACCATTGTAGTTTTGCGTCACAGATGTGCTTGTTGAAAAATTAAAGAAAAGTTTTGTAATTGAACAGTTACCTTTTTGCCAGAATTCTTTTCTATATTAATAGAACCTTTAACCCTCAGGTAAAATTAAAGAAAGATAAAAATCATAACAATTTCTCCACGTGCCTATCTTGGGAAGCCCTGTTTTGGGTTGACGATCCCAAGAAGGGAAACAAAAAGAAAAGAAAGATTATTGAGCACCTATCTAAATTTATTAATTTTGAATAATAATGTTAAAATAAATAATAGAAAGCACATACTTAGCTGTATGATACAAAGGTAATATAAGCACCATGCTCAGCAAAGTCACAGGCACGAGCAAATATACATGCCTAAATCGCACTAAAGAAACAAGAATTGATTGGTTTTTTAATTGAAAATTTGATCTTCTTAACACAGAGGTGTCAACTCTCCCACATCTTTAAACCACATTCAAACACAACCATTGTTATTGAGGTTTTACTTTTGACAATATTATCTTTATCTATTCCCCCTAAAGCAGCTCACCCTCACCCTTCTAGGTCAAATTCTTTCTTAATAAGCTACCCAAACATAAATCTCCTGGGAACAAACTATAATTCAAGAATTTGACCAGTATGGCACCTTGGCTCGCTCTTTAAATTGCGATCTATTCTACCCCTAACATATTTCTGTATTTATCTTTTGTTCCTACCCATCCAATCGTTTCCCTCAAAATGTTGCAGCTCTAGTTTCCAACTAATTGGAAGTACTAGGAACTTCTTTCCAGTCGAAGCCGGCATTCCTCAAGGTACTGTACTGCTCTAAGCCTTCTTCTCTATTTATAAACTGCCTTCTTAGAACTCCCACCACCTTTCTTCTTACCTTTCCTGATGACACAGCAGTTCTTTTTATTCATTTAGATCCTGATATAGCATCCCATAACCTCCAAATTCACCTCACCAAAATTGAACAGTGGTTGTAGCCAATGGCGAATAAAAGTTAATGAAGTTATGTTACTTTTACCTTATGATATAGATCTTGTCTACCAGTCCGACTTTAACACTGGACTCTTACCGACAACTAACAATATATTTACCAGGGATTCATCATAACTGACACTCTAAAAATTGGAGCTGGGGAATGTAATACCTATTAATTTTTGTAATTACTCCAGATTCAATTACATTGTAGGTAACGTGACTAAAGTAGCAACAGTTTCAAGATGTGGTGTGAGAGAAAAATTTTTCGAACCCGGCATTCATTTGGACTAGCTCTTCTGAATACAAACACCTGCAGTTTCCATAGAAAGTTTGCTTCATAAATGATGTTAAACAAAGCTCTAAGACATTGAAAGTTGCTGGTGTGAATTTAAGAAATGGGCTGTTTTTTTTACAATTGTCAGTTGTATGTACCCTGTTCCCTGAAAGCCTGGAGATTCTGTAGCCAGAGGAGCAAACGGAAAATAGACCTTACAAGATAGTTCTATAACAAAATAAAAAGTCTCAGCCAAATTTACAATGTTGTTTAAAATATATATTTTCCTTAGAAAATATTGTGTGATAATGTGATGTTACATTATAATATTGTTATCATTATAAGTGAATTCCACTGCACATAGTTGTAAATCTGCATTGTAGTTTGTACATTAATATAATCTTAGGTATAAGAAACATTAAAATAAAAATATGTTGATACAGTAAACCTTAAAAGTCAAGTAGACAACTGCAACAAACGCAAGTATTTATATTTGTTAACATGTAAAAATATACAAACATTTATTCGTCAGTATCAAGTAGATAATTTTGCATTCCTCATTTGTGTTCATTATAGTAATTTCATTTTTAAAGCTGTTAGTTTAACAACTTTGATAAAGCTTGAACGGTTGAAAGGATAATTCTTATGAATTAAGGAAGATGATGCAAAGGAGTATTGATAAATTTAATTACTTACAAATATATTTTTTAAAAGCATATAATACAGCATTAAATAAAAGATTTGTAACAAAACTTGTAATAAATATTAATTATCATTTTTTTGATACAAAATATTTGTGCTGATTTAAAATTGAAATTTATTTAAAAAATATTTTTCATCCATACATATTAAAAGGCAATAATAAAATATAATAATATACAAATTTACATGAGCGCTAACTTTACTTTAATGATGGCATTTTCCCTCACAATTATTGGCACTCGAATACACATAGATAGATATATTAATTTGAGCAAACATCAACATTGCTTTGTTTTTAGATTTAGCACAAGCTGATTTAATAAATTATTTTTTTTCAATTATTTGAGGAATTTTAATGACTAGCTTACATCTATTTTGAGTCCCACTCGAATGGCTTCTTAACTTTCTCCTTCAAATTGTTATTGACCATGTTAAGTTCACACTCGTTTTTATAGTATCTGATAAAGTTGTGAATTTCCATTTGAATTCTGATCAGCATATACATTTTTTTTTGTGAATCGGGGGACTCTGAATATTCATTACCACTTATTAGCCGATACTTTTCTTTATCCTATTGATCTGACTTTATTTTGTGTCACTAAATCGATCGAATATGGTGGTTCAAACTCTTCGTCATTGGTGTTGGTTTCCTCTGTTTTGTTCTTATTCTGAAGTCAAAGAAATAAATAATATATTAATAATAATATAATAGTATATTCACATTAAAAAAACACTTAAAACTGATTTATTTATTTCAGTTAAAATACTAATTTATGTCATTAATGATATTCAGATTGAATATGTAGTGGATTTAGGCTTCCATAGGTTAATTGCTTTCCAGACTATACAAAAAAAAGTTAGAACTTTGGCTTCTGAATTTTTAAAACTTAAGGCTTAGTTGAAAAGGATATTAAATGTAATTCGGCCACACTGAGTGCTATCTTTCTGGAACAGAACTCTGTTTTGGTAATCAAATTTGGGCAAAATCTTAATTTTGTCTACATTCTTTCTAACTGTTGCTGTAAAGTTTCGAGTTACTAAAACATTAAACTCGTGATCCATACTCCAGCTCCAAAAAATGCACTGTATAATTTTTTTTTTTAACTGGCTCCTTGCAGCATGTGGAAAAACCTCTGGACCACAGTTTAGTCATTGGCCACTGGCATTGGGATTTGCCAGTAAATCCACTTTTCATCGCATATGACAGCAATACCATCTAGATTAAAAATATATTCACAAACCCTTTTTATAATTGTAATTAATAATTTCAGTAATAATTATTTATATACTAAATAATATTTAAATTTTTAATAATGCTATATTACATTTACATTGGATTTTTTTTTTAAATCACTCCCCTATTCTCCCCTCCTGCAGTAATTTTGACCTTTACATGGAAACTGATAGGGTTGTTTCCTTCTACTTTTACTTCACAAAAGTTTAGGGATTTCTGAATTATTGCAATTATTAAAAATGTTAGATGCTTTTCAGAGTTATGATAATTTACTCAATGATAACATGAAGGATTTCTGCAATACATTGTATGCAACTTACCTTTTCTTCAATTTCCTTGAACTTGTGGGTAAGATATCGATCCACTAGGGGTCCAGTATAATCTTCTGGGAATGTTGGCTTGTGCGGTAAAATATATTTATAGAGCCGCTCATTGAGAACGTAAAGCTGTGCTGTTGATGCACATTTTACATTGAACCACCAATCGCAAGTGAGTGCCACCTGCGAAAATATTGTTCCATTGGGGCATAAAAATGATGCTTGACCACCATTCAGATCACAATAATGCCACACCTAAAAAAAAATAATCATGGTAATAAAACAGAATAAAATTTTCAGCATAACATATTTTAGTTAATTTAATGACTTTTTCTAAGTTATTTGGGTAGTTTTTAGGGTGTTATTGGTTACCTTTAAAGCAGAAACATTTATATTTTATGTATCTGCCTGTTCCGGGGATTGTGATTACTTATTTCACCTAATCAGGTGTTTACAGAGAGCCAAATGAACAAAACTGTCTGCCCCGTAAAAACTATTAAGAGTAGTAATTGACAAAATCTCATCAAAATGTTTGTTGGGGTTCTGATAGATTATAATTACAAAAGTAGTTACACTGTCTATTGCATAGGCGGTCCATTTTGGACCTAAAGCAATTAAATCTTGCTTGCAAGTCCTAAGTCCCACTTAAAATCCCAATGATATGAAACATTTAAACAAATCTAAAAAATAATTAGTAATTACTAGAAAATTTAAACATCTTAGAATGTAAATAGTGGATTCATTATTTCACAACAAAAAGTCACCAGATTCTCATATCCTTCCAAAACAAGTCAATATCAATCAATATAGTTTGTCCTGCTTTTGTTGGATGTGAATTGGAACGTACCTAGATACATGTCTAAAATAGAAATGAACCTAGAGATGTTTTGTTTCTATCATTGTGATAGTAATCAATTCGACTTGAACTTGTCTGAACTTCTCAGACTGAATTGGAATGATCGGAGAATGAACTCACAATATATACTCAAATATACATGTATGTAGCTCGTTGAATCTCTTCATTAGGCATTATTATTTTTAACACAGCAAAATTAGAATCATTGGAGTCACAGAGAAAACCACAGCGCTTGACTATTGTTTTCATAACTTTAAATTAGAAAAGTTGAATGTTTCTGTTGGCCCTCATGGTATTCCTTAAGTCTAGATTGGTTGTTTATATTATTTATAAGAATGTTTTGAAATGATAATCTATCGAGTTAAGTAGTTTATGAAGCTAATATAAGTCACGATATAGTTATATTCCTTTATGTCTTGCATCTGGCTTATGTTAGTTTTTTGCCTAGGTGTTAGCCATTACATCGTTCAGCATCAAACGTGAGACGATGGATTTTAAGGGGAATGTTTGACCATATCTAAAACAAACTAAATGTATTATTTATTCATTCTGACTTTATTGTACCATTGATTATGATATATATTTGATTCAACTTTTTATGGAAGGACATATTTTTGTATTACCTTATGATGTCGGGAGATGATCTTTTTTAATCTTTATTTAAACCTAATATTAGATGATTAAGAAGCTTGCTAAATTAAGCTTAACTTAAAATTGTAGTGTCCAGATAATTCAACAATGCTAACTAAAGGGTGCCCCAGAATTTACGCAAAATTTTAATTTCCATGGTGCAGTAAAGTGGCAACCTTAAAATAAAAAACAATTTGACAGCTGACAGTTTAGAGTTAGTAAAAATAGTAAATGGAGCGTTACACGATAGAACATGTCTTTATTGTTGTACATTGCATCTTTCCATAAATAACCCTATCCTATTTACTTTATAATTCAATAAAAAAATAACTAATATACTAAAAACTGTGTTTTCTATTTATATCAAATCTTGCATTAATTCTGGGACACCCTTTACAATGCCTGACTCAATAAAATATTAAAATTATGGTATTATTATGCATAGTAAGGTGTAATAGTTCTATATTTATTTTAAATTAGACATTTGTATTTTGAGCAATCTATCAATTTCTAGATCAGGATTATGAAATCTTTACCTGACATTTTGTTTCTGGATCTCCGAAAAAACCTTTATATCTTTGTTCTTTGCAGCTGAATTGCGTTTGTGGTATTTCGTCATATGCTGGGTAGTCAATGCCTGCTATTCCTGGAGTACTTCCACTATCGTCTTTGTAACTATGCGCTTGTGAGATTTTTAAATTTGGTGTTTTTACTCTCCCACTAGTTGGATTTGGAAAATTTTTTATTATTGTTTTTGCTGATTGAGGTAAAGAATGGGCTGCTTGCAGTATTTTTAAAATTTTTGATAAAGTTTTAATGCTTGAATCTAAATTTTCACTTGTTATTCTATCTGGCAAGGATTTACTTAAAGAAACTCCTCCTTGTAGAATATCATTCAGGTTCTTGTCTACATATTCTGGTTCCACTTCATCAGTTTGGTGTTGGTAGTATGAGTGGTAAGGTGAGTACCTTTCTGGATGAGCTGCATATGTAGCGTGATATTTATTTGATGGAGCATTTGGCAAGGGCAATGGGTCTACATCAATTTCTTGGCTCTGTGTGATCGTCACTGTCGTTTGATCTCCTTTACCAGGTTGCAGTCTGTATGCTGATAGTGGCTTACCTGGGTATTCCGATTCATCAACTTGGGCATTATGCTGCTCCTGAGAAACTTCAGGTACATATTTTATTAATGGTTTCTGGGTGTGATATGGTGTAATTGCATCTTCTGCTTTTATGGTGTAATGTTGTGGTTCAACAGGCTTTGTAACATATTGAGAAACTGTTGTTTGAGGATCAGTTTCGTACTCAGATTCTTGTTGTTTTCCATATTGTAAGACTGGTTCAGTGAACTTGGCTACATATTGCTGAACTTCGGGCTTTGCAAATTGGATTACTTCATCTGCCGAAGGTTTTGCATAATGCAGATTGCCCTCTGGCTCTCGTTCCTGCTGGTCGTAATCAACGTCTTGTTTTAAAGTTTGATCAGATATTTGAGGTTTTAGATATTGATACACATTAGGCGATTTTTGGTACTGTGAGCCACCTATTTGTACAATACCACCTTGCTGACTAGTAACTGGCACATAATATTTTAATTCTTGTGGGTAGTTGACAATTCGAGTTTGAAGTCTCTGATTGCCAAGTTTTGATAGCGCTAGGTAGTTTTGTGTTATCATCCTAGTAAGTGGAGACGGTTGTTGCAAGTACCTCTGAGGGATTGATTGCCTGTACTGAGGAACTGGAAAATAAGGAACTGCCATGACCGCCCTGTACGGTTGGTTACTGGTTTGCCCTTGATTCAGATAATACGTCATGTAAGGTATCAGCCTCCTGTTCCTTTCTTTTGCTGGCAGAGACTCCAACGTGCCATTATTAATTGGCTTCAATCCAAGAACTCCAAAAAATAAACCTAAAAAATAAATAAGTGTTAGTTTAAGTTATAACCGTCATTAATTAATTAGTTTTTATTAAAAAAATATATAAATGTTTCTATAATTTTGAGTTGTGAATCAAATTCGAGATTTTGACGTCCTGAAATATTAGTTCGTTTTTTAAGTCATTAAAACTATCATTTTCACATGTTTGCAACATTAAGTCAACCAGTGTTTTTTTTTTAGAGGAATGATATTTTGCATGATTGAAATTTGATTGATTTCAATTGAAACCCCAGTCTATACTAAAAATCACAAAGGATCATTATTAATTAATCAATTGGTGATTAAAAAAATAAATCATTTCCTTCTATCTTATTGAGTAGTGTAGCAATTTAAAGATACATACTAATGAGTAGTATGAGGTTGAATTATAATTACTTAAAGTCATTAAAACTATCATCAAAAGTAAATTATTTATAATTAAATTTATATATTGTTATAACCTACTAATTTGTGTATTATTACTTTTAGGTAAGTACCCTTATTAGTCACCTGATGTCAGATAGTTATTATTTTGCTACTGAATACATTCATAATTGAGGTAATTCTTTACAAATCTGATATGTTATTTAATATTATTGAAAACAGAAAACGGTTTGTAATATTTTCCGTGATATTTTATAAACTCAACCTGTAATAATTATTATTTATTTTATTGATTGACAATACTAAGATTAAATATTCAAAAATGCCACGTTAGCAATTCTTAATATTAGAACTTAGAAATCTTAAATAACTTGTGAGCTGTGACTTAAGAAACCATAAAATTTAGAAAAGGGGGATTGACTTTTTTCACTTTTAATTTGTACCCGGTTACTTCCCGTTATTATGTCATAACCAACAGTATACAGTGTTTAATCATTTTTACGTACACAAATTGTAGCTAAGGCAGACAGACAAAATACGATTCTTCTGTAGCCGTACACAAACGTCAACCAGCCATAAACGAAGTTAAAACACCATGTCCGCGTAGATTTATGCATATATATTTTGTCGGTATAGAATAGTATATTATGAATCTTATTTAAAACTTAGACAAGATGACAATTAAAATCGTTCAGGGTTGCGCACTTTCTAGTCGACGTAAACTAAAAAAAAACATTTTCTTAGCGTGTTCCGGATGTCTGATAAAGAGGGGGAGTAGCCACTTCGAGCCTACTTCTTTGTCCACAGTAGCTAATTACGAAGGCAATGTTCACTAGTCGTACCAGTGCTAGGAATCAGTGCGTAAATTACATCTAGCTGCAACACACCTGTTGGGTTAATGCAGGAACCACGCTCTCAAATGTTAGGGGTTCGGTTCAAATCACTGAATGGAACAAACGAAGACGGAATATAACGCAAAGAATATATATATATATATTCAAATCAGTAAATAGCTCATCCGTGGCTCAGTTGCCTCTCCCCACCCGAGCTAAGATTTCTTTTTTTTACTACGATCATAATTTGCTTACGTCAATTGTAAATTAAATTATATTTTTTGAAACGTATAATAAGGAATTCGAAAGTGAATGACCAGTATCGATAGGCGTTTCATTTTTGGGCAGAGACTCCGCGTTAATTTTGAAAAAAGCTATGGCATCAGGGCCATTGAATGATACACAAAATTTTAGCACCAGTACAACAATTTGAATACGATTCGCACGCGAGGTTTGCCTTAGTTTTTAACTTTGATGTCTGATTCCTGTGATTTATGGTGTACACAGGTGGTCTGAAAAGTTTCCGACCTCAACATGAAGATGATAATAAAATAAATAAAAGCTTTGTTAGGTCGGAAACTTTTCAGACCACCCTCGTAGGCATTACTCTGTTCGTATTTATTGGTTTTCTTTCTGTTAAAGTTGTCATACCTACAGTTTTGATTATTTGCTAGCTATGCTTATTATGTTTCCTAAATTGGCTTGAAATAATCTTAATTTTTAATTAAAAAAATTGTATTTATGTATGCCTATCCAATATCTCTGACAATAAATGGGTTTTAAGGGAATAATGTCAACAACTTAATATTGGTGTTTACATTCTTCTTCAGAAAAAAACAAAACAAAAACATATATAAACAATGCTTATTAGACTTAATAATACTTACAGACTTGTAAGTTGGTTATATTTCTTAGAGTGTATAGAAATATAGTTTATATTAGTATAAAAAAAATCAGTTTCCTTAAAACGATATTTTAATCAAATTAGAAAAGCCAGGCAAGCGAGGACAATTTAGTTCCTCGAGTTAGTGACCCTTTAATTAGCGAAGATAAATATTTCCAATGAGGTTTCCCAACAACGATCGCCTGATCTAATATAATTATTTTCATATTTGATCTTTTTACGTACATAATATCAATAAACTTGGATCTATTTAAATAACTATAACGTATAAAGCGGTAGTATGTATGCAAATCATGGAGATATTCGGTGTTTAGTACCTTTCCAAAAAAAGTTTGAGAATCGTGCAGCCTGGTTTTCCCTATAGCTCTTCCGAATTCCTACATCGACCAGATTCTCAAAAATTGACACGCGTAAGCAGTTTACTTTCTCCTTGAAGGAAAGTACTAGGGCTACAATTTGGAGTCGTGGACCCTAAATGTCACCTTATACACCCACTCCCGAATTCCCAATTTATTCTGCGCTTCGGGGTCCTGGTATTTAAAGAAGACTTTTTCTAGTATTTTAGATATTGTGGTGAATAGGTGGGCTCGATTTTGAAATTTTAGCTAATATGGGGAAAGACAACTAACAATGTTAATAAAATACAAATTATTTACAAAAGACTGTTCCCAACAACGGGTTGTGTTTCTCTCCGTATTTCTTAATCTGTAAACACATAAAATCAGATTCTATTTTATCTAAACGTTTTTCCAACATGACTTTCGGTTGAGATTAATAAAATTAATCTGCAAGGAAACTATCAAATTAGTAAAAACTGGGGAAAATACTCAAAAACAGTAATTAGCAACTACGTCAAACCATTAATTGTTGCGTGGGCATTGGTGGATTGTAATGATTTATCTAAGTTAGGTGGGTTACATTGCTTTCCTCTTAAATACCTTGTGTCCAACAAAACATTATCTATAACTACCGCCTGACAAGTGGGGCTGGGGTACCTTCTAGACTCTGCTCTCGTCCTTGTACTCTCCTATCGGTAGGCTTCACAAATGAGTTTGACTCTGCTGTATGGTGCACCGCTTTTTCGTTATCTGACGTATACGACAGCTCGGCGACTCCAACAATTCCAAAACGGTATACTGATGAAAGTGGTCAGAGGTACTTCATTCGAGCAGCGGAGCAACAGTGAGCTTCACGAGAGCCTTTGATTTGGCTACGGTGGATGAATTCATCCAACGTAGACACATCAAATTTTTCGACTCCTTGCAATACCTGACAAACCCGGTGTTTAACACTATAACCCCCGCTCCGTTCCCCCGTCAATGGCAGGACGCTGTCGCGGCTGGAACGCTTTAGTTTTAGGTTCTAGGTTTAGGTTTTAGTTAGAAATTTTTTCTCCCACATTGTCAAACTGAAGGTGAGCCCCATCACCTAGAATTGTATTCATGTTTTAACTTTTAACCTCAAATCTAATTTATGTAATCCAACCTCCTTCAAATACATCTGCGCGTAGCAAAATGAGGAGAGAGCTATCAGTTCTTGTTCATTGATTTTGTTCATTTTTCACAAATTGTATTAAATTCAACGGGTTTAGGGGAGGGGGGAAAAAAGTTTAAAGATGCAAACAACGTCCTAGATCACCTGAGGGTTTTATTTACCCCGAAATAAATCCCTAAAACACAAGCAAAGTAATTGCTGTAGCGAGGAAAGATAAACTCGAATCCACAGCTTGATTGTTTTAATATCAAATGATTAACAAAGTACCGAATTATTGGACGTGGAGGTCTGAGGAATGAGGTCATTCTGTGCCTACTTTGTAAAATAATTACCTGGATGGCTCTGGTTCCCATGAAAAGAGGATGATCTCAAAGGATGTGCCGTTGTATAAGAGGTCCATCCATGGGTGAAACACCCATAATCAGAACTGGTTCTGCCGTCTCAATTAATTCAAGAGCTGAACCAGGTGAGTTGCTGCTCCTGAGGCCTATATAGATGCAATCTCATTCATAGGGCGGTAACTCGTCTAACAGCAAGATCATTTCACTTGGCGAATTTCTGGTTATTTGACATTCTGTCACCTTTTATCGCTTCTTATTTTGATTACTGTTCATTATATTGCTGCAATTTGTTTCTTATGACTCGTATAATTTAACGGACGGCAAAGTATGGGCCTAATCGCCTTCCTTTGACGATACAATTCACTGTTGAGTAGTGCGTCGTTTATTTTTCAAGTTCTTCGAATATGCTTAATCATATCAATATTTAATATAAATAACTATAAATATTAAAATGTTCAATGATGCTCCTGGTCTTGGGGTATGACTTGCTATGTGTAGGATATATCCTAATTCATCAAGGAATATCAAACCTTCTTCATCCTCCCCATTTCTCACTCACTTTCTCTCCCAGTTATTCTCTGTCCCTTACTTAATAGTTCATTATCATCTATCGTCTAAAACTTTCTCCTTGTCCTTCCTTCAATTCCAGGTGTGATTTAACGTACCGACATCAAATTAAATTTATCATCAACACTTTTGCAAACTATATCTAACTACAGAAAATACAAAAAGCAAAATATTATGTTAACAAAAGGTTTGGGACCACATATCATCTCGCTTATTTTTTACAGGAAGGCAGTCCTGTGCAATCATCAGTCAAATCTTGTGTCAATCTTCGGGTTGGTCCTAGATCAATCCCTAAGATGGACTGAACATGTTTTCCAAATCGCTAGGTAGGGATACGTTATCATATCCACCCTAAAACTGTTGAACTGATCCCCTCATCTTTCTCAGCAAACCCGCACAATTCTAGTTTCCTTCCTCATTTTGAGTACTGCTGCGTTGCCTCTTTCGTAGAAATTTTAAAACGCCTTATGAAAGAGGTTCCCTCGGCAATACTTCCCTTACCGAACCGTATTCATTACTCATCAACTCAAAATCCTCTATCCATTCCCGCAACACATGGCTTATCCAACCTCAAGTTTCCCCTTCTCCCTCCATCCATACAGAGATCCATTTCTTTTGATCGATCATTAATCGTCCACTCTCAATACCTATATCCATTCGTCATTCTTCTCTCTCAGTTTTCAAATCCCTTCTTTATGAATTTTTTATTTTCTCTCCATAACTATTGGAACCATTATTAGGGCTATCCCAATATTATTGTTTCTGCCTACACTGTTTAATTGGATATTTGTGTTTATGTTAAGATAATTGTCACTTAATACTTTGGGTATCCACGCGCCATCTATGCCTCTAGATTTTTAGACGTTATTTTTGAGGGGTTATGTCCCAAAATAAAGTTTAATTTTCATTTCATTTACTGTATTTAAAAAAAAAAAAATCTGAATAATTTGTAACGATGGGGGTAGTTGATGTTTCATTAGTTCCCTAAGTATAATGCCTCCAGCATTTGTGTGCACCTAACCGTGACGATGGAGCGGAGAAAACTTAGTGTAGTTGGATTAGAAGCAATTACCTGGCTAGGGGTCATTACAGCATAACAGTACGCGTGCAGCACACTTCGAGCCATTTTTACCTCATAGACTGCTCATGTGGGTCGTTAGTTCCGTTTATGGCCATTTCTGATGAAATGCTCGAGAAATTAATGTTTAAAATGAAACTATTACGGCTTGCTAGCCATGCGGTGCTTACTGGACTTCAAGTTCACTAGTTTGATTATGTATATAAACTATATTCAGGATACAGAATGTGAAAAGACAATATCGAGGAATACTCCCGCGTTACTTTCAACAATTTTTTTTTGTCAAATATAATTTTTTGAACCAGTTTGGTTCTTAAAAAGAAAATGAAAACAACTAAAACACAGGAATTGAATAATAAACAATAAAAGTGATTAAAGCCTGCTGTAACGCATTAAATACTTCATTTTATTGTTGGGTATCGACACTAGGGCTCGAGTCATTTTTAAATTTAATTTATTTTTCCAAAACTTATTCTTTATCCAATAAAATTGATCAATGTTGTCAAAATGTCGAAGAAGACAACTTAAAATTTCAGACCGATTAATTGTTTTTAAGGCCGTTATTATAGAACATACATACTGACAGATTGATATGCACAATCGCCCTAAATGAAAGTAAACATATTCAGTCAGGTCTACTTCGGTGTAATATTAATGGATCTGGATCCAGGGATCGTCGTGAAGAATCCGTATAGGTGACCTGATCTAAAAAAAAAATACATTAACTGTCCTTGTACATATACATCCTTTCGGTGAAAAGGAAAAAAACAACAACAACGCTTTTAAAAATATTTTCTTATTCTGAGTCATTTTTTTTGTACCTGACCCTACCGGTTAGAACCGAAGAAATTTTGTACGACAGCTGAAGTTCGTTGACGGATCTGATTTGCTTCGGGAAATCCTTTTATTCGCCCGGAGGACAGTGGTTAAACGATTCGCACCGTGGAGGACATCTGTTGATAGGGTTTTCCCGCCGTCAAGGAACCATTGTGCGTCGTATCACAAGGGTCTAGAAAAACTTTCCTATCTGTTTGTTTAGACGAAATTCTGTTTTCTGCATTAAACCTCAATGATTTATCAGACGGGGCGTAGCACATTAAGATTTTTCACTTTTCCTGTGAAACTTTCTTATGTCGAAATCATCCACTTTTTGGGCGATGAGTATAACTGTGAGGCGATAGAAATAAAACTGTATAATATAGGGTGGAAATTATTATCTAATACTTTTAACTCGTTTCTGTTTTTCTCTTCTTAATGGGAATAGATGAAGGTGAGACGGGTTTTTGACGAGTTTCGATTAAAAAGAGAATGTCTATAGATCATGGTTGCTTCGCTGCTACAAACAGGCACTGTAGGTTTTCTTATCCGGTATTTTAAAGAATTCAGGCGAGATCGCATGTTATATCCTCGCTCTAGAGCGAATAAAGCGTCCTCAGCTACTAGCTCTGCAGCACTGTCGTTAATTTTCGATTCGATTGCTGATCGATAAAAGTTTTGAAGTTTTAGTTCAATTTTTTTCAAGTTTAGGAACATGCCATCTCTAAATAGAAAACAAATTACTAATTTACAAAGTTATACTTAAGCCAATCTGGACATACGGAATAGAGCTATGGGGGACAGTATCCAATCCTTTCAATAAAAAGTCCTGAGAACAGGACCATCACGTCAGAAACAAAACCCTTCATAACGATCTTTATATACCTTACATTCTTGAACTCATCCCTTCCAAGTTCATGAAATTCCACGGTAACCTATCCAACCACCCTAATCCCCTAGCACAGTCATTGCACTGCACCTCTCATCCCTATAATCCTCCTTAGAAACTGAAACGGAAGTGGCCTCGTGAACTGCTATAAATGCGTGACAGTGAAGTCCTGGTAATGGCCAGTTTCTCCAATCATGTCCTGAGCGTATGTGGCTCTCGCTCTCTTGGCCAGCCTACACTGTCTCTTAGCCAGTGACGCGGCTGACGAAGGAGCGTGGGGGACTTCCCAAGACTTCACTTCCTCTTTCGCATCTTTTGGGAGGCCTCTGGTCTGTTTTTAAATACTGTATGAATGAAAATTGTAAGTATGGTATGAATGAGAACATTTATCACAATTAGTTATTGTCTAATAAGGCAGATTGTAATTTCATCATAGTAAAGAAGTTTCAATTAATTATTTATGTAAAATTATTTGACCCATTTTGGAACTGTTTATTTAATGGAACCAATCTTAAATCTTGACTACACTTCATTTACACACATATCCTCTAACCTGATGTTCGCCTAAATTAATTATCTTCTGATCCTTAGTCTTGTAGGATTTCTGGGCATTTTAGCTGTGGACACCCGGAAAATTCGTTGATCAATATCTCATTTTCTTTTTTGTTTGTCAGGCCATGTCAACCACAAGGATCATTGTCACTCTCATATACATAATAATGCTCTTATTTTTGATTTTATAACAGCTATATTTTAATTATTTAACATCGCTTGGAAAGAGATTTTTTAACGTGTTAGTTTTTTTAATTTTTATTCTATTAAAACAGCAACTATACGTCATATTGATTCGAGTGGGCACAGCGAGAACAAAGGCTACGGTTGCCGATTTATTAATGTAGAGGTAGTTGCAGATGGTACTCAGAATTTTTCCTTACCCCGAACCCACTAATACATAATTCAAAACCGGTGTTATTTTTTATTATTCGCCCTATTCAATGAGTGGTTGGTTTAGGATTGTTTCAAATGTTATCCCTACTCGAAATGTTGCTATTATATAAATGTAGAGATTCGTATATTGAATGAATATTCCTGTTGTCATCTGCCTGCCTGCTGTCATTTATGGAAAGTTCGATCACGTTACATAATAAAATTGAACAAACACCCATTCCGTTTAGCGTTCTTACATGTTACGCAACGTGGCCAATGTAAAAAGAACTGCTTATACAGCGGTGCTATTTTTGAATTATCAAATTGCTGCCTTTCAGACCACCCCCGGTAGGTGATAATGCGGCTGGTCTTGCATAAAGTTTTCTTACCCGGTATTTTAGAGAATTTAGGCGAAATTGCATGTTATATCCGCGCTTTAGAGCGAATCTAGCGTTTCTCAGCTACTAGCTCTGCAGTACTGTCGTTAATTTTCGATTCGATTGCTGATCGATTCATAGAAACGGTAGTAAATTTCACTTAAGAATTCATATTTTTCGTTAGCATGTTTCTATTGAGAGCCGAGCAATCTATTTAGATTAAGATATTTTTATATTTTGTGTAGAATTAGCTTTAGTCTATCTAAAACATTGGCAATACATCATCTATAGTCAACGTTTCGCCTATTCAGGCGTTACTAGGACTACAATTTAGAACAAGATATTTTTTCATGTTTAATTCCTGAATGTTTCTTAATTGTAATTTTATGTATCTTGTTCTAAATTGTAGTCCTGATGATGCTTGGATAGGCGTTGACCGTATATGATGTATTATGCCGGTAAAGAGAATGTTTGACTGAAGCTTGAACCCTAAAATATAAAAATACATCTATAAATGTCTCTTTTTAAGTATGAATACTCTGGAAAATAAGAGTGTTTTTTTTTAACTAATGTATTTATTGACGTTTCGATACGCTGTATGTGTCTGAATCGTGAGATGGTCTGAGGATGGATACGCAATCTGACGAGTAACACATCTTCGTTGACAGGTAAAAATGAACACCATGTCTATTTCCGACAGAAGCATGGTCTCAAATCTAAGTTCACGCTTGATTGAAATTTGTCCAAACCGTTTGATATGATTGGCTGTTTGACAGTGCTCATTTCTAATAAATGAGAAGTGCGTGGACGGTTCTTATACCAATCTTCGAAGCAACCTCCTGTTCAGTTAGCAACAATTGGATGGTAAGATGACACTTGTTGACTTTTGGATTGTGTATGCAATCTTAGTAGACATTTGTAAGGTATGTCTGCTCTCCTTACAAAGTATATTATGTTCTGACCTTAACCGCTAAGAGGTTCAGAGGGCGTGATAACTTCCAACTCGCAGCTATCAAAGATTCGAAACTGCAATTTTTCACTTCTATTGTTTTGATTTCTATTGGTTTAACTGCCCATATAACTCCGGTAGGTAACTAGGACTAGGACGTAAGGCAGGAAGAAAAAGGTGGCCGAAGGCAGGAAGGCCACGGCTATGCAAATTTTCCCTAATTGTGTGTTCCGAGGGAAGGGAAAGCTGGGAACTTCCTCGGCCCTGGGAACACAGCCGCGTCCGTTTTTTCCGAAGTTACATATCACAGTTTTCGTTTGTTCCGTTGAATAATAATGTGATAACAGTGGCAGTGCAGCTTGCCCATATAAGCCAAACACCTAAACTGTGATAATAGAAGTAATTAGTCCCTCAATATATTTTCAAAAACTTATACTTACGAAATTTTATTTATTATATAGTTTATATATTATAAATCAAGTTTTAAATCACTATACTTGTTCAGGTCTTAATTTTATCTTAACTCACCAACGATAAGTTTGTGAAAGATCACGAAGTAAATTTTATTTTTGGTAATAAATGATGTGAAAAGTTCAATAGCAGTATTGAGGTGTACTAGAGATTGAACCGGAGATAACCTATTGATTTCTTAAATATTTGAGGGGTGGTGGGGGCAAGTGATCTAAGTGCCAAAAAAAATTGACTAAAATTAAAACTTAGATCTTTTATAAACGGACATGCGTGGACATACAGAAAGCGCCATATTTTGGGACATGTTTCAACTGAATAGAAGTCGTTTCTGGAGTTAAATATTTTGGCACGACATTGGCAATGATGCATGGATTATTTTGGTGTATAAAACAATTTTTTGGGATTAGATCACTTGGCTCCGCCACGCCTCATTTATTGAATTATTTTATAAATAAAAACGAATCGGTATTATAATTGAAAACAACATCTTCTAAAGGCGGGAAAGATTTTTTTAATGTCTCCTTGACTAAGGAAATGGAATAAGAACTTAATGGCTTCCAAGTTTTGAGGAAACGAGTTGGATTTTTATTTTGAAGTTCCCGTTAATGTATTTCAATAAACAAAATCATCGCCATAATTATATGTTCTGTGGTAGTTCGAATTTTAGTTTTTATGACCGCTGTCGTACATCTGGACAGGCAGGCATACAAAAGATGACTGTACCTGTTTCGAAGTAAACGTTAGTAGTAAACTCCGTTCAAGAGGATATATGTATATTCGTTTAAAATAACGGTTGAGTGTATTTTCTGTTAGTTATGGAACTTTGTTAGATATTGTGAATGCTTTTGAATGAAGGAATATTGGTTTCAAGCTTATGGCTTCTTTGAGGAACCCGGTGTACACAAGCATTTATGCGGAGGTCATATACATGGCTCTGAATGTGAAAGCTGTCTTGTTTCCAATCACGTAATTTCAATGTTTTTTTGAAAAAGCACAGGTATAATCAATTTTATACTTTAGACCGAATTAGGTCATTGTATATCTTAAGCAAGCCTTTCTTTTTAAATATTTCAATTCGTGTTTCCTTTTTATGCCTCTTATTATGTAGTTCCAAGATAGTTAACGGTTCTAAGGGGGAAGACTTAAGAACCGAAACGGATTGAGATTTATTAAGGATTCATTGTATAATCTGGTACTTTCTGTGGAGCCAAGTTTAAATAAGTTGTATACCATAATAATTTTATTAGTTATAATTATAGTTGTAAAAGGTGGAAGGAAACAATTATTAAAACCGTTCCATGTCGGAAGTAGCTTTCACCATGCGACAAGCGTTCCCTGAGCGAGCCAACAGTAGCAAAGTTTTTAGACTCCTGGCACACATTTTACCTTGTGTAACCACAGCGTTGCAATGCCCAACGTACCGTACATGCCCCGCATTTCATTCATTAGTACAATTAAATAACCCGAGGGCCGTGGTAGGATAGTGTCTTAATACTCCTTATTTATAACATGTGAAGCGATGGGGTTGTATAATTCGCATGTTAACTATGTTTGAATGACACATACATATCATTTAAGATTATACGGACCGTTCAAAAATACATACCTCACACAATGATACCAAGTATGAGGTATTAAGTAATCCTGTGAAATCGCCGACATACTTCAACAACAGGACGCAAATCAAATGATTTTGTTACTACTCGAACATAAACGAACATCATGTACGTTCAGCGCTACATTGCTACCTCAGAGCAACATTAATGCAAGCAAAATAACTTTTTAACATATTTAAGAAAAATAATTTATTCATTATTTTTCCTTTCTTCCGAGGTGGTCAGTCCGAAAAAGTAATTAGCAAATTCGATTCAAAATCAGGGAGTCTTGAAGTTTGATACCACAGTTACACAACGTAGTGTATTCTTTGAGTCTAGACAGTTTGAATAGAATCAAAATAAATACTGTCTTATCTTATGTTGGATGTTTTATATGCTCTATAGCTAGCTGATCAGTGGTCTTGCTTTTTTTTTTATCAACTTAAAGAAGTAATAACAAGAAAAACGTACAGCTTCAGCGTATTGATCAGATCATTTTTACAGTTGTAAAATATATTGAGACTAAAGATAATCCCTTCGGACCTGTTGGAAAGTATGGCTTCACCCTTATGGCTCTTAATTTAGTTGAATGGGAACTCCTCTTTACCAAATATGTATAATATAATTTTATTTTATTGCACCTAAATAATAAAAGTTCAAAATCAAAGGGCTTTCACGACAGCTTTAGCCCCTTTTCTTATTATTGATAACCTATCAGTTATAATGTCTACTTATGTTTAATTGCATTCCAAGGCCAAAGTACGAGATTCGATTTTTAAACATGCACATTATCTATTATTGATACTTTAATTGCACCGATTAAGAATTTCTCATCTTTGCTGTCTTATAATTATAATATAAATACTACTTTGTTTCATCGATGCAATCACATTGAATAATTATCTATAGTGGAAGGCTATCTCTGTGCAATGTTCGTCCGTTCAAATTGGAAGATCCGGTTAGCTGATTTTACGCGATGTACTTCATAGATACTTTGAAATTGTTTACTGGAATAATTTGAATTGACCCTAAAAGTTTGTTATAAGGTTATGTATTGTCGATTTAGGCGTACTTAGTTAAATACACCTTACAATTGCTACTGCTAAAAAGTCGTAATAACGTTTTTCACTATTATTCCCCGAGTGACCTACAAAAAAAGCACTCGCCGGAACTGTTGTGTTGCAACGACTCGAACAGGGCTCACCTGTTACTTTCATCGGTCCCGCCCAACATTCACTTCCTTGAGTCATCCCTGCGTCCTCCTTTGGTCCTTCTCCCCGGCCTTACATAACCCCTATAAATAATGCAGCCATCTACCACCCCTTATACGTAAGGAGGTAATATTTATAGCTTCTGTGGCTCACCGCATATCTGATCTACCGGAATGTCAAGTGGAGTTAAGATCTCCTTCCGAAATATGTGACCTTTCCGATTGTTACGGTTTCTTCTATTAACTGGAATTGTCGCTTCATCGGTGGCGTATTTATTATAGTTCTGATACTCTTGGTACGCACTTTTTGCAATAGTTTTGCACCAGAGCATTACACGAAGTTTTCATTGAATTTATTGTTTCAAATCAGAACGGTAATGTTAAAACACGGGGAAATAGTTAACATGGACTAGGTCAAATGGGTGAGAAGCGTCACTGGATGAATTAATTGTTCAATGGTCGTTGAGATCAGTTTAATCTTCGATGCTGTTATAGAATTTAAAAAAAAAATGTCTGATAGCTAAAAGTACATCAACAGTTTAGGCTAGAGTGAGAGAGGATAGATGTTTTGAAAGAGAAGTCGATACAACGCCAGTTTAGAGTGACTTAATTCGCTACCTGTATAGTCCTCTACGATTATGGTGGCCACAGATGAAGAATTCAGAATTCGTCGAAAGTGTGGAAATAATAAATCATAGTTTTATTAGTAAAATGGAGCCAAACATTCCAAGAGTGACTTGTGCCTTAATGGCCAGACGAAGAAAATTTTGGAAACTGCTCATGTGTCTCAGGATGTATAGAAGGACCTAACAAGTGAACAGTAGGTTAGAACCTCCACAAGAGTAGAGCTCATATAAAATGTTGTTAGAAATATTACAATAAATTAATATTAGACATATATTTATCTATCGGCCAATGCGCACTCCCTGACCTGACTCGACATTAAAGTAATAGGTTAAACTTTGGGAACTGTTTTTTTAGACAAGCATTATCTCAATTTGATTTTTGAAGAATCCATGAACCGGCAAAACGGGTCCTCCGCGAAAGGTTCCTGAATGTTTTTTTTTTTTTTGTGCCTGAGTGAAATTTTCCCTGGGTTTTAGTACGTCGTTAAAATTTCACCTCGGCTGCTTCCTCATTATGTTTGTTACACAACTAAAAATCCATTCTGAAGTCTACAAACAAACACTGGTCGAGTAACATTTATGAAATTGGACGCCTTTGATCTTTATACAGATTAGTATGAACGCATAATTTCAAACGAGAGTTCATAAAATTACCATGTATTCTCCTGCGACGATGAGAGAGTTGATTGATCATTTTCACTTCACGCTCAGTTATCTTTTGCAGAAAAAACAACAACGCTATTTGAGCTTAGTATGTTACTAGCGTATTGTAGTACTAAGTAGGAGCGATGTAGTAACTACATCAAACGGAGTACCTGCCATAAGATGCTAATAACATGGGGTAATTAGCATGAAAGGCTTGTATTATTAAAATATCTCTTATACGTGGGAAATTAGTCATTCTTGATGGAGGTAATGAATGATAAAGACTTAAGCGTAGGCATGAGTCAAAATATTGTCCTCAAGTTTAGTTTATTACATACGTTTCGGCTCGTGAACACAATGACACAACGAGCTCCGAAGCTCTGCCCTTGCTAAGCTAAGGTCTAGTGAGCAAGAGCTTCGTGTCTCCGGTGTTTTTTTTTTGACCCCACTGTCGCATAATATACCCAAGAAGAAAAGGTCATAAGGTTAGGGTTTCATGTCCGGCACACCCTCTGTCCTTTTGCCATATATTGACCTTACGTTGTGTGGAAGACAGCAGTTACATAACCCAGGCCTTGGTTTGTATCGAGTTTCATTTACGGTTTAGATATTCAGGTCTAGTAAATCATATGTTTTAGCCCTCTATAACAGAGAAACGTATGACTTATCATAGTAATTTAGATGAATATAAAATTACACAAAGAAGGTTTTTTTCCCTTTAAATCAGAAATTATAAAACACTATGCGGGCTTGAGCGCTATTTGCGCTGAGTTGTGTTCGTTTTTGAATAATTCGTTATATGTGTATGGGGCGGTTTAATTTTTTGGAGACGAATAAATCTTCCATCCAGGTAAACTTTGAATGCATACTTACATTTTCTTGTCACAGTAGAACCTCGATAATCCGACCTGGACGGTACTAACGGGTAGGTCGGAACGGATAAAAGGATAATATACAGTTGAAAAAAATAATGTATAACTTAAACAACTACATGGTCTTGAGACCTTCGGTGGAATCGGCTAAACATTTTATTTTATTTATCTGCTAACAATTTGTATAATTGAGGATGGTTTCGTCGGCGTTATGCTATAAACTTGTTCCGGAAGCAAGTTATTTTTTATAGCAAGTTGTTTAAGCTTATCGATTGATACTTGTGCCCCAGCAACGTCAGCTGAAAGCTTTTCACCCGAAATCGAAAAATGCCTAATTCCATAGCGAAATAAAAGTGATAGCGTCTGAAAGGATAGGGGTGGGTATCGATTGAACTAACATTTTTGGAGAAATCCTCCTCTAGAACTCATCGGTTCGGTTGCCAGAGAATATTGAGTACACAGTAGGGACTAGTGGAAGTCGGATTAACGAGATTCTACTGTATTTTGTAATTTGTAACAGAATGATAAACATGAGTTTATCATCATGCTCACTCGGGTCCATAGCGTTACTGTGTTTAATAGTATAAAAAAAACAAAAACATGTTATACATACATGTTATAGTCTCGTTCCAAGGACTGTAAAATAATAATTAAAAAATCGCTGTTGTAAATCCAAAATCAACGAAGTAATCGTATATATGTGGGCTTGTTTAAAATCTTTGATCATAGAAGATCCTCATGAAGGCCTTGAGCACAACTTGTAGATCCGATGTAATTAAAATTTACTTGAATAATTATTGTTGTTTTTTTTAATGTTGAGTAAATAATATCAGAATATTGGATTGAGGGATGTTTTTTTTTTTGTTTCATTTGAAAGTGCTACTGTGCTTAAGTGCTTTGAGGTTTGATGAATATATATATGTATGAGAGGTAATGAGCGTATCCATCTTAATAAGCCGCCATGAATCTCCAGCGGAAACATAACATATGCTCAAGCAGTTTATTTGCATATTTAGTCACTCGTTCACATGCCTTCAATTACTGATTAAGAAACAAAATATTGCAATACGTGTTAATTTTTGTTATGCTGCGTATACCAGACCGGCTTAACATCTGTTCGAAGTCACTCATCAGATAAGGAAGGCTTTTGACCGGATATATAAATTGCTAGTTTGAGGTAAAATATCAACCAGTGTATTATTAAAAAGTTGTTTTAATCAGAAACGAGAACGTAATACCGTGTTATAAAAAAAGCTCACAAATATCAACCCCTTGGAAAGGTACAAGGGTGGCCATTGGATATCAAATATTTATCACAGATCAAATTAGAATACGTTTATTGAAAGTCAGCTAAACCTAAGGCATTTCAAGTGGTTGTGTGAAGCTTTAATGAAAATTACAGAAATGATCTAGCATCCTACTAAATTCTTAGTGAAAATTTTATTTATATACTAACTACATTCTATACTACAGATATTAGAGACTATTGTGGTTCGAAAATTATTTCTCTGTATATTTTATCAAATTTTAAATATGTGGCTTTTAGTCTAGGGCTTTATAACTAAGATCTTCGTATCACGAATTACACTAACCACATCTTTGCTAGAGGGAGTTTTTCCACCTTTTTCATAACTGAAAAATATATTTTAATGCCGTTTATAGAGGCATGTTCACCTGTTGTATCACATATTAAACTTATACTTATATTATTATTATGCATTCCTTCCTGCCCGAAACTAAAAAGCACATTCCCTCGTTTTAAAAAAAATTGAAGTGTGAATCAAGTCGCTTCGTCTCAAACTGATGATCTGTAAATGTGTCCTCCGGCCAGCTCTGTTGTACAGTGTCCACTATATACCCACTTGACTGACAATACAGCCAAATGGCTCTAACATTTCCAGAATGGGATCATGCGAATAGTGGTCCGATATACCTACCTCTCTCGAGAGGTTAAAGAACGCCGACCTGCACCCGTTGCTTGGTGTGCCGTCGGTGGGTGAGTTCATTCACAAGTTTTTCATCGTCACAGTTACATCGTCTAGCTTTTTGACTCGTTGCATCACCTAACCAACCCAGTGTTTAACACTATGACCCCACCACCCCTCCCGCATCGATGGCAACAGACTGTCGGGTAACACTTAGGTTAAGAATTAGTATGTAAGTTAGTTTTAAGTTTGATCAAAAAGGTGAGCCCCATTACCTTTATTAGTCAGTTCCGTCCAGTCACGTATAATGTGTATCATTATACTTGTTTATTCCATTATATAATTTTTATAAAATAACAACACCTGTATATAATGTAGCGATGCTTCAGGAAATACAAAAATAATTTGTAAATAGATTCGCCTGAGGATCTATAATTGTATATAATTATCAGTAAATTTTAAGGGGCTATGAAGGAAAAAAAATCATGTTAATCAAAAGGTAGAAGGTGTATCTCTTAAAATTATGTATAAAAAGTGGTTTGTAAATGTTTTCTGGAAAACTTTTATCTATCTGAAAATTTAATATTAAAATATCCTCGAGAGAGATGGGGCTGGCTTTCACGTTGAGATCTATCAGCTATTTCAGTTTAGGGAAGGGGAAATATATTCACTTGTAGTCTAGGGCTTTATAACTAAGATCTACGTATCACGAATTACACTAACCACATCTTCAATTGAGAGTTTTTTTAATTGAAATTTAATCAGGTGAACAGATATAACTGAAAAATATATTTTAAGGTCGTTTATAGAATCATGATAACCTGTTTTATTACATATTATCGATTTAGTTGAACATTTATAATTTAAATTTTAAAATGATGACCAAATAATGAAACAACAACGAAATGAACATATAATAAGAAAAATTAGAATAAAAAGAAAAACCTTTATTTCGGGACAAAGTACTCCATAAAATAAAGTCATTTCTCGCAAACAGAAAGTACTACATATTACTGTACTAAAAAATGGCAAAGTAAAATAAAGTTTACCCCACCATCACCGAAGCCATCAGAAGAAGACACATCAAATTCTTCGACTCGATGAAACATTGCCTAAACCCCTATTCCAAGACCTGACAACCCCACCTCTACCGGAAAGATGGCAACTCTCTAGATCTGGGAAAGCAGACCAAATGGTGGACATTACGGCCCTTGGCCAACCAACAACAAGCCTCTGACGGGCACCCATCACTACTATCCAACTGAATGAGCTTGCACTACATGACTAGAAAGACTCTTGGCTCAGCCTTCAGTGGACTCTCACCACTGCACCGCAACATTTCCACCTCTACCGAGGCTTCCCACACTCCTCAATTCCCTCAATCCACCTTCAAACAGGTACTCCTAGTAAAAGGATCCACTCACCCCTAATAAATTCCTTTATTTTTCCCTTATCCATAATCTTAAAAATTTGAGAGCTGAGGGGGGTAGTTTATAACTCGAAAAGAAAATAATTAAATGCAATGAATGACCATTTAACTGCTTACAGTAAATAATGTCAAATGTGGATCGACATACAATACTACATTAAATTAATACATAAAAATAAAATATAAGCTAAGTATACAATAGTAAAAACCATAGAAGTTGACTGTTAAGCACCTGGGATATACACAGCAACAATAAAATAAAAAATAGAAATGCAAGAACAACAAACAACAACACAAGTTTGTTAGTGTAATACAATGAATTAATCGTTTATATGATATTTATTTTAAATTTCATAATTTAATTAATGACTTAGTATGATGTTGGTTTCACACCTATTTGTGCGTTTCTTTGACTGTAAGAGTAATTCTGTGGTGCTAGGGTTAAAGGAGATACCACTTATTATGTAAATAGTGTACTTACATTTCAAACATATTGTATTGTCATAAAATAAATAAAAACCTATTTGTGAAAGTATTTCGAAGTTTCTTTTTCTGTGTTTTCCGAAAGTAGTAAAAAATGCACGTATGCTCTTTTACCCTTTACCGTTTACCCTAGCTATCGGGGTTGAACAGCGGCACATTTAGCGGTTCATGAACAGCCCGAAGGACAAAATATTCAGTTATAAAAAACAAAAACGAAATGCTTGTATCCTACTTTTTATTATTTCTGATTAGTCTTAGTTCATTTATTTTTTTATCACAGGTTTCATTGTATTACCGTCGATAAATATAATGAAAAGGTATTTTAAAAAATAGAAACTTTGTCCTCGTATAATTATGATTTTACAGTGGTTGGTCCCGTTGGTTAAAACTAACCACCCTCAAATCAGAAAATACAAAAAAAAAATTGAAGTGGTCAGAGAAAGCAATTGCTCGTTCTGTCTTCTTTGATGCGAAATTATAGTGACCGCTAGCCTTCTGGACGTAACCTAGCTGGTATTTACTTGCTTTCTCCGGGGAAAGTATTGATACCATTTGCGGTTTGTATTTGTTTTTTTCAACGTGTGTCCGCCGGCGGCTTTAATTTATGTCATAAATCTAGAATGGAACTTGCGCCCGTATTTGTAACCGGAATTGTCTATCTGCCTTGCGGGCTCCGGGTCGGATGCATATATTTTTTCTTCACGGTAAGCGAAACGAATAAAACGTGTAATTTCAAAAATAAACAATTAGCAGCAGTAAAAGAATTAGATGAGGGGGAGGGTTAAATGGATTATGTTTTATATTTTTTAATGCACGATAGTTTACTTAATTTTCTTTCGCGAAACAACTGAGAAATTCATAATATTTGATGATAATTATAAATAGATTTTAATAAAATAAATAACATTTGAATGAAAAGTTTTAATAAATAACAGTTACTATAAAAATGAAAAATTAAAGGTAAGTCGACTTTCTATAGAAACCGAACCCACAATAAACAAATTATGATTATTTAAAGTGATAACGAAATTTCTACCACGGTGTACAAATTATATAAAAATAATCATTACTCTCAATAATGTTCTATTTTGTTTATAATCGTTATTTGAAGAAGATAGCTTAAACTTTATTAACTTGGAAGTTTGGTAATCGGAGAAAATAAGCGTTTTATTAACTTAAAAGTTGGCTGGAGTGTTTGACGAATGAGAACGAAATAACTTAAATAAGTTGTTCGGTAATACGGTGATATTGCACTGAGAGATCCTATGGTTTGTTAGGTTATTATTGATGCAAAGATTAATCAAATCGGTAGAATAGTGTATTTAAATCGCATGGGACTATTAATGCGGAGTGATTCTCTAGCCATTACTCCACATTTGATAATGACATTTTTAAACCATTCTGTCACATGGGAATCTTACTTTTATACTATGGGAAACATCCCGGGTAATTTTGGCCCGTGCCAGTTTCTCAATTCATTCAGAGCATTGAGGGAAGAACTGTTTTTTTCTCATGATTTTGTAGGTCGGATGCGAAACGTGTAAGGTATTTAACATACAATAATGCGTGTTGCAATTTAATTAAATGGCGTTTCTAAAACGTTTCTCCGGTTTCTAGAAACAGTTTTTGGAATACAATTCTTGAATGAAACCCTTCATTCATATCGTAGGGCCTGAATTGCATAAATGATACCTTTCAACAACAGCAACATCAAGGAATTGATAAAGTCCAGGTGGTTGAGAAATGTTTCCTATTAAAGCGAAAGAACTTTTTGCAGCTGGTGGTTGCATTTCCTTTTTCGTCAGGAATTTTTGAGTCGAGCGATTATAAAACGTTTCTCTGGAGCAATTATAGTTTTCTTAGCATTAGCCATCAAGGAGTGACTTCAGCTGTCATAATTCATTCTACCGTTTCTCTTAATGATTTTATTTCGGAAGAGCCCAGTTCTAGCCCGACTAGTAGCTCGAACTCAGCATCTTCTTTTAGATTATAGCTCTTTTATGTCGATGTTTGTTCTGAGTTCTAGGCCTCGGTTCTATTGGCTGATTGAACACTTGAGTATTTTCTTATTTAGTACTCAACTTCATGGGTTGAAATGGTTATACTTTCAAAGTATGTTGTATAATACTTAATTTTAAGAATAAACAGAAGTAAAATCGTATCGTATGCCTTTAAACTTTAACTGTCTTTTAAAAACAAGAAAATAGCTTATATTTTCAAACAATTGAAAAAAACAGAAGATAATTAACTCCAGGATAGGGCATAACCAATTTAAGTAGCTTGCCTTCGCCAGGTAGTAGTACTAGTCAGTCGGGTACCTGTATTTTCAAGACAAAGAAAACGTGCAGAAACCTGTTCTGATGAAGATAATTAACGTTATATGCGTGCGTTACGCAATATCAGGATTAGAACATAAACTATTTGTCCAGTTCGAACTCTTATTTACAACAGACATAGGCCATTGTATATCGTTTGTCGATATGTTTGCACTTAGGAAAATCCTCAAATAAAATCTATAAATATATTTTGGAAAGGGACAAGAACTTTAAATATTTCTTCCTATATATAAAAGCTAGTTCCGTTTCTTTTACATACGAGCTCTGATAAGTCTCGGTTTCCATTCTAGGTTACAGGACATTGAGATGTTGACAGTAACTAATTGGCTGTCATGACGACTACAAGCGGCACTAACTACGGCTCACTACAAGATGCTATGTTGATGAGTTAGGACCAAAGGGTAGCCAGGTCATCAGACACCGTTAGGCTAGGAACTATTGAGCAGCATGTAAATGACGTACGTAAAGATGTTTGCCGGCCCAGATAATGAACATCTCAGGTCTTGGAGACCACCTCCGATTTGCTGCTACTGTTAAATTCAGTCCACTTTTATCCACAATTCCCTCCTAATGTCTTGGAGATCATCATCGACTAGAACTGCATGGACTGCCCTACCAGCTGATATCGAGGGGAATACGGAACAAAGGCGACACTCCTTCAAAGAAACTTTTCCAATACTAAAGGAGAATTAACTATAAATAAAAGATTATATTTTGATCAGAAAAAATCATAAGGATTGGTTCAGTTTCATTTGTTTTTTGTGTTTCTTACATTGTAATATCGTTAGAAAACTAATCTATAATTTCTTATTATTATATAAGAATACCATTGTAATTTATACATTATTGGTCCAGGTGTTTGGAGACTCCTAATATGAAATAAAGTGTCTTTTCTGGTGCTAATTAGTGTCCTTCTCCGGGGGTGCCAATAATGTAATCAAATAAAGGCTTCTTTTCAAGGGGTGCCAATAGTGTCTACATATTATAAGTATTTTCGCTATTTTGTGGATTCTCAGCGGAAATCGAAATATTAAGGGAGTCCGCCACTTCCCTTGAAAAGAAGCGAAAACAAACCCAAAGAATATGATAGTACAGCGAATAAGTTTAAAAAGCCTGAATATAATTCAGGTATACTCAAATAAATTCATAGATATTCCAATAAATAAAGGTTGGTGAGAGGAATTATTGTACCGTTGTAATCCACGCTATGATACAGAACATGGTAATCTATATTAGCCATCTAGGGGCTGTCTGATGGTACGGGCTCATTTTTTAATGCAATCAAACATTAATTCTATTACCATACTTTAGCCAGGGGAAACTATTAAAGCTATAACACGACCAACTAACATTTAGCATGTGATTATGGACAGTGATCACAACTGAGTAACGAGTGAACGTTCCTTGTGAGCGATCGATTACACTGGATATGCTGGAATCGTAATTGGATAACAGCTGCACTGCATGGAGGAAATGCCAGATCTGTCCAGCTAATCAGTCGTGCGCTAACAGTGAAAGTAGCCAGAGGCGGGTCTCGGCGATCCTGACCTTGCTTGTGCTCGGGCCGCGGCAAGGTCCACGATCTGGGTCTCAGCCTTCTGATGTTGGGGGGGGGGGGGTCACTCTAGACAGTTGTCACCAATAGAAGGGCTTGTGTTTGTAACAGTGTGCTTTAGAGGGTGTGTAGAACAGAAATGAAAAATAATCTGTACTCTGGCACTATTTCTTCTAAGAATGATATTATGGTACAAACGAGTAACATTACTTTTGAAAAAAACAATATATAATTCATCGAAAAATTTAAATAAATCATTCCAGCTTATTATTATATATAGATATATTAAATCCATACAATAATGTAAATAATTAGAAAAATAGAATCAGGAGTTACTTCTGCATTGAGTTGTAACTGAAGAAAGTTGACTGAAAAACAGTCAATCTTAAAAAATAATGAGAAAATATGAAGGATAAATGAATGGAAATCCAGAATGTAATAGAAATGAATAAAAAAAATATTCAATAAAATGAACTATTCTGTAAAACACAGCAACTGGACAGTTGAAGGTCAGATGTCATTTCAGATATTCTTGTGAAACGAGTAGCGATCGTGAGGGACTTCAATCGATTGTCCTGATTCAATCGACTTCGAACAATCGCTTAACCATCGAACTCCTTGGAGATATCAAAACACCATTTCAAAAAACCTAATCCTAAACTGCTACAGTACATTGGAGCTTGCTGCTACACATTTAGATGAAACAGAAAACCTTATTTTTCTCATAATTGATGTATCTATTACTGTGTTATGTATAAGGTGTATAATAATGTGACATATAGGTACAGCCATCAAGGAGACTGCGATATAAAAAAGCAATTATTAAAAATTGCAGTAAAAATTAGTCCAATAAAAATTCTATAAATGGTATGTATAAAGTGTGGTTGTAAAGGGTGTCCCAGAATTAACGCAAGATTTGATTTAAATAGAAAATACAGTTTTTAGTATTTTTGTTGTTATTTTTTTATTGAATTATAAAGTAAATAGGATAGGGCCGCCAAACTTTCATTATTTTTGAGATAATATTCAACAATAAAGACACGTTGTTCTATCTTGTAACGCTCCATTTTTACTAACCCTAAACTGACAGTTGTCAAATTGTTTTTTTTTCAGGGTTACCAGCACTTTACTGCACAAATGGTGGCAAATTCAAATCTTGCGTTAATTCTGGGACACCCTTTATCAGAATGTTTTTAGAACGGGGGAGATTTTCCCCGCGCACCTCACTTCACCGGGCCAAACTATGAACTACCACATATCTGTATGTTTGTAAAAATGAGCCAATTGATCTGAAATTATAAATTTCGTAACTAGCTTAGTTTATAATTTCAATTGTTTAAAAAAGTAAATAATATTTGATTTGTGTTAAGCTCACCAGTTCCCCAACTTAGCAAGACAGTGTCTTTTTTTATGCTTGTATAACCAGCGCGTGAATACCGCATTTATCTAATTGGCCATTGGCCTTTCCTAAAATGGTATGTAGATCTCACTGGCTAGAATTGGCCCAGTTTTTGAACAAAATAACGGGTGTTTTATTTGAAAAATACTAACTGGATGGATTTCAAATGTTACAAATTCTTTTTATATGCTCTGCATAATATAAAAACCGGGTATTTCGGATTGCCAAGTCCATAACCTGTTTTTTTTTTCTTCTGAATTTGTAGATAAAAGAAAAAACCTACAGAGTTTCACTCACTTTTGTTGTCAAGCTGATCTATCAAATTGACGGATTTGCTATTCGTTATTGGCTCTATAACGTTCTAAGTTTATTTTTTGCCCCGCTTGTAGTTGACTTGATCTCTACCTACTTGGTGTCTACCTTGAGACAATTATAAAGCATTTTAAATAAATTTATTTGTGCGAGAAACTACACACATGTCGCCCAGGAATGATACTTATCAAAGACAGCGTCTGATTGGTATGTCAAGAACTGCATTTTTTTTTCTTTATCGATGCTCTCTTGAACCTAGTCCCACATCAAACTGAAAAAATGGCGACTCGATGATAGCTCAAAGAAAACGAGTTAAGATTACACACACCACGTCCCACTTTTTTTTTTTATAGTACGGATGCAGCCGTTTACCTCCGCAATCAATTTCATTCGCGTAGCTCTATTCTTGTAGATTCGCGCTAAGCCGGTGTTTGATTTTTGCACTAGCCTTATATGGCCATTATATTATGACCGATAATTATCGGTTGCTTAGTGCACATATGAGTTAAGTGACTGTTCTAAGTTCTGTAAGTTAACTTAACAAGTTTGCGCAATTAGCCATCGTTACAGGGCCTGTTAAAGTTATTTCTGTACATAAAACCTTGAAGAGTACCTAGGTCTTAAGTTAAGCCTTCTTGCTTTCATTTCTGCAAAACATTGCACTAACTTTCCTTTGTCCAGTTCTGAGACTTATCCATGGTTTATAGCTCTTAGCTAAAGACTTGGCTTATAATAAATACCATTCGCAATGACTTTTTTAGTCAAATGCTCGTGCGTCGAGCTCGCGCTTGCCGTGTGGCACTGTGGGCCCCTAATTGGGTTAAAATCAAAACTACGTGTCGGGTCGTCACGAGGGGGGTGCCTAGTTACCCTAGCCCTAGTGACGAAGTGAAGGTTGATTAGGCTATGACCTGGACAATTGCTTCATGACGGGCCTTTCTACTGTACTATCTAACTCCATATTGTATAGATATGTGTCCCGACAACGCACTATGTTCAGGAGAAGAGGTATAGGGTAGGTAGTTTATGTGGTCCTGGAATGACCACGAATTCACACTCGGTATTTGAGGGTAGGCGAAAACCGTCCGGATCCCAAAGGCGAGTGTGAAAGGGAGAGAGGCAGACTGAATTGCCGTGGGAGACACTATTAGGTAAAGTTTGTAGGGCCACGGCAACCGTTGTCCGGAGAGGTCTTTCCCAAGGAGGTGCTAGTTTTAGCGAGACGAAGGCAGAATCCCACTAGGAGGTGTGGAGTCTGACAAGGTGGGACTAAAACATAGCGAGGTTAGGAAGATAGATCCAGAGGTTTTCATAAATGAGAAGGCCAAGTCTTGAAACATCAGTGCAGCTGAAGGTACCACCAGCCGTTGTTTAGAATGATTTACAGGCCAAACCCCGGGTCTATTAATAGTCAGTGGTGGCTGTCAGTAGCCGATGATCTGAGGCGTTATTCTGCCCAACCATATCGCAGGGTGCGGTGACGCTTTGTTCTAGGCAGTGACCCAGGCCTCGGTCTGGTCGCTTGCCTACCGGCTTTTACCTTCCAGCCTCTTACTTAGTTTTATTGCAGCTGCGTCTTTTATTGTTTACAATATTTACACTGGTATGACTTATAGTTTGGTAATGTTATTTACATTTGTTTATTCACATGTACAACATATTATAACCAATTTACAATATGTATACAATAGAGTATAGGGTGCTTTATCTTATGTAGTTAGTGGTCGCTACACTACGTAGTTATTGATTATTCTGTTATTAGAATTTGATAGTGTAATGTAGTCAACTTGATTCAATACTCCTTTTGTAAAAATTTAGGGAAAATAAAATGGATAGAAAGTATTGTATAAAATATTGGTCCATTCTCGCAGTGGGTGTGGCCCCTTTCAGCTTTCAGGACCCCTTTTGGTACCTCCCCCCCACCCTACCATGCATTGTTATAATATAAAGACCGAAGATAGTTTTCATCGACATTACTGCCTTGCATTCAAGTACAGCTCTTGGGGTTTCGGTATTATAAGTGGATTGGTTACGGGTTCCCAATATAAGCACTGTATGTAGTGACTGCTAAGTAAAAAAGCATGTCTTAAAATCAATGAAGAGAACAAAAATAGTACTGCAGTGGAAGTGAGCCAATTAGTGAATGGATTAGTGCTGGTTTATAGCGAGCAATGTATTTATGCGCTGTCTCAACATGGGCCTGTATGCTGCATGCTGCTTGTAACTTAGCTTAATCGATTGAACGAATCTAGCACTCCGGTAGTGTTTAGAACGTTTATGCAAGACTTACATTCTCTTATATCGTTTAAAACAGCCGATCAATTGCTGTCTTTGCCAAAACATGAAAGGGACCTAAAATGCATTGATTTGGCGATTGGTTACTTGGTACAATTATCGGTTATCCATGACGTTCACAAATTATTTTTTAATGAGTTGAATGATGAATAAGTTTTAGTTCAGCTTTCGATAATAACAGCTTCTGTTGCATTTCAATTTTTATCATATTTATTTTAATCCTCTCATTTATTTATACGAAAGCTTCAGGTCTGGTGTAACAATAGTTGTAGTACCGTTTAACCGTTACCTTTAGAAATGATAACTATAAATTTCTTCGGCGAATCAATGATAAGCTAATTGCTGGATAAACATCAGGTCGTTTTTAGGCTACTCGAATGTTTCAATACTTTGTTTGCCGTTAATTAATTGCCTTATTTTTGGTATTTTACAAGTACAAAATCTTTAGCGTGATACAATTACAATCTGCCTTATCGGGCAATAATTGTGTTCAATGTTCTCATTCATGCAGTATTTACAAACAGCCCAGAGACCTCCCAATCCTCATAGTTGTCACTTTCCTCGCATGCGAAAGAGGAAGCGGAGGCTTCGGAAGTCCCCCACGTTTCTCCATCAGCCGCGTCACCGGATACGAGCTAGAGGAGGCTACCAAGCCATAGATGCTCAGGACATTGATATGAAACTGGCCATTGCCAGGACTCCCATTGTGACGTATTTACAGCAGGTTATGAGGTCACTGCCGCATTAGTCTCCACGGAGGATTATAGGGATGTATGGCGCAGTGTAATGACTGTGCTTAAGGTATTAGGGTGGTTGGGTAGGTTTCGATGGGATTTCAATTCAATTATTGAGTTTCTCGAGGTTTTTACCCACATGTTTGCCGCCCGTTCTATTTATTAAGAGCTGTATTTTACGTGTGAGTTTATGTGTGACCCTATGAACAGAAAAACACTGTTAATTTAGTTATTAATTACTAAGTAAGACAAAATTAGATATGTTTCTATCATATGGAGTGAGGTATCAACTTCCTCGGCTACCTCGACATCGAATTATAATTATGTGGTTTGAGTCTTGTTTTCTTATGCCATAATTTCAAAAGGATAGTAAAACTGCTATTAAAATCCCGTTCGCATTTTATCATAAAACTCGAGGTCGCATATTAGTCTTAGTCTTATAGATAACTTGTATGATAGTAAAAACTCATTTTTACTAATATTTTTTATAACTATATACGATAACTACCTTGGTCTGTGAATAAACCTTATGCAGCAACCTTTTAAAAGAGAAACCACTAATATTTATGTATTTAATCTTATTAATTTTTATTATTATTTTATTTTCTCCCCCCCCCCCCTTCCCGCGTGATATATTGCTTCGTTTCTGTTGGGCACAGCTGTATTTATTCATTTGCGCATTTATATTATTCATACCCGACACTGTCCCGGAATAAAGGTTATTTTTATTTTTACGTAAGATCGCGACTTGATTTTTTTTTTGAAAATGGCTAGGGGTAAATTAGAGTCGGCCAAGACATTAATTTGTATCGCGGTCTGTGGTTGGTAACCACTGTTTCAAAGCCTCTGGTCCTTCTTTTTTTTCCTGCAACATCTGAAGGACAATTTAACAATACCCCTTCCTTTTCTAGAAACTCCAAGTGAGTTCGTGACAAGTGTTGCTAATGATATGTTAGCTATATATGAAGTTCCTGGAATTGGACAATCTTTCCATCACAATTTTTATGCATACTGTTTAGGCCAGAGAAAATTCGGGAATAAAATAATGTAAATATTATATAAATGGACGTATATTTATGACCAAAACTTTAAATTATGATATGTATGTATTTTATTCCTTCTTATTTTTGGTTACATCAACTTAAGAAAAAAATAATTTGAAAAACTATAAATTTGAAGCAGTAAATAGGGTAGAGTGACCTCTGGACCCAAAGATAGTGCTTTGGGCTATAGGGGACGAGGCTTTGGGGCCGGTGCTTTGGCTCGTTGCGGCTGTACGAGACTGTCCCCCTTGGAACTTGGAAATCACCAGATCCATTTGGTAACGTTGGCCTACCAACTTATTAGTACTAACTTGGACACCTTAAATGTTCTTCTTGACTCTTTCGCACGGACCTTTCCGTTGGCTTCGCCGCCCAGCGTTTGTCTTCCAACACTTCTCTCCTGGGAGACAACAAGATTATGAACGTGTATTCCTGTATTCACTCAATATTGTTTACTCCTTATTTATTTATCGTAGTGGCTATTTATAATGACAGAAATTACGATTTCAGAATTAAAGTAGTAATTACCTAGCTAAATTTTAATTTCATCCCTAGAGGTTTATATTTATTTTCAAATTATTTCGCTGTATTTGTTTTGACGAAAATGCTCATTGGAATAGTAAATTTTATTTATAATTATTCTAATCGGGCCTGTCATTCAAATATTGTTATTTATTGGTTTTAAAACTAACTGCACTACCATTGTGTATCATTTTTTTGCTCAAATTATGTTTGTCCCACAGAACCCACCTGACTTTGAGTTATTAATTAAAGGGTTTTAATTCTTTATGGATAACTCAGCGTAAACACATGCCACACTATTGTATTTCTATGGCTGGAATGCTGAGACCGATGTGAATAGTATTTAATACAGGGACTAGGCAAAGGTTATCTACACCCATCCCACTTGACGGGGTCATATTCTCGCCTGTTATAGCCGCACTTAAAGCCGCTGGCACTCTATCCCATATTTCGCAAATGGTGCCCAGAGAACGGAGGAGCCTGGATTAGATAATTTGTGCCCCGCTAACTTGCCCCCGGTTACGTGAGTTCCCTTCCCCTCACTTATATATATGTTCCTTTCTATATTTGGCCAGCGGTCAGTTCGGCTTTTTACACATCTTAGGCGAGATATACTTGACTTTTTTGAAATCCTTCTGATTCTAGTGAAATTTATGATAGTTGGCCGTATGTCTGCTCCCTTTAGTGGTTGGTACATTTTCTACTTGACGTATTTCGTGATATGCTGATCGTAACACATCTAAATAATAATTTTTAATATTTGTATTATGTGAAAATTATTTTCTCAAAAAAATAAAAAAGCTTGATAGACAAAATATCATTTGTTATTGATATTACATAAACAGTAGACGTTTCGCCTACTATTCCTTAGGCTATTCTGGCATCCCCAGGGCTACAGTTTAGAAAAAAATCGTAAATTTAGATGCATAGAAAACAATGGCATACAAAACACTTAAAACCAAATAAGATTCGAAAGATTCCAAAAAATGAAATGAAACATGTTGATTTGCTATTTTAATTTATTTCTGTAGAAAGGTTACCAATTCTGAAGGGTTGACTTCTGTTTATATGTAAATTTATGTTTTTTGTCAGCCTTTTAGTCCTGAGGATGGCCGAATCGATCGATGTAACATCAACTTTCGATTGTCGAAGTATTATAAAAAATAATATTTTTGGAGAAACTACAACCTTCTTTTTTTTTACACTGAGTTAGGGAAACAAATCCGAAAAATGCCAGCATATTCCAGTATCGTATTAGATACAAATTACTATTTTATTTTATCCATAAGTATCAAGTGAAAGGATTCGATTTTGATATGGATCTTATCGTTATAAAACGGCCTCGATCACGTTTTCCCGGTTAGAAGGGGATTGTAATAAGTTAAATCGTGATTTGATATTTTCAAGTACACGTGATTGTAAAATATGTGCAATATCTTATCCTTTTATTAGCATATCTTGTAGGATTTAATTATTTTGAACATATTCTTGCCAGGGGTCCGCCGTTGAGGGATCGATTTAGAATTGAATGTCATTCTTTTATTGTGACTGGGAATGAACTGTGGGAGTTTAAAGTTTTCGTGAACAATCAATCCATTGTGACAAATGATTTCTTCGCTGGTCTCGCAGAGCTCCAAGGTACTGAGACGATTTGGGCATTTCCAGGTGTATATAAATGTAAACAATTTTGGATTTTAGTGATGTATCGAAGTTAGATGGTTGACATGGTTTTTATCTACATCCTCCGATCAGACCTCGTATCTCATTATACACAACAACCACTGCCTGATATTTGGAACTGGGCTGCCTCCTGCGCTCTCGTTCTTGTACTATTTTGGATTTGAACCGGTGAGCTACCCAGATGAGTCTTGAAAGGGTGTCCCAGAATTAACGCACGATTTGAATTGTGCAGTAAAGTGCTGGCAACCCTAAAAAAAACCAAAAAACAATTTGACAGCTGACAGTTTAGGGATATAAAAAATGGATAGGACATGAACAAGTGGATGCTGATTTTTCGAGCAAAATTATCCTAAGCGATGAGGCACATTTTCAGCTTGATGTCTTTGTTAATCGACAAAATTGTCGCATTTGGGGTTCGGAGAACCAACATGTGACTGTCGAAAAAGAAATGGATCCGCAACGTGTCACTGTTTGGTGTGGATTTTGGGATGGAGGCATCATTGGACCATACTTTTTTGAAAATGAGGCTGGTCAAACAGGGACTGTTACTGGTGTTCGTTATCGCGACATGATAACACAGTTCTTTGTGCCGAAATTGGATGATACTGATGTGGCCGATATGTGGTTTCAACAAGATGGTGCTACATGCGATACAGCCCATGAAACAATTTAAATACTGCACGAGACATTTCCAAGTCCTGTACTCTCTCGTTTTGGTTATCAGAATTGGCCCCCTAGATCGTGTGATTTAACACTAGATTTCTTTTTATCAGGTTATTTGAAGTCAAAGGTGTACGTCAACAAGCCCCCACATCCACCCGTGCCATTAAAAGAGGAAATTCAACGCTGCATCAACGAAATTCAACCACATTTATGTCAAATGGTCATGGAAAATGTCGACAAAAGAGTGCGTATGTGCCAGCAAAGTCGTGGAGGCCATTTGCCCGATGTATTATTCCATAAATAACCCTATCCTATTTACTTTATAATTCAATAAAAAAATAACAAAAATACTAAAAACTGTTTTCTATTTAAATCAAATCTTGCGTTAATTCTGGGACACCCTTTACAAACAACTGGCATTGATGACCTGAAAGTATAAACCTAGTACAATCCTTTTGTTTTTTACTCGGGCTGTTAGTTTTTTCACCATGTCCTGAACACTAGCAGAAAACTACCGTCGTTAACTTAATTTATTCGTTACCGACTTACATTTTTTAAATATCTTTAATATAATATTATAACATTCTAATTTGCGTTAGTTTTCTTATGGAAATAATTCCATTCACGAGGAAGTGGTAGTAATGACAATGCCGTAAAAACGACATGGGCATCGTAGATAGTAATTCCGTGAAAGCTGAGTGACTTTTCTTTTTGGTCTAGAAAATAGAGCTCACGTGCGCCGGGCTTGTAATTGTCCAAGTGCTCACTAATGTTCCGCGTTCGTATTTCGTTTTTGAGAGCAGTTCACTTTTTTATGCATTATGCAACTTCATCTGGTGATCGCTAACATGACGGTGGATTTGTTTAGGGGATCTTTAAAAGAATAGTCGTGATTTTTATTTGGTCCAGAATAAAGCCAATTAATTTTATTTTCAATTGTTTATGTTTCTCTGATAGTGCCTACATATTTTGATTAATTAATTCCTATTAATTACATTTTACATGGAGGTTCTCCGTGTAGCTAGCTAAAGTAGAAATACAATTGACCCCACAAACAAACAATAAAGTTCCATTAGTATGACAATCAATTAGAGATAAGAAAATTCCGGTAAAGAAATTAGAAGTCCCCACTTTATGATGTGTAAAATATAGTGTTTATTATGACATGTCTTTAGATCATTTTAATTAAGAAATATTAATCAAAGCTCCCAATGGTGAATCTACCGTTTGACCTAGATACATAAATAGTTGCGCGAACTATACTTGATGTTGTAACTACGAGAAATAATTATTGCTAACTCATAAAAAATAATCGATGTTTATTCATTAATCATTTTTTTTTCCTTTTTAACACTATACATCATCTGCATATTTAGTTAGATACATCACGCCTGACTGGCAATAACTTGTAAGAAATATTCTGTTTTTTGAAGTTAATGTTGTTTTGAATATTCAAAACGACATTAAGCTAAGGATTCAACTACTTTGGTAATTTCCACTGAGACAAATTCCCTACTCAATAGTTAGACTTTTTAAAAAGCAATTTATTAATAAAACGTACAAACAGCACATCATTGATATATAGAACTTAAACGGGCATAATAATAGTACTAGTCTAGAAACTTCTGTACAATTATGTGGTATCTGGTGGAGGCAAGTGAATGTTTGATATTATAATCTATGGTTAAATAACAGGGAGAAAGGTTTAAAGGATAGTTTTATCATTTACTATGATGACATTATAGTCTAGGGGTGGCTATGGCTAAACGATAAAGTGAGAAAGTTTGGCTGTACATTTAAGACAGTAACATGTATTTATAATTATATAGTTCTGATTATTATTAATGGATAATTAGTCATATAACTTTGTACGTTTTCTCGTGACACGGATTTTAGCTTCGTGGAGGGGGGGGGGGGTAATGAATGAACGCCTTGATGATGTACAGTCATTAAAAAATGTATAGCCTGTTAAGAGAAGGAAAAATCTAAAATGAAAACAAGCCAGGAGTTGTATGAATAGTACACCTCATCTGATATCGGATTCTCTATTAAGAAAAGTAGAATGGAGAAACATCCTGATGCGTTCGTCCAGAGTTTTAACTTTGCGGAAAGCAGCTGAACACATGACTAAGAAGACAAAATTCCTTCTCAGGCTTTCAGGATAATTTCAGCACTTATCTCAATCCGTAGGGTAGATGAAGGTCTGATATTACCAAGATATAGAGAACTAGTTTTTATTATTATTTGTTCGATTTTGTCTTATCATGCTATTTCAATCCCCAACATTTTGTGTTAATGATTTCTTTAATTTGTGCTATGCAAAGCCTTGACATTACAAATACATCCTCATCCGTAAGAGTGGTCCTTTAATTCCTATTATATAGGATTGAATGTCAAGTTAATTTGGCATCCATGCACCTAATAAACTTTGTATTGAATGCCGACTTAGCTTTTTGTTCGAAAAAAAATAGTGAAAATATTAATACTTTTTCTGTGCTTGCTAATTGGTGGATCAGTGGCGTATCCTGTTTTATACTCATACCTTTTGTGTTAGCACACACATGTGATACGGTAACGTACTTGAGATTTTTTTTGCTCGTTGCTAGAGCGGCTGCCATAAAAGAAGGATGGAGTAAAAGTGTAGCGAGGACGGAGTGACGTAAAACCGAGGCCGGGACGAGCCTCAGACGTTGGGCAAGGCTTCCCATCGGTCTGCCGTCCCTGTCTGCCATGCAACGACTAACGAGGCTGTCGCGGCAGCCACTTACCGTTCTTGAACTTGTCGATGACATTATTGTTTTTTTTTTTCAGCTGCCTCGGTTCCGCCAAAGGGGCTGAGTGAAAACATGACTTTGACAAGAATAAAGACCTTGTGAACAGCAAGGATACGGTGTGAAGAGAGAGTGTGTCCAGTGCAGCAATGGGCAAGCACTGAAGCACACGTACTCACATGTACAATGGGAGTGAGTCTCATCTTGTTCCACCGATGTTTGATACAAAATCAACCGCGAAGACTGCCTGAGAGTGAAGGGTTTAGCTCGCTTTGCAGACCAATGCACACTAAGCTTCATTATAATTACTCTCTTGAGGAGTCTTAACAAGTCCGGGATAGCACCATAATCGCAAAATTTGACAAACTTTTTGTATCGCTGTTGTATGGAGAGACCACAGATGTATTTGGCCATAGGTGCACCTTTCGTTATTTTGTGGTTTTCCACTTCAGAAAACCACAGAGTTTCACACGGTTCAGGAAAACCCACTTTAAGGCATTTGAACCCAAAACCGTCAGTTACCTACGGCATATACAAGCTACAGTTTGTAATTATTTAATCATTTAGTGCTGTTTGCCAAAAACATTATTACATACATTATCTCCTAACGAACGAACGACCTGCATTTAAAGCAATTCAAGCATATTACGGTTCTCAATGCTGGAATTTGTATTCCATATTACGATTATTAATGTGTGCATTGAATCTACTTCTCCCGTTAAGGATGTGGCTCTTATTTGATTTGCCGTAAACGTGACATATTTTATCCCTCTGTGACTTTACTTAATCGAAGTAAGAAAAGGAGTTTTAAAAATAAAAAAAACTCGATCTGTATGTAGGTGGCAACTACTAACTGTGTGACACATAGCTGGCAACATTCTTAGCACTTTTCTGAAGGCGATTAGTTGGAGTAAGCTTTCTTTTTTGGTGTTGTTTATTACGCACTGACAAGATGAAAACTTTCTAGATTTTCAAAATTACACTGGGTTTTCTGAAGGGAGTTGGTTCAAGTGATGTAACTTAAGCTCTTTTTACCACTTTACTTTTCCTTATTTGCAGAAACTTTACTTGTTTAGATTAGTTTGGAGGGATATAATTTTGTACGATTTACGATCTAGGGGTGATCGATTGATAAATTGTTGGGAAATTATTCAAACAATCGATTGTTACAAGTGACCAATCTTTAGTGCTATAATTTCCAAGTATATTTGTTAGGACCTTTTTTGGGAGACCGTTTATAACTACAAAAAAAACCCGCTGATAGTACACAAATATATTACGTTCCGCGACCTTTTTGCACCTTTAGCGAGGAAAATGCAATTACCATTTGATTTCCTGACGCTAAAAGTAATAACCATAAAATAACGTAAGGTCGTTAATGAAATAATTACTCTGATATTTTAGTACTTTTGAAAGTTGAGGAATAGTATACTTTTGGGGATAGGTACTTTTCGAAACTCTATATAATATGCAGCTTCTGGAATACATACGAAGAGTAGAGTAGAGTTGAGTAGATTTGTACTCCTGACCGCCTCCTCTCATTCGCCCGTAATAATCATTTGCGCAACACTATTCTTCCACAGTCGCTTCTTGAATTACCTAACAAATAACTATTGCTCGTTTATTTGGGTCCTTTCATTAAATCTCGGATCTTTGAGAGTCACCTGTTATGTGAACAGGGAGGATCAGGAGGTGAAAGTATCTAGGAACTCGGATTGTGCCGGCTGGTAATAGTAACGGAATTTTTTAAGCCGTATAAATTATAATGTAGTTACTATCCAAACTACCGTGGAACAGATAAGATAATTTCTTGTCAACCTTTCTCTAGCTCATTATTATTTTTAGCTTAGTATTATATTAAATATTCAAAAATCTTTATTGTGATAAAATTACAATCTGCCTTATTGGGCAAAAAGTAATTGTGATCAGTACTTACAAACAGCCCAGAGACCTCCATAATCCACATGGTTGTCACCTCGCTCTCATGCGAAAGAGGAAGGGGAGTCTTGGGAAGTCTCCCACGCTCCTCCATTTTTTTTTTCCCTTTCAAAACCTCTTTATTGATAATATATACACAATGACAAAAATAAATAATGACAAAAATAAATAAACAAATTTGGAATTACAGCTGTCTCCGCGTGCTGCATTCGCAGATGCATATTAAGGAGTGCATAAAATATAATACTTTCAGATTGTTGTTAATAAGTCCTATACACATTCACTCACTAGGTGATGAGGCTCACCTTCAGCCCGCTCCTCATCAGCCGCGTACCGGATACAAGCCAGTAGAGGCTGACAAAGAGCGCGAGAGCGACACACCGTCAGGACATGATTGGAGAAACTGGCGATTGACAGGGCTCCCGCTGTCACGCATTTATAGCAGGTCACGAGGCCACTGTCGTTTTAGTCTTCGAGGAGGATTATAGGGATGAGTAGTGCAGTGTAATGACTGTGCTACGGGATTAGGGTGGTTGGATAGGCTACTATGGAATTCCATGAACTTGGAAGGTATGAGTTCAAGAATGTAGGGTATATTAAGATCATTATGAAGGGTTTTGTTGCTGACGTAATAAGGGGCATTTACTACTTTTCTGAGGACTTTTGATTTGAAAGGATTGGATACGCTCGATGTTTGTCTTGTTTTGCTGTCCCCCATAGCTCTATTCCGTATGTCCAGAGATTGGCTTAGGTATAACTTTGTAGATTAGTAATTATTTTTCTGTTGAGAGATAGTGAGTCCTTCGAAGTAGTCTGTACAGTTGCCCAAAGCGTCTAATTAGTTCTTGTATTTTTAGCCTTGTGTTTGGGTTTCATGTCAGGTTTTTGTCGAGATGGAAGCCTAAATACCGTCCTGCCTCGGATTATAATAATTTATGTAAATAACTCTCTCAAACGCAAAATATTCGGGGTATTGCTGGAAATTTGGGAATGCAACTTTGTTTGGAAGTTTTGATGACTTTCTGCAATTATTGTTCTTTTTAGCACCGACATGTTACATATTATTTGTCTCCACGTCAAGATCATTAATCTGAAGCCCTGAGAATGAGATGCTTTACTACTAAATCTAAGAAGCGATTCTGGCGCACTCTATTCTTCCTGACCGAAATGATGACATAACACTGCTTAGTAATGAAAATTCATTAATGTATTTTATTTTACATCATTCTGATGTAACCTATTCTACCAATAATATTATAAAACATTGTTGAATGGCATTAATGTGGATTATTTTGCAATAACAAACGTATTGTTGTGACATGATTTGAATTCTTGGCACAGTCTCGAAATCTTCAGAAACATGAAGATCATATAAATTTTGAATTTTAATTTTTTATCTTTACTATTTTAGGGTAGATGTACATCTAGATGGCTACATGGTGCGTATTCTTATGTTAAAGCTAGGCTGGTGTTGTAAGTGCCTGTGGATCGCGAGACTTCCACATTGACGCAACTCTTGCGAAGGCTCCCGTCCTGAAAACGGTGCTCCTTGAACCGTTCATACCAAACGGCCTTCAACAGGCTCTCACAAGTTAAATTAAAAAGAAAATCTTGATATGCCTTTGTTAAGAATTTATCTGGCCATTAAATTACATTACGACAAATAAACTTGGATAATATTAGTCTTTAAGCCGTAAAAAATACAGATGGAATATCATAGTAAATCAAAAACCCTTACACTCGTAGGTATTAAAATTTTTGACCGGAAATGCGTGTTATCTATATGCTGATATTTTTCTAATGACTAGAAATGGTAAGATGGTAGTATGGGATGGGACTGAATGATTTGCTTCTACCAAACAGGAATTAAATTATTGCAAATTATAGCAAATTTGTTTAACTTTTTAAATAATTGAGGAATTGCATATACAGTTTATTTATTATTATTTGATAATTTGGTCTTCATTTCACCTTGTTCTGTCATGGCCCCACGTGAAAAAAATTCACTATTCAACAAGGAGTTTTGATCCAGATCATTCTCCCCGTGAATACGATTTTGCCCTTGACATTTATCATAATAGATGTCCCATTTTTATTAACTGTATGATTTAAAAATATTAATATAATTAAAAATTAATAAATCATTATACTACCTCAAATAAGCAATAATCATCATGCAGCTATGTGCAGTGTTTGTTGGTCTATCCAAAAGTGAGATGAAGTTAAAATTTGTAAACGAATTTTATTTAAGCAGATGAAAAGGCCATAGGGATGACCGATGGTCGTTAGTATCTCACAATCCCGATTCCGATTCTATCGAGTTCCTCCATTAGTTTAAATCGATTTAACAATCGAACATCTTGGCGTTATCTAAATGCTATTTCAAAAACCATAATTCCAAACTCCAACAACATTTTGCTACTCACTGCTCCACATTTAGATAAAACAGAAAACAGAATTTTTCATATATTGCAAAACCTATTAAAGCGTTATATATAAAGTTTATACATATATGTATAATAATAGTTGTAATCATAAAATATACGGTGACCTAACCATATTTATTATTAAAAATTACAGTAAAAAGTAGTTCAGAAAAATGTTTGAAAAAAATAATCGCTAGACAATCGATAGTACACACCAAGCAATCAATCTAATGTGACCATTGACAATCCATCACTCCTTCAAAGAAAAGTGTTTTGGGACTTATTACCCAAGGTTTCCACGTTCATAAGTGTTGATAAAAGTATGTATGAAACGCTTCATACCTAATAAAGTATCCTTACTAATCTGTGGAATTTATCATTCTTATTGTGCGGGTTTTTTTTCTATGATGCAGAATGATATTTTTTGTATGATGCAGCAAGTCATCACATACCTTAATTGTTAAGGCTCACTCAGTATATGGCTTCATGTGTACCTAAAATATTTTAAGGATGTAGTCAGATATTTGGAAGGCTCTGCCTTGCTTCACACGTGATCGCTGCCACCTAATCGAGGAATCCTGGGGTGGGTGCCATCGAAAACGGCACGTTCAACCTGACACGTACTTTCACTGTTCCGATAAGGTCTCGAATCTTCCGACCGCAGACTATCAATTTCCTCTATTATACATTCGACCAGATTGCTACCTTTCGGTTTAATCTATCTACAAGTTTCCAGTATCTCTGAAAACACTATGCGAGGGGGTACAAGTACAATTTGGTTTTGTTAAAACGTTAAGTGTTCCGACCCAGTTTTGAAGTCAACTTTCCCTAACATATTTTTTTTTCTTTTTACCATCTTTCAGTTTATATATTTTTTTATAAGCACTAATGTGTGAACTCAATTGTTCGTTAGAGAAAACTAAACGGACCATGTCATCTTTTATGTTATGTGCTGAGAGGTACAGTTACAGGCAAAATATATATTCATTTTCTTAAATTTGTAATAGGTGTAGCTCTTATGCGTGCCAATAAATGTCAAAAAAAAGATCATCACTTCTGTTTACAGAACTATATTGAAATATATTTTTTGAAAGAAAAAAACATCTAGGGATTTGATTCAGGAACTTCATGTCACAAAGTATCTACTATAACCACAAGAGAGTCCTCGCATCCGATTTAATTTGATCGATCTGAAATTTTTCGTTGATGAAGCCTTAATACTTTTACTGCAATTTTTTTTGTAATATACCTAGCTTACTATAGTGGTTGCGTCAAGTGATTGCTAGGGTGATGTTAAACTTTAGGTGTTAATGGAACATGGTGATTGTTTAGCTATGTCTTTATATTGTACTATGTACGCATTTAGTTATACTTGGACTACTATAAAGAACCATCAGTAATTTTATTTCATTTATATTTTAACAATTATTATGCGTTTACCTACATTCAATTGTTGTCCTAGTGTTCCACGAGATGAGTGATATAACCGAGTGGGTTTAAAAACTGCATTAAATTGAGGTTTTAGTTTGTTTCCATCTGTAGGAAATGTGGAAGGCCTATCTATTAATACAAATAGTGTATAAATTATGTTATGTCTGTTTTGTTTTGAATGTATAGGTCACGTCTATTCTTAATCAAGACGGATTCTTAAAAAGTATCATGGTTTGCCTGAAAGTGGCATGAATTAATTATTTAAAACAATTAACAATTCAATTTAAGGAATTAACGATTTGAAAGTGGTCAGGTGGTGTTAAGAATATAGCTGAAAAAAGCTGTTGCTCACTGTAAGAACTTACTTATGAGAAATGTTACCTAGGGAACCGGTTACAATAAAAACTAAGCACGTAACTAAGCTGTCACTATTTATGAAAATTAGTAAGAGCGTAACTCAACTGTTAGTATGTAACATTATATTAATTATAAGTTTCGAAATTAATTAATGATATGTAATGAAGTTAGACTTTATCAGGCGTGTTCTAATCTATTATTAATTATTAATCAGTAAGTAAAAGACAGGAGGAAAATAAAGTTGAAAAGTTTTTGTAAAAAGAGGTTTCTCTTATTTTTCCCCTCCTTTCGTCGAAAATATCCGTGACAATGTGTGACGATGCGATCTTCATGGTTAAGGTCGTGTAATATAATGTGAAGCTGCCGGAAGTACCGTCACTATTCCATGCCTCATTACAACACACAACAGAGGTGAATAACTTGTTATATTGTTCAGTTCAAACACGGAATGTGTATTTGGTAATAGCTATGTTTATGAATATATTCTTTACTGACACTTTCTTTCCTGGGATGTCTTCTCGTTTTCATTTTCTTTGGTTTTCGTTATGTTATGTTTTTCTTGTATTTCTTTGCCGTTACAAGGGTTTTTGCTGAGGTATCTGCTGATAAAAAGTCCCCTGTAATATCAATGCGGAAGAATATACGTGGAGATAACATGACACTCATGGAGAAATGAACACCTTATTTGTACTTCGAAGAATAGTCAATAAATTGTAAATTGTTGCTCGGTGATGCCGTTTCACATAACCATTTCCTTCTAACTGACTGTTCCCGTTGTCATTTTGGTAATTAATTATCGGGTCCATTGTTCTTTCAGATAAGATCTGTCCGCCCATTAATGAATCTATCGATAAAATAATGCCGTTATTCATCCTATGTCAAAGATATTTCATGAATGTACCTATGAAGGCCTCATATGTTGAGAACTGACTGTTGATCAATATCACCGGATCATAGTCAATAATTCATTTTTCTTGACTTGGCTTAAGCGTGTTTTAACCTTATGAAGTTTTGGTCTTTCCAAAGTATCGCTTCAACTTATTAGTCAATTTTTATGGATCATGATAAATTTCTTGCAATTGGAAATAATAAATCTATTCACGGTTATTAAACAGTTTAATGAAGATGACAAACGTGTGTTGACGATAGTGCAAGTTGTCTGTAAATAAAGAAAATAATTAAAGAGGCGCATTCAAATTGGTGTCATTTAAACCTAAACACACCATCTTTTCCAATCCCAACACTTTGATTATATATTAACCAATTTAGGCACCAAAGTAGAAATCGCCATGTAATTAAAGTGTTTATTTTTAAAATATTTATATTACTGTATAAATGGTGAATAACCAGTTATATTTCAGCGGAGTGTAATACTATGAACCGAAACTTTACATGTATTTAAAGCTTTATTTACATGGTAAACTTACAGGATTAATTTTGGAAATTAACGTAATTTTTATAGCGCGTGGAGTCAATGGCAATCAGCACCCAGATTCAATAATTAGTACAATGCGTCTTAAGTCACTGCTGTTTTTCCGAACATTTTTTATTTGAGAACGTTTTGAAATAATTTCGTGCTTTATGTGCTTTCTGCTACATGCTTTATTCTTAAGGTTATTTAATTTTAATGAGGGACTGAGAAGACTACTTATTAATTACACATATTTATCTTTTTTTGAAAAATTTGCCCATATATAGGTACTATAAGCTCCAGGTACGAGATGAGACATGGTTATTGCGTCCATCTATAATTTTCACCATTTTTAATTTATCAAAATGAAAGTGGCTCAAATGTTGAATTTGTTTTAGTTGAATAAATGGGGTAAAGTTAATTTTTTTTTTTAAATTGTTCTTCTTTAATAAATTAGAAAGAATAAATCTCAATTGGAATTAAATGTTATAAATTCTTAGAGAGTAAGTGAAAAACGTGTAATCCTACGATGCGTATATTATTTATGTTAGTTAATGTCTTATAGTTTCTGATGTTAGGTTATCGTGAACGTTGCAGTGCGATAAACTCGTTTAAAATTAACTAGCTAGTAATAGTTACTTTATTTCAATTAAACTTCTTCAGCTATGATGTATTATTCGTTTGAATATTTGCCCCTGTGCTCTGTGGGGGAATTATATAACCTCGCATATATTTTATGTTCATATTTAAATTAATTGAAGGTTAATTATTTTCATGACTGCTGTTAGAGCCCATAGAGAACTATGACAAAAGAAAAAATGATTATTTTTTCGTATCTCCAATTGATTAGTTATATAACTATAAATATAATTTACATTTAAATGTAGATGACGTCCTAAAGGGGCTGTGATTGATCCTCGGATCAAAAATTAAGTAAAATAATTGCAACTTTGAAGTTTATTTTAGTAAAACGGGCTCGATTGTTTTAATTTTTTTTTTATAATTCAGTCGCTCTGTCGCAACCAACTCCTAATTTGCACATTTCGAGGTATAACATTTATTATTTATTATCCTTTAAAATTTCATATTGATTGAATCATTTTAATGATCGACCGCTATCGAAGAACATACTTACATACATAACCAGGATCATTGCCTAGCACCTGTTCGAAAGCAGAGCTCCTCTCCTTTCGGGCTCTGCTTTGAGGAGCTCTCTCCATGTGTCTTAAAGTTGTCTACCTTAAGACATCCAATCAAGATACCATCCTTTCGCTATGGGATCAGGAAAATAAAACACAGCCCCTCAATTTGCTACGTGATGGCTTTGAGGAGGACAAGAATGGTTGTCGGTCCTAACGAAGGGGTTTTGAAATTTATTGTTCCGCTGTGGTTTAGGCAGCACAGGAGTTGTGAGGGTTAGATAAGTGACGGGCTGAATGCTCGCGTCTCTTTTGTGAGCTCCCTTACCGGTAAGTAGATGGCCTGCCGGCTTAATGACACTCAGCTCTGCAGGCTCTTCGTTCTTTTGTGCTGCCTCGTTGAAAACGAGCTAATTATTTGCCGGACACCACTTCTCAGTTGGGTGTGCATAATGGCCACCTTTTGTGTTGTTGTATTTTACTTTGACTACTTTACCGTAAGTTTATTATTTAGATTTTTTTCGTAATATCATGAAAAATAAATCTTTTGTTGTTTTGAGGTTAAAAGTGAAAGTACCTTACCTAAACCGGTAAGTATGGATTAGTTTTGATGGTTCTGGACGGTGCCTAGTAACTTCATAAACGAAAATGAGCTACTATTGGAATTTAGAATGTACTCTTACTCCGCTCTGAATGAAGCGGTGCCGATTTTCGTAAATATTAGCCGAATCTGAAGAAAGACAAATCTTTATTGTGATAAAATTACAATTTGCCTTATTGGGCAATAGGTAATTGCGATAAATGTTCTCATTCATACCATATTTACAATTCTTCATTCATTCGCTCATTCTTGCAGTATTTACAAACAGCCCAGACACCTCCAAAATCCGCATGGCTGTCACTTCCCTCGCATGCGAAAGAGGAAGCGGAGTCTTTGGAAGTCCCCACGCTCCTATAGACAGTATACTTATTATTCATGGTTTCACATACATACATGGTTTTATCTAAAACTTTCAATCGTAAATCGTGTCCTATAAAACACTATATATAACCTGATTTATGGGACTAGGAGGGTGCCTCAAGGGGCAAGCATCAGTGGCTCCCAAAATGGCAATACAAACAACGACCTAGATCACCTGAGGGTTTTATCTTAGTGTTAAGGCTCTCATTTTTCCCTTAAGTTAATTTCAAATTAGAATTGTTATTCAAATTTTGAATATATAGTTTTTGGAGGTAACAATAGGAATCGGAATGGTACTTACGTCAAAAAATACCGAGTAGTTTGCTTTTAATCAAAATTCTGCTTCACTTGAATGTAAATATTTTTATATTTTATACCCAAAAATAATATTAACTTTATAATTGATTTTAAAAAAATCTTTGATACAACGAGGAAAAAAAAATGGTGAGGCAACTGGTCCTCAGTGAATAAACTGGTTTACGCCCTTAAATACCTCTATTTAGGGATAACCTTTGAAGAACTCCTAACTAATGACGTGATCGAATATCGAAAAAGGAAGAGTTCCGGAAACCTTTTGCAAAGGCCAAATGTACGACGGGGTGTGGTCCGGTTCGATGACTTACGATACTTTAACGGGTACGCCTCTGCTTGACTTTCAAGGTTATTTGTCGGCTTTCACTCCACAAAGTCTAAAAATAATTTAATTACTGTTGTATGTAGGAATTCCACCGTTTATAATGTCAGCTTAGCTTTTAAATTGACATTTTGGGTGAATTTATCAACTTCCAATCGGACCTTGAGCTAAATTAGCTACCCGAGGGCGATAGGCCCCTACAAAAATAATAGTGTGGTTTTTTTCACAATTCTCTAATTTATAAAGCTTTCAAAAATTAAAATAGAAAATTTAATCAGTATTTTCATTATATCTAATCAAACAATAAAATAAAATTCCCTAGCTTTTTCACCATTGAAGAAATTTGTTCGATATTTAGGGAAGTTATAGTTTTGTATGATTAATAAAAATGTTGTTAGGAACAATACTTTGCATCTGCAATACACAAAGAAAATACACAACTATTGAAATTTATTATCCTATTTTTGCGATCTTTATAAATTAATGTTGTTTAGTACCATACGTAAAATACTATGCATACCTTCAAAATTTGACTCCTTCCACCACTTTAATCCCTCGATCATTAACTGGAACGTTAAATACCAATTCTTATGGCGAATAGAAATTGGCACAAAACTATTAAATTAAAATCTCTCAAACAATTCTCTAAATCTCGACAAGAAATCAAAAAGAAGTGTCAAACAAATCTTTCCGTGCCAAGCACTATTTTGAAAGTTACAGCAGACCAGACAAGCAGGAGGCGGATTCGAACAAGAGCAATACTATCCAAAAAAATAAACAGATTCGAAAAAAGAAAAGGATCGGTGATACATTGAGATCCGGGGGTCCGTGGGAGCTTGAGCGGGTGAAGGTACGACCTTGCGCCGTTCCTGGTCTGCCCCTCCCACTGTCCCGTTCCACGACAGGCATTAAAGTCTATTTAACGAATCACCTTTTGTTCTTGCGGAATTACCTAAGTCATCGGATCCTTATCAATTCTGTCTTCAACATTAGGCTTCATTAATTGACTTATATTTCAAACAGAATCCAACATAACTCTTCATTCATTTAAGGGCTGTTGTCCCTTGAAACAATTATTCAAGGAAATAAATAGATTAGCTTGAGAGCTTATGTTCTAGAGTATAATTGGACGAAGTAAAATAAATTTATGTGTGGGAAAGGTGTAATCATAGAATTTCAAACCGAGGATAATCGAATATGTTGAATGCCACTAAGCTATAGCTAACAAATATGTTAGAAAATCGTTTTATTGATATTACATTATAATCTACCGTATTGATTAATGTGCTTGTCTTTCAAAGCAATTTGAATAGTAGTTTTAAAGCACAAGCATGTTGTTTTTTGTTATTTTTGAATTATTGTCAGAAGTTTTTCCGCTTATCAGTTTTTTCCGCAACACAGCTCAATCGCCCTTGCCATTTTCAGATTGGTCTGATATTTCTTGCTTTAGTTCTTTTATCCATGAGCAGAATAAGTTCAAGGGCACTTCATAAAAGCTACTATCAACAACCAGGAAGACTTTTTGGCCTCTTTCCTAATTATATTGCATTTAATGGCTCAATCAAAAAAATAAACGTTTTTCATAGTTTTGTAAAATGTTACTGGATCATTACATTTTTCTAATGTCTTTTCTTCAATGCTGCGCTTTTAACTTATGTTCAAACCTTACTAGTTTTATAAAAGGTCCAAAAAGATTTTTGGAGTTATTTATTTCTAAAACCACAACACCCCTTAAGGTTTCGGTTTCGCTCATGTCTATTCTAGGGTGTAAATCTTTTGTATGACTGAGAGTAATGAACATTTTCATGGTAGTACCATCTGATATCCCAACAATGGTCAAAATAATAACAACCCATTTTTCAAAGTTACAGTGTAGTGTGAAATCTTTCACTCTTGTCCTATCATATTTGTAGACGAGGTTGCCGTATATAAATTTAAAAAATAACTCACTACCAGGTATTTAACTAAGCCCAATATATCTGCTAATATTTGAAAATATCCATTGAAATTTCAAAAAAGGTATACATATTTTACATTTATTGCTGATTTGTATTCTATTGAAGAAGTGCTCAATTGTATTCTGGGCATCATACAAGACTGATTTTTTTAATACCAATCTCGGAGAAATTCGGTTTTATATTATTATTGTTTATTTATTTATTGTTACTATTATTTCTATTTTAGTTCTGTTGAAGTAATTATTTTTAACATGATGTAATTATTAACATGATGTAATTATTTTTGAATGTTTGTTGTAACATTATGACTATTGAAACATTATTGTTTATAGAGATTAGAAAGTAATTTTCCAATTCATTTTGTTCCAACAGAAAGTTCAGTGAATGGTATGAGTAGGATCTATTACTACAATCCAGTGAGCCTTCATGGATTCCGATTATACATATTTTACATTTATTTACTTACATATATAGTTATGATCATGTGCGATAGCTTCTTTATTGAAATATACATTAATGTAATGAAAATTATGTAATGGAGGTGTTAGAGAAAAACGTTTACTTTTTAAGCGATGAGTTCAAATTGCACTTCTGTTTCCCTATTTCGCTTTATATTGCAGATTAGTTAGGTTTCGGAATTGCCGAGAGAAAGAAAATACTTGTCTACAGCTAATTCAATGTCAAGTTTAATTAATTTCTGACAAGCAGTTAGACATGGTTTAAGTTAGTCAACCTGTAATTACTGTGTGGATTATTTTTTAAAAAATTTGGTTTCCGTTTGCATTCCTGTTTTATGACCTTGAACCCTTGTCAGCGCCGCATTTGTTACTGTTCTGCTTTCGGCTTGATATGTGGTACAAGGACATGTCACAAATTTGTTATCTCGATCTCAGTACACATTGATGCATGGATCTATACAGCTATGTACAAATACCTTTGAATAATCTTCTAAGGGTAAATGGCTAAGTTTGATTAAGTGCTGCCGTATCGCGGTTTGATAAAATCACAAACAGCGACAAAAGTATCATTCTTTTCGGTCGGCCGTCTTGAACGAATCTATGGAATCAGTTCCGAGTACAATCACTAACAATTATACTTGTTTCGTTAGGCGTTTGATTCATTATAGTATTGATGGATATCAGAATAAATTAAACATAAAAGTATATAATAAAAAAAAAAAATGTAAATGTTGTGAGTACAAATGTAAACTCCTCACTCCTTTGTTTTCGGTTAGAAATGGTCAATCAAATAAATAAATTAATAAACAAAACCTAGTTGACTTAAATTTGTTTAACGTATAATTGGTACATATAATTAAGGGTTCTAGTTAATATTTAAAACAAGGATATAGTATGTCAAGATATTAATTTTGTTTTATTACTTAAAACTTATCGCTGGTTGTATTATTTGTTTTATGTACACTATTTTGAATAAATAAAAACGAAAAAAAAGTTACTTAACCGGAGTAAGTCTTTAAGCTTTACTTAAATCCTCACAAATTTGTTCAGTATTAAATTATGTTACACAATTTTCCGGAAAAAAAACTTTTGTATCTCCAAATCGTCAATTTTGAAGAACCGTATAAAACAATAGATGTTCATAAATTACTATAATAAATATTTTGAAATAGCAGAGGTTTAAGTTCAGTCAAGGGCCTCCTGTTTAATCCGGTTCTACTTATTAAAGATAAACTTATTTTAAAATTATATTTTTTGTTAATGTAAAAAACTTTATACTGTTAAACAATTTAATACTATACTGATATATATATTCATTAATAATTCTAATATATAAATAAAACGTCTAGAGTACGTACATGACAGTAACACTATAGTCCTCATGTTGTCCCCTGACGAAGCCTTCCCGCACAACTGGCTACACAGCCCCGCAGGAGCTGACCACGTGAAAGCACCACCCCACCCTTCTCTCTACCCTTGCATCCTCATCCTATCAGCTTTGCTGTAGAGACTCTACGTGCCTTATTGATCCGGATGCAATCGACCAGAGCATGTACTCCCTGTACCATTACAGCCCATCGAGGGAGAACCAAAGGTTAAATTGAAAAGGATGTACGCATGTAGAAAATGGTACCCCCTCCCCCCTTTATTGAAATTGGAACTGTCGACAATCAGTTTAGCAACATGGACAAATTATATACACTAATGTCGGTCGTTTTAGACATTTTATTTTTCACCCCTTCCTGCGCACATGCTGGGGGATGAACGTGACTATACATCACTGTAACCCCCAAATGTATGGATTCAACCATAAATTCAGAATTTTAGCGTTTATATGTCACCCTGCCCAACTCCTCCCTCTTCTAGTGTTATCCCCTTAAATTTTCCCCATATTTTGTAAGCCATATATGCATCAAGTTTGGTGTAAATTGCTCCAGGCATTCTAGAGTTTTGCTGAGCATACATCTTTTTATGTGTTTTAAATCGGCTTTAAAAAGTATTGCCAGAAAAACAGCCATTATTAATTTCTTTTATGTACCTTCTTTTTTTACGAAATCTTTAACGATGGTATTTTGAAGTGAAGGCTCCGATACCAGATCTTTCAAAGAATGGCAAATCTTATTATTCTCAAGAAGATTCCTTAATACGTCGTGTTAGTTACATTTAGAAGTACAATTTGTATTTAAATATAATATATATTTGTAAAAACCTTTGATAACACATAGAAACTTATGTGTTGTTGAATTATGAGGAAGAGGAGTCGAGAACTACTCTTTGAGAGTAATTTGGAGATTTGGGTGAGGGAGGAACAACCGTGTCAGGAGAATGATATTGTGAGGTCCTTCAGAGCTGGAAGGATACCGTATCCTTCCACGGTGGCTGTGGATGTATGAAGAGAAAAGGGTGAATCTCGAGGTCGGGACGTACTGGATCGGAATTTTTCCTAACGTACTGGGTAATATTCGTTTCAAAATCGGCGTCAAAACAAAATGCAAACTTTGGTCGTGACTTAATTTTTCACCCAAGTAACTCAACCGTGCCTGTTAAAATATTTGTGCTAATCTGATGTCGGAACTCATTGATTTCTTATCGAATTAAACCAACCTAACACCATAGAAATTTAAGGGATTTCGTGGCCGTGAATGCTTCTATTTTTTGAAATGCCTCGGTGCCTAATTCGGTAAGAATATTCGTACTAATTTAGACGCTTTAGGGATACATACCCGCATCGATGGCAATAGACTGTCGGGGAAAAATTAGGTTAAGAATTAGTATGTAAGTTAGTTTTAAGGTTAATCAAAAATGTGAGTCCCATCACCTTTATTAGTCAGTTTAGTCCAGTTATAATGTATATCATTATACTTGTTTATTCATTATATAATTTTTATAAAATAACAAAACCTGTATATAATGTAGCGATGCTACAGGAAATACAAAAATAATTTGTAAATAGATTCGCCTGAGGATTTATAATTATATATAATTATCTGTAAATATAAAGGGGATATGAAAGAAAAAAAGAAAAAAGAAAGAAACGTCAGCAAGTTGAATATTATTAATTTTTCTACCTATTTATAAAATTAGAAACTCGAGTACGTATTTGTATAAACGTTTAGTGTTTATCGAAATAGTCAAAGACTCAGTTATCAAATCCTGCTTAAAATTTTAGTGTTTGGCGTTTACAATTTCAGTGAAAGTGGAATAGAAAAGTATACAAAATTTCACGCATGAGGGGGGGTATATATATGAAAGGTTTACTGAATTCCGTTAAATAAGGCATTCTGGTTAAGGAAAAAGAACTGGTAATAGTCCACTCAATTGTAAAAATTGTGGTTTTGTACGGAAGTAAAATGTGGGAATTGAAGGAAAGAATAAGACAAGATTACTTGCCCTTGAGATAGATTATTGGATGTTGTAAGCAGTCCTGAATTTTCCATTTTATGTACATACATATTATATGGATATTACACTATATGACATTTGAACCATACATAAGGCTTATGTATGAATATGAGGAGGTGGACTGAAGATGACTGGTAGATGAGAGTACCTAAATAAGCCTTGTAGTGCGACGGGAGAGAGGAAGCTACGAAAGGACAAGATAATAGCAGACACGACGAGAAGAAGAATACTTACGAAGGGTGGCCTTGTGGAATATGTCTATAAGGCAATAACTCATTCATTGATAAAAAAAGTTACAAAAATATTTTTTTAAATATCAATAATTGACATCACTTTTTTAATTGTCATTACCTAAGAGGATTTGAACTAGATTTAGTTCAAGGAAACCTTTTTTAAAAGTTAGTTTGAAATGTAAACATAAACTTGGACGAGTTGAGGGGTTTTGGAATGTCAAAGGATAACTGTTACTGTGATGTAGTAAATTTTCTGAATGAGAAAATTACTACCTATTTTGAGTAGACCTCATTCACTACAGTTATATCCTCCAACAACTGCAAAAAACATGAACTTTTTTACAATAGTTAATCATAGTTATATATTCGGATGAATTTTTACTATTTCTTGCATGGTGTTATTCATTTCTTACCTGCGAGAAATAGATTAGTCAGAGAAATATGAAATTCGGGTTGATATTCTGTGTAGATCACTGAATAAAGTATATGACACGTTTTCTCTTTGTAGAAAAGTATTCTTTTTGTTATGGCACTTGACTGTCTTCTTTACTTGGAATTTTTTAAAGGTTGTTTCAAGTTGAAAAGAATCGAATAAATATTATTACCCATTCAGTCAAGTGTAAAATGTATGAATACAAACGTAATTGATTTTTTGATGTTCTTCCATTGATTTGGACTACCGAGATTGCACTCCTTCAGTGCGAATAAATGTATTGATATACGGGATTAGGTATTTTTTAATATCTTATACTTGGTTGTTGAACTAGGTGGTTTGAGTATCTTGTTTTACTTCACATCAAAAATATCCGAATTTCCAGGAACAGTACAACCTTATATAATTCTCAACCATCAGTCATTGAAGCCCCTGATTACATTGATAAAGAATTTATTTAATAATTTAAATTAATTGTAATATATCTACACGTATTTATAATTTTGAGTAGTTTTATTCCTCGTCAGTTATATCTTGTTTTTATTTATTATTCATGAAAAAAACAATTGAAACCTCTCGAACAAAAATAAAGTCTAAACTAATTTTAATATGAATAATAAAAACATATTTGGAATTAACATTAAAAGTGTTCATATAATTTTCTTGGAATTAATGATACTTTGCTCGCTTATAACCAATCTTGTAGTTCTTGTTTCATCTAATATCTTTCAATTTTATATATTAATGGCCTATTAAAAGTTTACATTTGGAATCCAAATGAGCGCGTTATATTTTTGGCGTATCAAAACAGGAAAGAATTGTAAATTAAGCTGCGATAATTGTAATTGCCTATAAATCTTAAACTTGTATTTTGGTTATTTTGAAGTTTTTCTGAAAATTTGATTTACAAATTGTTTAAAAATCAATCAAAATAATGTGCATAATGCACTGAATCTAGGAAAGTAATTTATTAAGTGTAAATTTTTTACCAAACTAGTTATGAATTATGTTTGTTGCTTTTTCTTTTGAATTGTTTGTCATCAATAGGCCAATAGGTATTTTCATATAGTTTTTAAAAGCAGTTGTGGTTTTATTTTTAATTTTAACTATATATCTGCTAAATGTACTATAATTCGACGTGTCGAAAATGTTCTCTATCGTAATGTTTTTTATCAGCACCCAGCCGAGTGGTTCCATGGTGAACCTACATGTAAGCGCTATTCCAATTTGTGGTATCGGGTTTCAAAATGGTCCTCGCCGAATGAAATCGTATGCAGTCTATCATACATCAAATCAATCTTCATCAAAATCCATTCTTCTTAGGCCCCGTTAATTGATAGGTTTATCAAACAAGAGCTGATACGTAACCGTTATTGGTTTTATGTAATGAGTAAGTCATCTTGCGCATTCGTACGTAACTGGGCGATGTGCGAACTGCCGGTCCACCTGCTATCCTAACAGAAACGGAAGAAATTCGCCTGACCTCACGAACCTTGTCTTACGCAATGAGGACTGACCCGGTCAATGATCATCCAGCGTATATCACCCGACGCAATCGATAATCCGTAACGAGGTGTTCTTCCTGATTGGTTTTCAAATTTATAGGGTAACTCGTAATCGAGCGTAATCCGTACATGCGGTTCGCTAAATGGAGTATTGATTAGACGTGAAATGTGCGTGTGGAAAAAATGTAAATAAATGGAAGAAGCTGGAAAAGATTACGAGAAGTGGTAGATTGTGGTGACAAATCACATATAATTTTTGCCCAGCTATCTACAGATGAATATTTATTGGTTGTGTGATGAAAAGTTATCACAAAGTATGGTTTTGTTCTCGCAGATAAATCGAGTTGGTCAGTACGGCTCCTCTGTTCCAATTCCATATTATTGTAGTTTGCATTCATCCCATAATTGATAATCTGCAATTAGTCGCACTAAAATATGTTCGTTAGCAACTGTAGTTTTTAAAGAAACAGTAAGTTTTATGCTATGATCTTGGCCATCTTCTTTTTAGAGGTTTCGGGAGTCGACGTTTTTCCTGTATGCGAGCTCTAGTGTCAGTGGTTAGCATTTAGTGAAAGTAGTTTCATTCACCGTAGGTTGTATTTAAGTCATTAGAACGCTTGTTGAGTGATCGGCTTTGTTTGAAGGAAGAAAGTTGTTAGGTCTCCATCAAATTTATTCATGGACAATGTTTTGGGACACATATGTCTGCATTATTGGGTCCTTGCGTGAAATGATGAGATGTACGGGTTCCAAAATGTCTTACACAGTCTACCTCACCTTACACCGCACCCAAGAATCTGATTTTTCGGCGAAACTTAGTCTTCTAATAAATTCGATAAAAATCTAACAACTCTTTTTCGTCAAACCTAAGCTGATCTCTCGCCTAATACTTGTGGCTTCCAACGATTTCACAGTGTGATGTATTTATGTTTCGTTTGACAGGTGTCGGGTCGTCACGAGGGGGGTGCCTGGTCACCCTAGCCCTCGTGACAAGTGAGGATTGTTTAAGTATATAACCTGGACAATCGTTACATGACGGCTTTACCATCTGACTCCATTTTTGATAGTTATGTGCCCCGACAGTGCACTATGTTCAGGAGAAGAGGTACAGGGTAGGTTATAGGTAGTTTATGTGGTCTTGGAATGACCACGAATTCACACTCGGTATCTGAGGGTAGGCGAAAACCGTCCGGATCCCAAAGGCGAGTGTGAACCGGAGAGAGGCAGACTGGATTGCAATGGGAGACACTGCTGGTAAAATTATCAGGGCCACGGCAACCGTCGTCCGCGAGGGAGAGGTCTCTCCCAAGGAGGTGCTAGTTTTAGCGAGACGAAGGCAGAGATTCCCACTAGGAAGGTGTGAGGCCTGACAAGCGCCGGACTAAAACATAGCGAGGTTAGGATAGAGAGATGCAGAGGTTTTTCACAAAGAAGCAGTAAGGTTTTCAGAGTTCCAGCGGGAGCCACGAGCCAGTGAGTAGATGCCAGGAGTTGCCAGGAGAGAATGATTTACAAGGGCTAGGAGGCCGCCTTAAGTTCCCGGTAATTATTGCCCTTAGCCAATAACCGTGGAGATTGATGTAACCAACGGCATTCGACTACTTTGTCCTCTGGGAGGCTGTCAAGGGCTGCTTAGGGTCTGCGGTCAGTTCCCTCATCTGGTGGGGTACCTGTGACTGACAGCTGGTCTACTTGGCCCCCGCATTTTTTATTGCTTAACACATTTACAATGATTGATATTTTGTTCATGTTATTTACATTTGTTTACAATATATATATATATATACAATAGAGTATAGGGGGATTTATCTTATGTAGTTAGCGGTCGCTACAACAGGTATCAAGGAGGATTCACCATCTGCCAAGGTTTGATAAATATCCCTGTATCCTCTGATTTTTTTATTGATGATTTACCGCTGCTAGGTTTTACTAAGCAGCTCTACAGTCTTAGCGTTTGACTTAAGCTAAGACTGTATCGGCTATTTAGTTATTTTCATTATTCTGTTGCGTGGACCGTCCATTGGTTTTATCTAAATGAATACCAATATATCGGAATGATTCGGCCCATGGTACCTCTGTTCAGGTGTAAAGCAGAACTTGTTTGGTAGCGTAACATAAATACGAAACTTGAAACTTACCGGAATTTGTCCAAACCCATAGCATATCCCTTTATCTCATCTAAATTTTATGGAGAAAATCAGAGGCAATTATGTTATTCAGAAATAAAACACTTAGTGTTTCTCCAAAGCTTAATTGATTTCTATCCGAACGATTTCGACGGATCAAGACGTCATTTTCAAGGGTTTGAACTATTAACATTCACGATATACAATTTGATACATGTTCAAGGACAAACCTTTTGAAACAGGTTAAAAACAGTTATAACAATCAAAACCTTATACGTAAATAAGAACATATATAAACAAATTTCATTGGATCATTTTAGTCTATTTTTTCATATTTTATTTACATTTATTAGTATATACAGTTTAGACTTCAGTTATAACATTTTAGCATTGACTGTATTAAATTATGTTATTTTATTTTTTGTATTTTTATAGTTTTTACAATTTATAATTTTTATTATTTATTTGTGATTGGTCTGTTGATTTCGTTTGAATATATTTATTCCTGAATGGTTTCTTTCAGATATTACGTTTCAATTGTTATAACCGTTTTTAGCATGTTTCAAAATGTGTCTCCTTGAACATGTATTAAGTTATATCATGTGTTCTCAGGTCGAACTAGAGAGTGATGGCAAAGTCTTTCGAAAATGTTTGTGTAGAGAACGTTAAAGCTGTGTAAAGACAGAATATGTTCTAATATTTATTAGTATGCACACTTTATACTGGCACCACTGCATTTATAACTATGTGATCAACGTTCGACGCAAGGATAGCATTGTCATTAGCAGCGTATAAAAAATAGTTGTTTTTTTTTTTCTCATTTTATAATCTGATTAAATATTTCATAGTTCCAAAAAAAAGTACGCTACAATATCGTTGTATGGACTGCATCTTATTTCTGTATCATCCTTCCGCTGTAATTAAACCTTCATCAATGCAGTTATGAACTAGCGAAGTAGCATCGCTGAATTGGAAAGTTTCCGGTTTTACTTGGGCTCTTTACTGATGCATCATCTTCTGCTAACCGTCATCCAGGGAAGGTCCCGACACGAAGAGGGCCTTAACTCGGGTTCGCTTTCACGAAAGAATCTTTCAGTCCCGAGGCTGTTTTCACATTATGCATTAGTGTGACTTAGCAGTTTTGAAGATTTATTAGTTGTGCTTTGTATCCGCTGTAAACTGACTAATAAATTATATGGCTACTAATATCAGCTGTTTATATGAACGACTGTTCAGCGCCACTCCCATGAACGGATTCAATTATAATGCTAACAGTTTTTTTTTATTTCTGTGCCCAAAAAGAGCTTATTCTACTTTTTCACAGGAGCCTTCTTGATAATTTCTCCTCCATGTACCTTCAGCAAGTAGCTTGACTAATTAATCTTCTGGTAAAGTCAAAGTCTTACGTGCTATATAAAACAAAAAAAAATTACAAAACAAAATAATTATTTATTTAATAAAAGCAATGCATTCTATGATAAATATTCTATAATAATTTGTTTTTTGTTACAGGTAAGTCACTTGTGTCTTAATTTTTCCTAACAACGGTTATATACTTTATAAGGTACGTCTAAATATTTTTAAGATTTCAAAAAATGATTTTTTTTGGACGAGAAATTTTAATTTTTGAGGTTTTTCTTGAGGAAAGTACTCCATAAAAATTAAAAAGGGTATTTTCCTGGAAAGGGCCGGTTTCAGTTCTTGAATGTTTCTTACTTCAAAAAACCATTCAGAGCGCTCCTTTGCGTATTAAATAGAGTATGTATACTATACCTGCAAATCAGCAGCATGCTTGTTTCTTGAATGGGAAATATAAAACAAATGTCTTCCATGCTGGAATGAACGTTAGTGAAGGAGGTATCACACGGAACATTAAGTTATCAAACGTTGTTATATTTTTAATAAAACAAAGACAAATTAAAAATTTGTATTAATGTGAAAAAACCTGCCTTTGCATGGAACTTTGTAAAATAATTCTCTGAAAAATCACTGTAAATTATAACTTCGTCTGGTTCTAAAGAAGTTTTTAACCATTAAATGGTTGCATGTTGGTGAAGTATGCTGTCTTCATGGGAAAGATAAAAGATTTATGGAGAATGAGAGGTGATGGAATGAACGACAATAAATCTACGGAGCCTTTTCGAAACGATTTAAAATAGATGGCAACTCTAGAGCGCACTGAATGTGTTCGAGCATTGGTGCCACTCCTTCCTTTGAAAGTAGCGATACTTATGAGACAATAGGTATAGTCCTCATTTTGATAATCCTCCGCCTGACCTCAAATTACTACCTGGTGAGGGAATGAATCCAAAATCTGGGACAAGCTTTTAATACGCTCACTGCCGTTTTACAATAACTTTAAAACTAGATTATACAATTTTGGGTTATTCTAACATTTCCTTATCATCCTTTGAAGTACTGAAACAAAAAAACTATCCATTGTGCATTAGTATTTTTAAATTTTTTTAAAGTTTGTTTTTAAGTAAGGGCATTATTTTTTTTTTGCTAATCATTAATCTACTAATCATAAAAAACTTTCTCACATATTTCATTGGTAGAAAAGCCATAAAAGTGAGGATATAAGGATTCGCTCTTTATTGGAAAGCAGCCCACCTTGAGATCTTTACAATCAATAATGCAGTAGAAGATTGATTATTTTAAACCAGCCAGGTACATATTTTATAATATGTGTTATTCTTAATTTTCAAAATCATCTCTCTGCATTATTTCCAAATTCTAAAGTGAGAATTGCCGTAATCATTAATTCATTGATTAGTACGATGTTCGAAAGAAAATTAAAAAAAAAAAAAAAAATCGTGATATCTTAATATAAATTTTTGTCATAAAGATTTTTCTAAGCGGTCTTAAATTGACAGCAAGTTCAATACACCATACATTTTACTCTTGTTACTCTTATTGTAGAAGTATTTCACATAACCGTTACTTGCACATTGCAGGTAGCCTGTCCATGTTAGGAGACCCTGAACTAAAACGAAACCGAACCAGTTTGCGATGGTCTCTGACTCAGGCATAACTAACTGCCATTTAGATTCCTTCCAGTTACTGTTCCGAGTTAGTAGGTTAGATTAAACTTTGTGAGAATCCTATGAACTTTAGTCATGTTTGTTATAAAGATCACAAAGCATTGCTCATATCCCTTTATGCCATAGGAAGGTTATACTTCCTGGTACAATAATTATTCAAACCTAGTATGATACTTGTAAAGTTAGTAGTCCAGTATGGATAGTTAAAAGAAGTTCTTCAAAAGAAGAATATTCTTTCATTTATGAAATTTTTCTTAGAGATTTGTGGATAGGTTTTAGCATTGATTTTGCTATAAAATAAGCATTAAAAATTGAAAAGATCAAAAACCCGTTCATTATAGAAAAATCATAAACAACTCACACTATAAAACATAAATGTTCTTTATAATGATCATTGTAATAAAATTCAGTATCAACATTTGTTGCTAAAAGAAATTACCTGAATTTAATTAATTGTTTAGAGCAGGGGAAATATATTTATTAAAACTATGAAATGTACAAAATATTATTTCTTTCTTAGAATTGTCTCCTGTTTACAGCGTTGGAAAACCAGTTTTCCAATTTGACGAATTTACCAATTTGATGTTATTTAAGTTTAGCATTGTTAAGCATTGGGAAGTATCAGGAGACAAAACGTAACCGTTATAATAGACTTTCATACTACTTAAAAACTTTTTCGAATAGTAGCCAAGAAGCTCTTTAAAATAAACCGGCCGAATAAAGAAATTACAGTAACACCAAACTGGGGTTGAAAATAATTTTGGTCAAAAATATCCAGCGTTTATGTCTTAGGCCTTAACGTTTTTATAAAAGATTAAACAGTGCCCGTGAGGAGAGTAGGAAATCTTGTTTTGTAAGTGCTTAAGATAATAGTAATCATCCAGGAACATTGCAATTATTATTTATTTCAATTTTTTTTTCTGTTCCAGGTGTAAAATTTTTTTGTAGCTTATTATTAGATTTATTTTTTATATTTATTTTATTTCATGTAAATACTAATTATTTAATCTCTTTTTTTCGTAGTATTTGTAATTTATAAGAAATGTTCGTTTTTCTATGATGTATAACGTCATAATAAGGTGACTAGTAATTTCATACGCACTTTCGTACATTTGCATTATGGACCATTTGGTAAATTATAAATGTTTTTGAGGGGGGAGGATTAAACACACTTTTGTTCCTCAAGGGGTAGAATATGTTCTATCAACTGTTATTTGATGATGTATTTAATCTTTAATTTTATGAACAATGAATTGCGATCTAATCCTGGCCCCTGAAGTTTCTGCGGGATCGTTATAATATTTCCATACTATAATCTTATACGCTTGTGCCTCTTACCAGCGAATGGCCTAGGGGCTTGTTAAGAAAGTTGGCTTCTGAGATGGTCATTCTCTTGTGAAGCCAAGCCGCATGTTACGCAATGCGGTGAGCTGGCTTGTTGATCGTGCAGTCTCTTATTAGCAACCGTTTAGTTATACACAAAGCTCGATTAGGCTTCTTAGGTGCTCATCGTGCCGAGTCATTATGTCAGGAGGAACTGATATTTTCTATTCCATCGAAGGAAGAATGCAATCAAAGGACTAGCAGCATCCCGGACCCTGAGTGGTTACAGTGTAACTTTTCGTGGATTGCCACTGGAATAATAATCGCAAACCTTTCGAAAGTAGATTTAGCCAAGTGTTAACGTGTAAAATGTTTTGATAATTTTCTACAGTTTACATATTGTCAATTTTGTCCTTCCCTTAGTTAAGGGAAGTATGAGAAGTCCACCCATACATCTGTATAGATATGACGGATGTTCGATCTATGGAATATCTCAGCAATATGTGATCCAGTACAATTAAAGTTAATTTTATTTTATGGACTTTCAAACATTTTCATGTCATATATGGGCAATCGAATGAAGTCCACGATGCAAAATTTCATGTTATTAGTTCAAAGAGGAAGCTCAGGATCACTAGTAAAGACATAACAAATGGGTTTCTAATTTTAAACCAACAAACCGCCAAAAGAATATATAAGAACCACTACAGCATTATAAAACTGTATTGTTTTATGTTTGGTAAAAAATTATTTTATTTATACTTATGTTTTGGTTATTATGGGGCTCAGTCTCTGGGGGAGCCCATGACGCGTAAGACTATGAATGAATGAGATCACGCACGTGTTCGGCAATGCGTTGGTATTCACGAATTACCTGGAATTTTTGAAAAATTTAGCCTGCAGAAAAAACAAGCAAATCTTAATCTAAAATCCGGCCCGAGCTAACTTCAAAAGCGTAAGTTATCACGATCCAATTCAAGGCGATTTTCCGGAAAAAAGGAACGTTTGTCCCGCGTTGATGAATTTTAGAAATATTTTTTTCCTAAGTTTTTGTTTTAGAGTTGAGGTAAAAGGGTGAAACTCAAAATTTTTAGATTTTTTTGGAGAATCAATGCACCCTAAAACCTAAAACATGAGGCCCTGCACTAATGGGTTTGGTAAATGCCTCTATAAATTGGCGCTCTCCCCCATTCTCCCCATCTCTTCTTTATTTCTACGATTTATATAAATATTAGTTGGATACCATTCCATTTTCTTTCCCCGTTTCTGATCCTGTTTACTTCTTAATTGCTAAATTAATGTTTTTAATTAACCTTTAGCGATTTTTTTTGTTAGGCAGATTTTTTAATGCCTTCAAGTACAAATTGTCATGTTTTTAGGCCAAAAAGGGACCATATAGAATATCACACCAGCGGAAATGTAACCCTGAATAAAACAGCGATGTTACATTCAAAAATTTTACAGGTCAAATCAATATTTTTTTGTTTATCGGCTGACTACTCGAACGAATCTAGCCCAATTTCCCGCCAGTGACACTTGCTATTACTCAAGATCAATTGACAGGTGTTATATAAATTTCAAATTGTGTGATGAATTGAAAAGGTTTAATATTCAAAAGCTGACCTTTATGAAATTGTCTTCGCCACGCCCTGAGTGTGTTGCCAAGGAGAACGCCTCGTATCGGGGTTTCCGTTCTCAAAAATTATTGGTTTCCACAAACCGCTTCAAAATTGAAAGGTTCTTATCCCTTTTTGTTTATACAGTTACTACGTTATTGCTATAGTAACTTACATATAGTACATGACCATAACATTTTTTTAAATAAGGTGCTATCTTAGGTTTAACGGGCTAGAACGAGTTTTAGTGTCGCAAGAGAAATTTATGGCCCAGTCATAGTTGAATAGTGACAACTTCCTTATAGTAGAGCATTCCTAATGAGAAGTAGGAAGAACGGAACCTGTTAAAGCCATGTGAAAGACTTTCTCCTCCCTTGTAATATTATTCAAGGCTGTCCAGTCTCTGACATTGACTCTTATATAATAGTCATTTACAAATACTAATGGAAAAACGCTATATTAGAATATGTAACTATTAATTATTTCTAAGTAGTATTTGCACTTTCATATTCACGTTACGTTACAAAAGAAAGAATGAAGTTTAGAGATCATCAATCATTTTTAGGATGGACAGAGGTTCGATAAAGTGTTATAATGTATTTCTTTGAATTATTCTCGCAATAAGTTGAGTAAAATCGCAATATTTGCAACCCCATTTTTTTTTTTTGTTGGTCCGGTTTGTAGTTCTATCTTATTTAATTTAAAAGGGTTCACTTTTTTACTGGTACTCCATGACTGGATTTTATTTTTTGGATACCTGAAATGAAGTCTCAATTTTATTATCTCCTGTCGTAACTTGAATTTAGGAAATATTAAGTATTTTTACTTTGTTTATATTTCGGTGACCCTAAGGGGGGTAATCCCCATTCTATCTAAAAGTGACTTCTTTCAAACCTTGGGCGTTCAACCTGCCCAAATCGTATACTGAAAGACAAACTTTTTTTTTAATTCTTGTAATCGATCATAGTACACGAAATGAGCTGGAATATGGTGGCTTAGAGCGGAAAATTCGCCCGAACTGTTTATAATTCAATCAATGATTTATATTAAATTAATGTAATTTAGTTACTTTAATTTTCTACCGGTTCTAGTGAGTAAAATGAAAGGGTCTTATTATTGGGATAGTTATCCAAAGATCTCCCAAATCTGCGTAAAGGGAGTAAATTACACGTAGCTGCGACTTCCATAGTATTTATGAGTTTCTAAAATGAGGTTGGTTAGCAGTGTCCTGGTTAGGGCCCATGGACGATCAAGTTTCTTATCAACCTTGTTAAAAGTGGATATTGAACGTATGTAGAAGCTGGTTGGTGGGGGACATTTCAAGCTGTCCTGCTTACAGGCGTTCAAAATTAACCTTCAACACGGCATGTTTCCATGAAGCTTGACTTCGAAGTTTTTGAAGACAGTTAGACAAATAATTGTAAGCATTCAAATAACTTCTCTTAAGTTGAAAATGTGTTGACTGTGTTATACTGTTCCTCCTAACTTCAAAAAGGCCCAAAAGAGGGTGGTTAGGCTAGGTTATTCGATGATGAACTTTCCCTTGTTTCTTAATATGGTATCCTATCCTGACTAATAAATTTGCTTGTGCTTCAGATCCTTATATCTGTTATTTGACCATTTCATTTTAATTTATACTGTCCTTAAATTCAATTGTGGATTGGTGTTATTTTTTCTCTCCCTTGTAGCCTGGGGAAACGACATCGCCACTGTAGCGAAACAGTTAAAGAAATCTAAGAAATGGAGGCCGTTCGGGCAGGCCGGTATAAAAGTATTAAGAATGGTTTTCTTTGGACGATTTCATTCACACATTGTGGTTTTATAGTTATGGCGCAATACTTGTGGGATCGTCTACAAAAACAAGAAAGTTTTATCCCAAAAGAACGCCTGAAGAAGAAAAAAGAAAAGTAAAGACAAAATTTAAATGAAATCATTTATAAATCTGGTTATATGCTTATTTATTCATAATACATCATTGCTACCTACTATTAAAATTTTATAGTTTTATGGTTGATTGCTGGTTATCGGTTAACGTTAAGAGAATAACGTGCAGTGTTGTCTTGCCCTAAGTTTATTTCTATTTAGCTAGCGCATACAGTATCTACACTGGTCATTTTTCAAGTGCTTAAATTGACTGCGTCACACTTACTACTCAATTTTATAGTAGTTAATAGGTTTCTTAGTTCGTCATGCTGTTTTGATTGAAACATGGCTGTCAATTTTTACCGCTGGCCCTTTACTGAAGTATTGTGTTTGGGTTGTCGGTATCCATACTGATTAATTCGTGCTCTTTTGTTTGTTAAAAAGTTTAGAAGGGAGAAATAGTGTAACCTATTTCACCGATATCCCCTAAGGATTCTGGAGATGATCGTTTAGACAATTTGTTGGCTCGTTTGATTTTAAATTTACCTTATCATCGTTTCCTTGTATCCCATCATATTTTTGTCAAATTTCTACTTTCATAACAATAACATAGCTTCTTGATTTGTTTAGCCATCACAGTTTATATACTGGAAAGTACCGGTCTCCTAAATGGAACCATTTCTTGTACCTCAACTGCCACTATCAAAAGCTCGTCCGACATCTCAGTGCAAGGTTGAAGTGAATGTCCGTGAATTGATGATCCTTCTTACGTTGATGTTAGTGCTTCCTAATCTCTCGCCTCGTTTCATTTCCCTCACGTACTATCCGTGAGTATTTTTCTTTAGGTTGGGTCAATTTATCATAGAATATTCCTCTTAGACTAGTTAGTTCACTTCCTCTATTAGTTTTTTCTCAATAACCGAAACCACTATTTTTTCACCCGAGCTGCTTTCTAACAAGTAAACCTAATCGATGTTGTTTTAAGACTTACCTACCCTTTGAGAACTGTAATTCCAAAAAAATTTAGAAGAGAAGTGATTAAGGCAATATCCCCTCTTAGTAAAACTAAGACATGGCATACGTTCTATTGTATGCCATAAAGTAGATAAATTGTATTAAATACTTAGCTAAGTTTGTTTGAACGGTTGTTTGTATGTAGTTATCAACGGCAAGCCCCCTCCCCCCGAAACCGAACATATTTTTCAAAAAAAAATCCTTTATAATTTAAAAAACCATAGATTCAAATTTAAAAAAAAATGCAGTATTTTGTTACAACATTTTATGGCATTTTTCGTTATTTTTTTTTTTTTATTAAGTTTCTCCCACTGTTTGGGGTAGAACGAGTATTATTGTTTTTCTACCACATTGAGTAGGGAAATTCTTGACACCCTTGATTAATAAAATGTAACACTTCTTGAGACGTATTCATTACAAATTAATCATAACAAACTGTTATTTCAACTAATACTTTAGACTGCCTTCAAAATATACAGTTTTAAACTTTTATTCCCGTTTAAATGAAGATGTTGAAATAGTGGCTTGCGTGACTTACAGGTTCAATAACTTTTCTTTAGTAGACAAATACGACTTGTGATTTCCAAAATAAATTTTCTTGCTGACATAAACTTATATTATTTCGTTACGTAAGTCTCTTGTCTATATTAAAAGAAACGTTTAATTGCTCGATGCTGTGTATAATATATATTTGCTTGTAGAAAACGTTAACTTAGAACTAAGGCTCTTTCAGATGTCAGTATACTGTATCCTATCGGGCCTTCACAAAATTACTCCAAATAAGCGAGGAATCTTCGGAATAAATACGATTTATGATTCTAAATTGCCTAAAAAAGAGCATACCTTTAGGCTTTTAAACTATTAACAGTTTTTATTCCTATCAATATGTCATTTAAAATATTCTTGTAGGTATGTGATTAATAGTGTTAGTGATCCGACTGTTATTTATAGTTAACAGCCCTCTTAAGTCAAGAGTCCTGATCTTGCCAGTAATGTTTCCTTTATCTGTTAATATTGGTTAGTTTTTTTTTAATTTCTATAATGGAATGTTGCTTTTATAGAGTATAGTCGAGGCCACGAATTTGAGTTCATTATTGAAGTGCTACAGTCGCTGCCTACTTACTGGCCTCCCAGTTTGCCAAACAAGTTCAATGGTTTCTTTTCTGTAGAAATAAAATACAATATATAAAAATATATGTATTGTTTAGTCAATACACCGGGGCATAAATCACAATTATTCTAATTTCCGCATTTTTGAGAAAATTGTCTTTATCATGATGACAAGTGTAGAAATTTCTCTGCAACAGTTCTAAAATATGATTGAAGTGTTTATAATGACTAAAGTACTATTTAAATGAAATGTACCACAAGTATAAAAAGCTGTAATGCATGTTGTCAGTAAATTGCAAGATGACGACAACAACTGTTACAGATTTTTCTAAACCGGACTCTCTCGGCAATATATAAGCAGTTCAAGAGTGGGGCTATAAAACGCTATTACCAATGTGGCTAAATGAGATGTTTATTGATTGTTAACAGGACCTGGTATGGATGCGACCTACTTCTTGAATGGTATTACTCTTCCGTTGTCCTCCAGTGCACGTCTTCGTTCGTTGATGTCGACTAAACGCTTCCTGCAGTGGCAAAGCCGATGATGGCTTTGTACTGATGCCAGTATTTCCTGATGGATAATAGTCAATGCCGTGCGATTTTCGATAGCTCATCTTGTCCTCCACTTTCCTCCATTGGTCTTCGCTCCATCTTACCTTTCTCTCGATGAAAAGCTACCTCAGTGGTCATTGTAACTCTTCATTACCTGTCTGATTGTTTCCCAGCCATTTATTTAGCTTTCACTGGTGGGAATCGAATTATTCCCCACCGATTCACAACTTTTCACTTGATCTGTTTTAATCCCCAATGTACCTTAGTGTTTTTTCTCCCCTTCAAAATATTATAATCAGTTGAACGGCAGGCGTATTTACTTCAACCCAGATCCGAGTTTGATAGAATGGAACGTTGATTATGTGTTATTACATGACACCTTGTATATATATATTATTACATGAACTCCTTTTGTCTACCCACCCATATGTTATTTTTCTGAAATTTAATTTTTTTTATTGTAATTAACTTTTGTTAATTACCTTAGTAATTATCTTGGTCGTTTGTCCAGGAATATGTCCCTTCAGCGAAGAGCTGATTTGAATTTACTTTTAGTTAGGGTTAATTATTATACAGGAGAATGAAATAATAGTATTCAATAATAAATAGAAAATTGAGGAAAGCTTTATTAAGAACTGCATTAGTTTTTACTATTTATTGTATACTTTATGAATTCCAATATGTAACACTAAATTAACGTTAAGAATGAACATTATATTAAAAAAAAAATGTTATCAATGTAACTATAATAGTTAAAGTCACAAATTGACAACACCCATATATTTGTCTTTGAATGTAATCGATTACTTTGGATATTATCGAAAATAAAATTGTGCGCTAACTCATTTAAGAAGTCTTGAACAGGTGTATCTCTTGAAAAGCGTCCTCTGGTATTGCAGATGGAGAGTAGAAAGATGAACTTCTGGTGTTGATTCGTCTGGTACTGAAGACGGACAACCGAAGCCAATCCTTTCCTTGCCCTCTCACAAATTCGCCCTATGGTCTCCAATTTCATCGGTGGTTCATTCTCCCTTCATATGGCTTGGTTGAAAAATAGGTAAATTGGCTTGGTCCTTGCTGCCATCTGATGTGAGAATTGGATATAGTATTAAGCTAAATAATACTGACGACATTCTTCCTGCACTCAACCATTGTAGCGGACGGATTATAAATTAAACTTTTAAGAGTTCTAATTCACTGAAACTTCTCACTTCCGAATGGTTTCACTATTCTTAAACAATTTTACATTTAAACAACGGATTGAATGTTTAATATAACTAATATAATTGGCCAATGAAGATAAGATAATTAGAAGATTTTTTTTCATGGGATCGTTTTAATTGTTCCTTGACTATTTTATATTTACAGTTCGATTTTGAAATATACCGAGTTTTTAAGATATATATATATATTACATTATTTTAATATCTATTTTTCGACATTGGTAGCTTATTCAATGTACATGCAAATTTAAGTCTTACAATGGAATTTAATGCTATTAAAAATTTTAGTTGTTCCCTTTGATAGCATAGCTTATTAGCCTATAAAGGAGTCATGCTATATGCAGAGATCTGACCCGAAATTTTGATTGTCCAGCGTTGTTAATAATGTTTTTTTATAAAATATTTTGTTAGAACGTGATATTTTCTTCACGTGCCCGGACAAGGAAGCTTAACCTAGTTTTCCTAGATGACCTGCTCCCATTGTGGCGGAATAGTTAGTGAAGTCAAGGCGTGACACATGCTGAAGTAATGATTCCAAGATCTTGAATGTCGACATTAAATAATATCTATTACCAACAATTCAAGTAGCCTGAGAAGTCCTCTTCTTGGCCAGCTCGAGTTTATGTTGGAACACTTTATGAAATTTTATGATCAATGCAGTGATAAAAGAAAACACGTGTGCCGTTAATTTAGAATTAGTGATTTCCACTTAAAGAAATCAATGGAAGTAATACCTTCCTTAGAAAAAAAACTAACAGATTATATAAATGTTGACAATGTCATTCAAACTTTTCTAATAAAAAAAGTAAATATGTAAACACGCTTTCTTTTTATGATTTTATGTTCAATACGTTTAAACAAAAGAAATCAATTTATTTAGTTCAATTGCATAGAAAGAGTGTAAGAGGGTGAGGCTAATAATAATGGTTATAATAATGGTGGCCTAATAATAATTATAATGATAATAATAAGTATAAAATGAGCTAGTGAATCTAATTTAATTTTAAGTAGTCCTTTTCGATAAGAGATCGCGTACTGTTCGTTAAAACGGACCAGTTTCTTGTACACGTTGTAAGTGAATGTCTCCAGTAAACGGAGTGAACGTGGAAGGTAGCTTTCCAAGGTGAACCCTAGATTGGAAATAATGGTGGCATGAAAGATAATGGCTTGGGGACCTGTTGAGGGTGCAAGCTGGAAATGCCGGTCGTAACCAAACCAATTATTACATCTTTGCTGCCTACGGCATGCAGCGTATATCTATCTAGTATTGTTGCAACAAAACAAGGAAGTCTTAATTACAATAGGATTTATGAGGAACTTATGATTTTAATGTGGTCATTCCCCTGCTGTCAATTACACGGGATAATATAATTACGTGACGATGTCGTTTCACAACGACCCAGAGCTGAGATTTCGGAGTGGGGGAACAAAGGAGGAATTAGTAGAGAAAACTGATTTGCCAATACGTGACAACATAAGGGGTTATAATGTGCGTTCCTTCAACCTTCGTTCCTACAAGGGTTATGAACGCAAGGTATATGACGCTGACACCGATATCGCTTCAAAAATCTATATTAATAGAACACTCGTGATACATAAGTAATATGTTTTTACTAATACATATATATATATAAGAAATAAAGGAGGATTATTATCAAAGCTTTCGAGCACATTTATTTCATCGATCTACAATTCAAGCCATATATAATTATCCCCATCCCGCAAGGTCTGCGCTGCTACGTTTTAAACGAACTGTGGGTTTTTATTTTAATAGATGGATTTAAGGTGAGCCCCATCACCTTTATTAGTCAGTTTACTCCAGTCACGTATAATGTATATCATTATACTTGTTTATTCATTATATAATTTTTATAAAATAGCAAAACCTGTATATAATGTAGCAATGCTACAAGAAATACAAAAATAATTTGTAAATAGACTCGCCTGAGGATCTATAATTATCTGTAAATTTAAAGGGGATATGAAAAAAAAAGAAAGGTCAGCAAGTTGAATATTATTAATTTTTCAATCAATTTATTCAATGTTTGGTTGTGGTCTTACTACCAAGTATTAGGGTATAGTGAATGAATAGATATTTACATAAATAAAATTAATACAATTGACAAGAACCACCTACCTACCGATTGGTGTTGACAGTGAGTCAATATAAGTAAACCAAAAGATATTCATCCATTATTAAATTTTTTTTATTTTTAATTCACAATAAACTACCGACCGGAGTTGCGGGTTTTCAAGCGCACTTATTGGTGGGGGGGGGCAGTGATCAGCGATGCAGTGAGCAGTGAACGGAGAGACCGTTCCCTGATAATGTTTTTATATTTTCAAAAAGTATATTTTTAGATACAAAATAAATACGTAACTTAATTAAAATATGTTGTACTCTTCAATTTTTTTTATTTAATCTCAGAGTTGATTTTTCTAATCTTAGTTCTTATGCTTCTTAATGAAAGAATTTTCCCATAATTCAGAATTGCTATCTTCAAAATAGTTGATAACAGCAAGGGTGATCTGAAGTCACTTTTTCTATGGTTGTATCAAATTAATCCGCTCCAATGTCCAAAATATCCCTTTGGGAAATCTCGCTTCTCAAATGAATATCAACTATTTTGTCATCGGTGTGCTGTTAGTACCCTTTATAATTCTTCTTTCCATACACTGAACCATATCGACTTGGTCGATTTTATTGAAATCAGACATTGTTTTTACAATCTCAATATATGTTTTAATATCGTGTTTAGTTCACCATAATGTTGTGGATTTTACTCACCAACGCTCTCAATGACTTCTAAAATTTTGCTCCATGTAAGTTACGCTGTTTTTGAAGGCAATCTTTCCACACATTTTTTATCGTCTACATTTTTAAGACATTCTTCATGGATTTCGAACAGTTTCATTCACGAATAACGTAGGTTACAGTAAATTACGTAGGTGGCAGATAGTAGATGAACATTTGTCTGCTTTTAAAATGGATCTAGATAGGTGAGATGCCGCATTGTCCAGTAAAAGAACTACCTTACTAGTACGTTGAGTCATCCAAAGAACCCCGGATAATCGAGGTTGTACTGTACTCTAAATCAATGTAGGACTAGAGTAGTGACGCATTCTTGTTATTTTTTTTATTTATAACACTACCTAATTATTTATAATACCTTTGCTTTGCTATCTTGTCATGATTTAGCATATAGCTATGAAGCAGAATAGTTACTGAGAATGTCCTTAAATACTTGCAAATGAATTGCAGAAAATTCGGCTTGAATACCATTTAGTAACTTGGAGTGGAACGAGAAGTACTGTCGAGTCGAGGCATCGAAATTTTCTCACTTAATTCCGTAATTGTCAGATTTGTATAAAATTTGTTACTAATACTACTTAGCAAGTTACGAAATATATTATTTGCTGGCCTAGATATTATAACACTCACATACTTTTCAATGCCTTACACAATTTGCACTTTTCATTAAAAGAAAGAGACATTGCGAACTTATATAAGACTCATTGCGTGGAGAACAGAAGCATGATAGTACCCACTGTACGAGTTTCCTCTCTTCATCTTTAGCAAGTGTGAAAAGGTGACACTTTCATTGTCCGTGTTTCATCAGAAATGATGACGCATGACTACTGACGATGGACGTCTTAGTAACGTTTGACACCCTCTATATATTTTTTTAGAACTGATTGACAACATGTAAGCTTCTCAGAAGAAATCGATGCAAGATTTTCTATGGTATTCATACAAACGAGCTTCCTCATACCACATCTCCCCCCACAAAAATACAGCCATTATAATTCATATATTTACTATCGACAATATACTATTTTTATTTGGATCTTTATTGGATGAATGCTTGCAGCTTATGTGTAATTTTAAACTACCATAGTTTATTTAGCGATTTAATAATCCCTTCATAAATCTAAACTTGATAATATGATAAATTAGGAGCTGACGGAAATTTAAGATTCCAGTGAACATCTGTCTAAAACAATGGACACCCTTTACTTTACAATGATATAAATTTAATAATGAAGTAAGTCAAGTGGGTAACATAGCAGTTTAATGTATTATAGTATAATAATCTGTATTGAACAAAATTACATTACAATAAAAAACAAATATTTTGTAGATAATACCTGAAACAAAATAAAATATTTTTAATGCTATAAATGGTGAATAAATAAATAAATCAAGTGATGGTGAATGAATATTTTAGAAGGTACCCAAACGATTAGTGACATTAAATAATAAATTTGTTTTAAGGCGTAACACTAAATTTTATTGACTCATTCTTATATTTTGGCCCAGTGATGTAAGTTCTGGCAGTCCTACGCATGTACCCTTGCTCTCGACAGTCTGTGCAAAAATAAAAAGTTGGAGTTCCCCGTTGCTAATACTGCATCATCTCTTTCAGGCAGCTTCTTTCACGTTGACCTAGTGTTGAGAGTATCTCCGGGTTGCGTCATGTCCATGGATTTTCCACTTATTCCTGTTTATCGAGAGTTGATAAAAGCTGTACGTGTTTATTTTAGCCGTATAAGTACTAACCCACTTTTTCTATACCGTTCCCCATCAATGGCAGGACGCTGTAGCGGCTGGAACGCTTGAGCCTTAGGTTCTAGGTTTAGGTTTTAGTTTGTTTCCCACATTTTTAAACTGAAGGTGAGCCCCATCACCTATATTGTATTCATGCTATTGACCTCTTAACTTCAATCTGATTTATGTAACCCAACCTCCTTCAAATGCATCTGCGCATAGCAGAAAGAGGAGAAATTTTGTCAATTCTTTGTTCAAATGTTTACATATTATATAAAAAATAAAAGGGTAGGAAAAAAAAAGAAAAAAATTGTACTTGTGACATTCGATCGCCATCTGTCATTAACTGATAGTTTCATATTGAGGATAAAGTTTATTTCAACTTTTGCCGCAGAAGATTGACTAGCTGAGTATCAATGTTAGGATCGGAATCTCCCATTTGAAGGGTGCATAACATAAAATATCACCCAATGTAAATGGATTAGAAACGGGACTGGTTTCAAGACCACTTTCTTACAGTCCTCTGAACTGTAAGACTATTAAGACCGAACAAATTCTAAATGTTTTCTTGTTCTTTTTGTATTTAAAATCGAAAGTATTGTCCATTACGAAAGTCTTATGTAACCATTGATGTTTGTTTACACACTCGGTTCTTCTGATGGTTTCGTTTTAGCGGTGAGAGGGTTCCATTCTATAGCCTACAGTAGGCGCGTGTCGTTCACACTCTTATGTCACACATACCAGCTATGCATAGTTGCGTTCATATATACAATGATAGTGGCTTTTGACACGCGGTAATATTTTAACATTTATGATTAATTATTCGAATTGACAACATGAAATTACATTTCTAACGAATAATAAGGAATGTATGTTTTTAAATGAGTACAGACATATATACTTACACATGGTGGATGTATCATTATTCTAGTTATTTTGTAATGGTTTATTAGCATTACGAACTTGTAATAATAACAGTTGATAATAGTTCTAATGTAACTAGGTTCTAATAAATATTAACAATGATAAAACTCATTTGTTTCATCCCCTCCTCATTCTGAGGCCCCTGATCATGGCTGACTCATACAAGGTCTGTAATTTAGTACCTCAGGAGATAAGGGGGGTGTTTATTCCATCAGCAAGGGATTTTGTTTCAAGTGGGCCTGTTTGTGCTCCGACACGACTTGGTCCCTTGGTGAGTGCTTATAATATAATAGAGTAAAAAAGACAACTAAACAGTAGTCTAATTTCCTTCTTACTGGATAGAACCGTCTACATCATTTTACTAAATCACTCGCCTAAGTTCTTCCCGGGCACGTTTAGTTACTTAATCATTTACTAATGGACTACATTACCTGTTGACCTATAATATTTGGGAGGAATAAAGCGGCCCTTGCAAGCTGAAGTATGCGCCTCGGCCTCACCCGGCTATAAACGAGGAGAATTATGTTCTTGGAATGCGTTCTATCGTTCTATCCGGATATTATTTAATGAATCGCCAATTAGCAGTTGAAATTGAACCTCTAATTTGGTTGTACGGTTATTAGAATCGACAGCTCTTCATATTTCTTCCTTTGATAAACGATCTATTCCTGCGATCTAGACGGAGAAAGGAGATGGATAACTGCGATGTTGTGCAACCCTCCGGCAGAAGAGATTGCTCTGATCTCCAAGCCTTTCAATTAATATGCCTACGTTTAATTCCCAGCGCACAAACCGCACGCCACGGCCGGTGGTTCGGAAGATACGATTGTTACATAGAAGTCATCACTTCCAGCTTGAGCATTGGCCTTCACCTACTTGTTTAGGGGCATGGTGAAATCCGAAAAATGTAACACTGCCGTGCGGTAGACGAAAAAGTTTTTATTCGAATAGCTACCGTGCCCTAGAATGTGTATGGTTGCTGCATTTCGTTCGCTTCATGTGTCTACATCACCCTGGATGCGTAGTCCCGTTACTTAATGTCTTGATTCCAGTGAAGTTCAATTGATTTAAGAACTTCTAGGATTTCATACATCATTTCTTCTAGTGGACTCCTAAAACCACTGCGTCAAATCTTTACAATTCAGTAAGACAACTTTCACACAACAATTAATGACAGTTTTTTCATTTGACCAATTACACTTATAGAAAAGCACAAGTTTTATGAGTGGTGCTATTTTAACATGTATTAGCCTACTAAGTTTTTCTAGTTGGTAGTTACTTTGAAATAAAAATTTCAAAAATAAAAATTGTGGATTTATAAACCGGATTCGCTATTTCTTTGCTCATGTTACCGAATGAGACTGAACCCTATCAGATCCATAATCCATAGAAAACATCTTAAGGTGGATTAGCACACTAACCAAATACTTCTGGGATTAAAATCATATGACAATTTTACGGCTTATCTCTGTATTTGTTGTTTTGTGACCCATTTTTTTCTGATGGTATATGGCATGGGTTTTAATAGAAATCCATTCTTAAGTTTCTGGCAAGTTTTCTTAAATTAGTTTTAAAATAAAGTTATTTTCTCTCCTTCAAGTTTTTATTAAATTAGGGATGGAGTCTTCTTACTGCTGTATCATACGAAGTTTAATATTTTGAGGATTTTTATGCAAAGTTGACTAGCCTGTGAGTTGTAATATTTATTTTCTGCTTTTTTACATTATTGATCAACTTTTTTCTTTGTTTAAATGTTTTTGTTATTGTTCATAAATCAAAATACCTCTGGCATGTTCCAAAGCCTCCATTCATACATCAATTACTATCTGCTTTATTTTAAAAAATAATTAAAATCTATTTATTTATCAAGAATGACTACTAACTGCGATTAGGTAGAGAAAACATTTGCTGTTGTTTGTGTGATATTAAATTTTAAAAAGTTGCTGAGCAGTTACATGATGATTTCTTCTCTCGGAGTCAAATGCCAGTTTATAAGCAGACCTTGGTCGCTTTTTTGTTCGCATATTTCTTGTTATCCTATTTCGACCATTACATGCTATTACTGCATATGCCTGTTCGAACTCAAAATTTTACCATTGCTTTCGTGAAGTACACAGTCGGACATCTGACACCAGAGTAATCACCTAAACTTTAAGCTCACCACCCCAGAGAAGATGAACTCTTCGACCGTGGAAGATACCATTGTCCATTTGTACACTATGCCCCATACCGACTCATCGACGTCTGCACCGTCCTTGGTGGTCCTCATTGGAGGTCTTTGCACCCTCTGCATTGTCCAGGACCCTATCGTCTTCTGTTCTCTCCGGTATTGTTTCGTCGATTGTCATCAGTCTCATCATATTGCTTTAGTAACTGGTACTGTTCTATTACCATTGTCAGTAGGCGTATCAAATGTATCTTCAAACCGCCAAGTACTTTTTTTTTTTGTAGTGATTAACATTCTTGTGCCTATGTTAATATCTATTCATCGAGTTTATAGTTATATAAAATTGATCGCTACGATTCGGTTGTCTTTTTATGTCATTCTAAGAGACTGATCATGTAGCCTAGTTAGGGGTGGGAAAGCTATTGTGTTGAATCCCCAGCGAGAGGGTTCCATTAAGGATTTACTTTTGCAGGAAGTTGCTTTGAAAACTCTGAGGAAAGCCAACAACGTAAGCGGCTCCGTTAATTTATCGTAAATAATCTCATAATCGTGCGAATAATTTATTGGGCGCTAGCCCGCATTTTAGCCCGCGTGGAAATCTTAACGCAATAAGATTATTTTCATTGCACCCATCGTCTTAAACTTAAGGTTTACTTCCTAACCGCTTTAGTAATTAGCGTCAAGCTACAGAGCCTATATGTTCAATTTTCAAAATACGTTCAGTAGTGGCTACCGTTAGAAATGAAAAAATGGCAATTAAACCCAGAAAAATAATTAGGCCATACCTGAGATGTTTTATGTGTGTAACTGAGGGTTTGTACCTATTTTCTGGAAAAAAAAATACCTCTACGGTATTTGGACTCTTGGCATTGTGATTTCTGCCCAGCCTCTTATTTTAGCTTAGTCATTTGCCAGATACTTCGTGCCCAGAATTCACGTGACCCTTTAAGAGACCAGATATCTCAATGGACCTGCCTTTGTATGAAGATTTGTTGGCTCTTAGTCAGTTTGCGTGAACCCTGGTTTGTCGGTTACCATATACATGCAGAGATATAACAACTTTTTTAATTCAAGCCAATTAACATTTCCAAGCCGACGTGTGTTTTTTTTATTACGTTAATTATATTTATATAGTAGTGTTATTTTTGTTATACTAGTTGTGTCATGAGCTGAACCGCGCCGCGTCGAGAACCCGACCACGAGCTTATACAACGCTCTGACCTTTCGCTGTTTCCTTTTCTTTTCTCCTCGAAGCCGGACACTCATGGCGATTGCACTTGTGCAACTGACAGCCTCACATGCAAATGTGCGTCTTCTTCATGACTGTATTCTGACCTTTCGTGGCGTTTCAGCTTAAACTCCGCCCTACTGACAGTATCAATTAGTTTATGTGTTTTTTTTTTTTGTCAATACCAAGAGAAGACACTAACGATATTTTAATTGTACCTATTTGAATGGAACGATACCCTTCTCAAAAGATTTCTTAAAGGTGAAAAAAATTGTTTTTAGAAAGGAACCTTTCTAAAATATTCAAATGCCGGTCTGCACGTATCTCCTCGACAGTTTACAATGACTTTTAGTTGATCTTGTTTATTATGACGTCGAATAATTAAGTACTGTCCGCTTTCAGGGGAGGATTTCCAAATGTAGAACTATAGTAAACCGGAAGTAAATATTGTTCCAATATAATAGTACAAATACGTAGAATGGAAAGGTTATAATTTTGCTGACCACTCTTGCTGCATTGTTTGTATTATACACATATGGCTCGTGTAATGTTGTTTGGAGGGTGGTATGATACCTCAGAGAGAGCAGGGGAGTGTATGGATGAAGGTTAGGAGAGTATCTTACTTCATTTTATAACACTTACACGAAAAGATTGGTCGGAGGTCGGTTGGCCTCATAATTGAGGTTTCTTTTTTAAATTTTTGTAGTTCGGTAACCGACCGGGATATATATGTCAAGATTATACTTAATAATCCTCCTACTCCAGGGGATGACTTAACTTACAAAGGATATCTCGAATCCGGATACCGCGCGCCAATACATGACACACGCACTACGAGCGAAAGTATTCAAGTTAGACTTAGTCCCAAGTCCCAAATTAGATGCTCATCAGAGACAAGAAGAACCTCATAGTGACTTACAGCTCAAGGAGCACCACCTCATAATCTCAGGGGGGGGGGTGAGGATGGGTGAGACTTCTCTATGTAGTACAATACATAGTTTCACACGGCAACCCATTAAAACAAATAACAATGCAGATGATAATAAATGTAAAGAACATCAACTTAAAAATAGATTTTAAACCCAAGGGGATTCACAAATATGTTGGTAGTTAAAGATAATCAGGTCTGATATTGTCAATGTAAATTCTATAGACTGTGGTCGCTAAAATACAACTGCAGTTTATAAAGTAAATTTAATCTTTAAAATGCTGGCCTCGTTTTGCTAAGTTTTAACGCCTCCGTAGCGCAGGCAAATTTTGTGCGGCCCGAGGCCAAAAATATTTATATTTCAGTGGTCAAGGCGTACCGTAAGGTACAACTGATTTTAAAGAAAAGTTTTACTCAGGAAAGCACCTAGCGTAGGCTAGTAAATCAGGTAGAGTAGTTAGTAGCGTGAGGGGGGGGGGGGGTAGAGAGTTGAGGTGGGGAGGCTTAAGTTACCTGGTCTGTGCTAGCATAACATTCACAAAATTTGAAACGAACCCCGGGAAAAATAATTGGTGACCTTTTGATCCGGAATCCTTGACATGTGACATTGTTGTTAACTTTTTTCTTTGTAATTATCGCAAGAATAACCTTTATTTTATTTTTCAATGTCCACTATTATCTGTCTGTTGGTCATTTAAGGGAGGTTTTGTCATCATTACACGAGAGCCGTCTATGTACGTTCTCGAACTCAGATTTCCTTAACACCGCCTAAATTTTCATTTATTTTTTTTAATCATTTTTAACACCTAAAATATTTTTTTCCTCGAAGGCATAATGAAAGTACTCTTTTCTGAAATAAGTGGAAATCAAAGTTAAATCGGAAAAGAAAAGCCGATGTAGGCTATTACATAAAAAGCACAGCTTCACCTTGACAAATAAGTCAAGTTCTTTTGGTCCCGATTGCTCTCTAAGTAATTGGGGCGGAAATAAGGTATGATTGGACTAACTCGGACTGAGAGCTTAAGAAATATCCGTTCGCTTTGTCTGTTTCACTTTTTGTTAATCGTATTGAGGAATCGACGAAGGCTGACCTTAGGGGCTGATTCCCCGGGATTACAAAATAACTGAAGAATAATTTCAAGCTGCTGTAGAACCTTGAAAAATTAACGATACTTTCGTTATTCCGCTTCACTAAGATTAGTTATGAGTACAGGCAGCTCAGTGTTAAAAAATAGAAGAAGAGACGTCGTGGAAAATCTAAATTTCTCCGGTGTATCACCAATAGAATTTCAACCAGTGTGTCCTTATGCCGAAGACAGTGGTGTGAACAGTCCGATTCTAGTACAAATTAGGTTGAGTTGGAATTATAAAGAACTTTTACTTTGGGCCAGCTGTTGCTTAAAAGCCAACTGAGCAAGCGCTATAGTTCTACGATCAGCTCCAACCCTCGAGGGTCCCGCCATAGCCCGTCTACGTTCGGTGCTTACAACTTTGGAAAGACAGGTGTTGTATTTCTTAATATGCAAACTCTAAACCGGTAATAATAAAAAGCTCCACACCACCAAAATAATATCTGTTTTGTTTATTTTGTAAGCATTCTTGTGCAAAGAATACCATATTTACGGTTGTAATACCATATTGAACCGTGGTTTAGTTTATCCTTTGAAATCCTATATTAATAAACCCCTGGATCCTTTAGACTCATTTTTTATGAATAATTTGAATTATTCTCTGCATACAATTAATTATTTAAATTAGTACGCTTTACGAGGTAGTCCTGTTGCAGCTGATTGGCCTGCAGTGTCGATCGTGGTATCTCGAATGTCATTCCAGGTGGGTATGGGCGTGTTTGGTCGTGCCACACGACTCCCTCTTGACCAATATCTTAGGTCGTGTCTATTGTGCATATTTGGAAACTATAACTGATGCCTTGCTTGATTGGAACCAACGTATGATACTTCTTATGATTGTTCACTGCTTATTTATTTGCTTAATATACGTAGCAGGCCATTGTTTATGTTGCATTTCATGTGAAATTATATTATTAATTATTGTATATGTCAAATGAAATCAAATAGTAATGTGATTTAATTTTGGACAATTTTTTTTAAAGGTTTTCTGCCATTCGTTCTATTTTAGCATTTATGTCTCGGGCCGTAGAAGTTTTTTCAAAAGAAAATTATCCGTCCTCGAAAAGCAGAATTAGGTTATTGTAACAAAGGGAGCGGCGACACAACACGCCATTTGCCGCAACCTTGCATTTGAATAAGAAAGGACAAGCGCATGCGGTGACCGAAATTATGTTGTAATTAGTTTACATTTAAAATAATGTCTGTAACGAGCTGTTTTACTGGTAAAATAGTTCGTTCATTTTTGATTTTTGTATTTTCATAATATTTGCTTGTAAATGTATTGTTTGTATATTATTAAATATAAGATACGTTTATTTTTATTTAAAATAATAATGCTAATTGTTCGTTTTAACGTTTTAATTTATTAGTTCATATATCGAAATTATAAGTGTTCATTTGACATATGCGGGTTAATAGAATTCAGAGAGCCTTGTGATAATAGTGGATTTTTTTACGACCATGTCTCGGGCTAAAATTGATTCGAAGGTTGACCCGGTAAGTAACGCACGTTTCCTTTTTTTCTAATCTTATTTATATTTATTTATACAGCGGACAACCGTATTATTTTATATATAATATTTTATTTTAATTTGGTATCTTGGTACGTATACGCCCTTACATACTCTAATAAGAAGACTGAAAAAAGAGCTGCCGTATCTTGAACCTCCTACTTATGGAAATAAAATCACTTTTTATTTTAGAATTTCATCATAAACCATTATGATTTTATGGTTTTGGTATAAAAGTTAAATAAATCACTCTGTACAAAAATAGTTAGGTTTATTTTCGGCACGCCCTCATATTCGAATAGCCCGCAGCACAATGGTCGTTAACTACACTGCAGGTACGGCATACGGTCCTGCCTTTCAACAGTTATGTCAATGTTAAACTAATATTAATATCAATGAAGAATTTTTATCGTTTAGAGCTTATGCTTAAAAATGACTAATAATATCTTATATGGGCGAATTCTCGCCTACATTTGCTTAATCGATTTAAAATTATGAATATGCGAGGAATACATATGTAACAGTTTACTTCGGTTGCTTTTTTTTTTATATTATTGTTTAACAGAGAATAGAAGTTTTTGGAATCGGCTATAACTTTGTTTTCTCCTGATACTTATTCTTGACCAGCAATAGGAGCTGCTGGCGCACTGGCATACGAATCAGCCGACAGTTGCAAAACCCCTGCGGGCCCCAACAGCCGTACGTTGGCAGCCAAGGCTGCAGTATCGGCGAAAGGAAGCACTCTACTAGGCTTAGTGCTTGCCCAACTCTATTATGTTATGTTTTTGTCCAGATTTGAATCCATACTGTCTTTTTTTCTAGTAAGCTATGCCTTGCTATCAAGAAATTGATTTTTTTTTACATCGCGGTTGTATCCTTTGCGATAGCTGGATAGGAATAATAGCCCTGGAAAATAATCTAAAGGCTTGTTAGTTTGCATTAAAATATAATTAATACGGTTTTTTTAACAATAATAATATGCAATATGTTGCCTCAGATTTACATAGTCCAATCGCTATTTTCATCTAGTTACTGATTGATTGAATGCTGGAACAGAATTAGTGTGGTTTGGAAAAAAAAAATCATTTATGTAGTATTGTTTGCAAAGACGTAGTTATATTTCGTTTTTGTTCGTTTATTTAATGGATTGAAAAAAGGACCATACTAGGAAAATCAAAAAAAAATCTGCTCTAAGCCGGAACCCTTCTTCTCCTCGGCAGCTTGTGAGAGGTATAAATGAGTTTTAGTTCTTTAGCTCAATCACTCTGAGCCTTGTTTGAAGAAAACTACTTTTGTTCTTTAGAAGGAGGTAACTCTCGAGAGCGGGAACGGTAACTTCTATTAGCAATAGTTATCCCTTTTAGGGAATGAGGAAATTGAAAGCCGATGTCTCATTTCATTTTCCGTTTGTTCTCGGTGAACAGTGCTCCTCCATTAAATGTGTCGGGAGTGTCATCTTGTGCTCTGCAAGCCTGTGCGCTAACGCCTTTGATGCAATGGCAGTTCTCTGAGCAACCTTCCCGATCCGTCAGCGCTAGATCAAACCTATTGTGGCCAAGCCCGCTTTTTGTCCTACCTCTTTCCTGGGTGAAAGGGCTGGCCCGTATCTCGAGTTTCTCATGATATGTACTATGATTCACAAATCGTCAAGACTATAATTAATCCCCATCCAAACGAAAGCATGGACAAGTTTATCAACCTTTTAGCAAAAAATAATTTATGTTTTTATCTCTTTAAACTAAAAGAAGTCTTCTATCTAAATTATTCACGTGAACAGTTTGGTCATTGCAGATTCTATTGCTGATTTTTGGCGGGCTTTTAACTACAAATCATACATTTTTTTCATTATCTTTTTCATCAGGTTTGATGCCTTTTTAGTAGTGGCAAATCAAAAGATAAAAAAATAAGATGTTCCTACTTACAACATAAATGGTTCAGATGAATAAATTCAATAATCCTTTTAATAAATAATGTATAAATCTTAATTAAGCAATTTTTATCTCTTGATAATATTTGGACTATCAAACATTTTGAAATAACCAGGCATTATTTTTCCCCTATGTCTAGTTCCTGATATAAATTAACCAAACGCATCAATTATTAGATGGTATCAGCGAATTTGTGTCTGAAGGTTTATTTTTACGATAAAAAAAGTATGGTTCCCTTGGTAAAGTTGAATTCGCCACTGTCACGTAGTAAAGAATTAAAAAAATCATACCTCTCGTTTTCATTATTTTTGAGAATCAAATGACTTGTCTGCCCCCCCCCTTTTTTTTATTCCCCGCAGTACTTTTCACGGACTATCTTGACATCTTCAGACCCTAAATAAATGATTGGTGGTGAATATTTAATAGCTGTGCTATATTGTTGTCTTCTAGGAGGGTTCTCGACTAATATTATGTTGCCTGCTGTCTTGTTTCTGTCTTATCTGTCTAATTCCTCTATGCAGTTATTTTCTCCTACCTGTCAATTTACCCAATCACATCCAATTCTCTGGATACCAGCACTTTTTAAACATGTATAGGCAATGAATGTATATTGTAAATTATACTTTTGTAACAATCACAAATCACAGTGTGGAATGGTTAGAAGTTATATATAATGTAGCTAAGCTACAGGACATATTATATTGTTCTATTCTAAAGAGATTCATTTATACAGAATCTATATTGAATTCCATAATTTTCATAAGGGGATATGAAAAAAACAAACTTAGTTAATCGTCCTTCATCTATAATATCTTGCAATGCTATGTCTTCCTACTTCCTTGTTGTCAAGCGTGAAGTACTGTTGTAAGAACGTTGCAAAATTTATGTTTTTCCTTTCCACAAAGTTATATATTTTGGCAATGCGCATTCAACTGTCATCCTCAGCGCTGCAACGTGTAAAAATTTGATATAAAGTAGCGATATTAATATGTTATAATTATAGATTGTTAATTAATAAAAAAGTAAAATAGTTGGAAAGCTAAAAGTATTATAACAATTAATAAATGAAATTTTAGTTGATTAATTTATTGAATTGTGAGTTAATAATTGAAATTGTATTATTTTTAAGCTAATTTTTAATTTTATGATTTTTTGTAACATATTAATTTATGTACTTTATATTAAACTACAGCACTAACTACTTATTAAACTGTAGCATTGAATATGACTGTTTGACACTTTGATAGCACTTGGGCAATATATAGGAGGTGATATAGATATAGGTCTTCACACGCAACACTAACTCATAATATTGTTATTTATTTATTATCAAGTTATTAGTTTTTTGTTTACTTATTAGTTCTGTCTTGGTACTCATGTATTAGTGTGCTTGATAAGCATGCTATTTTCCTGTTACCTCTATAGACTTCGTGATTACACCTGTTAATGTAAATCCACGGAGAGGACGTGGTGTGAAAGTGGCTGTTGGCTCTTTAGCATGTGTGGTAACTGTTTGCTAAGTGTTCCCCCTGAGCGGACAGCCTTGTTCAATAGCGATCTCGATTACTTACTGGCCTTACACAGATTGTGAGCGTGGGTCAGCTCCTGCTAAGGCCTGGACAGCTCTTGCAATTAAAAGTCGAATTGTGTCCCGATTGTGTGGCCACATAGGAACAATTGAAACAATCCCTGTCCCACGCCGTGTCGAACGTTCACCGCAAACAGACGACACTTAGGCCATGTATTGTCTCCAAACTGTTCCCAGAACACCAATTATATTTTTTGCTTGATCGGGAGGCATGCGTCTCGTTTTAAGGTTGTAGGGTATCTGGTCGTATGAAATATATGTTATGCTGCCAAACGTGCCTTTGTGTTTGGTGTTTTAGGTCTATAGTCTAATAATCTTTGTAGAGGTGAGTATTTTAAAAGAAAAGAAAGAAAAGCTTTATAACGAAGTACAAGTAAAACACTGGTATATACAAATATTAAGAGTTATGTTACTACATGCTGGGTCGGATGTTTAGGGACGAGTGTCGGTGAACAAGTGGGGACTAGGACTAAAGCTGAGACACATATGTATAAGAGAAGGGTAGTTCCGGGAACAGGGAGGTCTAGGAAGGATGTGGTCGCTTACTTAAAAAATAACAAGAAACACCAGTGACTTCACGGAAGTGAAACAGCAGTTATACACTAGAAGGGGCTTGCTTCTACTTTTAGCATTATATAACTTATGATATATAAGTTAAGCCCCATCACTTTTAATAATTTCAGTACGTTAATGTATAATGTGTAGAAAACGGAATTTGTATAAAATGTAGCCAAGCTACAGGTCATATAATAAATCAATTGTAAATAGATTCGAAAACAAAAACTACTTGGTGTTTCCGAAGGGTATCATCTAGCTCAACGGAAAAAGAGCATCACATCATTGAGATGTTTTATTGGCCGATCTAATAATTTAATTAGAAAATATTATTTTTTCCAAAAGCAAAATTAATTTGTCTCCCTTTTCGTAGGGCTATTTAAAAAAAAAACACATTATCCTTTCATCATATTGTGTAATATCATACCTCCTAAAGACATGTGTAATGTAATGACAAATATTTTTCCTTCTAGCTAATTATATTTTTCTCCATCTAAGTAATTAATCAGTTGTTGCCACATTGCTATGGTGACAAGTATATTGGCTTGCTCTTGTTTTTCTTCTCCATATACATGTAGCTGGTTATACATTTTTTTAATTCCTTGCGCAATATTTAAATGTCTCCCAAAAGTGTGTTGGTTTATTTTGTTTACTATTGTAAGGATTTAGATATTTTATTTTTGCTTTATCTGTTCGCATAATAATAAAGATATTTTTGAACACGTGTTATCCTTAATAAATACACATTTATTATTATTATTATGGCAATAAAAGAAATAAATCTCGGAAGTACAATTAGAAAGATAAATTCCATTGAACTGAATTCCTAGGGATCACTCATGACTTCAAACTATTTCATGAGATATCTTAGGTAGTGGAATGTAGAGCATACAGAACGATGATATCACAATTGATCATACACCCTTGAGCAACTAAATCGAACTTTTTGATTCCGTTGTTCCGATGTACCATTTGTAGTTATTATTTGAAATTACTAATTTGCACGTGACTCCAATTCGTTAGAAATAGTAACCTTCAACTTTACTAGTAAAAGAAGGAATCCCTTAAAGCGTGTTCGAGCCATTCTCTTGTCCTTAGAGTTTTTTTTATTGAGGTTTTTATTTTTCTCTTTTCCAACCGGAATCGATCGCACGTTTGTCATTTTCTCAATGTTATTAGCCTCGTGGAAAAAGTGATTGTGTTCAGTTTATTCCTAGGATTTCTGAATATTTTGTTTACAGTATTTGTTGGGCTAGGATAACGGCTCTCGGAGAAACCGTTCTCATAAACGAAAATTTCCAAACACTTAGGCGTGGGAAACCATTTTAAAATTTCTCTCTGGGTGAATAGAAAATTTCAGAACTGAGCTTAGGCCTGTGCTGTCCTTTGTTAAAGCACCCCCCCCCCTTTTTAGTGACGTAAAATCATCTTGTTTTTGGAACAACTCAATTCAAAAACTAATTGAATATGCAAGGTTTTATTTAGAGGTTTAGAACGGGATTTATTACTTTGAAGTGTTTTCATTTTTTTTCCTTTATGTCCCCTTGTTATTATAAATTATGGAAATCAGTATAGATTCTACATACATGAATCTATTTACAATACGTCCTTTGTTCTGTAGCTTGGCTACATTTTATACAAGTTTTAATAATTGTATGTTGCGATTTTTGATTGTTACAAAAGTATAATGTACATTATTATTGAAAAGTGATAGGGCTCACATTAGTACAGGATTTTGGGTACAGGATTCACCCTCCTATAGTACAGGATTTTGGCAAGGCTTTTTTCCTCTATTGGAGGGAGAAAATTACGCAGTCGGTCTTCCCGGCGTTTAGACTGATGTTTAACATACTTATAATACTTTATATGCGTAACAATGAATATATCAACAATTGATAGACTTCTTAATTTCCAGTCCTTATCGTTTACGATTTTTTCAGTGGGGATCATTCCTGTCAAGATTGGCTCATACACTTTAATATTGGCGCAGCAATTTCCCACGTGTATTCTTACCTATCAGTGCCATTTCCCAAGGGTCTTGTGTAAACTCTTACCTATCGGGTTGTTTTTGAGAAATCGATGGCTGTATGCTCATAGCATTGGCAGTACTACATTGTCGGATTCGTCAAGCATTTCTTACACAGATCCTGTATTTTATCTTAAGAATCCAATGCATCAGTTAATTACGTAAAAATATTGTTTTATATACTGGGAAACGTTTTCGTGATCTACTTAAACCTACCGTTTGAGTGCATTGTCATAAATGTATTAAAATAATTTTCTCTGGTTATGGTTGAGCTACTTCCTGCGAATGGAGTTTCAAACAGAGTATAGCATTCTTCTCATTTATTTAAACCGCCATGCATGAACAGGGTGCTAGGCCTTAGATTATATATGTACAGGTGACTTTTAGGTCCGTATTTTAGAAAATTACAACCAAAAGTTGTCGAAAACTGTTGCTATTGAATAAAGAACCTTGTAAGTTTTGTGGAGGAAAAACCTCCCTTAGGAAATATTTTTTCACATTTAAATTAGTACTAAGGATGCTTCCTAGAAAAAAAACTAGGAAAAAATAGTAGAAAATGCTACGTACTTGCTCAACACACGGACCAGGTATGAATGAGTCATTTTATGAATGAAGTTAACAAACGTTTACCTACTGATACTAGAAAAAAAGTATTTTTGTCTAAACGTCCGGCTGTAGGTAACTAAGTGTCCTTTTTAATGGTTCATATCTTTATTCTGCATCTTTTATAACCCGAGTTGTCTATTGTTAGCTACGACAAGGAAAAAGTATTCATTTTTGAATAACTAAAGTTCCGACATGTTATGCGAGCCTTTATCTGCTTCTTACAGTAACAATGAGATGAGACATTTTGGTTGTACTTGAAACAGTCACAGTCACTTGAAATAGTCATGGGTGCGATGTTTAGAAACAATTTCCTTCATTGATCAGATATATCTTACTAAGCTGAAGAGATTGAGAAAGAACGTTTGAAACCAATAATCAAAAGTTTATAAATACGGTTGTATAGTTGAAGAGATGAAATAAAATGTTGTTTTTTATTAAGTTTTTTTCGCCTCTCGTTCTGACATCTCCCTGAATAACCCTCGATAAAAAATTAACCCAGAATTCGGAGATTTTTTTTTTCTTTGAGATAATTTGCGCTATAAATAAAATTTAAACTTTCATGAATTCGTTTAGATCCTACTTGTTTTGTAAAATAGGTGGGGCCATTTAAAAGAATTGTGGTAGTTTCATCCTGTACTGTTGAAGATATTCAGGGAGCCTGGTGGCCGCGCAAGATGCTAACCCTCATAACATAACGGAGTTTCCAGCAGGGTAAAGAAAGACATTGAAGGCTTTCAATCCTAGAGACCAGTTCATGGTGGATTATTATTTTTAAAATACCTTCAGTACGTATTACGTTTATGGTTTAAATTTATCGAATACTTGTTTTGTCTTTATGTGCTAATACTCCTTGCAGTAATCTATGCTACATACTAAATATATCATTAGTCTGTTGAATTCAATATAAATCGCTTCTCGGCCCATGAAGAGTCAATAATGCTTTTAGAACAGAATTTTTTTTTTTATAAATTATATAAATAGTAAGCATAGTAAGTAAAGTCGCTTAAAGCTTAATTGAAGGTTTAAGAAGATACTTGACTGCACACTAAAATATTTTTGGTTTTAATACTATTATTTTTCGTCTAGCATACCCGTTGTTGTTCATACCCAGCAAAGGTTCTTTTTTTGTAGACAATAAGCTAATTTCGAGAAAATCACTTAGATGCCTAATTACATTAACTTTCAGAATATAAATTTAGAGCTTTTTGTACAGTCCTGATGTAGATTCGTAATCGAAATGAGGAATATTTTAATATGTAGTATACTTGCACTTATACATTTTCAAAAAATTATTATTGGATTTGATTTGCGTTCTAAGAGCCCAAATACTCTAACCTGATATTGAGTATTTATTTCTTAGTTTCGATTTTATTTTGATGGGTGTTATCTTGAAAAGTACAGGTTCGTTGTTGATCTAATGCATCTTTCTATCTCTCTATGTTTTATTAACAAATGGTGGATTTTATGGGTGACTCCACATTTCTGGAGAGTTCTTTTGTATGGCGTAGTGACTCTGTCTCTTCTTCCGGTGAGGTTTCCAGTTCTTGATTTAAATGGTTTCGTTGGACCTTCTATAAGCCACCCACTTTATAAATCAGAATACCTCATTTCACTTATGTTGTATGGTCTGTCTACCAGTTCTGGTATTTAGTTAATAACATGTACCTAGTTTATAGTTTTTTCAACTACAACAACAAAAAAAGAAACGCAGGGATAAAAGTCTTGATTAATAATATGCTGTGTGTTGAGACTGTAACAGGCTATAATTACAAAAAGTCATTTAATGTTTTTTCATAGCCGCTAGGAAACTTAATTGTGTGAAGCATCATCCTTGAATTTCGTCTGGTATTCTTGATTTACTTACAAAAATCCAAAGTTTAAAAGTAGACAATTTACTGGAATAAATTTAAAAAAAAAAAAAAAAAAAAGGCTTTAAAGCATCTCCACTTATTTTATTTTATGTTTATGTCCCCTATTCAGGCAGCTTCAGGACATCGAATAACACAAATTTGCATCACCATTGTCCACATTTCCTCTACCATGACATATCAGAATGGTCGACTCCCGATATATATTTATACCTATCCCCTGAATTAATTAAAGCTTTTTTTCTAGCTAATAAAAAGCTAGCTAATAAATGTATAATTTTAAGCTGTAAATTAATCTAAGTAAAGCAAGAATTGGAGACATTTTTTTACTCAGTGAAATATTAAATACGGGTTTTTTTTTAGAGTGCTAGTAGCTCGTTATATTAAAATATCATATTATATTAATTTAGTTTTTCGAAATGTATTGTATGATTAAAATTACAAAACGTCATTGCAACAGCACACTTAATAGCCACACGAAAATGCCAGCTTCATTCCGCTATGTTTCAGGGAGATCGTGATCACTTAAAATGTTTTGGGAGATACAAGGGGACTATTTCGCTTTATTAACATCAATAATAAAATCCTTGCAGGGGATGAAATTTTTGCAATGGTAAGGTTTGGACTAATTTCAACTATTTATCATTTGTAATTATTCGCCCTTTAGGCCGTTGTATTGTCGATCTCAACCTTCGCCAACTCATCTCTGAGCCAATTTAAGTCAGGTTGCATTTTCAGGTAGTCTTCCGCTAATTTCTTAAATTATCCTTAAACTCGCCAATTGCTCTGGTCGACCGCTTGTCTGCTCCATTATTTAGTAACAGTATTTGAATGTAGCAAGTACACTCCAACGCTATCTTCAGGCGACCGCTGTTACCGCCCTGTGCTAAGTAGCTTTGGTATCTGACGCCAGGGTGCGTGATCGTAAGCTCAGACTTGCTTCCATTGGGCGCACTAAACTAATAACAGCTGCCTATTTGTTAATATTTTATAGATGATAAAAATATAATGTTCAGTCGATGAATAAGTCGGTTTCATTATTGTTGGTTTTTTATTAAACCTGCCAGTATTTTTTGAAAGTACAATTTTTGTCATTTGTTGGTTTTTTACTATAATTACTTCTGTTAGCAAACAATAATTAATTATTTGTACCATGTCAGAATAGGAGCCACTTAAGATAAAGGATTCACATTTTAAAATTCATTTTTATTTAAATAACTCCGTGTCATATTCCATAATTTTACTTATATGATATTTGAGAATGGTGGTATAGCCGCCAAAAGTGGTCAAATCAATTTGAAACATTTTGGGCAGACCAGAGGGAGTATATACATATTTATTAATGTGCATTGTAGTATATATTATTAATCTGCAAGTAATATATTATATCTATGATTTTTCTATTCAATAATGTATATTTAGCCTGTGCATAGAACAGGATTAGGAACGAATTTGTAATTAATAATTAGCTCCTGGCTCTACGAACTAATGGTTTATTGTAAATACCAATCTCGATACTTTGGGTTACGTTAACCATATATTATTTGTTCAGATAAATTTCACCATTTACTTCATTTTGTTCCAGCTCAAAAGCTATTAAAAATTAAAGGCCTTGAATTTTCCTCATAGTTGATTTCATTTTTTTACACAAATAATAGATGTCCTGGCCCATTTTATTATCTTTATTCTTTATTAATATTCTTAATTAATAAAACCTAGAGGTTATAATAATCAGTAACTGTTAGTGTATTGTCGGTAAATTCTAAATATTTTTTTAATATTTGATAAAGATAGACTTATTTTGCTGATTAGTATGCCTACAAAAAAAGAAGTTTGATTGTTAAAAGAAAAGAAATTTTCCTATCTTACTTTAATTTACCCAAATAACCTAGGTTTTTTTTTTATAATCTTATAATTAATATTGGAAAAAAAAAAGGCCATTTACTAAGGCTTTGTATTGCACTAATACTTGTCAACTTTTTTTTCATATTCCGTGCTTGTAATTTTGTTTATACTTAAATGTTTAAATTTAGATTAAACTGGAGTTTAAATGCTAAGCTTAATAATGATACTAACTTAAGCAGCAGCTAGTTCGAGAAATAAATCAATTTAAATAAGTTTTTAAGAATAATATTTGTGTAACAAGCTTCACTTCGATAGTAAAGTTACAGGAATATACAAATCTTATTATATTATAGATATTTTAAAAAAGGAAGTTTGAATCCCAAAACTTCAAAATACTAGTGTTTACAAATTTAAAAAATATAATCCGGTGGATTTGCCGGTATCGAGACATAAAGAAACTTATTGCATTTGGTTTGCTATCTAATATATTCGTTTGTCTTGAAGGATGCCCTCATTATAAAATGAAATAAAAAATATGCCAATTCAGAGATATATTCGAACAGCCCAAGCTTGACTACTTTATCAAACGTACGGTAAGGCAACTTATTGAATAAAAAATAGATAAATATACGAGTTAAATTATTAATTAATAATTGAATGCTATGCTCTGTTCAACATTCAACCCTATCCTGCGTTTCGTGTGGATCAATGGAAGTTTATCTAAAACTTAAAAAAAAAATCATATTAAATCATAAAATTGTTTTACTCGAGTGAACGTATTACCAATGATAGTTGGCTAATACTTATAGACTATTTTTAAAGTACTTATTGACTCAGGATTGTGAAAAAAATCTCTTTGCTAGGAAACGGGACTTATAACATTTTGCCATATATATATGAAGGGTGTCCCAGAATTAACGCAAGATTTGATTTAAATAGAAAATTCAGTTTTTAGTATTTTTGTTGTTATTTTTTTTATTGAATTATAAAGTAAATAGGATAAGATTATTTATGGGATAACACATCGGGTAAATGGGCTCCACGACTTTTATGGCTGGCACGTACGCACTCTGTCGAATTTTCGCATTACCATTTGGTTGATAAATGCGGTTGAATTTCGTTGATGCAGTGTTGAATTCCCTCTTTTAATGAACGGGTGAACGTGGGCTTGTTGACATTTACCTTTGACTTCAAATAACCCTATAAAAAGAAATCTAAAGGTGTTAAATCACACGATCTAGGGGGCCAATTCTGATCACCGAAAGGAGAGAGTACACGACCTGGAAATGTCTCATGCAGTATTTGAATTGTTTCATGGACTGTATGGCATGTGGCACCAATTTGTTGAAACCACATATTAGCCACATCAATATCATATAATTTCGTTACAAAGAACTGTGTTTACGACACCGAATTGATGTTCCTGGATATTCAACAACACTCTCCCGGACTGCTTCGATATTGACATTTTAAAGTTTGTTTTTGGACGACCAGTGTGTTTAGTGTTTCCAACTGATCCAGCCTCCCTAATTTTTTCAATTAATCTCTTCACAGTTGATGAAGTCAAAACACTATTCCGACCATATTTTGTATGAAATTTTCGAACTGCGGCCGGCAAACTTTCATTATTTTTGAGATAATGTTCAACAATAAAGACACGTTGTTCTATCGTGTAACGCTCCATTTTTACTAACCCTAAACTGTCAGCTGTCAAATTGTTTAGTTTTTTTATGTTGCCAGCACTTTACTGCACAAATGGCGGCAAATTCAAATCTTGCGTTAATTCTGGGACACCCTTTATATGTAAATATATATAAAAATGTGTATATGTAATAGGATATTATGACAGGTTATTATTATCAAGTTTCAACTTTAATCTATTCCTACTTATTAGTAAGTACCCTTAAAAGAAAACATACGACGTATTACCAACAAGTTACAGAAGCCCGGACCGGACTCTTTAACTGCTATTGTCTCGTGTAATTGCAGTTAGTCGATTCCTGGAGGGACTTCAAGTTGGGAAACAGAGAAACCTTGGGGGAAGAAGTGGAATTATTCTCCCTGGGAAATTGCGATTTAGCACTAACAGCCGAGTCGTGTACTTCGAAATCCCTGCACTTTTCTTCTACCATCTTAGCCTTTTACTTTTTTCGCAGGCTCGCTATTAAAAATCTAACCACATACATTCCCCGAACCTACCATAAATGCACGGCAGGCGATACAAAACGTTTTCAAAGTAATTATTACGTCTAAGGTATGGCCGTTTATTTCGTCGTAAACATTTTTACTTTACCGGAGTATATAATTGAAATAATACTAAAAATAATAAATTTTTTGTGTAAAATATAAATAAGAATTAAATGAGAATAGGAAAAGTCTTTATTCTGGGGGAATGTCCTGTGAATGGGATCATGGTTACTAACAATGCGCAAATAAATACATACAATGTCTGATCAATGAATAAAAAAAAATTAAACAATACATCATAAAGGGAGAAAATAAAAAACTAAAAGGTTTACATCAAATTAAATAATACAAAATATAAAAAAAAAGATGCGTACACAATTAAATTAAATGTAAGAGGGAAAAAAAGTAGTTTAATTAGATTAAATTCACAAATGTGAGAAGTTACTGTTATTATATTGCTGCTAACGGTTTATCGACAGAACAGTTTAAATGGTAGTAATCTTAAGCTAAAAAAAAATAAGTTAATACAATAATATTAAAAAAGAATACAAGAATCCTTGGTTAGAAAAGAAAAAAGTGTTGGAATAAAAGTATTTTAAAATTACGTGTTGATAGGGAGAGAAGATATAAATTTATGTAGATGAGATATTGCTTATACCAAGCTAAAGTGGTTTATTAATTAATGTGCGTAACTATTTCTCAGATGAGCTGAAGTTTACTGGTTCCTTCACATTGACTAAGGGGGAAAATCTATCTGGAAGGATCCGGTAATCATCTTGAAAATAAATTGTACCCATTAAATCATTCTCCAACCTAAACAAATTATACAACCAGTGAATGATCTGAGAGAATGAAAATTAAAGGCGTGCCTTGGCAGCTAGCTGGGTTATTGAGAATAGTATAAGTCATTAGAGACGCAATAAGTGGATCCTTGTTTCCAGAAATCAATTCTTGGAACCCGTTTTATTTAATTTTGAACGAGCGCAATGTTTACGCGCAATCTAAGGAATAAATTGGGGTTTGACTAATTTTGGAATGGAAGAATTGTGCTTACATATTTTGCCGTGCCTCACAATTCCAAGTAATTAAGTCATTTTTTAAAAATTAAAACCAAAAGGCCTCATGTTTTTTTTTTAACTTTTCAGTCAGTTTGTGTTGGTAATTGTCTCATCTTTAACCAGAGACATAATATTCTACCTGTATATTTGACTCGAAGACACGATTCAATAATTGGTGGTTAAAAAATAATTAGGCATGGCGTAATGAGACTTCTTAGTTGTAATGTATAGGCCAATTTTGAAATGACCGCTATCTGTTGCTAAGAACCTGACAAGACGGCACCAAGCGCTCTCTAGCACAAAGTTGGCAAATAACGCCACTTGACTGGACATTCCTAATTAGCTTGAAACACACTAGTACCTAAATAGGGGTTTATAACTAAGGAGAACATACTAGTGAAGCACATTGTTGAATATTAATGTCCATCCTTTGAATAAACTGTATTTATAATTATGAACTTGAGAGGAATGGTCCAAACTGCGCTATATCTTGTTTATTGACTTTTTAACTTTAAAAAGAAATATGTATATGTTACCTCCTTAAAATGCATCTGCGTATGCAGCACGAGGAGAAAATTCTAAAATCTTGTTCATTGAATTTTGTTCATCTGTTTGTAAAAATGTATAAAATAAAAGGGGTTTTGAAATAAAAAAAAAAAAATCATAAGAACTTGAACACGACGGGCCTGTTAACCTGAGGTTATTTTGCCTTACACTCTAACCCAACAACAGGCCGTTCCTTCCTCCAGGACTGTGATATAGTCTAGCTTCTAATAGAACACTTTACTCTCTAACATAATGTGTAATAGAAAATTATATTCAACAAAAATTCATAATAAAATAATAACAAAAGTCATCTTCAGTTTGCAGTTTAGTCCTTTCATCACTAGATGGCGACTGTGTTCAGCTTAGTTTTGTTTGCTGTCAACTCACTGGCCGTGTGGTTCTGTACATTAAAAATAATTATATATATACTGGTCCACTACACTGCGATAGCAAGACAAGAACGGGGAAAAAAAAAAAAATTTCAGTTGAAGGTGAATCTTCAAAACAAAAAGTGGTCGCCGCCACTTGCTCGTCCTTGGCCTTTGAAGATGTTCCCGCTTCACTCAGTCGTCACGACGTAACTCCTCCTTAAGTATTCATTTTTCAATTACCTACAGTTTTCTGTTCCCTGCAAAACGAGCCGAGTATTTCTTCCGAACAAAACCTGTTTTTTAGCCTCGTAGGCTAGGTGTAGTTCTTGACCTAAATGACAAGTCCGCCGGAAGCCTATTAAAGTCAGAGGAAGTCTTTTTTTGTCATTGGTAGCATTGTACCGGTAGTTATTTGTAATAATATCCACTCTTTGTTAGGATATCATACTATACAGTAAAACAAGTATATAGAAACCTGTTTCAATCGTTTCTCGTTTATTACTAGTTAAGTCTTTATCATACTGCTTATTAGCCAAGAACATTACTTTAACACGGCCAGGATTAAACTCGGGATCCTCCTAATCTTTGGTAAGGCGTTCTACCAGAGCTATCCTTGTGAACCCTTAGCCTAGTCAGTTTCTAATCTCTTTAGCTAACCTATCAAAAGTCAAATGGTAGTAAATGCCAAATTTATGAGAAATGATACTCGAGATTGCTTTTGAAATTTCTCATCAAGCTTGGCTCACAATATTATGCATTTTAGTGGTTCTCTTTATCATCTGTAATAAAATTGGAACAGCTTTTAAAAAAATCAGCACCATTTGATATATAACACTTGTGAGACATTTTGAAACTTCCCCTTACCTCAACCAACAGTTATAAAAAGTGATTCAAAATAAGTGAAAGGGTAATTCCATGGATTAGTGAGTTATGATTTATTTCGTTCTAGTCATCACCCTTTCAGATTTCCATTATGATTATTTTGAAAAATTGTTTGATGTAGTTCATAAATGTTCTACTGTTTTGTTCAATGGTGTTAGTTATTAATAGCAGTGTTTTTCCGCAATTGTGTATACATATGTAATTAAAAAATCACTTATCGTATTTCATTTTCTTCTGAAATCTCTCTCTCTAAGTGGATTTTCTAAATTATTCTTTTAAAGGGGGCGTTTTTGGAATCAAAAGATGAGTAGTCGCATTAGTATTCTGGAATTCCTACTTTAGTAAATAAAATATAACTATATAAACGAGAATACTTTCTTGCACTGTACATTTTTCTTTGATTATTTCCAATTGTTAATTTTGATTGATCATTCATCGATGGAGAAGCAGTTAATTAATTCATACAGTGGTTCTGCCCAAATATAAGGGTTTGCATCAACATGGGATACTGATGAATCCTGGGACATAAATTGATAAATTCATTATAAAAAAGATTTATTGTCTTTCCACAACTTATAACTTCTTCTATAATGTAATAGCGCTTTCGACAGCTCTAAGCTTTCATCTTCAGTTATTTTTACAATAAAGTAAAAAATCAATTGAAAAAAACTTTTACCTGCTCAACCGCAAACTAAGTTACTATTATTATGCGTAACAATGGTTACTGATTTTGAAATGTCCTTCTGTCCCACTACAATTAGAAATTAAAAATTCTTACCATTCAAAAATAAAACACCTATGTAGTAAATAAAAAAAATATTGTTTATTAAAGCAATCAAGTAACCATTAAAACCATGTAAATTTATTAAAAATTGTCAACAAGTTGTCATAAAATTATAAAAACCATTTTACTTGCACAGTTGGTTGTGTGGGATATATAACTCATCTAAAACACTAGTACACATATATATATGTTTTTTTTATCTATTTAACTAAGGTGTTTTTTTTATTATAAAATCATTGTTTGTCATTTTTTTATTTTTTTATTTAGATCTCTAGGAAAAAATACATTAAATTAACCCCTTGTTAATATTTATGCCTCATTTTTGAGAGTTTATTTAACTTTTAGTTGATTATAGATCAATAGCCTTCCGGGGGCTCGTTACGTGAGTGTCATGGTGGCCACAGACTTCATCAAGATAGGTAACTGAAGGCATTAAATAAATGACCAGCAATAAATATAAGTGAGGAGTGGGATACTTGTGCCATTATGTAATGCTATTATTTTTCGTCCAGTGGGCCCGACCAATGTTATTAAATTAGAACTTGTGCGGTGGTTTTTGAATCATAATTCATGTCTCCTGTCCGTAGGAAGCAACCGAGATCAAGATTTACACTAATGAAATATGCTTGTTTAGAAATTCGATTTGAGAAGACGCTACTGAAGCCAGGGCCTCAGAAAGGGTATTGCAGAACAGGTTTCAGACGTCAGGTGTCCGTAGTTTATTTAACCCGCTTCTTGGACGTAGTCGTTCTTTTTTGTTTACCATTTCTGTCTACTGCTGCTCGGAACCTCGACCAGTTCTCCTCCGCAGTCGCTTTCATTGTGTAGCCACAAAGTGCATTGCCAATATTTGCGGTGGCAATCACGCTACCAATTGCGCAGGATAGTATTAAATTTATCAAATTTCTTTTGAGGCAACTGACAAAATGTTTATTCATTTCACTCGGCCGTTAAATATGGTTGAAATATTCGTTCGAGTATCCTTAGGAATCGAAGGAGGCATGTGCTGAGGTTGAAAAGCCGATACCCCAACAAATAATCCACTCGTGTGTATTTATTTTAATATTGCTTCGGACGATGGATGATGAGGTAAATTGTGTATTCTTCAGGAACATTGGTTAGAACCGAGGACTCTATAGGGATTAAATCTGTTAGACTTTAGGTAATGAGGTGTTAAACCCTCAGGGCCCTGGCGTAACGCGACCGAGTGATAGTGGCTGTCGAGATGAGGAGACTGAGAAAGAGTGGGTTACAGGGCGAAACCCCCTGGTTTAAACAATACTTCCCCTCCCTACCGGAAGGCGGAGCCTGGCTTGAAAGGGGTATGTTTATGATGTCACACCTGAACCGAGGTACGTGATCCCTCGTCCCCTAAAGGACTGTTTTATGGCATGGCTTTTAGATTTTTTGACCGATGGAAGGTGACCCAAGGTCTGCCCGGGTCTGTTTATGACAGTCAGGTGGCTTATCCTCTCAGGTTTATTGCAGACGACCTTCGACTCTCTGTGCCTTGTTTTACGACTGCCGATCTCTCCGTGATTTATTACTAGAAAAAGCTTTTACCCTGTTTTACATCTAATTACAATACATTATATATGCACCAGAGTATAGGGTGATTTAACACTTATTTAGTTAGAGTCACTACACTTAGGTTTTGGGTAAAGAAAAGGTAAAGATTTTCCCCTGAAAACGCAGGCAAATTGGAACAAGATGGTTAATTTGAACTCTTAGGCTGCTGGAAAAAAATTTAAACAGAAGCGTGAAGAATTTTCTACACAGCATTACATTCTCAAATTATTTCAGAGGGGTGATCGGAGTACACTATGCAAATAAGGGGATTTGTTTTGACATACTTTTTAAAAGTGGTCAGCTTCAATTTATGTAATAATAATGAAGAAAGAATTTATATTTTGATAAAGTTTATTTATTGCCGATATTTCGGGTGTAGTTTCATATTATACTATCATTCTCCTAACCCATATTGGTGATCTGAAGTTGCCCACCACTTATTTCAATCCTAGAACCAGGACCTGGGGCAGACATACAGGGTATATCGAAATGTTTATTTTCCTTTCATCAACCTAAGACAGTATTCGAACAACATCCACCAAAATATAAATTAACCGTTAGTTATAAACATTTAATTAAAGGGGCCATACATGATGGTTCTGCTAGAGTACGGCAGATATATTTCCATTCTGATCATACTTATTAAAATTATTTTTTAAAGTTCAAATATTTGACATGTGAAGACGAGTCGTGTTACAAAGTGCTTTATAGTAGTTTATTGAGGACTGACTATTGAGTTCTTGTTGTTGTTCAATGGTTAATAAACCTTCGCTAACCGGTATAGTTTATTGAGGACTGACTATTGAGTTCTTGTTGCTGTTCAATGGTTAATAAACCTTCGCTAACCGGTATAGTTTATTGAGGACTGACTATTGAGTTCTTGTTGTTGTTCAATGGTTAATAAACCTTCGCTAACCGGTATAGTTTATTGAGGACTGACTATTGAGTTCTTGTTGCTGTTTAATGGTTAATAAACCTTCGCTAACCGGTATAGTTTATTGAGGACTGACTATTGAGTTCTTGTTGTTGTTCAATGGTTAATAAACCTTCGCTAACCGGAATAGTTTATTGAGGACTGACTATTGAGTTCTTGTTGCTGTTCAATGGTTAATAAACCTTCGCTAACCGGTATAGTTTATTGAGGACTGACTATTGAGTTCTTGTTGCTGTTCAATGGTTAATAAACCTTCGCTAACCGGTATAGTTTATTGAGGACTGACTATTGAGTTCTTGTTGCTGTTCAATGGTTAAAAAACCTTCGCTAACCGGTATAGTTTATTGAGGACTGACTATTGAGTTCTTGTTGCTGTTCAATGGTTAATAAACCTTCGCTAACCGGTATAGTTTATTGAGGACTGACTATTGAGTTCTTGTTGCTGTTCAATGGTTAATAAACCTTCGCTAACCGGTATAGTTTATTGAGGACTGACTATTGAGTTCTTGTTGCTGTTCAATGGTTAATAAACCTTCGCTAACCGGTATAGTTTATTGAGGACTGACTATTGAGTTCTTGTTGCTGTTCAATGGTTAATAAAACTTCGCTAACCGGTATAGTTTATTGAGGACTGACTATTGAGTTCTTGTTGCTGTTCAATGGTTAATAAACCTTCGCTAACCGGTATAGTTTATTGAGGACTGACTATTGAGTTCTTGTTGCTGTTCAATGGTTAATAAACCTTCGCTAACCGGTATAGTTTATTGAGGACTGACTATTGAGTTTTTGTTGCTGTTCAATGGTTAATAAACCTTCGCTAACCGGTATAGTTTATTGAGGACTGACTATTGAGTTCTTGTTGCTGTTCAATGGTTAATAAACCTTCGCTAACCGGTATAGTTTATTGAGGACTGACTATTGAGTTCTTGTTGTTGTTCAATGGTTAATAAACCTTCGCTAACCGGTATAGTTTATTGAGGACTGACTATTGAGTTCTTGTTGCTGTTCAATGGTTAATAAACCTTCGCTAACCGGTATAGTTTATTGAGGACTGACTATTGAGTTCTTGTTGCTGTTCAATGGTTAATAAACCTTCGCTAACCGGTATAGTTTATTGAGGACTGACTATTGAGTTCTTGTTGTTGTTCAATGGTTAATAAACCTTCGCTAACCGGTATAGTTTATTGAGGACTGACTATTGAGTTCTTGTTGCTGTTCAATGGTTAATAAACCTTCGCTAACCGGTATAGTTTATTGAGGACTGACTATTGAGTTCTTGTTGTTGTTCAATGGTATAGTTTATTAGCCTTTCGGTTCCATCGACTCTTCTTTTTGACAAAGCTCAAGTGTCTTGGCTAAGTTTTTTTTTTTTTCGCATCAGGTTTACAATTAATCCATAATTCGGCCAAGTGCATTCCATATGCCTAACCTTATTAGGTGTCATTTTGTTCGTATTTACAAATCATTGTAGACTTCTGTGGTAATTCATGACATGAAGGTCTTGTTTTCAGCCAATAGCCAGGCTACTATATTTTTTAGTGACATTAACTTAAATGTTCTGTGCCCTTAAAATGAGTGACATATTTGGTACTGAAAATCCGCCGTCTTGCCCAGCTAGCCATTTAACCCGTCTAGCTAATTAATCTTTGTTCCATAATCACCTGCTTACTTCCATCCATTAATCTATTCCATCGTCCTATTTTCCTGTTGTGTAGCATTTCTCTTAGCTATTATAGTTTCGAGAGCTGTTGCGTCTCGGAAAATCCATTTCATCAAGAATGGTTTCCTGATTAAAAAAGATTTATTCTGAATAACGAAAGACTAGAATGACCAATGTGCGTGTCCTCTATAAGACGAGGTTTAGTATTTTAATGGCGGTTTCTTTACTCTGTTTTCATTTCAACGTGTATACTTGACTTTGCGGAAAAGTATTTTCATCACGTATTTTTTCTGATTGGCTGTCGGATGTAATGTCCTGGATACGTTATGGAGGTCCTGCTGTTGAAGGATGCCGTACACAGATGTTCTCAGAGTCCAAGAAAGGCATTGATGCCAACGAACTAGAACAAGCAAGGAAGCGGCAAGGTCGGAAAGTAACAGGTGCTATCATCTGCTGATGTTTGATGTGTAAGCGAACAAGTTAATGAAGGAAATCTCCCAAAATCGTCATTTCAGCCAGAATCACCCTAAATATTCAGAATAATAGTATTTTGCAAGATAGGTTCATTTGATGCCCCAGTTATGTTAATAGTAAAATTATTCCAGCTCAAAAACACTGAAGGCTTATAAATCAATACTTAGTAATAAAACAATATATTTTGTTATGGTATTCAGCAGGGGATATAATTACAGATCAGAGTACAATCAGATTACCAATATTTCTGATCTCAGATGGCAAAATGTTTATAAGTCACTTCCTCTAAACAAAGAGATTTTTTTATAGTCTATAAGTACGTACTACAAGTATTATGAAAAATCACAAAGTTGTTTTTACTCGGGTTAACGTATTACCACTGATAGTGGGCTAAAGCTTGTAGTATCTTTTTACAGTACTTATAGACTCTGGAATGTGAGAAAGCGACTTATAACATTTTGCCATCTGAGCACAAAAATATCATATTTTTACTTAAATGGACTATAATTATTAAGTCCCCACAACCCACAACTGGCATTATGCAACTATTAAAATAAATATTTCTTATTGACCAAACGAAATTATTGATATAGACGTCTTGGTGAATAGTATTTATTAGTACTTATTATCCGATAATCTCCCACGAAATTCTACATTGGAGACTTTGTAAATAGAAAACCATCAGTTTTTTTTTTTCTCTTTCGGAAAAGTTTTCTAATTGGAAGGTGGAATGAAGTGTATAAATATTTACAATATAAGTTAATTGGCCAGTCTGTGGCAGATATTGTGCTCACCTTGGCTATAAGAACCCCTTGTTGGCAAGTTGTGCAAGCGACCGGGTTCTCACGGCTCAACCCTTACCTCACCCATTGTCCTTAAGGACTCGCTCTTGAAGACTCCTATTAACAATGCTGTTATCACAGCTCCGTCTGGGGTATTAGATCAGTACAGGGATCTAGGGTTGTTGATTTTATTGGCTCCATCGCTTTATGTCATGGGCTTGGCCCTTAACCATACAACTAACGTTATATCTATTAGACATCTATTGTATTATCAAATAATTATCTTCTTATAATTTTTAGACGAAATTATGTATCATAAAGAAAATACCGATTAAATATAAAACCAACGGTAACTACTGTAGTATACCAAGGACGCGTGACACACAAAGAGGGTTTACTTTTTAAGACCTCCATACGTGACTTGTCGAACGTTGAATAACCGTGACCTAATTATTAGTTCCTTTGCAATAATATTTTATTAAGTATTACTCAGTTTCAATAAAAATATTGAATTGAATCTGCCGAGATCCTTTTTTCGAATCCATCTTGTCGCAAAATTTTATATTCACAGTATATTTTACTTATGAGAGTAATTTGTATTGATCATTTTTACAATCTCATCAAAATTACAATCTGCCTTATTGGCCAATAAGTAACTGTGTTAAATTTTCTCATTCATACCATAATTACAATTCTTCATTCACTCGCTCAGTGATAGAGTATTAACAAACATCCCAGAGACCTCCCAATCTGCATGATTATCACCACCCTCGCATCCGTAAGAGGAAGCGGAGTCTTGGGAAGCCCTCCACGTTCCTCCGTCAGCCACGTCACAAGATACGAGCCAGTGGAGGTTGACCAAGAAGCATTGCGCGAGAGCCCCAGACCTTCAGGGCATGATTGGAAAAAATAGACGTTGACAGGACTCTCACAGCCACGTGATCATAATTATTACGCTATAAAAAACAAGCCAACTGAAAATGGCAGTAAATTATCATCAGTACCTCAAATTAATTGCTGCAAGGATCTCAATATATATATATATATCGCATATAATATAAAAGTATTGTGTGAGATGTGGTGACAATGTTAGGGCAAATATAAATCTTTTAACCATTGTTCGCATTTAAATTCGACTCAAAACCGGAAAATGTTCTACTGTTGACAGTTCAGATCGTACACACATATTTGTGTTAATGCTATTAGTATGGTGGTAAATAAATAAAATTGAGAAGTGTAGTCTATCTAAGTATTTATTTTTTAAATTAATTTAAGAAAAACCTCTAAGAATAAACTAAAATATTTTTGAACAAAAACAACTAACCTAAATACAACACAATAATACAATTTATTATTTTATAAAAATTTAAACTATTTTTTTTGTATGTTACTATTTACAAGATGTAATTACAAATTAGGTCTATAAATACATACACTTAATTTCTCATTTGTATCTCCCTTCTAGTTCTGTTTAAATGTTTCCATCCATTTTATGTTTTGTTTAATACTTTATATTATTTGTAGACTACTTTACAACATGATGCCTGTTTAAATTGTCGTGTAGCTAGTATGTCGGTGATATTACTTGGCATAATAATGGTGTTTTCACTAATCCTTTAAAGTATTTGTTTAATTTTTAGAGAGAAAAAAAATATGTAGTGCAAACTATTATATTTCATTATCTGAAAGGCCCTTTGAAGTGCATTTTTTTTTTCTCACTGGACAGAGGTTTATTATTTTTTTTCTTGAGGACACCTTAACAATTGCACTTCCGGGTGGAGGAATCAGATTTCTGGGACATGTCGTCGTTGTGGTGTCCACAGCCAGGGGCCATGCCGCCATGTCCCATGGCTGGTGAACACTGAAGTATTGGACGGTCCCTTTAGACGAATATGTTCTCCAAAATCTCTTTGGTGACTACCCTATGTGGTCTGGTGGGATTCAGCTTGGGCCTCCGGTATAGCCTGTCGTTGATGGAATACAGCGACTTGGAGAGGCTGCATCGCACGTTGAACCACCAGTCGCAGACGAGGAAGGCCTGAGAGAACTGCGTGCCGTTAGGGCAGAGGAAGGTGGCCTGACGTCCGTCTATGTCACAGTAGTGCCACGCCTGGCATCGGGTCTCCGTGTCGGCGAAGAACCCAGGGTACTCTTGCTCGTCGCAGTAGAAGTCGGTGTAGGGTACCGTGCCCAGGACTGGGTAGTCCGTTCCTGGCCTCCCTGAAACAAGAAATATTACCTTAAGATCATTGTCATATGGAAACATAAGTTATGGGATCTGTTATTGGGTTTTTATATATTAATAATTGTTGTGGTATTCATCCTACTATTGTTAACAATTATTAACTGAAGAAAAAAGATAGGGTCGACATCTTCCCGTATCTGTCCGGGTACTCTTTCACTAACTTGTCTTGACACTACCTTACTCGGATATCAAATGTTTAATAATATAAAATCGGTATATGAATTAAATATTAGTAAAATATTTTACTAAGAGTGCTCAAATTCCTTTTTCTTCTTGACTACCTGCTGCTATGGCAGCTCCTACCCCTGTTTCTGCTTTGGTTCATTTTTCTACCTTGGTTACTGCAGGGGTTTACTTATTAATTCGCTGAAGTAATTTCATTTTATGTATAGATACAAATTATTTTCTATTATTATCCTGTTTAACAATATTTATATCAGGGTTGGGTGCTAGATTTGAATTTGATCTGAAAAAAATTATTGCTCTTTCTACTTTAAGTCAATTGGGGATAATAATAATAATAATAATTTTATTTATTGGTTTCCCATTATTATCTTATTTTCATCTATTATGCCATGCCTTTTTTAAGGCTTTGTTGTTCTTGTGTGCAGGTCTTATTATTCATTGTATAAATGATAGACAAGATATTCGTTATATAGGTTATTTATTTAATTATTTGCCTTATACTTGTTCTTGTTTTTGTATTTCTAGATTATCTTTGTGTGGTTTACCTTTTTTAACTGGGTTTTATAGTAAATATATAATTTTAGAATTTTCTGTCTATAATAATTTTAATTTGTTTATTTATATTTTATACTTCATTTCAGTTGGTTTAACTTTTTGTTATAGTTTACGGATAGTATCTCTATGCCACTCTACACTCATGCAATAAGTGGTTATAATGGTTTATTTGCTTGTCGTTTATATCATGAAGATTTTTATATAATACTGTCTATAATTAGTTTGACTTTATTATCAATTATTTTAGGTAGTTTGATAGGTTGAATCATCTTCCCTTTTCCCACTTTAATAGTTTTCTCTAGTGTTGATAAATTAATACCTTTATTCTATATTTTATTAGGGGGTTGATTAGGATACGAATTTTCTTTAATGAATTATTCCAATTTTTTATTTGGTATAGCAAATTCTTTATTAAGTTCTTTCTTAGGTTCTATATGGTTTATGCCTTATTTTAGTACTAGTACTTTAGGATTTAATTCTCTTTTTCTTGCTAAATCTTATTATAATTTTATAGACCATAGTTGAGGTGAATATTTAATTTCTTCTAGTACACACAGTTACTTTGAATATTTGAGTAATTATAATATATTTTATCAAAATAATAATATCAAATTTATATTATTGAGATTTATTTTTGTTATGTTAGCTTTATTATTTATTATTTATTTAGGTATCTTAATTTAAAGTATGATATTGAAGTTATTATTATAGGTATATGATTACCTCCTAAATATTTAAGAAGTTAAAACTTATCTTTTCATTGAAAATGAAACGTTTTATATTAAACTACATAAATTTAAGGGAAAAACGGAATTTAACCGCTATAAAAGATAGTTAGCAGCTTCTTTTAGTTACAACATTCCCTATTAATTGGATTTTAAATCATTTTTTTCATTAACAATGCAAGGCCTCTAGTTTGGCTTCAATTAAATTGACAAATAAGGGTTAAATTATTAATAACCTAATTTTAGGTCGAAACTAAATGTAATTTTTACTTCATTATTTAAGGTAGACTAATAAAATAGTATTTTTTAATTGCAAATTAAATGTTAATTTAACTACAACCCTAGTTTATATTCAATCTAGTATTCCATTTTTTCATTCGTGTAATAGTCCTATAATTAGGACTAACATAAATCTAGTAATAGCAATAATTCATATTAAAGACAGTCTCTGAGCTTTTAATACAGAACGCTGAAATTAAAAACCAGGGCAACATTTTATTTCCTTTTTCCTTTCCTTTTTATTTCCTATTATTATATTTTAACTAAAAAATCGCTTGGATTTGTTTGAATATGGCCATCGACAAATAAAATGTGATTCCCTGTTGGAAAGTCGACCGTAGTTCTGCCTCTTCGGACTACAGAGTAAACCCCATAACAAGATTCCAGAGGATTTCAGAAAACATTGTGGAAAAATCCAGCGTCGAAGTTTGAATGGAAGGTTTACACGTACTCCCTTCCGGGTCATGTGGCCTGGATTACCTAAGACTTTTGTTGGCCATATTGTCAAGTTTCTCAGGTCAATATTCGCAACTAAACAACAATGCTCTGCCCTAGAGAAGCTGACAATACCAGCGCTTGTTCAGGCGTAGAACCACCTGTTGGAAAGGTCAAACCCTCAGACTAACTCGTTTCTTGGAGGCTGCAATATTCAAATTGTGTAAGCTATTCTATGTAATCGTTTGAATAAAATTGATACGGTCCAACAAACTGCGGCTAAAATACGGTACAAGAAACTGAGAACAACGTTCGCAGTTTGTACAGCAACATAGAATGTTTATTCTACCACTAATTTAATTTGTCTATTCTCATATAAAATTGTTAACATTCCAAGATTCACGGGGAATTTTCGAGTCCATGAATGACGCCACTTAAGAGTGAGCCCTTAATAAGCTCCACGACTAAAGTCACAGATCATCTTTTTTGTACGACAAGCTAACATCAACCGATTAAGATGAAATTGCACCTTCGCCACCTCTTGAAATACGGCCCGGTGGCTGAACAAAGACACACGCAGTAGGTTTCGTAGAATCCCCTTGTTACAAATTTATTTACAGATTTCAATATGGGATTAACAAATGAATCCATTTACAGTAGGTTATTATATTTCCTGTAGCTTGGCTACATTTTATACAATTTATGGTTATCGCGATTTGCGCTTGTACAAAAGTATAATGGTGCACATTATACATTGATTTATTTAACATCTTTAAAGGTCATTATTCTAATGATTATTGTGATTCATTTCAATTATTAAAGTTTTTCGGGAAAAAGTTGCATGCAGCTATTAGATCAGCAATTTGCTTCATAAATACTGAGTAAACAATTCGTCATAGCTTAATAGAACAGAATTAGTATAGTATATTTTGCACCGAAACTACACTTTAGATTTTAGATAATAGAGAAAGGAATTAATTCTACTATCAAATCTGAAATCAATTATTAAATAAAGGGGTATTGAGGTAAACAAAATCGATTTTATACGTTATCGGGCTATTCTTGATTGTGTCTGTTTAATATCCCCAAACTATTAAAAATCTAGCAGCGATATAGGTCTAATTAATTAGATGAACATCCCTTGTAAAGAAGATTCAATCCTAGCCATCTATTTCAGATTCTATATTCTATATTTATATAATATATTCTAAACAGTCCACCACATCCTTACGGATCCGGTTAATATTCTAATGAGTTTTAAACCCTGAACCTACCCGACATGTTGCTAACCTTAGCACTAGAGATCTTTTTAGAAGAAAGATCTAACAATCTTCCCTATGCCAGACTTCGTCGAATGCAGATACTATGCTAAAAAATTATATGCATCTAATATTAGAAGTCTCCTTCAAAACTGTATGGTAAATGTTAGCTGAAGTTGAAGATGAAATGACTTAATAAACTGTTAATCGCTCATATCTTCTAAAATACTAAATATGTTCAAATGAAATTTTGTACATTTTTAACATATATATATATATATATATATATATATATATAAGTTAATGCTTACCGGCTTTAGAATTAAGAAACAAAGGGAAAAAAAGGTACAGAGAAACAACACGCTTGAAAGTTAGAACTAGACTGTTTATTTCGAGTCTATAACCCTGTATATTTACATTCGGGATGTTTACATCCCGACGTTCGGGGATTAAGGTTGAGTACTGATGCTGCCCGGAGCTTAACTCCCCCCTGCCAGTTTACGCACATCTCCTCGTAAACTATGAAGTCTAAGTCTAAATTGAGGACGACTTAGGCGATATTACGATCACTCTCCTAATCGTACTAAGGGAGCGAAGGCCAGCCCAAACAGTACACAACCTGTAATCCCTTACATTCGGTCGTATTTATAAGACACTTATAGTCCAAATAAAACGCTGCTTCTAACACTGCAGCCACTAGTGACAAAATAAAAAAAAACAAAAAAAAAATTACATGGCTCATTACTCACAGAAAACAATGGCATCTTACACGCTACGCAAAGTCGATATTTCTACACAGCCTGTGTACATTCTAAAAATACAACAAAAAAAAAAATACTTCTACAAATGGTACAAAGTGTACGTATGTATACTATACCAAATTTGGCTACGTGCAGAAGCGAGGACACTCCAACTCACTCATGGCCAGCACCCTTCCCCCCTGGTGGAAGTTTTAACTGTTCGACGTGGACGTTCCTCCGTTTCGTCGGAGGTCTTGTACTCTCGATGGTGACGATGTTATGCTCCCTGATCACCACCACCTTGAATGGACCCTCGTATCTGATCGACTCTTTGCTCCGATTAGAGCCAATTTTACGATATACAATCGTCCCAATTTTAAGGTCCCCTATTCGACCCCGGACTTTGAGGTTTACCCGAGAAACTCTCTTGACCTTCTCCCTCACGATTTTGTCACGAACTTTGCCCCAAAGTTTTCCGAGCTCTAAGTGAGCACTTAACATTTGCTCCGCCATTCCCTCGTCCGCCACCGTCTCTGTCCCGTTCCGGCGCCTCGCGCGCAGTCCGAAGAGGATCTCGAACGGCGTAAACCCCGTGGTGGAGTGGATGGAATGATTGTATGCCGCCACTGCCTTCGGCATCGCCTCGTTCGCCGGCAGACCCTTTTCTACCTGATACACCCGCAGGTGGTCACTCAAGGTACTGTGCAACCTTTCGATGCCTCCGCGACTCTTAGGATGTCCTGGGGTGTTGAGATGCCACACGATATCAAGATTTTTCATCTCCGTCCGAACGTTTGCATTATCGAACTCCCTACCCCCATCAGACGAGATTCGGTCCGGTACCCCATAAAACTGGAACCACGTTCGTAATGCCTGTAAGACGGCGTTGGATGATTTGTCTTTTACGGCGTACGCCATAGCTACCTTACTGAAGGTATCTATTGTCGTAACCCACTTATACCCCTTCCAAGTGAACGTGTCAATCTGTAGTTCACTCAGTGGCGTCTCTGCTGTGGTTGTTTCCTCCTGTTGTCCCTGTGGTGGGTGTCGATCATATTTAGTCTTAAGACATATATCGCACGTTCCTAAAATCTCTTGGATCGTCTTTTTCATATCCCACCAGAAGTACCGTCGCTGTAATGCTTGCAAAGTCTCCGGCGCACCGCGGTGGTTCGTCTTCCCTTGATGGTAGGCAAGCGTTACTTCCCGCTGCCGTTCCTCATCACGCAGTGTCTGGACCATAGACAGACAACGAACAAACGATCGATCAATACCCAGTTGTTCTGTTCTCCATAATTTCTTGATCAGATCCCACACTGTCGCGTTGCCGACAAATAGATGGTAGGTCTTCCCTGGTCTGGATGCATCTTTCAATGCCTGGCAAATTTGGTCACCCTTGACACCCGGTTGGGACCAGATTGTCGTAATACTATTCTTGCCATAGTTTTCATGAGTAGCTCGCATCAGGCCGGTCGTTTGCGTCTTCCAAATAATTTGTCGCCGTTTATCGTTAATCATACCCTCGATCGTCTCCATTTCCACCGGACGTTCTCCGGCAGATTCTTCCGCTTCTTGGTGTACGCTCCCATCGCTATCGTCCCGCGTACCGCGACTTCCATCTTCCCCGGGCGCCCATTCCTGGATAAATTGTCTGTGATCCCCGGACGTTTCCCCTTCCTCGACTGCATTTACGGTAATCGCTCGAGATAGCCAGTCCGCCACTACATTGTCCTTCCCTGGTTTGTATACAATTTCCAGGTTGTATTGGGACAAAAACTCCTTCCAGCGTGTCACCCTGGCTGATGATTCCTTAAGCTTCCCCACCCATTGAAGAGGTCTGTGGTCCGTATGTACTCTGAATCTCCGCCCGAAGACGTATGGACGAAAATGGTCAATAGCCCATATGATGCCAAGAAGTTCACGCTCGAGGGCACTGTACCGCGCTTCCGTGTCGGTCAGTCTTCGACTCGCGTACGCCACTGGTCGTTCCCCCCCATCTCCCTCCTGCGACAGCACCGCTCCCAATGCATACTCACTTGCGTCGGTGGTGATAGTAAATAGCTTCTCAAAATCGGGAAACGCCAGGATTGGTTCCTCTTGCAGTCGAGCCATGCATTTTCGAAGGTTTTGCTCCATAATAGGTGTAATCGCTATCCGCGCCCCCTTCCGCAGCAGGTTACTGATGGGTACGAGATACTCTGCCATGTCTGGCACAAAACGCCGATAGTAATTTAGCGTACCTAAAAGTCGCCGAATGCCCTTGACGTCTTTCGGCACCGCTATCTTTCGAATTGCGTCGACTTTTGCAGAATCCGGCTGGACTCCCTCCCTCGAGATGGTATGCCCTAAGAAGTTGATCCGATCCTCTCCCAGCGATGATTTTTCCATCGACAATTTTAACCCGAATTCACGCAAACGTCGAAATACCCTCCGGAGATCTTCGATGTGTTCGGATTCTGTTCGGCTGAAGATCAACAGATCGTCCATATAAATCTGGCATACCGCCTCGTCTATCCCCCTCAGGATTTCGTCCATCAATCTCTGGAAAGTAATCGGAGCGTTCTTCAAACCAAATGGCATCCGAGTGAACTCATAGTGCCCCCTCTCGAAAGTAAACGCTGTTTTGTGTTGATCGGTAGCGCTCATTTTGATTTGATGGTACCCTGCTTTCAAATCCAAAGTGCTAAAGATTGTGGCTCCATTCAGTCTGTCGAGAATGTCCTCCGATTTTGCTAGAATTAAGGCAGTGAGGCGATCTCCTCCCTTCAGAAAGTGGTTGAGTTCTCCTAATTCGCCAGTGAACCATTCCAGCTCTGAAATTGCATTTCTCAGATCTTGAGTGTTCATTGCTTTCACTCTCATCAACGCAAGAGCGGTAGCATGAGCTTCTGGCAAAATGCCCACCCTTCTCGTTGCTACATGTTCCGCGCCATCCGCTACGTTCAGAACAGGTGGTCGTAGCACGCCTCCTTCCGCCATTCTTTCTTCAATTTTTTATTTAACACGGCAAAAAGGAAAAAAAAAAAAATCGAACAGACGTCGCTTACTTTTCTTTCCACACCACGAGTTCACGAGTTTCGGCACCAGTTAATGCTTACCGGCTTTAGAATTAAGAAACAAAGGGAAAAAAAGGTACAGAGAAACAACACGCTTGAAAGTTAGAACTAGACTGTTTATTTCGAGTCTATAACCCTGTATATTTACATTCGGGATGTTTACATCCCGACGTTCGGGGATTAAGGTTGAGTACTGATGCTGCCCGGAGCTTAACTTATATATATATATAGAGAGAGAGAAAATATGTCTTTTTGCAACTAATGATATTAGTTTTATCAGGTGTGGAAAGGCATTAAAGCTGTTATATAATTTTACTATAGCATTCCACAATCCGGCATATATGTTTTAACATATCTACTAATTATATAAAATGCCCCTAATGATGTAATATTCACTATCAAAACCCTTGTAAATGTATTCAACCTATTCAACACTAGTTTATAACATTTTTACTGTCATCTCGTAAAAGGTCTCTACTGGTGACTAGGTTTGGATTTTTATTTCTTCATATAATCTGTGCAAACTCGGGTTTCTTCACGAAATTCGTCGATGCGGCCTTCGGGTTTTCCTACAAATTGGCGTCGTTTCACAATCCGTCTTAGGATTTAGGATCCGCCGAGCCTAGATAGGAGGGCATCACGACGGCTCCGTGCTCCCGCGGACCTTGGGCCGACGGTGGGTGCCGTTAGAGAAGGCGGAAGGAGAGGCACAGGGAATCTTCCCACAGGCCGTGGATAATAGCCTGGAGATATGCCCTCTTCGCTTCTGTTAAAGCGCTAAGTTGAACGCTACATAACACGTGCTGGAGTAGACGTCGCGTGGGTTACGTATGTGAGTTGTCCCTTCGCCCCTGTGGTGGATGTCAGTCAGCAAGAGCCTCACCTACGATATTATACGAATAATACGAAGGTATGGCTTAAAAATGAAAATACAGGTGAACTAGTACGATCTCTAATAAGTTCCGAGACAGGTCTATTAAAGGATCGATATATCCTTGTCAATATTTTCTTTTTGGTACATAAAAATTGTTATTTGCTTATTTAGATTCAATAATCTTGGTCTAATTTTTTTTTATCTACCCAAGTAAAAGACGAAATAATAAACGTCGACAGTGAAGAGACTGTCCTGTAAAGAGGGTTTTTGTAAGTTTTTTGTATATCTATGAAATAACGACAAAAAAAACTAATCGGGAATTTTCACAATGATACTTCATTTTCCTTGTTAAAACAATTGATGGCCAAATTTAAAAATAGAGTTTTTATAGTACCGGGTTTAGCTGTTATGGCCGTGTAAAGCGATTTTTCACCAGTCGGTATGCCACGTGCGATCACTGGAGAAGGTTCTGTTCTGCCTGTGTTAATTTATTTGTGACGGTTGTTTGGCGCGCTCGTCGTTTTTGTGATGGATGATTTTCGTGAACAGCGCGCGGCCGTGAAGTTTTGCTTCCTGCTCTGGAAAACTGGCTCAGTGACTCTTGAAATTTTAAAAGCGGCCTGCGAGTATGATCCTTTCGGGAAAACTCAAGTGTTTGAGTGGTTTTCCTGTTTTAAAAGTGGGGAAATGTCAATAAATGAACAACCTCCCTCTGACGTAATTGGGTGGCCGGGACCAATGAGAATGTCGAAAAACTTCACGAAATCGTCCTGGAAGATGTACGACAGACCATTGACGAAATTATAGAGAAATCTGGAGTGACTTGGAGTTCATTTCAGCAAATTTTATGTGAAAATTTGAGATTTTTAAGGGTGGCTGCATAATCTCGCGCCAAAAATAGTATGATCACTGTGCCCCATCCTCCCTATTCACCTATCTAGTCCCCTAGCGACTAGGATTTAGTCCCCTGCGACGTGTTATTATTCCCCCCAAATAAAAAAAGTCATGAAAGGAAAGGGTTTAGCGGACGTTGAAGAAGTAAAGACAAAAACGACGGAATAAAAGATTAGACAGAGTGTATTGACTCAAATGTACTTTAAAGGAGATAATAGGTTTTTGTAAAAAAAAAAAAAATTAAAATTAAATGAATCACTTTGTACAAAAATAGTTCAATTATTGTTTTGTGGAAAGCAAAGCCATCATTGGAACCCAGGATCTGCTGATTTCTTTTCAGTTGCCATTCAAAACTTGCTATATCGATACGTCTCTCGGTCATGCTATTATTCTGTTAGCAGGTTTCTGAAAACATGAGTGTTTGACATTTTTTTCGTAGCTAACTGCTATGCGGGATTTTTCTCCTTTTTAACTAATAATTAATCAACCTCAACCGGCGGGATAGCCATGGCTCAATTAATAATTATCCACCGTAGCTCCATGTTTTTGTTCAATTAATTGTAGTTGTAGGTTTCGCTTTTCTCCATGAGCCGTATACACAGAAGTATGAAAACAAATTGATAAGGGAGAATAAGATACTAATAATCGCAATTTAAAAATTCTCCTTTTTTCGATTCTCGTAAGCTTTCGTGCCAGGTTTTTCAGCTGTATTTTGTGATTAGCTTCGTATGTTCAGGCTACTGTTCCACCTTCTTAGTCTGAGATAACGCAAAACCATTTCTGCTGGCGAGGGGATCTCTTGAGTTCAAAACTGAATTTCTCTTCAAGTAGTAGTGATTTTTTAATCCTGCCTTACTTGTAAAAATCAATTTGTGAGACAGGATTTAATAAATGAACACCTCTCTCCTGCCTACAATTTATTTTATACTGATACAAGCGCATTAGATTGCTACACCACCATGTTCAAGTAACTTATAATTAAGTATAGGAGATACAAAAGTTTAAGCATGGGCTCCAATTCGTATACTCGACAGAAGATGTTAGGTGTTGTTTGTTTCCTTTGTTATTGCACTCAAATTCCTAATTTCTATTAACACAAGATCTCCAATTAGTACAGACTTTTACGGTTTAGTGGAGTCATTTTTATGTAACCGCTGCAAGGTTTTTTCTTCGATTTGTTGGATTTTGTTTTTTTAAGTATTCTCTCCATTTAACTCAAGAATCCAAATAGATGGACCCAGGTCCAGACCCGGAAACAAATAAGCTTTAGAATAGCAGACTAACCGTGAGGGCTCGAAGATCATTCAATATATAATTACAACAAATTCGCTTTAAAATAAAAACCTCTTATTTATTTCTTCACTTCCTTCAAGTCAGTTCTTATCGTATGTTATTACATGCGTTAAGGTTGCATAAGCTGTAGTTTCAAATGGTTGTAATACACGTTTGTGAATAATATTTAATTCCTAATGTTTATAATGTGACCTACATAACGCTTGCCAGACGAGTACATTACGTACTTCAGTTTTTGCTGCTCCGGCAGGAGGGTAGTAAGTATTAGCTTTCACCCTGATCATGTATAACGTTCCAATGACCTTTTGTCCTGCTGTCGCAGTTAGTTTTCTTAGCTGTTTCCAATGGTTACTTTCAACAAGTATATAGCCAGCGAGGATAAATACCCTTGCTGTATTTAACAACAGTCATTATTTAAATAGATATTAACGGAAGATAGTGAAGGAACGTCATCTAGACATGCCCGAGTATTGGTCGTAGTCTACGCATCTCAAAGACCAAGTGATTTGACTAAGCGTACGTCATTTAATTCTTAAAAACATTTCAGTCACGGGGTCATTGACTTCTCGATGAATAAAAATATTTTCGCACTTGCTATTTCCATTGTCGAGTTTCAATACTGTATTTATTTGTAATATGTTCCATTCCTTAATGTGTACTTGAATGAAATCCAGTTTGAATGGATAATTTTTACCGCGGCTATTGTATACATACAGACTAAAGAAGATCGTTCCATGCCTGAATGAAAGCAGAGCCCCTTCCTCTAGGATCGACAATTAACCTGCTTAATGCTTCTCCCTCCCGCGACCGGTGGACTGGCCGGTCTTTAGGTTCATTTACATTAGATTGACAAAATCTTTGTTTCTAACAAAAATTACAATTTACCATAATGGAGCAATCGATGATTACGATGAATAAATCTCATGCACACCATATATACAATATTAAAGGGAAAAAGTCCGCGACCTACTAGTTACATAGTAGGAACGCAGCAAAATTCACCAGCCAACAACCTAGTATATCTGGGAATAAAATGGACAGACACCTCCGTTTTAGTAACCATTTTATTTTGCGAAGAAGTTGAAGCAAACTCGCACGAAGTCTTACCGGCTTGCGCATTTATTAACTTCCCCCAATCTATCACTGCGTCTAAAGCTATTGATTTACAAGAGTGGCTCAGGCCTACTCTGCTGTATGGTGCACCGCTTTTTCGTTATCTGGCGTATACGACAGCTAAGAAACTCCAACAATTCCAAAACGGCATACTGATGAAAGTGGTCAGAGGTACTTTATTCGAGCAGCGGAGCAACAGTGAGCTTCCTACGGTGGATGAGTTCATTCAACGTAGACATATCAAATTTCTCGACTCCCTGCAATACCTGACAAACCCGGTGTTCAACACGATAACCCCCGCTCCGTGTCTTAGGTTCTAGTTGTAGGTTTAGTTTTTAGTTTGTTTTTCCCACATTTATAAACTGAAGGTGAGCCCCATCACCTAGTATTTATACATGGCATTGTAATTTTATCGTCAACCTGATATTGTTATGTAACCCAACCTCCTTCGAATGCATCATCGCATCGAAGTAAGAGTAGAAATTTTTAAATTGAACTTTGTAATTGCAAATTGTAAGTTGTTAAAAATTTTATTAATAAAGGGGTTTAGAAAAAAAATAAAATAAATATACGATATTACATTCACTCTCTCATACGAACGGTATTTTACTATATATATTCGTACAATATAGACGTATATATGATACAAAGCCCAAATTGTGCTCAAGCGGGAATGGCAACTCCCAAGCTACAGAAAAAAAAGACCGTATCGAAGGCTAAGTGCACATATGCAAACTTTCGAATAGTGTAAGTGCAGGTTTTTAGGACGGCCAAAAAACGGTTATATTTACGATTACGAATCAGCCCCTTATTTTATACTTGACGATTATTTTACAGGAAACGGTACAACTAAATAAACAATATTGAATTATCTGTAAAAAAAAGTAACTACATTAAAGTTTTTTCTTTAACTAATATCATCCCCTTTTAACCACTTTAAATAAACGATTTACCTTAATCACTCTCACCTCAGAGATGATACTGTGTTTTTTATGGGTGGTAGATTAAAATTAAGAAATACATTTTCTTCACCTATGTATTGTAAAGGGAAAGATTGCTAAAAGTAGCTCTGTTGTTTAAGAACTAGCTACAAATATTTATACACAACAATTCCTTTTTGGAAAATTGTAATACACTGTCACTATTCCATTTTTTTGGTATTTTAAGAAATATATTTCAATGATTTTGCATTAGTGTGTATGGATTCTGTATAGGTTTCTGTGAAATATATGAAAGATTATATATTCAGGTTTATTAGATTATATGCAAGTTCTAGAAGTCCTTTTTTCAATAAATCAACAGTAAAATAAAATAAATTCATAATATAACAATAATGAAATAATAAAAACGTTATTGTTTTAAAAGATATGAAAATATTTACACCCATACGTACAGTTGCAAAATATACATAGAAGTTTTAAAATTCACTGTACTGATTGAAGAAGGAATTCTTCTGTGACTACTTGTCAAAGGGTTCAAGATTATTTATGGAAGTTCTTTTTAACGATCGGGAAGTTCAACGCAGTTGAACCTTCCTTAATAAAAACGAAAGAAGTTTTATTATTAATAATTTTATCTACTGATGATGTCAGCGTTATTGTCTCTAATAGATATTATGCAATGTAGGATGCTTTAATGTATTCAAAATTTAGTATTCATTCAACGGAACACTTTCTAACAGATCTGACTCAGGGTTATTGTGACGTCTCAACGATGTCCAAAAATGGAAGCTTATCCCATTCATTGATGCATTGCAAGCAGCAGAAAATTTTTAAATATAAAGTACACTAGCAAATAAAAAAAAAAGAATAAGACATGAGAAAGAAGGTAGTTTTCTTCGCAAACATTGCAATCCTCCGCTTCAATGAAATTGCCTCGTAATGTGCGAAATAAACCCTCTTATCCTTCATCTGAGGCCTTTCTTTCGCCGAACAAACACTGGTATACACCCCTCGCTGGTTATCCTTAGCATCTCTTGCAAATAATACGTGGAAAGTTAGCTGTAAGCTTGCTTTTCAGTCTTGCGCTATTGATTCATTAGGAAGCTCTCAGATACCGATCGAAAAATAACAAATATGCCGTGAAGGTCATCTGACTTTATCTCCTCCATGAATTAATGGGTTTTTTGATCTTTTGTTTTCTACCTGTTTAAGATCAACGAGTCACCTCTGATGGAAGCCCACCCACTCTTTTCTTTAACATTAAAGGAAATACGTTATATTACTATCAGTTCCATCCATATTACAGCGAAATGGTGAAAATGTCCTCTGAAAATATTATGGTTGTACTCGCCAGATAAACAACCTTGTGACTACTCATTTGTATAGATGGGGGGGGGGGAGGAGACACCAGAATCGGCTTAAACCCTCGACCTAAAACCTACATATAACTTTTCTAATTGGGGCAATATCGTGATTGAGTTGATTCTAATTGAGTAAAGAAACGTCTACGTTTCTTGGATTTTTAATCCTTGCAGGAAAGTGAGTTCTATGACATATGGAGTCCATGAGTTTGTAAAACCTCACAATTACTAGGGAAACCATCAAATAGTAACAGTTAATTATGAAATAATTTTTTTTCTTCATAGCCGCTTTAAATTTACAGATAATTATATGTACAGTTATAGATCCTCAGGCGAATCTGTAAATTTAAAGGGGCTATGTAAAAAAAAAAGATATCTATTTAACAATTATTTTTGTATTTCCTGTAGCATTGCTACATTATATACAGGTTTTGTTATTTTATAAAAATTATATAATGGAATAAACAAGTATAAAGATACACATTATACGTGACTGGACTGAACTAAACTGACTCTAATAAAGGTGATGGGGCTCACCTTTTTGATTAAACCTAAATTCATACTGACGAAAAATTATTATGAGAGGTAAAACACATTTTGTGAGAAGTCATTTTAAAGCTGCATTGTTTTACCATTCCGTCTTTATCACTCCTTCCTACAGAACTCCAGCATTCAACCACTCCTTTCTTACTCGCTCCACAAGTCTGGAGTTCTCTCCCTCTCGATATCCGCCATCCTCGTTACTTTTGAAACCCTCCTATTCCAACACCTTACGACAGACGTTTGTTAACCTAGCATCTTTGTATTATTTTTTAATATTATCGTTATCTAATTTTCTTATTTGTTTAACTATATACTACGATTACTACCATTTAGTCGACCATCTGCCGAAAACCTATTGCAACCTTTTAAAATAGTACCAGCTAATATCCATGAATTTAATTTTCCTACTATTATTTTTCCACTTTTGTTATTATTAGAAAAAATTCTTGAATGTTATTTTTTAATTTGGGGTATACCTTTTACTTTTTGTTTTATTTTCTCTTCCTACGTAATTTCTATTTGTCAGAGCAGTAGTTATGGATTGTTATTGTTCATAGGGGACTTGGTTTTAGAATAGTTAGTTTGATCTATTATATTATATCTTGAACTATATAAAGTACATATTCAAAATTCACTCGTTTATATATTACATTATATTTATGTAATGTAACATTCATCTTTTATGACAGAAGTTTTTTTCTGTCATCCCGACTTTTCCGTATTTTTTCTATTAATTTCAGACCCCAAATGTATGTTTTATAGCCATGATCATAGGAGGCTATTCAACAGAAAAGGAGACTTTCGCCTGTGAGCCTGTACCAAGCAGCATTTGTGAAAGTTAGCAACGGTACCGCATGCGGTTCTCTCTACCGTGCTTCTTCTGGTCGTGCATTCTCCACCAGATCCAGTAAATTGCGATTTATTCTAGTATAAATCAATTTTTTTGCATGTAACTGGCAATGTTGATGGCTTAATATCTGCTGGGGTAGTCGAGTGAATTGTATGGCTACAAGTAGCAATACTAACCACACTTGAGGCATTCAACTGTAGTTGTGGTTTAGGTGGTTGTAGATTTGTTTACGTTCATTGGATCTAACTTTATTCCTCCATTTTGTTACGTATAACATACACGACCTTTACAATTATAGATAGCTCTAGAAGTTTTGGAAATTACGAAAAAGCGTAATTATCGAATTTTAAGAGAAGATTTAAAAAAAAAAAGTTGCAACAGAAAAATTTTGTTTACTGGATAGGATTTGCCCCGCTAGGATCAGACCCGCGGTAATTTTCCCACAATTTTCTTGGCAAAGGTTTTCTGAAGTTGGATGAAAGCTCGGGTAGTTTGATATTGGCATTGCTCTTGCTCGATAAAGAATCGTGCGGAGGAAGGAGCACCCGGGCAGTGATCCGAAGATCCCGGGTTTGAATTTTGATATCTCTTTCTTTTGGATCATAGTTTTAAATAAATCCCGCTCGCATTAATATCGCGATATTAAAAAAAAAAATAAAATAAATATTGGAGTAATTAATTAACACTTCTCTTGATAGAGTGTCGTATTTAGTTTCGTACCAATTAATAGTAATATCAACAGGATAACCTTGTAGACTTATATTTTATATCACTAAAAAAAAAAGTAATATAAAACCAGTAGCCTTTAAATGGAACATTCAATTCTAGACAAGCAGGCAATCGATATCAGTGGCAGGTCAAATGCGTCAAGGGAACTACCCTATTTATAAAGGCCAAACGCCTAATGAACACTAAGTTCTTGATGGAAGTGTTTGAAATTATATTTCTTCAATGACATTACCTTTGTCAGTTACATTGTATTATAGAGTACCACTTTACACTTTTAGAACTTGATAATGTTTATTTGATTGTATTATTATACGATTGATATGATTTGAGCAATTGTACTGAATTTTGAAAGATTATTTGTACAGCTGTATTTTTCTCTGTTTCAGGTATGTGTTGCTTCTGCGCTGACTGTCAGAAGGTAGGAACAATCCCTTCATGTTTAGTTGTTGTTTTTTTTTTGTGACTAGTAGAGATTCACTTGGTTTCGTGACCCGTTCAGGTCAGCGTCCTTATGATAGGCCCAGTGGAGATCTGAATTGCTGATATAGTAATGTTGTGGGGCGGACTGGTTTCCCCCATTTAAAGTCTGCCCTGGTGTAATGTTTCTACTTGTCAGTCGTTATCTTGCTGACAAATCTGAATCAATAAAAAATCTGACACAAGAATGTTTGGTTCAGTTGACTCTATACTTGAAACATGTAATTCAAAGAAACTCCAAGTATGTTGAGCAAATCGTCTAGATCTGTAAGTGTGAAATAGCCCTAAATATTTACGGTACCAACTTCATAATGCGGACACTGTGCATAACCATCATTGGAAATAAATAAGTAGGCTCACATGAGAGGTTGAAGTAGTTCATTGCCGAGCCCAAAGGGCAAGCTCTACTAAGAACTGTTGGTTTGCATTTTTTGGATGATGTTTTTTTTATTAAATAATGACAAGGAGTATGTCAAAACAATTAAAACTTGAAAATCGGAGCTGAAAATGTATTTGATGTTTGAGCCGTTTTTGAGGGGCTTATTTTTTTTGTTTTTCTGAAGGGGTACAAATGAAATAAAGTATTTTTGAACAATGTGTGGAACAGATTTCGTAATGAGACATTATTATTGTGATATTGGTCCAGCTATTATTCATAATTAATATCTAAAGAAAAAATTATTGATATTTTCCAGTGATTTCAACTAAGTGAACTCTCATGAGAGATAGAAATCGTTAGGAAGAGACCCTACTCTCAAAAAGATCTTTAAATAATTTGTACGCATGATTAAAGGGCTTATAAAATAGGTCAATGTTTGATTTCCATTCTCTATATTAATCTGATCGTGAGGCGGACGGTAAATTGATTGATTTTTCAACACCTTTACTTAAGATACTAGTCAAGCTATTTCACAAGTGACAATTCCTTTCGTACAAATGTCCCTAGCTGTTCAACTCTGTCTACGAGGGAAAAAAGTATACATATTTTCTTCAAGTGCCTTATCAACGGAGCACTCTCAAAGAAAGATTGCTCGGAAAGGTTTTTCGTGTTTCACTGTTTTTATTTCCACCCGCGGCATTGACTTGCTGATGCCACTACATTATACCAAGCGTGACTCCGGTTCAAGTTTTGCCCACGACTCCCGGAGCTTCGTCAAGTGTCGTAAGGGACCGGCTGAATACAAAGCACTTGGAGCATCCCCTGAAGTTGCAAAAGTGCTTGATGCACTCGGGTTCTACGAGCCATTTGTGAACATTATTGTATTTTTTTTTTTCTAAGCTCTCTAGTTAGAATTTTCGGATGAGGGATAAATATAAAATATCTAGGGTGATCGGATCCTTGTACTAGGAGGACCTGCTTGAAGGTGGTGTGAGGAGAGTAAGGAGTGTGGGAATCCTCGGTGGAGGTTGATTGTTACGGCACAGTGGTGAGAGTCCACTAAAACATTATTGTATTCATGTAAGTAATTATTTATTAATACATTCATGCCTTCATAATTCTTAATAAAAAATACCCTAAATACGGCAAAATACTATCGTATCTTATAAAGTGAATTGAGTTCGATGACAACTACATCTAATAAGTATGATATTTAATGATAGAATAGTAAGTATGATAGAAATTTGGGAGAGGTTACGTTTAGGTTATTAAATTTATTGGAGGAACTGATAAAATCTAGTTGATGCTGCGGGGTGGGTGGGATATGGCATAACTAGATTTGATAGCTGATTTGATTTGAGTATGGTTTTATACATAATACTTTTTAGTCATTATAATACTAATTGGATAGACCGTAGTCAGTACCAATAGCAACCCTTTTTTAATAGCTGTTTCTTGCATAATTTAACATGTTTTCGAATTTTAGATTATTAACTTCGAACTGAGGATGACAGCTAAGAGCTGTTAAAAACGTTATTGTTCAACCAGGGAGAAATCGCGCCGCGAGATTTTCTCTCACGTTTAAAGGAAATTACCGGTAATTTAGAAGCGGGCTTGGTTGGGATTTTGGGCTTCCGTTTAGAGTGTTTTCATTTTTTTGTTTACACGATTATCGCCCTCAGTCCTTGCTGTTCCGTGTTCCGTCGTCGCATAAGGGAATTTTTGTAGTAAAAGTCCGTACCGTAAGAGATACTCTCATAGCGAATGTTGATTTTCACATACGTTCCTCGCTACCAAATCTCCAAAAAGTGAACAGAGAATGAGCACCATTTGACGATCGGCCGTTTTCCAAAAGGAGAATATGTGAGAGAGAGAAGTTTCTGAATAACTAATGACGAAGGACAAATAAAAAACAAAAGAAGGAAGTGTTCAGAAATGCAATATCCCGATTTGCACCTGACACGCTAATTATACAATCCTAAAATTCGTCCACGATGGATAACTGGCTATTATACGTGCCCGAAATGTGTTGATGATTGTTCACTTTTATATTATCACAATTTTAATGGGCTATGATTTGGTTAAACTCACATTGTTTGTTGATTGGTATTATTTTTGTTAGTTCATAAAATCCTTTTACTTATTCATTTTTCGTTTAAACTTAATATAATAATTTTATTATTATAAAAATTCATTGTCTGATGAAAAATGCTACTGATTTGAGATACCCTAACTTGGTGTAGCAATGCGATATGCAGCATATTTCTTCGTATTGTGTGAAATTCGTTGCAACACAAGGTACTTTATGGAGTTTGTTATGAGAATAAAAAACAAAAACATGAGAATGCTCGTAAAATCCGTTGTTTATTTGTATCAAGAGTCGTATCTCCCGTTGATGACCCAGAAGACCTTTGTTGTAAACTTTCAGGCGTGATTCGAGGTTCGTTACAAGTCGAATGTCGAGGCCGTAACCCCGAAACCGGGTTAATAGGTCCTGTAAGGTTGAATGAGGCTTTCGATTTATGAATTATCAACCATTGTATTATGTATTCCGGAATAAGTTCATGTTTTATTCAAACCTTCGCATAGGGGGCGTAGTTTGCGATCGATAATGTGATTTAGATGTTACAATTTACAATATTTGTTGTCAAAATTGAATCAATAAAATTTATTTCCAGTTAACAGTTGTAATGTTCATTTTTCAGAGCCTCGTATTACTTACATGCTTAAATCCACTATATATAGCCTGACAATTGTACGCACTTTTGATTTCTATTTAAATTCACAAAAAAAATCGTCATCAATCATAGTAAGCGTGGATTCTAATCGTTCCGAATAAAATAACAGTTGATCCATGATACAGCGCCGCTATATACTCACCTAACTGACAGTGCAGCTAAGAGTCTCCAACAATTTCAGAATGGTAACATGAGAAAAGTGGTCTGACTTCTCTACCAGAGGCTAAAGAACGCCGACCTGCACCCGTTGCTTGGTAAGCCTTCGGTCGGCGAGTTCAGCCACCTGAGAGATCAAGTTTTTTCGACTCGTTGCAGCACCTTACAAACCCAGTGTTTAACCACATGACCCCACCTCCATTCCCGTATCGATGGCAACAGGCTGTCCGGGAAACCTAGGTTAGTATTAGCACAACTCATTCTTAAGGTGAGCCTTATCACTTTCTATGTTCACTCGCCTTGTATTCTGTACATCAGCCTACAATAGAAAAGTTCTTAAACCTCACAGATTATATAAAATGTGTAGCTACGCTACAGTAAATGTAATTAGCACTATATGCATTAATGTAAAGATTCCATACTGTGCAATATATCACTCACTCTATGTTTATTGAATAAAGGATTTTGAAGGAGTGGTAGGAGAAGGGTGGAATTATATAACAATATTAAGTGTGGATTGCTGTTTATAGCCAGCTGCTAGTTAGCTAAAAGTGACGAAACAACACCTTATTAATTAAAACCGCCTTGGAAGGTATTAAATACCCGATGATGCTATTGCTAGTGGTTAATTCTCGCCTTAAATCTTGAACTTGAACTGGGACTTGAGAAATCTTACTAGTTAGAAAAAGGGGATAGTTTTTTTAATTGTTTTCACGTTTAGGCAATTTATCTCCGTTTCCAGTTTTGCAATATAACAAAAAACAACTTAGCATCCATGTTTCGAACTGAATTTATCTTTAAGATTTCAGATCGATTTAATCTTTATCCTTAGCCATAAAGACGGACTAAAGAAGCACCTCACAGAATGAGGGGCATAAACCCACCCCGTTCGGGCTATTAGAACACATGTGGGCGTTTCCACGGAAACAATCCGTATAAGAGTCTTATTTCTTAAAATTTAATCCGAAATTTTATGAAAATTGCTCAATAGGAAAATAAAATAAAATAAAATATTTATTTTATTTCGCTGATTTGATAACAACGCACCCACTGAATGCAAATCGAAAACTTTGATCCGAGGTCACACGTCCTCATATCAACAAGCACCGTCCGCGCATGCTTACTTGTGTCGGTTTTTCAAGGCGGGTTTCTTCCCAATACCCCCTCCCATAAAACGTAGTCTACACTAACGAATATATACCCTTGTGCTTTGATTTACCTGGAATGGACTTGCCCAGCTCGAGGTACTGGATAACTGATGGGGAGAGGAATCCCGGAGGAATGGGTGGTCCTGGAGGCACTTTTCTCTCCTCCAAGTCCTGAGGCGGCGGCTCCAGCGGGCCGTCAGATACTGGGGCTCTGCTTCGTTTGCGCGCTCGTCCTTCTTCCAGGCCATCTGGAACACATGTGCATTTTGACATAAATAATCCCTTCTGTTATAATATGTAATTGATTTTTATAAATAAAAAAATAATAAACGTACACCTCTCTAAGTCCCATCCACAATTTATTATATGCTCATACAAGCACTTTCGGTGACTTCGCCACTATTTTCAGCTACGTTGTTATTAAATTGATAGGATTGGAAGAGAAAAGTTCAAATAAAGAAGTCTGCTTTCATTGATATGAATAGCACACAACCAGCCCTTCGATATCAGTAAAAAATGTCAAGTGAGTGTTAGGGATCACGCATTATGTCACTGTTAGCGAATGATTTTAATGACATTTTGCAATTAAACCACATTACTATAACTTGTAAATGCATTAATCAGGGTATATTTAGTTTGGTACTTTTACTAATATGATTAAAACATATATATTTATTTTCTGATCACAAGTAATTGATTGATGATTGGAACTTCGTTATTATACATGAGAGTGCTTTTATTTTTAGCATATATGAGACATTTACAAATTCTTTCATTCGTGCCAAATATCATGTAGCTGTAAAAAAAAATGCAAATACACAGAATAGTTCTCTTAATCCCTTAAGTACATCGCATATTGATAGTTACGATCTTTAATTTGGTACTCAACTCAATAATACAAATTACAGATTGTTAATCTGGAGGTCAAGTTTATTAATCCATACTCAACTCAAACTAGTGATTCGTCACAAACAAATTCATTTCTCTTTTGTCTCTCAGTGGATTTGGTTTTTAGTTTTTTTTTTACATTTAGAACCGGCCATGTAGGTTTTTATGGTTTTGTTGAAATCTTTTTTGGTTTTGGACAAATCTAGAATCATTTATGTGAGTAATTTGTTCAAGCCATAGATATGAAATGTTTCGTGGAGGTGCCTTTCAATATTGGAAAATAAAAATTGAAGCCATTTTCATAAAGGAAGATTAGTTGTAATTAATTAACTAGTTGCTATTCATAAAAAATGTATGTGTATAATTTTAAGTAGGGATGAGTGAGGGAACTCGAAGTCCTGATTAACAAACGAAACTGCAATGTGTGATGGAAATTTTAAACTGTTTCAAGATAAATGCGTATTTTTAGTCTTAAGTATGTCTTCCTGAATGCTGCAGCTCGCTTGTTCTCAAACTCTTGAATGGTTATTACCCTATGCAAGACGCCATTAACTCCCATAAGTGTAGTAAATGATCTATGGCTGATCCGATATTATATATTCAAATTGTTGTGCAGTAAGGCACGCCCAGGACTAAAGGTTACTGCCCCAGACCAACCAGCCGTGTCGCAACTGTTGTCCCAGTCTCCCTGCTGAGATGTGAAAGGTTTGGCAACAGTTGGGTACCCCGGGGTGAAGGCCTCACTTCCAGCATAACCCTGAATATCTGGATGGACGTCCGGGTCTCTGTCCGCTCCCTAACTGACCCCTCTTACATAACCCGTCGACTCTGTTTGTATCCCGCCCTAATTAATTTTTAAAGGTCGTGTGTTTAGCCTCCGGCTGATGGTTGCAGGAATTCCTGTAGACATTTCGAGAATGAACCCGATAGTTTTTCTTTAATTCGTCTCGTTTCGAATCAATAGTCATCGCTTCAGGTTAATTAATAAAATGTTTAATGAATAGGTAGGAACATTAGCCTCAGCTTCGGTTTTAACAAATATAAAAGTAAAATTAAAGAATTTATAATTAAACAGTAGGAGTCCAGTCAATAGCCAGTTCTCCAATCATGTCCTGAGCGTCTGTGGCTCTTGGTCAGCCTCAACTGGCTCGTACCCAGTGACGTGGGGGACTCTCCAAGACTCCGGTTCCCCTTTTGCATGCGAGGGAGGTGACAATCATGTGGATTTGGGAGCAGCCCATACTTGTGAATACTGTATGAATGAGTGAGTGAATGAAAATTGTAAATCTGGTATAAATGAGAACATTCATCACAATTACTAATTGCCCAATAAGACAGATTGTAATTTTATCACAGTAAAGAAAAGAACATTCAGAATTAAAGAAAAATAGAATTTTGAAGTCCGTGATTTTTTTCTCTCCAAATAATAGCGTGCACCCAAATCGGTAGATTCCTCATTCAGTTCTTACACTCCTCCATATCCTCATAGTATTTTAGCTTTATATGTACATTGAGAAATGATCTTTGTAATAGAAATGTTAATCAGCTGAGCTATATACAATCAGTATAAGCACAAACTTTCAAATCTCGTAGGAAACCAACTACGTGGTTATAAAACCAATATGAAAATAACAAAAATTAAGGAATGGCAGCTATACTTCCAGGACCACTAAGGCAGAAATCAATTATCATAAAATGCAAACACGAAACTACTGGAATCCAAGCGGAACAAGTTAAAGTTGAACTTGAATTATAGAGGAAAGAATGATGCTAATCCCAGGACTAGAAAAAATAAAATTAGAACTTCTGAAATATTGTCGTCTTGAGCATCTGCAGCAACGAAAACTAGAATATTTAAGGTAGTAGGTAGGGTAGGTATAAGGAAAAAAGAACTTCATTCAGCAAAACTTTGGCTTTCTCCATTAAATTTTAGTTGCTCCAAAACTGAAAATTTTTATTGAGTCGTACAATCGAATTTATTTATATCCTGAATAATCTGTGTGTTTGGTATAAATTCCCCAATTTGTCTGCTAGTGCTTCTTAATAACATTTATGGCTATTGGTAGATTAGTTGAATAATAGGTGGTTTACACATAGTGAGTTTCAAACTGTTTCTTGTAATTATTTATCTCTTTCCCGGTAATATGAAGCGTCTTCCAACTTTGACTGTTGATAGCGGCCATATTGTTGAAGCTGCATCTGTCGAATTGCCTGTCATTTATCCAGTCTGTTTTGCCAAATCACCATGGACGGATATAGCGTTCAAGAACACGTGCAAATGATAAAATTGTTTTATCAATATGGGTGTTCTGTTCGGGCAACGTTCCGCGGTCGCTACAACCGTCCTACCGAGAGGACTATTCGCAGTGTGGTGAATAAATTTTTTAGTGGTTCAGTAAACAATTAACCAACACCTGTACGTCAGTTATATAATAGTAATTGTTAGCTGAAATGTGTACTTCAGTTGAGACATATGGTCTATCATTCCTTTCCTACAAACCCTTTGCTACCTGCTAGGGCAAACATCCCGAACACTTTAGCCTTAGCCAAAGAATGCCCTAGTGCTGTTATTCATTAATATTTGTATATATACCAGTGTTTTGATTGTTATTCATAATAAAGTTTTTTAAAATACTATCTTCAAACAAGATTATTTAACTGACGATAAAATGCCAAAAACATCGCCGCTGTCCGTGAGAGTGTGCAGGAGAATCCGAGGCAGTCGATTTCGTGTCGCTCACAAGAACTCGGTTCTTCGCAGACCACAACTTGGTGAATTTCGCGTCGTGACTTGGTATGCACCTGTACAAAATCCGACTGGCCCAGGAGCTGAACGACCATAGGTAACCGAGGTAAACGACCATAGACAACGACGTGTGGTCATCTCTCTTGGAGGTGATGTGATCTGGCCACCGAGATCGTGCGACGTTTTCTTGTGGGGTTTTCTTAAGTCGCAGGTCTATGCGTATAAGCCATAAATCACAGCGGTCCTCAGCCGTATAAGCCAACATAACCCAAGCCATCGGTCAAATTCAGCCTGATTTATGCACCAGAGTCATAGAAAATTGGACATTTCGGATGCGCGCCACCCAGTGAAGTCGCGGTGGGCATTTGCACGATGTTATATTCCATACATAATGGCATCGATAGGCCTTTCAAACGAATAAACAATTTCGATGATATCTCACACACACTTGGTTTTATTTAAATTTAAAGATAGGAAGCGCTTAATGAAAGACCCTATATATTAAAATTTCTAGATTTTATTGGATTGCTAAGTGGAAGCATATCAGGCACCGCTAAATAGCCTTCTAAATAGGTACTTTCTTAAATTTTCCTGCAAAGAAAGTTTTACTTTCCTCTTTGCCTACAATGTCCTTTCATTCATTTTTTGTACGAAAGTATATCCTTTTTTGTGGGTGCACTAATAACAAAACGGGACAATGAGGACCTCGGGTGAAAGTTTAATTTTGCAGTAATTATTCTTATTATAGTTTCTTTTACCATTAAGGCCCTTGTGGCCGGCCAATTTAGTTATGCGGTATTCTAAATTATACTGATGAAGGAGATTTTTTTTAATGAGTAATTTGTCTTTTGTCTGATACGAAATAAAGCAATTACAATCTTATCGCTTCGTTACCAGTTGTGGCATGTTTAGAATGTATTTGTGATGACCGCTCAATTAGTTTATTTTAAATTTATTACTAATAAAATACCGGGCTAAGAAAAAGTTGGCATTGTTTTGAAGCCAGAGAATCTGAACAAAATTTTATTTGTATTCTTCATTTCCATTATATAATCACCAAGGTGATTTGCTACGGATTCGGGTGGGTACAGGGTAGTTTTAATTACTACTAACTACATCACGCAACGTTTTCAAAGTTCAACTGGCTTTGTAACATGTAAACGGGGTATGAATGGGCATGTTTCTCGAACTAGTTTTTCTCCACCATTAACTCCGTTCCCTAGAACTGTTTTTTCCCTTCTAATTCCCTGCCAAAAAAAAACTGGTAAACTCGATCAATTATCGGCAAGTATTTCTCCCAGTAAAATCAGGATTTGTAATTATTCGTACTGTGCCAATTGAACGAATTGAATAAAACCCAAGCTATATATTTCACGACATATATTCAATTCACAACATTCGCTAAAATTATTCACGCAACATCATCATAGATAGCCTATTAATCTATGAGTTAGTAATAAACGTCATTCGCGTTGAATTTTTCGTTTAAATAAAGTTTGAATATGTCAATTATTATATCAATTTCAAAAATTTTGAATTCGGAATCAAACTGAATGAATATCTTTACTTTCTAATTACAAGATGAAAAGGCATTCAAATCGTTTACGCAACTTCGCCCGTGTATTTTATGATCACGGGTAGGTTTGTTCATAAAGCCGGGTAGTTTTGTTACCTTTGTTTAGTCAAACAACGTAGGGATTGCTCTGTAATCCTCAACCAGTGCGAGAAACGGTGAATTTCCACCATGACACTCAATATTGAAATATATATATATGTTGGGTGTTAAATTAAACATCTCTTGGTTCTGATTTATTTCGATTGAGTCACAAAACGGCGGCATTAATGAAACCTTTCAAGTGATTTTATTTTTATCGCACTTTACGTGATCTATTTTTATATATTACTACTTGTACTTATAAAGGCGGATTTGTAAAAGGGGGGGGGTAACATTCAAGTCGAAAATGAAAATACGACTTTACACAGAAATTAAATAAATATAATCCCAATAAAAACATAGGATTCATTACAAATATTTTAAAGAGTTGATCTGATGGAATGAGAAAAACGGTTGTAAAATAAAAATATAAGAAAAATATTGAGGGAATAAATAGCTGAAACAAGTTTATCACAATTGTCAAATGTTTAGAAGCCTAGGTTAGCTTCTACGTGGTTCCGAAAAAAATTTTAGTAGCTATTATGTAATTATTATTATGGTATTTACTAACATACATTTTTTAATATTATTTAACCAAATCTACCCTGACGCTTAAATACCCCCCCCCCCCAAATGCAAACCTAATATTCTCAATCAGTGCATGAAATGAGAATTATTTCTGATCAATATGAGATTATTGACTCCCTCTATTATTGGCCTTGTGCAAGTTGCAAATTAGCCAAATCCCCGCGCTGGGTAATTTCAAAAATGTGAGGAGAAATCACCTGCTTAGATCTTTTGCAATGTCTACACCATTTCGTAATCGACAGTCATGATGCGGCCAGCGCGCGGATCCTTACTTTTACCGAAGGGCTTATCTTCCTTCTACATTCCATATTAAAACTTGTGACTGCCTGCTAAGACGGAGCATCAGGGTTGCATCATTTGAAAGTAACTTTAAAATTTAATAGCCGCCGTTATTCGTGGCTCGGGTCATTTTTTTTATTTGATGAACAACGTATCTATTTGATTACAACCCCATAAAATTATGAAGTAAGGGGGGATGTTTTTCCCACCGTGAATTATTTAGATAAATGTAAATTTTCGAAAAATTCCTCGCAAACATTTGTATTTGTACGCAATATGTGTTCTGATTAATAAATGATTCTTGATTATATTTTTTTTATTATCATCAAGACAGCAAGTAGAACCTATTTATTTTTTTTTCAAAACAGTTTTATTGATTTACTATTATTAGATCCTAAAAAAACTAAAATTTCTCTTGGTATATTTTCTATACCTATGTTATTGTAATTTGAAAGTGTTGGGGCTCACCTTCCAGAAAGATTGTGGATTAAAACCGACTTGACCTAAGGTCCCAGAACAGCCTCTTGCAATCGATGCGGAAAGGGTGGCGGAGTCCGGTGTGTTGAAGGTGCGGCCACGAGTCAAAAAAACTTCAGCTCTTTATCCTCTCGATAGAAATATGTTTACTTTTCTTATCATAACGTTTTTAAATCGTTGGAGACTTTTAGCTGTGTTCAATTGCAATAAATCTCATTACAATATTTAATGCTACGGAATTATGTTTCTCCAATAATAATACTTCTTTGAACAATATTGTAGTTTGCGCTACTCGTAGAGCACTATCAATGGTAGGTCGGACTTTTTGCTTATTTGACGTAAGAAGTACCAAATGTTTTATGTGTTCGTTGTATGGTTCACTGACATAATTCGTCGATAAACATTTAATTATAATTGTTTATTCATTATGAAGCAAAATAGTTAAAGTTGTAAATAACTTAAGTTAAATAAAATCTACTGTAAACAGCTGTGTCCGGGTATTAAGGAGGCTTTTACTGGGTTACACGCAGTCGTCCGATGTACATTTAATATTCCATGCTTGTCTGGATTTGTACCGTTACACGATAGTGCTAGACAATTTTTTGAAAGTCTTATTGAAACCGATTTCAGTCGACAACTAAAAACTGTAAAGAATGATGGCGTTTATTAAGTAGATCTTTTTTGGTTTCTCGAATTATCATATATAAAATATGATGCAACTACTGAAGAGATTGAAAAAAAAAAAACATCTTAATAACTGAAATTGTATATCGAAAGACGATTTGAATATCACAAGTTTGGCACAGTGAAATCAACCTTCTGGATAGATTTTTGTTTTTAAACTCATTCAATAAATTCAGTATTTGATTCATTCAGTTCACCGTCAAGCAATACATGTCATGTTGTTCAAATCAAGTAATAAATAATTGAAAGAAATATGATCAATAAATAATTAATTTTCAATTAATAACAAAAATAAATATTTTTCATAATGGTTGTATCCATCAGTCAGTTCTGTCAATCCCGTTGATACGCTTTATTATTTATTAACTAAACCGAAACGGACTCCAAAAAGTCATGTATATTGTATGCTTTTAAAACTGGTGTGGACGGTTACAGAAAGGTTGACTAACCCAACTTTAAATCGAACAGGGGTAGCAAAAAAATATTATATATTTATTATATATATATATATATATATATATTATATATTACGTAGCTAATAATTTTTGTAATTATAAATCAATTCATTTATGTACTAATATTAACTATTAGTGTATTATGTAATAATATTAACATTAATCACTTCGACTCCTTTAACTTGATATGCTACTTAATGTGTTACCTTCAACAGCTTCATGTTCCTTTCGAACATTCCGACGATTTTATTGAGAGGTTGAAAGTAGTTTAGCACGAACGGTAGGAAAATAAATTGAAAAAAAACACTCTCGCTGTTTCAAATGCTACGCCGAAATGTAATCTTTCGGTTTACACGTTTTCTTAAATTAAGATTGATAACCGAACTGTAGGACAACTGACACGTAGACTTAAAAAACTTCCTAGTTACCGCCATATAACGTACCTGACATTTAATGTATTATACGATGAGAAATCGTGTGAACCCCACCAAGTAAATGACAAATCCACGTATAAAACACAATATCCCAACTATTTTAAAATTTCATAAAATATTATATAAAATAATAAATTCATAAAAGTTCATGGAATATTAAAACGGACTTGAGCTGAAGTTTTTGCTTGCAAAAAATATAAACCCATTTTTTTTCTCTCAAATATACACAAATGTAACATTTTCTGTTTTTTTTTTAAGAACTAAACATTAAAGATTATATTTTATTTCTCAACCGGTATTACTGTTCCTTACACAAATGGTTAAAGTTTACATGTACAATGCTGGAACAAAACCAAATATATACCTGATACAGACGACTTTTAAGTATTCTGTTTGTGGATTCGTCTTGGTGGTAGAGTGCTCTTGTTTATTGCGTTAAGAAGCATTTTTATCGGTTCTTAATGAGCCTATTCCATTCATTGGTGTGATTCCTACCTCGACCTTGATTAGTGTGTTATTAACAAATCTTGGAGCATTGCGGAACATTTCTAAAACTTTATTTCAGAATGTTTTTAGTCCGTGAAGTTGTATATTTAAAGGAGCTCATATTGCGCAAGCGTACTTCAGCAGTAGTATCAGAGATTCGTATACAGGAACAGAACAGTGACGTTTTAGTGGTGTTCAAAATCTGGAAGAATTGCTTTACGGCCAATTACCATTTGTAGTTAGATTAAGGTTCAATATCCAGATCAGTCGTTAGCCTTTTTTTTTTTATACTGTCGATTTTAGATTCTCCATTGTAAGTATTTAGTGGTGAATGAATCCACAAAGTTAGTTTGTCTTGATAACATATATATATATATATATATGTATATATTTATATATATATTTTGTATAGGAGTGCTTGTATTGTTTTTATGACTGTGTAGTCTTGGGCATAAAGTATCTTCAGCCTAAACTGCCACATCCCACAGATAGTGGAGCGTCTGACTGGAACTGTTATAACTATAAAGTTACTATATAAGTTACTTTAAAAAAAGTTAGTTAAGTATAACCCCACTTATATATAGGTAGTTAATGCATTTCAATAATTATTTCAAAAAGCATATTGCTCAATATTCAATGGATATACACTAGAACCATAATATAAGTAGTAAACAGACTTAAGAGTTTCAGGGGGTATATCAAAATGATTTAACTTTAAACAGAGTTTTCACAAAATGATTTAACTTTAAACAGAGTTTTCACAAAATGATTTAACTTTAAACAGAGTTTTCACAAAATTATGGAAATGTCACTGGTGGCTCTAGGCTTCTCATCCTCTCAGTAGGAGTCCGAACGTAAACTGGCAAGTTTTTGTGCTATATTTACTAGGTGATTAATAATTTGTATGCTTTGAAACGCTATTTATGTAATTCGTTTTCAAAACTTTATCCTCTATGATTTTGGTTTTTCTTAGTCTTTCTGAAAAAATGACAGCTTTTTTTTTTTTTCTTTTGAAAGTTTTGTGTTGGAAATTTCAGATGTGATCGGTTAAATTTTACGATCAATAATACTACATGAAGACATGCTTTAGTATTTCGATTTCCCCATGTTCGAAAGTAAAGCTTTTGCCATTGGATTCGCCACAACACAGAACAATCACGTCTCATTAATGCTGAATGATTCCACAAAAAGGTGTCGAGGGCAACCCCGCCCAAAAAAAAAAAAAAAATTAGCATTCAAACAACATGCAATATTACTACACTCATCCAAACCACCTCATCGCCTATTTAAATAATGACTAGTTATTTTTAGTAATGTCCTTCCTCCAGGCGACGACTAAGTTCGTTTCCTTGTCAGAATACATCTGCACTAAATGCTCATGAATGTTTCATGACGTCTATTCTTGTTAGTTCCACTTTCTTCAATTACTTTTTTTTCTTTTTTGCTCAGTTTACTTTTGTTTGTTGTTTATTTGTCAAAGCAGGCAAGGGAGTTGTTTTGCCAACTTCTTCACCACGAACAAATATAAAAAGTATTTTATGAATAAATCTTCGGCGTCAATATAGAGAGAGGGGACTAGTTCACGATCCCGACACCCCAAAAGCTCACTAGGGGTGCGCGCGTAGGAACCCCTGAATGGCCAAAATGAACGATGATATGGTTGGCCGAAATGAACAGCTCTCTCATTCCCTGAAGGCAAGACCTGCTTATATAAGGCAGGAATTCTAAGCGTTTTCGGTCAGTCGGAATCAGTCACTTGAAGTAAACATTGCTTTCTTATTTAATTACCTCTACATTTTTTTATCCTTAACCTTGCTATAATTAGTCCGGTGTTGTCAGACCCCATACCTTGCTTGTGGGATTATTTGACTTCGTCTCGCTAAAAGTAACATATCCTAGGAGGGTTACGTTCCATGCAGAAGACGATCTCTGGGGCCCTACAAAATGTACCTAGTACCGCCTCCCCCAGCGGTCCAGTCTGCCTCTTTCGTTGACTCGTGGTCATTCCAAGACCACGTTAATTACCTATACTATTTAACCTTTACCACTCCTCCTGAACATATTGCACTGTCGGGGATCACCTTCTAAGATCTTATGGAGTTAGATCAATAAACAAATGCAAATTTTAGGCTGCCTGCCGTCCAGGAGGCCAGCAAAGGTCATATACCGCAAGTTTTTTTTTGACGCCTGCAGGGCCGTGGTGGGTCGACGAGTCCTGCCCCAGCGGGCGCCCCCCGACAGGGGACAGGGGATAAATTGAAACAACAATTTATTTTATTTACACATGTTTCATAACTTTTGATTGCCATCATCGTCATGTTCCTACATCTCGTCGGTTGTCCATAGTTGGAATAGATATTCTAGAGGCCATTTAGAGTTAATACGCATGTTCTTTGAAGACCTGTTAGCAGCTGTCGTAATGATATTCGGTTCGTGACAAGGTGCTATACGTAGACATGTTCTGGTATGGACAATGGCCAGCTATAATAAGCCTAAGTGTACTCATCGTGATGTTGGCTTAAATCTTTACAGCAGCTTTCTAATTCTTGAGTCCGCAAACTGGTATAGGATCCGTGCAATCCGCGACCCAAATTCCACGTGAATAGTTCACTCACATTTTTTTTCTCTTAGGCCGATTACGCAGTTGACGTTGACTTTTTTCCAGGGAAGTAAAGTTATTATGTGACAGCAGTCATTACGCATTGTTTAATTATAACCTTATTACCCGTTAACCTCACCAAAGGATCAGAAAAAAATTAACAGCTTCTTTTAGTTAGTCTATCAACATGGAAAAGGAAATGTGAAAAATGTTTTTTCTTTTATGTAAAGAGACGTATCCATCTAGTATTATTATCTAAAAGGCAGACTATTCAAATGAATGTTAGATATTTAGAATATTGATTGTTTAAGACAGGCGATGTCGTTAAATATTAACTAAATCGATTAATCCTACTATCGACGTAGTCTTACAAACAATTCTATTGCACAAGAAATTAAGAGCATGTCGTAAAATTTATAAATAAAATATACTATTTAAAAAAATAATAATAAACATTAATAATTTACTTTACTGTATGACATTCATGGCTTACGAATGTTACATGCATTAATCCAATATTTTGTTTTGCAACTTTAGAGTAACGTTCTTCCAGCATTCCGTTGCCTGGTTTAATTGGCGTTGGGAAGTGACAATATTGAATAAGTTGGTACAGTAAAAATAACAGCTTACTAAAATCTATTCGTCCTCTGCTCATATATTGTCAATGTCGGGTTAATTGTTCGCAATTCTTTTACACTTTAACGAGAAACCTCGTCGTAGGTCATATTTACATTGCCATTCTAATTACATTGATTTATTCGTCATGGTTTGAATGTGTCGTTGGAAGTTACAGTTGGCACAATAGGCTTCTTTGTTTGTCGCTGCCGAACAATCAATCAAAACGGCGATTACCAACGTAGGAAGCTGGCGGAGGCCTCGCGTGGGGTGGCGACCTATGATTAATCATCTAATAATTATTATCGTCTTGTTGAGTAACCAGACACGCCTGGAAGAAAAATAATAAGTTTAATGAGAATGCCAATGAGAAAACGGTTACCGATCGGAAACTAGGTTAGGTTTTCCCTTAAAGTTTGTTTTTAATTTCCTTGATAATTTAATTTATTCCCTGTTATGTTACATGGGCTCATTAGATATTATTACCTGACACCAGAGCGCCTCTAAATCCAATTAATACGTAACTAAAACTTATTTATTTAGGAAAACAGAAATTAAAAAAAAAAAAATCTAAAAGACTAATATCTAGAGGTTCTTTAAACTAAAATAAATCTTGTTCCTAGTTGGGACTTTATGTACAGCACTTGTTACTAAATTATTATTGCTACTCCTACAGTTTTCCTAATTATTTTCAGAAATATATTTAGTGGTCTCGGCAGTTTAAGGAAGCTATCAATCACAGGTCATACTCCATTTAATAAAGGCCTGACATGCATTTTATAAATTATTCCTTTGTATAATTTATTGGCCGTTAAGATGTCATAATATTATTTAAACAAGCTTATTCGCCATTAAAAAGTGTATTACGAAAATAGAATTTAGTGTACATTACTAAATACAAGAAGGTTTTTATTAATAGAAGTAATAAAATGAAATGTCATTTGTATACCAATTTTGAACTAATTTCATAAAGAGTAAGTAGACATGTTTGTCAAAAAGCTTTGGGTACAAAACTACTATGACCCTGTAAGTACATCTTTTATTTTTTATAGCTAGTTTAATATTGCAAAGCATCCTTAGGAATGCTAACAAAGGATTCCCGTTATTGTTTACTTATTAACTTCTCAAATTGGAAGTGGATAGTCAGCTTACAGCATTTTGTTACAGTAACACAAGAGCTTATACTAATCAAACAAAGATTCGGCAAAGAGTCCAAGAAGTAAAACTATAGCATAACATAAAAACAAAACAGGATTTATTATCATAAAAGAAATGATATAACAAAATTGACTTGTGGAGCGTTGCCTCCCCCCTTCATCCCAGAAGTCCATATGCATATTGGTTCACCTGTAATATATTCCTGGTATGTAATGCGGATATAAAAATAAAAAAAATGACATAAATAGTTATTATTATAAAGAGTACTCACAAGAGTTAACCTCCTTAGCAATGTCTTGTCAACATAATACATTTTCACCACCATGTTTTCCCTTTCACATACTACATTATTCATATGAGCAGCAGAGGACAATGAGTTGTGAAATCTGATGTAGCCTAGCTTGAGCAACTATAATCTTTGGTAAAACCTTATAAGTGTGGTATAAATGAGTGAAGTATATATGACCCATGTACACACTTGGTTTGTCGGTTATATTAACCCTTATATGGTTATGTTTTCATCAATGTCTCTGTCTTAATTAATCTCTCTATTATTTCCTAATCAAATACTATTAATTTAAAAAGAATCTATATAGAATAGTCTATGATATACCGTTTCCGTTGGGAGATCCGTAGACTGATTAGTAAAATCCTTTTCACATGTTAAATTGTGCAATGTATCACGCTTGATATGAATCTATTTTCATTTATGTCTTGAATCATGATTGTCTGAAATGTCCTATGTATGTCCAAGTAATAATTTTTCATGTCATCAAATCAATAAGCATTCCTTTATTATTAATATATGCATTATCGTGTTGTGCCGGCTGAAATGTAAAATTTGCAGGCCACTTCACCGCTAAGGAAGAGTAAGACTGTAAGGTATCGTGTTTCAAACTCTTGATTAGTTTGTTTTCCTCTAATTGAGCTGTGAGCCCGAAGATTTTTGCGTAAGTGCCGCCAATTGTGTAGTCAGTGATGTCAGAACTACCACGCGATTCGTGATCTCAGTCCCTCCGTTATTGTCTGTATGCATCGGGTCATTTATATGCACCCATGACCTCATTAGGCGGACATTTCTATCGCTCATAAGATTGTTTATTGTTAAAAGCTTTATTGGGGCTGTTTGTGACATTTGAATCCTGATTATCTTCTACTTCAAGTTACTATATTCGAATATGCTCTTATGAAAACAATAGTCCTATCGTAGATACTATAGTTTATTTAGAGGGACTTTTTTTATAAGTAAAATACAAATACAATCTACTTCTAATCAATAATATTATAATAAGAAATGAAACACTACTGAAGTTGATGGGTATCTTTGATGTGTCCCTATCGTTTCGTTATATCTTTCTTTATTCTATGAATTATAATTTTATTTCACACCTACGAACATGAAAATAAAGTAGGGCAGTGCCATATAGATTTCAATGGATCTATTTTTTGGGTTATTAGGTTAGGTTATAAAGATGCTAAATTTTCGTCAAATTTGAGTTGCTAAATATCTGTTAGGTACATTAGGTACATCAAACCATCTGACATGTATGGTACAGACTTACATGTCGAAACGTTTAATTTGATGAAAATCTAACATCTTGCTTTCGTCAACCCTCACCCCACCCAATGAATAAGGCGAATGAAACTCGTCCTAGTACAAGCCATTTGTAACTTTCGCTCCGCGCTGGGACGGTTGGTCCCAGAATTATGGTAATTGCAATTGAAATATAATGAAGTAATATAGAAGTTGAGCAGGGTACGTACTTAAACTACTATTGAGTTCTTGTTGATGTCAGTTACGCTCAGACGGGGAAATCTTGTGCTTTGCTGGTTCACCGATCCCTGATTCGTTGATTCTCAATTCTCGTTCCACCCGGAAACTTTTCACTCTCAGTTTCGGAATCCTTGGAGAAAGGCGCAAAACTTCTTTTCAAAGTTCAACCCGAACTATTGAGATAATGATCGGCGATTGTTGAGAGATAGATATTTAATGATAATTACTTCTATATGGTCGCTTCTTATGTCACGAATCAGACCCTTATCATTTAAAATGTCGACGATTTCAACGTTTGCACATTTTGGGATAGTATTTTCGGAATTATGCGAACATTAATTCAAACGTTGTAGTGACCGCTAACTACATAAGATAAATCACCCTATACTCTATTGCATATATATTGTAAGCAAAAGTAAATAACATGAACTAAATGTATTATAGACAAATGTAAATAAACAAATATAAATCATTGTAAATGTGTTAAGCAATAAAAGACGGGGGCCAAGCAAGTCACACGAGAAGGGTCAACAGCTGTCAGTCATAAACATAAACAACCCTTTTGCAGCCCTCTACCTTCCAGGGGACAAGGGGTCGGGTAATTAAGCGTCGGTCGCGGTTCATCGCCACATGTGTGGAAACCCGACCGCAGGCCTAGCACCCTTCTAGCCCTCCCAGCAGGCAAGGGGAGAGGGTACTTAAGGTAAGGCTCCTGCCCCTGTTAATTAGTCTCTCGTGACCTTTACTCGTTGACGCTTGGTTTCCGCTCGAACTCTGAAAACTTGACTAATTCTTTATGAAAAACCTATGTACCTCTTCTCTTGAACATAGTGCATTGTCGGGGCACATACCTATCAAAAGTGGAGTCAGATAGTAACGCTGTCATGAAACGATTGTCCAGGTTATAAACTCGAACAATCCGCCCTTGTCACCATGGCTAGGGTGACCAGGCACCCCCTTAGTGACGTCCCGACAAACGTATTGTTGATGTTTCATTTATATTAATATCCACGACACTGCTGATGGATACTTTCGCATGTGAGGGAGGTTGACAACCATGTGTATTTTGGAAGTCTCTGGGCTGTTAATAAATACTGTATGAATGAGCTAGTGAATGAAAATTGTAAATATGGTATGAACGAGAACATTCATCTCAATTACTTATGGCCCACTGAGGAAGATTTTATCACAATAAAGAAGTTTAAATAATAATAAAATATCCCCGCCAATGTGAAATTTTCATGCAAAACTCAATATCCAAAAGGTTTTATTTTTACAGAAGCTGAAAACACTTTCAAATGTGATATTGGTGACTTTTTCTTATTGTTCCAGAATACTCTTCAAATTATATTTAAAATACATCTCTGACTAATGCTACTTACTCGGGCTAGTTCTAATAACGGGTTAGAGGGTTGATCTAATTTCATTTTTTTTTCTCTCTTGGTCATGGACTATAAACGTATACATCCGAGAGTGACTTTCGGAACTTAGGCATTTTGAGTACAGCAATTTATTAATCAGGGATGAAATATATTCAGCCATTATCAAAACAAAATCAGCCTTTGTTCGATTGTTCCGCCTGGGGCGAAAAAGGAATCGACCAGTCAGTTTAAAATGTAACAGACAAACCCTAAGCACCGTTCGGAAATAGGTGTGAATAGGAATGTGTTGTTAGCACGGCGTTAGGCGCTTGTCTTGCCTATCGCTGCATATCTCGCAATAACACGATTTTCCTCACTTGGGCTATCGTTGCACAATACAATATTATAGCGAAAACAGCCCGCCTGCAGATATTATTACCTGCGTTGTGATCGTGAGTAGAGTCTCCGTGTCACATTGCGGTTAGATCGGTTTGAATGGGTGACACGAAGGAGGTTCTAAACCGTGTTCATTGTGGTGAGATGATAAACGATTGTTGCTATAGTATTTGCGTACGGTAAAAACCCGTTTCGTCGTAAAAACTTGAAAGACCAACTCGTTAAGAGGAAGAATCGTATTTCAGTAATATTTCAAATGTATAGTATATTTGTTCGCATTAAATAGATTCATGATTAAAATTTGTTTTGAATTATTTGCTTTTTTCCAAAAAGTGTGTGGTTTATTTGTACTTAGCAACAATAAATCAGACAATTCCCCTTAGAATGCTGAAGCTGAAATTGAGGGATTGTGACATTTATCTCGCCGATAATATCCTAACTGTGACATAAAACTTATGAATCCCACAAGGAGCTTTAGAAGCTTGTGAAAGAACTTCTAGCCGAAGAGGACAAGCCATCCGCTACAATTATGGTGGTGTGAAATAACGCAATTTTGTTAATTAGTAAAAGGAAAATGGCCATAAAGACAAAACTGGTGATTTGTCAATAAGTCGTTCTTCTAACGCCGAGGGAGTGTGGAATAATGCTGCGGTAGCATTAAGAAATAAAAGGTGTGACTACAAGTATTAACGTAAATCTACTTGGAATACATTCGTTCGACTTATTTAGGAGTCAAAGAACTAAAGGAACCTCCTTTAAAACACCATAACCATTACATAGGTAATTTGATTCGTCTATGTACAAAGAATAGATTGCCAAAAATATTTACTAAAATCAATAATCGACCATGCTGGTGCGATAGTCGAGGGAACGACACAGTAAATCTATGTTAATTAGGCCGTGTGTGACACTACAGATTTAGGATTTTCCATTGTCTGGACTGGAATATTTATACGTTTAAAGACTGGAAAAGCGGTGAGTATTTCAATGGCCAAATTCAAGCCAAGTTCAAACCATTCCAACTAATTCAATTTCAAACAATCTCAAAACGAGGCTTTCTATTTGAAACGCTTCTGAACATGACACATTTATTTTTCATTACCTATTATAAGTTTGATAGGCGGTTTGGAACTGTCAGCCGCAATATATATCGGGTAGATTTCCAGTTGTGGAAAAAATATCTTTTATTAATGCTTCCCATGTTGTTAGTTATGTTTCTTATATGTCTTATAAATCTATCATCTAGTTCTGACTCAAAAGTGCTGCTATAAATATTACAATTACACACTTATCTGTAAACATTCTCTATTTTATAATTTTGAATGGTTAATATGAATTATTTTATCAGAAGTTTGATAAGATTTTTTTTTTAAGTATTCTTAGCTTTTTGGTAAGAAGTATATAATTAGTCGTGTCGTATTTATATGCACATTAGTGTTTAGTCTAAAAATGAAAAATGAACAGAATGACAAATATGTCTACAAACTTTTAATGAAAATATTCAGTGGACAGCGAATGAAATATGGGCTGGGCAGATGGCTCCTTCCTAAGAATAACTCAGGACGAATGTTTTGAAGTATGCTCTATTGTATACTGAGTTAAATCTCTGGCTAAGGAGAAATAGGCCATTGCTAACTTGATCCGGCAGTCTTACTGACCAAGGACGATGCTCATCCAGCTGGTTCTGTTCGGTTGAGGAGGAGCCAGGCTGTCTAGCTCAAATTTTAGGAAAGTATCAATTAGGCTCAGCTGCAGCTGGATAATGCAAGTCCTATTAAATATCCTTGAGCTATTTCCTAGCAAGGCTTTAGGGAGGATAATGCGAGAGGGTAATTTACGTATGGGCGCTCACGTACGTTGTGGTACGCCTGGCCAATTCCAATCCATTATTATTTCATACGGCTTCGTCGTCCTGAATATGTCCTATATTTTAGAAAAGGCGTTGACTACAAATGGCGATTTAATATTTATTAAGGATATTTGAACGCAGGCGGGTGGCTATAGATTGGTGATCAGCTAGAAAGTGAAGGCCATTCGATGACCTGAGTAGATACTTTGCAGATCGCTCAAAAACGAACATTCAATAATTATCGTCTCCCCGATGATCTTGAATAGGTAGGCGTTGATATTCTATATTTGAAATTATAACAAATACCGGCACAAGAAGTGAACCTCCCTCTGTTACTACAAGTGATACTGAGGTATATATGTAATAAAAAAAAAAGTAATGCTTGTTCACAGACACTTGAACTAAATGGAAATACTAAAAGTCCAGTGCACAAAATTTTTTAAAAACAACATTATTTGTTTATTGCATACGTACACTTTGTATGTAGTTTTTCCTTTGCTTTGGTCAGGTATTTAATTTCCCAAGAAACGCTTGAAATGAGAGTTGTTAATTTTATGAAAGGGGGGGCGTGACTAAAACATGATAGAAGTCAGTATTAAAAGTTCACTCACATGGTGTGCAATCTCTTAAAGATGCAGTTTGTTAAAACCTTGACTTCCTTTCCTTGTTTTCTTTATCTTCTGCTGTACCGATTTGCTGAACAACTTGGAAGCGTAGGGCAGTCGGAACTGGTCTATAACAGTGCGGACATAAAATTCCTGCATCACTCTTAAATATTAAAATTCACGAATGTGCTCGCCAGCATTGTTAGCCAATCAATTTTTAACGTTTAATGTATGAAATCACTACGTAAACTAAAGAGAGATGAGCGTAAAAGTTAATTTAGAAAAGTAAACAGTTCTCAGTTTAATTATCTACGAAAAGGAAGAATCCGACTGCATCTTTCCAAGCACAATGCTCAGTCTAATCGTCGTATAAATAAAACCTGTTCCTAGAACCTTCTAACAGATTTCATTTATACAAAATTTTCATCGTTCAATTAAAAGGGGCAAATTAATTTTAATTTAAAAAAGTATGTATGACTTATATAAAAATATGTGATTTCATTTGAATCGGTAAAAATATGTATTATATGTAAAATAAAATTAACCTAAATATGCTTAAACTGCCTTAGAAAGTATATTACTCCTCGGTACAGCAAAAATTTTGTTCTATAGAAATATGTAAATAGATATAAATCCAAGTTTTTATAATAAGGTACTTCACTCTGACCATGTTAAAATGAAAATAAAGCCTATTTTTTGCAGATAGGTTCGGTAATTGTATTGGTTGGCTAATCTATCTAAGAAAGACTTAATATTAATATTAAATATTAAGCCAAAAGTATTAAGCTCCCGCGACTGTCTGTCTATTACTGCATCTAATTGAAAAAAATATAATGAAACAGTTTCTAAGTGATGATTTTGTTCTATCTAAAGCCCAATTGATGTCAGTTGGCCAACAAGTCCTTTATTTATTTTGATATGTTCAGTTTATTTTAATACTTTCGTTCATGAACGGTTTAACCGAAAAATGACCGTTTGCTTTCAGCATGGATTTTTATTTTGGGCGAGGTTAAAAAATGTATTATGTCTGCCGTGGTTGCCGTGACTGGTTCAGACTTTCTCTTACGTTTTAGCCCGCAAAAATAAGTTGTATTTTGCACAAATATCTAGAGGACAGGATCCTTGGCACTGTTAATAATTATGCATAACGGTCAGTATATTATCTATATTATAGTATACTTTAACATACTATATTACTATAATATAAAATATACTATGTTAGTATATTATTGTATATGAAAACAAATAATTTTATTCTTTAGTTGGCAATGTTTTTCACAGACAGAAAAACAAATTTTAAATAACGATAAATAGCATTGGAATAATTCTATTTAAATCATTGCAGCTACGCTAATTTTCTTATTCTCTCTGAAAACCGTGTGTTTGAGTAACTGTCTTAATTTTATTCTAACCTTTGACAAAACACTTATTACTTTTCATCTTAATTTACGCTTAATATAGAAGTATTCAATTTTTGTTTATTGTTCGTTGCTATACACTATAGCCTAATTATCAAGAATTTTCAACGTAATCAAGGGTGGGCTACTAATATAAGATATAATATAATATACTAATATAAGACTACAATCGTAAATTTTCTAACAGACAAAAAAAACGGAAGATTCCCCGAAACCTCTAAAATGAATCTTCTCTGAAGAGAAACCATTTGCATACCTGGTTCGCCCCTAGGGTCTAATGTGTTAGCTTTCATAGTCAGAAGACTACAATACTTTCATGACCTACTCTATTGCTGGCTCTTGCGAAAATGATTCTCCGCGACAATTACATCATCTGTGGTGACCAGTTGCTTTCAAGGTATGCTATGATAAAGTGTATAAATCGGTTAATTGTATTATACCTGCTGATTTAATGGCTGAATCACTACAACAAGGCATATATGATTCGGTGAGCTTTAGTTGTTCAAAATGGCAACAATGCTTATTTAAACTTATCGCACCGTGGTGGAATAACTCCACAATTGTTTTGCGAAACTCTATAATTTTGTATTTACATCTGAAGGAAGTCGAGATGATTCGTAACAGGAGATTTGGAGGAAACCACTTGGTACTGTGTAGGGAATGGGAGAAACTAAGGGCTCTTGTCAATGCAATCATTCGTCCATTAGGAAGATTACCCTGATTAAGAGAATATGGTTATGTGTCTCAATTAGGCTTTATATATAATTAAATCCAAAATAAGTGCCTATCTAAAAAATAACTTGTATAAACTAAGAAGATTTTAGCTATATGGTTCTCTATAAACATGATTCTAGCATAAGCTGTTTTGAGAAGTACTTTTCTTTTGCTATCATTACTTTATTGTATATTCAGGCATAAGTTACTGTAATTTATTACCGTAGATACGATACTATGTTCTATCTTGTTGTAAGCCAGCGTTTAAATTATTAATAATATACAGTAAATATGGTATTAAATAGGCAAACATCTCCTTCGATTGCCTTAAATGGAGAGTGAAAAATCCAAAATATAATATTCATGAATCCTTTACCAAGCGAAATCCTGTTACACATTAAGAACCTCGAAAAATATGGCTGTAGCTCTTTTTACGACATTATTGCTGGAAAATCTGCAAACTTATGTGAAACAGCGCTTTCCGCCATATCCCATGCCATAATAGGCTACGATCTAAGTGTGGCCGAGTTATCACACTGAACAGTATAATACATAAGTAGAACAGTGTAAAAGACAAAGGTGGGGGTAGGACGCCCGCCGTGGGCTAGGCTAGGCTAGGGCTAGTCACTACAACCCGGCCGCTGTCTGGCGAGCGTCCAGAAAGAGATAAAATGGGTGGACCTGTGGTCTTTGATCTTTGCTGGCGGAATAGTCGGCGGGCAGCTTTATTCGTATTGATCTGACTCCATAAGATCTTAGAAGCCCTGACAGTGCACTATGTTCAGGAGAAGAGGAACAGGGTAGGTATTATAGGTAGTTTATGTGGTCTTGGAATGTCCAAAAATTCACACTCGGTATTTAAAGGTAGGTGAAAACCGTCCGGATCCCAAAGGCAAGAGTGAACCGGAGAGAGGCAGACTGGATCGCCGTGGGAGACGCTACTAGGTAAAGTTTGTGGGGCCACGGCGACCGTCGTCCGCGAGAAAGAGGTCTCTCCCAAGGAGGTGCTATTTTTAGCGAGATGATAGCAGAGAATCCCACTAGGAAGGTGTGGGGTCTGACAAAGCCCGACTAAAATATAGCGAGGTTAGGAAAGATAGACGCAGAGGAAGTTGAATAAGAAAGCCATGGTTTGCCAGTGCAGAGAGAGAGAGAGCAGTGTTCCTCGTGGTGTCGGGTTCTGAAAGTCCGGCAAATGTGTGTTTTTTTCCCCTTTAAAACTTGTTTTATTTTATACATTTTTACAAACAGATGAACAAAACCGGCAAATGTCCCAAATCTGGTCGCTTATATAGGCAGGCCAGCGGCGATGGGGTTGACCCGACGCGCCCACCTAGTGCCTTCGGCTGTGTCGTACACTAGTAGCCCCCTCTCTTAACTGACGCTTTAAGGTTTTTATTAATAAAATATGGAAACATAGGTGGATATTTTCTGGGCCGAGAAGAGAGGAACTTCTAATTATTCGTAATAAAGAGGTCGACACAACAGTGACGAACAATTGAGCAGCATGCGAACAGTACATGCAAATATATTAGCCTCTCCTGACGAGGGAAAAGTCCAGAATCCCCTCAACTGGTGGGGACATTGGAGTACCACCTATAGGCTCCCCATACTCTTTTCTTGCCAGAGTGGGAGTGCTGGATTTATTTCGAAGGCAAGCTAAATGGTAATAATGTCAGCGTTGGGACATTACTGTTCCTATATATCCTGAATTCCTATATATAGCTCAAAGTCCAGGATTATTTGTCACAGCCTATCCTTTTGACTAAATGACCATTCTCCAGCCTGTTCTGGGAGTTCAAGTCGACTAGTGGCAGTAGCTACATATTAAATTGGGAGGAAGATTTGCAGTCGCAAACCTCTCCTAGTTTGTGGTGAATCCCCGGAAGCGTCCTCGGCTGTAGCAAAATACACACGTACACGACTCAACGAAGCCTTGGCCTCAGAAATCAACCGGGATCGCATACGAGGACGTACTCAAAAGAAACAGAACTGATGTATGCGTGGGAGTTTTTGTAGTACCGTAGGTAGGACCGTGTAAAGCAACACTTCATCAGTCAGTGTTAGTTTATTTGTGACGGTTGTTATGCGCGCTCGTCGTTTTTGTGATGGCTTGTTTTCGTGAACAGCGCGCGGCCGTGAAGTTTTGCTTCCTGCTCGGGAAAACTATCACTGAAACTCTTGAAATGTTATTAGCGGCATACAAGGATGATGCTATTGAGAAAACTCAAGTGCTTGAGTGGTTTTTCCGTTTTAAAAGGGGGAAAATGCCATTTAATGAATTTTTTTTATTTTTTTCTTAGCTTTAATAATGAACCTCGCTCTGGATTTCATTCGACGGCCCGAACCAACGAGAATTGTGGGAAGGTGTTGACAAAACCAAGAACCGTGATTATAGTCAGCTATACTTGAAAAGTTACATACAAAACTCTGTTGGCAAAATAGAAAACTTTTAGGTGCTCGAGGGATTTCATCTTTGCCTTCCACACTTTTATTAATTAATAACCCAACATTTTTAATTTTGTTTTATTTCATAATATAAATAGGCTCGTTGTTGAACGAATAATTGAGGCCCCTTCAAAGAAGTTCCCTGTAATGGTAGAGGATTCTATAGGAAAGAAATCGACACCCGGGAAAAAAAAAAAGAAAATCAATAACATTCTTTTCATAATTTTTCTTTTTTTTCCATCTCCCTGAACCGTTGAAGCGGCCTACCTGATCAGAATCCGAAGGAAGTGAGAGTGTGAAGTGAAAAATGGACTTCCTATTGTGCGAACTTCTCTCTTCGTCTTATATGCTAGGCCATTACAACACTCCGATTCCTATTACCGATTTGTAATTCGTGGGACCACGCCCTAGTATCTCCAGCGTATATCCACTTTCAAGCAACTGCATTTCTCTTATTTCTAGTTTCATTTTAGAACCGCTTCTCAATTACTTAGATCATTTTTGTCAGGTTAAATTATGGCATCAGAAAGCTTAAGCGTTGGTGCGTGGTGTTATATGAGGGTATTCCATCCAGGATTCCACTATACCTACGATTCTGCTGATCAGATGTTGGTATAATTTTATGGTATAATATATAATATTATGGTGGTTAATTATAATGGTATAAGCAAGCAGAGCATGTGAGAAAAAAATAACGCGAAAAATACTGGTTCCATTTCTAAGAGTATAATATGAAGCATTCTAGAATCTAAGCTACAGTTCAGCTTCTCCACAAGGTTAAGTACAAATTAAAGATGCTAGGTAAAATTGCAATTCAAATTTATTCCAAAATATTTTGCGGGGCTTTACAGTGCAAATATCCTTATAATTGGAAGCAAACGTGTAAAAAAACCACAACAATAACTTACGTATTTCAAAAACTCTCAAAATAAATGGGGTTTATAGTGACGTTTTTGTTAGAAATCTACATTATGTATTAATATTAAATAACATTTTTTTTGGTCAACCTAAACTAATCCTACTTAATAAAAAAAAGTCCTTAATCGGTTAGAAGTGATATGCAATTTTTTCTATTAAAAAAAAAAAAAATTCTTTATATATTAAGATATTAAAAATATCTGTTAGTTTTCTATATTAGACTTTTGAAGCAATAGAACATTCATTAAAATATCTTTCTAAGAATAATGACTTACTCAAATGTCACAACATGGATAGTTTAATTACAATGATTGTTGTATACAATACCTATGGGATCTTCTCTCAGTTAACTTGCAACTCGTTAATTAGTCGATTCCCGAATAGTAATTTTATATTTCATCAAACATCTGTTAACTGATTATATAAACAATGGCACGATATCGAAAACATAAGATCTTTACCCTATCATCAGATGAACTATCTAAGGCTCACCATTCGCACCTAGCATTATAATCAACCTGAATTCAGACCTCCTGGTGAGTTTCTTCAATTTTTTTTTTTTGTGGCGGGGTGAGCAGTTACAAACGATTAATCTTACCTAGGGATCAGCTAACGATTCTAACTTGTTAAAAGTGTTATGTTGGCTGATAGTTATCGGAAACCTCCTTAAGAAGTGTGAATAATTGATTAGTTAGGTAAGACCAATTGGAACATTCTTAATTGATAAGGTTTAGGAAATAACGTAACAATTCGATCCTCATCTACGAAACGGACAAATCCACCGCTAACAGTATGGCCGGATATTGCATAAATTATAATCTGAAAATTCCGTGAGCTGTAGCTCATTTATGCAACTGATTTTTTTTTTTTTTTTTTTCATTCCCGATTACAACTAGACTGGATCGAATTACTGGATATTAAAAGAAACCACGGAAGTAGAACTTGGAATCTTCTTTGTCCTAGTCGAGGAAAATTACTTCTTGTGGAAGTTTAAATGTTTAGAAAGGGGACTGGCCAAGCGACGGGGAAGGTACAACAGGAAGGTTTTACCGGAAGCCAAGCCTTTCTCAACTCCATGGCTAGGCACTGCCTCAAGGCAATTTAGCATTCAAGACTTTTTAATAGAGCGGAGGGAAAAAACAGGTATATTTATTAAAATGTTTAAATTTTATTGGATACATCACTGCCTGATCTGTACAAAATGATACTTCAATTTAAACCACTTTCTAACTATAAACAGAAATATTTTTATATACAAGATTTATAGGAAAGAACTAGATTTACACAAATCTTCTCACTGTTCCTAAATTACAAGTACAATGTGTGTTAAACCAGAACTCTTGAACATCTGACAAAGGGAAGTGCATCAAGTACTCACTGCTTTCCTTTTAAATGCCAACTCTATTCTTCAACTGTGATGTTCAAATACTTTAAACCTTACTGGGGGAAAGAGAAAGTTTGAAAAATCGTTTTTCGTTTCGAAGTACGTGAGAGTTTCTATCCGATTTTATGTAAAGGAAAATGCATACTGTTGGTTCCAGACCACAGTGCAGGGAATTCGGAAATGTAAAGGAACATTATCCGGAGATGTCACAAACTAGGGACAGAGCTTCTACGTCATCTACTTAAAAAGTTATTCATTATTTTTTTTAATCAAAAATACTATATATTTGTACTATTTGTTAAATCGTCTCAATCGCCTTTCCAAGAAACAAAAAAAAAATTCAGCTAAAATAGTGAAGTATTATGAACAAGATAGTTCTTGCATAGACAGCCTATCGATAAGTTAGTGCATTAGTTGTTGGTTTACCATTTATACCTTCTTAGCTAGGACGTGAGAAATATGTATATTTTGTTTTTCAGAATCAAATCTTTCTCGCGATAAAACTACAATCTGCGTTATTGTGCAATAACTAATTATATTCAATGTTCTCATTCGTACCATATTTACAATCCTTCATTCGTACAGTAATAATAAACAGCCCAGAGACCTCCCAAATCCACATGTTTGACATCTCCCTCACATGCGAAAGTGGGAGCGGAGTCTTGGGAAGTACCCCACGCTCCCTATCAGCCGCGTGGAGGCTGACCAAGAGCGCGAGGGCCACAGACGCTCGGGACATGATTGTAGATACTGGCCATTGTCAGGTATCCTACTGTCACGTATTTATAGCAGGTCACGAGGCCAACACCGCTTTAGTCTCCGAGGTGAGTTATAGGGATGTGTGGTGCAGTGTAATGACTGTGCTAGGGGATCAGGGTGGTTGGATAGGTTACGATGGAATTTCACGAAGGGATGAGTTCAAGAAGTAGGGTATATTCAGATCACTATGAAGGTTTTTGTTGCTGACGTAATAAGGGGCATTAACTATTGTTCTCAGGACTTTTGATTGGAAGGATTGGATGCGCTTGATGTTTGACTTTTTTGCTGTCCCCACAGCTCTATTCCGTATTTCCAGATTGGCTTTAGTATAACTTTATATATTAGTAATTTGTTTTCTTTTGAGATATGGGATGTCCTTTAATGTAGTCGGTAAACCTGTCCAAAGCGTCTGTTCAGTTCTTGTATTTTTAGCCTCGTGTGTGGGATCCATGTCAGCCTTTTGTCGAGATAAAATAAAATGCCTAAATGCCTTACTGTCTTGTATACAGGAAAAGGAATGGAAAAAAAACAAACTAGTGGATAGGACTTGCGGCAGGGGAAAAAAGGTAATGTGGCAACTTTTCATTAACTTGCTCCGCTATTGATTGCACCAATACTCCTTATCGAGGTGCTTTTGAAGGTTATGGGGTGCTATATCGGGGTCTGGGTGGGATGACAGGATTGTAGTGTCATCTGCAAATGATGCCAAAAAGGTACTGTGATTAGAGAGGACATCAGCGGTATGTAAGAAATATTAAATATAGCAAAATGGCCCCAACTCATTTCACATCTTGCTCTTTTCCCTTTATTGTATTTTAACAAAAAGCCTGTACTGATGTGTTGTGGAATATCCCTTTAAACTTTCATCGTCATCATCAATCCAATCATTTTCCGACAATCGTATAGCATACCTGCATACTGACACCTCACTGATCCGACAATATCGACTTGTGTCTTACTGAAATTATATAATCTAAGTGATTAGGATGAATCTATGATGAAATATATGACTAGGTCAAACAAGAGTCTTAGACTTAACACGCAGGCTGAGAACAAAAGCAATAGTTTATGAAAAATCCTTCTTGGTTAGATATACTAGCACATATCGTTTCCTTGCTGTGAATGAAAAGTATGGGAACAAGAAGAGGCTGTAGTTAATTAAGACTGGCGATTGTTGCTATCGATAGATCTAGGGCCATGATGTCAAGGGCTGCGGACTTACACTTACACCGCAGTAGAACCTCGTGACGTGGCCCTAGGTCGGTTGACCAACTTCTCTCTTGAGGTTACACTTTTACCTCTAATGAGGGTGATTGCTCCGACCTCCTTATTCCAGGAGATTCCCTGTCACGGAGGCTAACGATCTCCCGCTCAAATATATTCGGCTCGCTGATGACGGAGTCTTTGCAATTGTTGCGTAACTGTCGGCCCGTCTGCCCTCACATCTGTTCTCTCTTTCCGTCTGAGGGAGAGTCTGTCCCACTGGGGTAGATAGGAGGAGAGTATAGAGTGCAGTGGAAGGATACTTTTTAATGGACTGTACAATCTATGTCTACGCATGTTTTTCATGAATGATTAGACTTTGACCTAGCTTCTCTTGCCATTGTAAAAAAAAAAAAAACCCACGAAGCCTTCCTCCAGTTTTTCTCCTCGCGAAAGAAGATCACAAGACCAGGGCACCATCCGTCTCGCTCCAATTCAAGAAGAAAAACCTCCATTTTTAGTAAGAAAAGATGACATTACAATTTAGGGTTTAATAAATAAACTGTACAATCCCGATAACGATATAGTTCCTCTAATCTTTCTCCAATGTGTCCATTAAACCTACCGCTTTCCGGAAACTCCAAGCGCCTATTGCTTGGCGTGACAAGAAAATAAATGGTACTTGTTTTCCGGATAATCAAACATAACTTAATTATCTACTTCTGATTATTAATTTTTCACTGTTTATAATTTATATCTGTGACGCAACATCTCAAGTAGAGAAGATGTAGAGCAGACCGGTGGTTGTCGCCTTGGTTGGTACTAACTTTGTTTCCAATTAGCCTTAATTTCGTTTTTCTCATCGGCATTTGCTAACTCTTTATCAATTAGCTACTCGATTCTATCTAAAAATGAGTCGACTTATCCAAAAAAACAAAGAAGTTGGGAATTGCACTTGGGTCATTTTAGATAGCTGTCAGACTGGTCAAGCACTTGGCTATGTTGACTACATTTATTTATTCTTTTATTTTTATTAGGATCTAATACTGCATACATGGCATGCCGAAACCTTGTTCGCTGATTACTATGACGAAAATTACTATGCCTCTAACTTGTCCCGAATTGATAGAAACAACAGAGCCACTGGATGACTAAGCAAACGAGGAGAGATCTCGACTGCATGCAGACTCATTGGGAAGAGCAATGGTACAGCAGCCCTTCCCAAATCATCATTTAGCTGCCTACGTCTATGTAATCACCCATAATAGAATGCGCCCTATGTAATGTCTAGTTTGACATGATGACAGTTCTGTTTTGATTCTGAAAAGGATAAGTGATGTAGAGTGGGGTCTTATGGTCTTGGAAATTGAGCAACGAATATGGCGACTAAGGCCGAAATTGAAGGCGAGAAAGAACACACGATTAATCTTCCACGCTTTAACCTTGGGAGGTGTTATTGACACATTATTATGCGATTGTATTTATAAATCGTGGGTAACGCAGATAGAAGAATTAATAGTAAAACAAATATGGACGGTGAGAATTTTTAGCTCTCATAGTTTTATACGTATTCGTATCTTGTATCTTGGGATTCAGGAACACAGAAGGTTTGTATCAAGTGAGACTAATTTTCCTTTGCTAACAATCACGAATAAACAAAAGTCACTCAACTTTGTTTCAGTTAGGAGTGCCATTAATAATTGATTGATTGACTTCAGCTTTAATAATAGAGTTATGTAGGCATACATTGCACAATTATTAAAGGTTCAAGGGAAAGGAAGGGATACTCGCGAAACTGATAGAACCTATAGAAACCTATGTTACTTTATAATTTTGATTTTACGGTTTTAGTATTCTGACACCGACGTGAGTAAATAAAGATAGCCAAAGCATTATTGTTGAATTGTATTCTTCACTTGGTACGAATGACCAAATGAAATGTCTGATATACCTATTCACTCAAAAATATGATGGTTTGGATATGAGCCAACGAAAGATCTACAAATGGAAATAAACTGCATAAATGAAACAATAATAATGATGAAGCAATAACTACAACCAACGGAAGAAAAAAAAAATAACTGACGAAGTAAACAACATAGATGGCAAGGATAAGATAACAAATATTATAGGAATTCAATAAATAAAAATCATAATGGAATGCAGTGAAATAATAAATACCGATGAAACAAATTATGAGTAGCGAATTTGGCAAAACATAAAATTGAAATGAAATATGAGAAACTATACACAAGGATTTAAGAACTATATTAAAAATAAAATCAAAAAACTGTTAAAAATAATTTCATTAAAGAGAGTACTTCCCTGTTTGATTCTATTAATTAATAATTAATGGAGAGTACCCAAGAAGATTGTTGCTAGAGCGTGAAGAAAGATATACAAATGATCATCGATTGCAGGAAACTCAACCATGAAATGAACCATCATGAAAGGTTGAACGACAAATACCCATTACCCAATGTAGAAGATCTATTAAACAAATTCTCATATTTTTTCTACGATTTACCTAGCATCTATATTCCACCAGATTTTGAGATAGAGGAATCAATCCGCAAATCAGCGGATTTTTAGCAATTTTTATTTAAGTACTGACGTATTTAACTAAAGTATTTAAGTTCAGAAGACCTTTTGACTTAGTCACCCAGTTAGTACGTAAAATGTAGAAATTAAGTGATGTAAATTTAATTTCTTTCCCGTTTTTCTCTCGTTTGGGCAATCCTAACCGTTAAATATTGTACATACAAAATTACCTCGTCACTAGGCCTTACTCGGAACCCTGCCGAGAACACGTTTAATAAAGATGTTGAAATTTATAAGTATATGGTCCATAAAGGATTCTAGGTTATTTTTTATTGGATTTTAATTAATTTTTCCGTCGTTATGACATCATGTGGCCTTTCCTTGCAATCATTCAAATCTAGGTCAAAGAGAGGGAAAATAAACGAACGAAGGAATATTAGTGGTTCTAGCTGCTTTTTATTCGTTATTACCAAGTATTACTTACTAATCCTTAATATTTTTAGAGTTTTTCTAGTATTTTTTCTCTCTACAACAAGGATATGAAGTTTGATTAAACTGTGTGAAGAGGAATTTAAAGATATTAAGACGAAAACATACATGAGTAGCCATTTTGGAAAAAAAAAATGAATAAAATAAAGTAAAAAAAAATAAAAATTAGAAGTGTTAGTAACCTTCCGCCTTGGTACTTCCGCCGCATTTAAACAAAAATCTTAATTGTCATATTTTACAACTTGACCTTACAGGTACAATAACAAGCAATAGTATATATGTTGGAGATTTATTTCGCTCATAAATGTTTTGCATCGCAAATCCATACCGACACGTTAAGGTCTGACGAATGCTATTTCACGGTAGTGGGTGACAAACTTCATTTGACATTGGTTATAGAAGTGGGTCATGGATTGGGTGCCTCTGGTTTGTCCTTATATCTTATGATCCCCTATTACCTGGAAGCAGTTTAGTGTGTCGGTTCCATGTATCTGGGATACAGCATAGTAATGCACTTAGTTAATGTAAAGTACAAAATCTCATGACTAACATAACAGTTCGTCAATTAGAACAATCTACGATTAATTCTTAACCAGTCAGACCATTTCCTTTTAATCCTCTGATTATCTGGATCTGATCCAAAGTGCCAATTTTATTTATGGGGAATTTATTTCCTTAACTAAATATTAATAAAGAACATTCGAGAAAATGTTTTATGTTTTCTGTTTAAAAATTAAATAAACAAATAAACGTAGATGTTTTCTCTCGTAGTAGTGCCCTAGACGAAGAAAGAAGAACGCTTCAAATGCATTGCGTATCCGGAATTAATAGGACATTTAAAAAAATTCTGCAAACGTTTGAAAAAAAAATTAAGTGTACCTCTTGGTATTTCCGTAAATGTTGCCTCATGACCGATAATGATGTTGTTTAATTATATAATAGTGTTAACGCATAATTATGTAACATGTAATAAAACAGTGATTAATCATAATTAGATTTATGCTAATTTACTCATATTGTCCAATTTTTTCTTCTATCTATATGTTTCATTTTATCTTATATGGTGACTCATTATTTCAGTTTTATGATTCATTTTTTTAAATCCATAAGTTATTTTCCCATAATTAATAAGATTCACGGTTTCATGTCTGTTAGCGTAACTGTTCCATATTATGAAGGTTTCAAATTCAATTCCCAGGTGGAAAGTGAATTTATTTCATTTCTATAAATAGAGGTGGGTGACTCGATAGTTCAGCCTTTCAGTCCTAAATTGAAGCCCATAAAGGCGTATGAATAATTAAAGTTACAAATATATATCGTTTAATGGTTATGATTTATCAATTAAAACGAGGATTATGCTGTGTAATGGTTTAGTCATGAATAATGATTATGATTGGTTATGTTTATTGTTTGTCTTAACTAACTACAAATACATTATTAATATATATATATATATATGAAAATTTTATATTCTTGAAAGCTGATATGTTAACAGAATAGCTACTTGGTTAAATAATATTTATCGTTTTAATTTAGATTATTAAAACAATTTGATTGGATTATTTAATGCAACTTAACTGGGATCTCTCCCATATCAAAAAGTCGTAACTTGATTCTAAAATAACTGAAATTACTTTACGCTAAATGAACAAAATTTTACTTCAATGCTAATTTTTGTATCGCACAAAGGTGAAACCTATCCTGCATTTATTTAAGTTATTATGGATGTGTGAGATCCACATATAACAAAGTGCCTGCTGGATTTTTGTGGTGCTTGATTACAACTAAGTGCCTGTCCAAACCTTGCCATTTCCTTCTTCCCCACAATGTACCAATCCAATCCGTTATTTCCGCCCTACTGTATATCTTTCTCACGCATCATATCGGAAAGATACAGCCGTCGGAATCGATATAACATGTATCACAATGGATACGAACGTTATCATGCTCTTTTACTCTCACTGAATACTTTCCGACTGTCAGGAGGAAAGGGATTTATTGTGGAACTAGTATGCGATATCCTTGTCTTTCGTCTGTATGTTCGTAATGCTATAGTGATCGTGAAAATAGGATGCACTACCTTTGATGTTTTTAAAGCGTATTTAACAACAATTTGGTTACAAAACAATAACGGAAAGTATGTATGGAGTACTTAAAACATTAATTTGAAAAAAAAGCATTAGGTTTTCACTTAAATAGTTAACTTCTCACTCAGTTGGGACCAGTCCAGGATGTCTTTACACCTAAAAAAATCACTATGATACTGTATACTAAACTAGGTTTACGAGTTTAATTTAAGGTTCGATTACGGTGCATCGATATTCTAAGCACTGACTTTCAAAAGTGCATTTGACTATGCCTGGTATCTTTTTTTTTTTTTTTTTTTAGTTAAATTCCTTTATTGTGCAATAATTACAATCTGCCTTTTATAAGACAATAAGTAATTAAGATATATGCTCTCATTCATACAATATTTACAGTTCATCATTCACTCGCTCATTCATACAATATTTACAGACAGCCCAGAGACCCCCCAAATCCACCGCGAAGAGAAAGCGGAGTCTTAGGAAGTCCCCCACGCTCCTCCGTCAGCCGCGTCACCGGATACTAGCCAGTGGAGGCTGACCAAGAGCGCGAGAGCCACAGACGCTCAGGACATGATTGGAGAGACTGGCCATTGCCAGGACTCGCCTGGTATCTATCGAAACTAAATGAGAGTAAAAGTGAAATTTTCGTTTGGCAGAAGTCAGTGAAGTCCTACAACGGAGCACGAAACATTTGTTACAAATCGGGGTACCCCTGGAGAAGAACCTAGAAGTATTAAAAATTAACCATTAAAGCATCCAAAGAGCAACATAACCATGATAACACCACAGGTATTAAAAATTCGTCACTTGAGGGTTTCATTTAAAGGGCATTTTTATGTTTGTCTACACGTTTTAGTTCTTGATTGAGAGAAATAATCCTTCTTTTCAACAGGACGCATCTTTGTTGGGTGCGCAGACGCCAAATGGTCTGTGTTACATAATGCCTTAGAGTGAACCTGGATTTGATCTCACGAAGGAGTGGCATCTCCTGCAGTCATGGTTACCTAATACCCCCACAAGTTTATATTTTAATGGGTACTTATGGAGCCAAGAAATCCATTGATGATAATTTAACTGGTTTGTTTAATAACTTAATAATGTAAAAAAATTAATTATATAATAAATAATAAGTAAAATCTAATTTGAAATTTGAGAGAAATCCGTTATATATTTCACATTTGCTATACAATTTAATATTTTACCTCGAATACTTCCCTAGGAACAGAATTACTGTTCTGGCGAAATCAGTGCACTGAGAAAATAATTTTACTCCTTCCAATGCATAAGAATAAGGCTAAATATTGATTGGCAGAGACATTAACATATAAACAATTTAGCATTTAAACTGGCCAATTAACAAGCAGTTGAAATCATCGGAGAAAGTTTGTAATTTACTTGAGAACTTTGTGTTATCGTTTTCTAACTATTTATAGTATAGCTAAGTAAAAAATAAAATAGTTCCTCAAATTTGATTAAATAAAATCAAAAACAACATTCATTTTTCTATCACTGAGCCTAAAGGGAGAGGCTCTACTAAGATGTGGAGTGTGGTCATCTTTCGTCTACCTGTACTACGACTGCAGCCGTAAAAATGGTTCCATCTTGAATGCCTGAAATATTAAATATCCTGAAACACCCCCGACCCCTGACTAAGTGGAAAGAAACTAAACGCGTGAAAAATCAGCCCCTAACTTAGGTACTGATCCGCTTCTCATACAGACTTCAGATGAAGCTCTGTCCCCATGTCATGGTTCTGGGAGTCAACAGTTTAATGTTTGAAAACATATCAATAAGGATTCAATGCCAACAGACCTATTAGTATGTCATTTCATGAAACCTAAACGGTTGTTTTATCAAATAAAAGTGACGCAGTTGTTAGCGGTGGCGGCTCCCGTGGCTTTGGTTCTCCCAGAACAGCGACTCAAGACGAAGGTGATGAGAGGGCAGCCAGAAGCCAGAACGCCGCTCCTCGGTTAGATAGGAATTTACTGATTGGACAAATGCGACCTCCCGTCGATAGTCAATTCAGAAAAGAACTTCAGGGCGTTTCTTCTTTTCGTCCAGAAATGGAAGGAGTTCATCATTTCGAGGAGGACGGTGCAGGATGAGCAACCGTGTTTTCGGGAAGGCTCAATAAGAAGGCATTGCTGTATGTAACATAGAGTTATTGTATATATCGGGTAAGTTAGGTTTAAGTGTAAATATGTAGGTCGAGTTAGATTGGCAAGTATAGCTTGGGTGAGGCAGACTTGCTGGTAGACAACGAGAATTACAAGGCATTCCTCATATTTTTCCCGAAGTGGAAGGAGCTGCAGGGACACGCAGTTCACCATCTCCAAGGGAGCAGTTTGAATAGTATATCGGAGTGCTCATCAAGAAGGCGCCGTTGGGCCAAGATGGAATAATGGATTAAGTCCCTTTGTAAATAGCAATAAGTTAGCTTTAAGGAGAAAAATGAATACAATAAAACCGGCTGAAAAGAACGTAAGGTGCGCTGACCAGTGCAACACCCCCAATTGCCCTGGAATATGCCCACCCCAGGCAACGAAATACCCCATGCTTCTGTCAACAGTGAGCGAGACCCATGGATCCGTGGCCGTCCGTACGGATCCCGTGGTAGCATTTGAAAAAAAAGAAGGTTAAATTAAATTTAGGAAAAGAAGAGGATGTGCCACACTGTATAAATAGTGTTTCATTAGTTAGCTATCGTCCATTTATATAGTTTAAGTTAAAATTAGAGATCAACAAGATTATAACAATTTTTTTTTTAACGAGTAATAGCCCAACGAATTTTGTTCACAGGTGAGGGGGGAGTTTATTTATCTGAGTTTTTTTTTTGTAATATCATTTAGAACCTCATCCGGAGCACCTTAATCACCTAGGTGCTTAATTTTGTTTATAAACATTTGATATTAAATGTATGCACTGCTTAAAACACTACTGCATTGATTGTTGAATTTCTTTTTCGTTTATATTTTATTTAACAACGTTTAGGTTGCAGCTTAATTAAAATGCTCCTTACATCGAAAAATTTTTTTTTAGAACTTCATGCCTCCAAACCAAACAGCAGTTGACAAAAAAAATTCGATTGCGGTGCGCAATAAGCCCCAACAAGATCCCATGATTCTTTCCCAGATAGTCAAGGTATTTTTCTATCGTTCGGTGTAGATCAGTTTTATTTTAACATTTGATCGATCAATTGCTTAGACTGAAGGTGACGGTACCGGCGGTATCATTAACTCAGCAAACCTGTCTCACAGCCACGCCTGCTTTCGCTTTCTCTCGCGAACATTTCTTCTTCAGCCTGTCCGCCCATCTTCTCAATGAGCGTCTTAATCGGCGTCGTTCCGGGATCAATTTTACGACAGCAAAGCATACCACTTAAGAAGGCCAAAGGTTATTATGCACCACAAATTCATAAATCTGATACTGTTCCGACGACCACATTGTCATGTAAAAGAACAAATCCCAACGAATGAAAATAGAAAGTTTAAAAAAAAAATAATGTAGTGGTGTACCTTCAGTTTTGGCCTTCTGGGGCGGTCCACAATTCACCCCCCTTTCTAAGTCAATCATAGTCAAGGGTGGTTAATACAAAATTACTGAACATAAATAAATAAAATTATTTCTTTTGTTTAAACGGGTTGTACTCATGATGATAGAAACGTACTAATTTTTGCAACGTAACTTTAAGTGAACATTGCCAGTTCCAAATTTTATTTTAGTTATTAAACGTAGAAATATCGACGTCGAGTCGGGCCGCAGAATATTTTTGTTAAATTGCATTACAATGATCATAATCATTGATTCTGTTGATTACCACAGTATTGCATTATTTATTTTTATATAATTTACAGAAAAATATAAAACATGCCGCCCTAGGTCACTCTGCTGGGTCGGTTTCATTAGTTATAAAAAGGTAACATACGACTGTCGGCAAGTGATTTGGTGCACATCTGGTTAAATACAATTGCCGGCAAACCATTACTGAAATCAACCAAATATTTAGCCACTCGTGACACTTTTACCGAGAGCAAACACCGTTTCTGTACTTAATTGAAGTACGACCTTGAAAATATTTCAACATTCACCATACTAAACTAACACCATGTGACCTGTGAAACTGGATTTTAATTACAGATTCAGAAAAGTAATTCAAAATCTTTGATTATTATTGTGCATACAGGAACTAGAAAAATCTAATGATCTATTTACTTTCAGAGATGTAAATGTAGGTAGCTCAAGAAGCGTCCCAGTCAGAAATTTGAGGCCTTCTGTAACTTTGGCCGATGACGTTCGCAACAGAGAGCCGTCACAGGCACCGCCCTCATCAAGTTCATCTTCCCCAGCATTCCGTTCATCCCGTCAACCCACGAACTCCATCCCACCCTCAACCACACATCTCGCATATTCCTCCACCTACAAGCTCTTCGGATCTCACCATCTTTTTAACCTTATCCCTTACAGAGTTCAGAACCCTAATTACCCCTCTCATTTCCCTTCTTACAAATCTTGTCTCCTACCTTATCCTCGTTAAACAAAATCCACCGACTCCTTATACATTCTCCTTTGGAATGGAAATGGTACTCACACCTACCCTAACGAACTAATAGCACGACTAAACGACCATTTCCAAACGCCGCTCCAGAACAGTGTGGAAAAGATCCCGACATCCTGCTGATCCCCTTCCGTTCCGATTCTTTCAATTTCCACCTCTCCTCTCTGTCCACCAGGGATAACTCCTTGTGGAATGTAACTAAAAAAAATCCTAAAGTATCATCCTGTTTCACACCTACTCCGTCGTGACGTTCGGGCAGTGTCCTGGGTCCCATCCTCTATAACCTATACAACGCTGATGTTCCCTCTACCCCCAATACCTTTGGGGCCACATGTGCAGATGACACTACAGTCTTGCCATCCCACTCAGACCCCGATATAGCATACCATAACCTTCAAAAGCACCTTGATAAGATCGAGCATTGGTGCAACCAATGACGGATTAAAGTCAATGAAGCAAAATGTTCCCACATTACCTTCACCCTCTGCCGCAAGTCTTGCCCACTAGTTTCTTTTAATTCCATTCCTCTCCCTGTATACGAGTTAGTACGGTACTTAGGCTTCCATCTCTACAAACGGCTGACCTGGTACCCACATACGACGCTAAAAAGATAAGAACTTTGGACAACTGTACACACTACTTCAAGGGACATCCCATCTCTCAATAGAAAATAAATTACTAATCTACTTAAGTTATACTTAAACCAATCTGGACATACGGAATAGAGCTATGGGGGACAGTAAAAAAGTCGAAAATCAAGCGTATCCAATCCTTTCAATCAAAAGTCCTGAGAACATTAGTAAATGCCCTTATTACGTCAGCAACAAAACCCTTCATAACGATCTTAACACACCTTACATTCTTGAACTCATCCCTTCCAAGTTCATGAAATTCCATAATAACCTATCCAACCACCCTAATCCCCTAGCACAGTCATTGCACTGCACAACTCATCCCTATAATCCTCCTCGGAGACTAAAACGACAGTGGCCTCGTGACCTGCTATAAATAATTAACTTGAGTAGTCCACATATTTAATACTATAAAATACAACAGAAACCGCGACAAACGGCAATAACACTGTGGCATTAGACTAAACCAGACTTCCCTCGAACACAACATCTAGGGTTTCAATGTTGCGCAACATTCAGAGAACCCTACAACATTCGATTGGTCTAAAAATCACGTAGACCCGCTTTACACTCCGGGGTCATATGGCGCAGTGCCGATTCAACCCCGCCACATTAAGCCCTAGTGTGGATTTAGCTTTAGAATCGAATGAGTTTGGAAAGTCAATGTTTTTATTCCCTTTTGTGTGTCATGTGACTAAGTGAGCTTCGTCCTCTTTATAATGGCAAAATACTATGTTTAATTGAGCTTGACGTACACACACATGGTTGTCGCTGGCTTTGGAATTAACATTCTCAGCATGCACTATGTTACTAAGCCAGGTTTCTAACAGTTTTGTTGTAACAGTTTAACTCCAGCCTTCATGCTCTAACCATCTCCTGATGCAGCTATACCTAACATGTCGAAACCTATCATCATCAAATAAATCACCTATCAAAACATAAATGATGCAAATCTAACTTATTTTCCCCCTCGTCGATCTTGGCCGATTCTAGCTTCTTTATATTGACCCTTGTCAGAAACACGTTCTGAATTACGAAATGTCATCAGCGCACTCTTAATTCATTTGTCACATCCCTTGATTATTCAATCGTGTCGTGAAGTTTCCTGCTTTTAGCCCGGCACCTGGTCCTTCCTGTTGGTATTTCGCTGGCGACATAACATTCCTGTTCCGTAGAGTGCGTTTTTTGCTCAGATCATCCTCAGAAGATGATTTATTTGTAACCTTAAAATTAATTTGTAAAATTTTTAACCTTAAGTTAAGCAACAACCAAACAGAGGTATTTACATTGTGTTTGAATTAGTTTTTTTCACAAAAACAAACTAAAGCTTGGAGTTCCTCTCAAAATATTTGTTTTTAATAATATGACCCCCATCAGTCGACAATAGCTTTTTCCGGCATCCTCATAACTACAATTTAAGGCAAGAAACACAAATTTACGTTAATAGAAAACAATTGCTTACAAAACAATAAATTTAATAAATAATAAGATTTCCTACAACAAAGACTAACACTACAACAGACCCGTGAATGGTATTATCTATTAATTCTTATTAATCCATAGTTGTATATGCATAGTTTGCATTAAGGTTGCAAATTCAGTGTACATTACTATTGATTAATCTGAATTAAAAGATAATATGATTGACTATTGGCGTGTTGTTTTAATCTTTTCATCGATATTCTTATTAAATTAAGTGTTTTGTATGTATTTGTCATCTATATATGTTAAATAGATTTATTTATCTTGTTCTAAATTGTAGTCCTGCATCCTCAGGACTAGGCGAAACGTCGACTGATGATATCATATCAATCAACAATTATGAAAAATACTTTTTTTTTTTGTTTCTTTTAAAAACTATTTCTATATATAATGCAAAAATATCAAAATTATAAGAGATATCTAGAGATATCTACAATGCTGAGACTCACGACCCCTTGACTTCGAGGTCAGGGTCTGTCTGCTGGTTAATTATCTGAATCTTGAAATATGCACTTTTTCTTTTTAATATTAAATAGCTTTAATTTTAATTTCAACTGGTCCAACTAAGTACACCGTAACCTTTTTTTTTTTTATTTTTCTATTTTACAATTTACGGTTAGGTAGTTTAGCTCATACGAAAACATGAACTCTTTTTTGTAAACCTGAAAAGAAAATTGTAAGAATAATAGTTCATTCGAAGTTTAAAAAAAAATCTACTAAAAACTAGGCAGATCTTATAGTTATTTTATATTATAAACTTAATAACTTTTTATTAATTAGTAGTTCATTTGCACTTAAAAATAAATAGTGTATATATATTTTTTTTCATCCATTCAATATTCAGTAAACCATTATAGAATTGGATTTGGTTTTAAATCGTTCCGGGTGATCTCTTTCGTCAGCCTATTTATTCTTCGCTAGTTATCCAAAATGATCCATTAATCATAATTAGTCAAAAATTATGCAATTAATCTGAAATAATCCACTACGTCTCGAAATTTGCCGATTGTTTTTGGTTAACATGAAATAACGAAGTATGGGAAAAATAATTATGCTTTATTATTTAATTATACCCTTTCACGACCAGTACTAATCATTTAATTAGGCTTTATGCTACTATCTACCTACTTATCTTTAGTAAAAAAAGTAAGACCTATTTAGACAAGTCCCGGCTTAAAACCTATTTAGAATGGTTTTGTTTTTTCCCCCACGGTTAAATACGGAAAGAAATTTCAAAAACATTTGATAAATTTTTAAGGAATTGACTCGGAGATATCGGTCCGAACTTGTCTCGATTATGTTTCTTCACTTTAGTTGGTTTGCTCTTTTATATTTAAATATTTCTAAAGATATAATTAAATTTATAATTGTTATAAATACATTTATCTCATTAGGGTCTCATTAGAAAAAAAAATTGAACTAATGGTGGAAAAAGGAGGTGATCATCGGGTCGACTAGTAAAATTTATGTATACACAGAAAATATATATTCAGCTGTTTAGAAAATTATTTAATTAAATTGAAAATTAGAGAATTTTCAAGCATGTTATTTTATGGATATCATAATAGCCATTTAAACGAGGATTCATACCATTTATATTATGAGTAGAATAAATGTTAGTTCGATGTAATCAATAATTAAATTTATATATTTATAAACTATGACCCACCAGTAATAATTAACACACAGAACAGGAATACTACGATGAACACAGAGCTGGCAGGAGGTGGCATTCTGTCGGGTGTTGGTGACTCCAGTCGGTTCGGAGTTGCGACCACTACTGGAGTAACTCCAGCCGGCTCCCATCCCTTCCACTTCCTCGAGTTTATCTCTCATCCTCTTCCTCGTCTTCGTTCTCATTTGACTTGATTACATTTTATCAATAGCACCGGTTGTTGACTAATAGATCCTATCGCGTGAGTACTTATCCCACGATTTCTTGGCACTAATGGTTTCGTATCTTCCTCCCCTTTCTTGATTTACTTGGACGCCTCTGTTTTTGTTTTAATGTGTCAGTTGGTTCAATGTTCAGTATCTTCGTCATTTGTATTGTTTCGTTGTTATTTTTATTAATATATAGGAAAAGGGGAGGAGAGAGAGAGAGAGAGAGAGAGAGAGAGAGAGAGAGAGAGAGAGAGAGAGAGAGAGAGAGAGAGAGAGAGAGAGAGAGAGAGAGAGAGAGAGAGAGAGAGAGAGAGAGAGAGAGAGAGAGAGAGAGAGAGAGAGAGAGAGAGAGAGAGAGGAGAGAGAGAGAGGGAGGTATGACATTTTGCATGAAAGTTTTACTTGATGCCTCTGAGATGCTAAAAATAAATGCAGCCTTTTGAAAAGTGTAGGGGAAGTGGCGATATTTTTCTGAACCGTAAACCTTCTTACCTTATAAGGGCTGATTCGTCCTTCATTTTCTTTGTTAGGTCAACCACCACTATTATGGTCAAGTTAAAAGGAACGAGGGAATCAGTAAAAAAAAAGAAGAATTCAATCTTCCCGACTTTTATTGTTGCACACCTAAGACAATTTTGTACAAAATCAATAAATGAAATTAACATGTTAATTGAGTACGCTTAACTTAAAAAATATATTAACTAGCATCATTATCCAAATGGGGGGTGGAGCATTAATTATCAATTATTTTGGTCCACTAGAAAAAAAATTGTGTGGTTTTTACCAACAATAATGAGGTCTTGGTGCCGTGGTCGTCATAACTTAGATCGAATATTGAAGGTCTGAACCCTGGGTCGTGGCATCTATGTTGTAGATGAATTCAGAAGAAAGTCGAGATGTCTTTGACGATAGCATCCGGAAGAACCGCCGTTGGCTAACACTAGCCGTGGACTCCCACTAAGTCGGAATCGATCCAAGCGATAAGGTAACAATGCGCTTGTACTCCTTATTTCTTCTACGTCAACAAACTCGTCCTCTAGCTATAATTTATTTAACTGGACCATGATAATAATAATAATAATAATAATAATAATATTTTAAATTGTTTAAAAGATATCATCAGGGACTGAACATGTAACAATGTTAATAATATATAATCACAGAACAGAAAATAAAACCTTATAAATCTCTTCTAAAAAAAAATGATTGCAACTAACATCTACGCCATTTTAAGCTTCACAAATACTTTCATAAATCACTAAGTAACATTTACTAATGGTTCCTTATGCCGTAATCAGAATGTTTCAGAGTATATAGTGCAATACTGTTGAAGTATATTTTTTACTAATGTAATGTTTTATTGTAAATTGAGATGAATCTCAGGCTATAGAATTATACAAATACAAAGCATTATTAATTATTTCTACTATTATTGAATAAATTACAATCGAACAACTTAAACATACCATAAACAAAACAAAATAATAAACTACATAATCAAATCAAATTAAATCTTTTTTATTTTATTACTTCAAAAAAAAAAAAATTCTTTCCTGCTCCATCAAAAAGAGTTATTTATCAATTACTTGTAATTTTCCTATCATTAGTAACATATATTATGTGTTACGGCTTTAGAGGGCTTGTATTATATCAACTCATTATATTTTAAGTGTCTAACATGAAAACATTTTGAGGACAGTAATGAAATACTTAGTGTATAATGTATCACACTTGACTTGAAATTTTCATTTTTTATATGTAATATGTACTTACAATATAGTTACACATAATATATGTTACTAATCAGTATGTCGAGATCTTTGATTTTATGCCCTACTTGATATGATAGGAAAATTACAAGTAATTGATAAATAACTCTTTTTGTTGGAGCAAGAAAGAATTTTTTTTTTTGAAGTAATAAAATTTTTTTGATTACTAATAAAAAAAATTCTTTGATCAAATAGAAATACGCATTGTAAGGCAACTGATCCTTGCTTTTTGTTACTTTTTTAGGTTATTAGTCATCTTTGGATTAGTTATTTTAAATTGAGTCAAGTAACTTTTGCGAATTATGGTTAATATTTTACCCAACAAACAAGGTGAGTTAATAATTCTTTAATTGGTTTTTAGCAATCAGCATTTGTATCCTGTGAAGTCGTTTATGAAACCGGGTGACAAATGCCTATAACAAATCATCTGACCAAGGTTCTATTACGGATTCGTCTAGGATGAGAGGTTGAGTGATCATACCGGAGGTCAATCTTAAGTTAATCATAGTACCCCCACGTGTAGCCCGTTCTATTGTGTCCAGCGCCAACGCAGAATTTCATTGAGGTGTGTAACTAGAAATCATACTGAAGCACCTTACAGCGTGGGACTTATTCATCCCTTTATTCACTATTCGGCTAAAGGGAATTGCCTGTTCGTTCGCCGTTTGCGGGGATACTCTCCCTCCGAACCCAAATGAATAATGCCTAACTGTACCGACCGATCAATCCTCATTTGAATCTGTGAGTGGAAGACAGATAAATGTCAAACAAAAATTTAATGTCAAAAAAACAAGATAATTGTTTATGCTTAAATAAGTCACTTTTTGGGGCATATTTAAAAAAATTTGGCAGGTTTCCAACCTGTTAGGACAGACGCTTGTTTTGGGACCATAATCCCATAAGTCCGACGCATTTCCGCTGTTTTATGGTTGTGGACAATTTATCATTTAGTTG